>JAVANC010000022.1:32500-1232500 GCA_033319125.1 Parnassius glacialis | reverse complement strand
TTCATACTATTTATTAATTAATTTTAAAATTTAAGTGAATAAAAAACAATGAAATGTGTCACTATTTATTTGTTTGAAATATTGTTCGGTCATTATTTAAAAATGTACATAATAAAACATAGTTATTATTCAATATATTTATGTCATAATTAGATTTCTAACATACCTACTTAACTCTTTTCTCAAATTCTATACCCACTAATGTTTTGTATACGTTCCATTTTTTGTTATTTTTATTTACTTTAAATGATTTCCAAAAATATTGTATTTCGTATGCCCACAGGGTAGGACATAGTTGAACTTGATTATATAATAATGTATCTAACATCTATGTAATACCTATGATCCACGAAATAAATGATTATGATTATGATTATGATTATAAGAAATATCGCTGGCTACAAGGCTAAGGAGGTATATGTTTTTACAGATGGATGTTTGCAAAGTTTTTTAAACAAAAACTATGCAAACAGATGGATTGGTCAGTAAGGACCAGTGGGCTGACCAGCGTGTTTACCTGATTTGACACCTCTCGACTACTTTTTGTAGGATGCAGTGAAACAAAAAGTCTACAGAACCACGGTAAACACCGAGGCCGAATTACAAGATCAAATTCTTCAATGTACGAATGAGATATAAAGTGACCTAGGGATGGTGCGTAGAGCTACAAACCAAATTGTGTGACTTGATTAAAACTGTCACAGAGTGTCTACCTGAGTGGTGACGTCAATTTTAAAAACGCTTAACCAATGTGCGTTAGGTTTCAGCGTAGATTTTTTTATTTGAAAGACAATATAGTGGATAATAATAATAAATTAGAAAATTTCCTGGCATGATTCTGAGAAAATTAGAGATCATTGAAAAAACAGTCATAAAAAATGGATTTTTTCCACGAAAAGCAATGTTAAAGTCATCATGCCACTTTTTGCTAGCTAATTTTTATTTTATTCTTACTGCCATGTACGTGGTATAATATTTTTTTAGTTTAAAGTAATCGATCTACTATTTTGGAAGAAATCGTTTTTTTTTACATAGAGTCTATATAAATTCATCAATAAAAAGTAAAATGTATATATTTTTATTTTTTGTCGGTAATTTATGATCTACTTTTACCCCCTTTCGGGGTTGCACTTTACCAAGAGAGATACTGTATAATCCATGCATATGATAGTCGCAGCCCATGTTCACCTGAAACACGAGAAGAGTCGCAGATGCGTTGCTGGCATTGAGAAAGGATTTCTTAATAAATCGCTGGTGACAGCAAGATTCATAAAAATTTCGTGCGAGACAGAAAACTTTATGGATTTTGATATCTTCATGTTATCGGTGAAACTGTGAAAATTTTTGCAATATGAAATTTTGGGATCTGGAATTAACCCGAAGAAATCTATTGCATTCAGTAGTATATTTCTCGGAACATTCTTGAAGTTTAGTTTCAGTATTGGACGACACGTGGCGGTAATTTTTTAATTAAAAATACTTACATTTTTAAAACTTTAACCAATGTTTGGTCCATTCCGTGAAAGTAATTTAATCCTCAAAATAAGCACTATCAAAATCAACCAGTATCCAATTAAAACCAATGGCTCATCTGCCAGGACGATATACTCCTAGCGCAATATGTTTGTGTATAGTATAGTGTAGTATTTACGTCGGTAATTTAGCGTTTCTGTGAATACATAAACCAATTTAGTATTTCTCCTGAGGAAATGGATAAAAACCTTAATATCAGCCCCCGAGATTCAGGTTCATAATCTACATCGAGACGAACGAAACTAACAAGATAACGATAACAGAACAATAGCCGAGAGCTAGTTTTATATGAAAATGCCACATAAAGATTGATTGAAGAAAGATTCCATACGGATATGACCCGTCGTTTAAAGCGAGTGCAACCATAATGGGGTTTAATTCCGTAGGAGCCCGACCTAACCTATCGAGATCCTTTAGTTTCCATTCAAAAACTATAAAAGATGGGACGGAGTTTTTTTGCCGATGGAGTAAAGATAAAAAAGATAGCTAGGTGTCCATGAGAATTTTTCATCTAAGAAAAGTACTTACCCGATAAAAGATGAAACGGGCTTGCTTATTGATGGTGTAAAAGAAAATGAAGACGTATCTTCTAATGTATCATAGTAACTGCTTAAATGAGGACTGGGCTTAAATTCTTTACTCAAGCTCTTCTGAGATTCATTTTCTTTGAAATTTTTGAAATTCTCGTTCACTTCATTCAGAACAGCTTTAATTTTACTCAAATCTATTTCATTTTTATCTTTTGGAAACGTAGAAGAATTCTCTTTTAATTCTTTTTCCTCTTTCTGGTCTCCATTTCTGCAATCATCAGTCTCTTTATTTACGGTATTTAGTATTTGCTCGTTAATATTTTCTTCATCCTCATTATTTTCTTTTGGAAATGAAAAAGTTGTATTAATTTTCCAAGTTATGGCGTCAATATTAGAATTTTTTGCTGTTAAATTGTTTTCCTCCGTTGTTTTCGAGGTTGATTTAACTATGATTTTATCGACAGGGTAAAGTGTTGTCGTGTTTACTTTGTCATTTGTAGAATAATCTTCTTCTTCACTTTTGGTGTCTCGTATACATACTGTGTTCGATATCAAGTATATGGTCCATATAACAATCTGCAAAAATAAAGTAATGTCAATGTAGATAACCAAAAAATGAGCAAATTTAATGTAGTTATTGCTATAAAAGTAATGTTAGGCATGATATGCCAACGTTAAAACAATATATATAATCTGTCGGTAAGACAGTGCGATTTACTATCTAGGCCTTCATCACGATTTACCACCAGGTGGGATTGTAGTTAAGCATTGCCTTATAATAAGTAAAAAAAACAATGAACCTAAAAACATCGGACTAACTATTTTCAACAGGGCTTCTACAAGAGTCTCTGCTGACTTCCAAAAAGGAGACGGTACTCAATTTGACTGTATGTTTTTTATGTGTGTTACCTCATAACTTTGTACTGGGTGAACCGATTTCGATGATTATTTCTTTTATACGAAAGCTGATAGTTCTCGTGTGGTCCCATATAAATATGATCAAGGTCAGACCAATGGTTATTGAGTTATTCTTAAATAACTTATATTGAAATCGCATATATTGAAGTCGGCTGTAGAAAGTTATTAATTTTTAGTTATTTTATACATCTAGGTCCTTGAAACTATACAAAAGCAAATATACTAACCAATAAAACTATTGGAAAATAGTCTGTAAGAACTAATATTATTATTATTATTATTATTTAATTTAAATGTTAACGAACGCTACTTAGCGTCGTATTGTGTAATGCTGTCTAGTTAATGACAGCATTACACCATGTTAAATCTATGTATATATAATTTTTTATAGGATAAGGGTGCAAACGAGCACACAGTCCACCTGATGGTAAGTGGTTGCTGCGGTCCATAGACATCTACATTTATCCTCTATTACAAATCAAAATGTAGATGCGTTGTCACCCGTGAGGATTAAGATGGAATGCCTCATTTCCAGTAATATGATGGGTTATTGATGTGAAGTAAAATTAAAAACCTTATATATGGTAGAGACACGCTGCAGCTTTAATATGGTTGCAGCGAATTGGTCGTCTCGACCAGGGAAGAACCACGCTTTCATAGAATGCCAGCGTAAAGTAACAGCTCAATACTTGTGTGTTTCGTATGGCGAGTGTAGAGATCCGAAGATCTTTTTAATGGAAATTAGTCATTCCGTCTTAGTCCTTAGGGATAGCAACGCATATTTGAATTTTGATTCTTAAACTAAGATAGATGAAGATGTCTATGGGCCACAGCATCCACTTACCATCTACTGCTACTACTACTAAACTACCACTAATTTTTATATATAAAAATCAATTGCATTCTGTTGTTCTCGCTAAAACTCCAAAATGGTTCGACTGAATTTGATCAAATTTTTTGTGTGTATTTGAGTGGGTTCCTGGATGTTTTAGATTCACAAATGGACCCGGTAGGTCGCACTGTTGTCGAGATCCAGAAATCACCTATGTAAAGCTGGGTGTGAGCCTGGAAATTTGCTTAGAAAGTGCAAGTAAGTGTAAATCGGTTGAGAGCAGAGGTCGCGAAGGCAAGCGCCTTATTCAGTTTGTCACTATAGTTGGCAGTCATTACTACCTTCGCTAATCAAGTAGAACACAGGTAGTGTCGAGTCGACTCTACTTGTATCATTGGAATTATTGTCTTCGTAACGAAAATAAGTTTTATTGGTAATCCGCCCTGGCTTTGCCTGGGTGAAATCTATTAATGTGGAGTTATTTAGATTTTTTTTAAATATATCATCAATTAAAATTAAAATGTTAAAGATATTTAAAATCAATTAGATAAGATCCGTGTAATAAAATAAAATGATGTATCTAGTTTGAAAAGCACCTCCCACCCTGCCTCAGTTGAGTGCACTATCCCCAACACCTCCACTAAAACCAAGGCATGGCAAAGCCGGTGCTATAGCTACGTCGTGTTTGTAGCATGAATGGGTCGGTTAAACCGTAGAAAGATCACGCTCTCACAGATTACCAGCGTAAAATAGCAGCTTAATGCTGCTGTGTTTCGTATGGTGAGTGTAGAGAAACGTAAACCCTTTTTACTGGAAATGAGTCATTCCATCTTGGTCCTCAGGGGTGACAAACCTTTTGCATTTTAAATCTGAATCGAGGTTAAATGTAGACGTGCATCCAATTATCATTAGGTGGACTGTGTGCTCGTTTCTCACCCTTATATAAAAAAAGACTACTTCCAACAGCACTATACTAGGAAAGACACACCACCGTCGATAATACGACACGTGTTTAGCATCTACACGAGGCATGCTCAGGTGAAATAGACTCTGCGGTGGCTGACTGCTAAGTGATCATTTATTTTATCAAATTTTCGATTTTACTAACAAGATATTCCAAGCTTTTCAGATAAAATATAGCTTTGAACACATTAGCACTGCTCTCTATCTATTCGTAAAGTTTCATCACAATTAGTTCAGCCAATCTGAAGATTAACTCGGACGGTCAGACAGACAGACTGACAGACAGAAAGACAGAGAGACACAAAAATTTTACAAATGGCTTTTTATGGCTTACAAATTACCCCCTTGGGTCGACAAAAGGTACTTATTTCGATATTACTAACAGATACTTCAATTTTATATATATATATATATATATATATATATATATATATATATATATATATATATATAAAATGTAAGAGGAAATTGCAAAATAATTTTGAATGCTAATTTACTCGACTCGGCGGTGCAAAAAACCTCGTGAGGAAACCTGTATGTCTGAGAAATAGAATGTTTAGGGACATGTCAAGTCCGTCAACACCTTAGAGCACCTTAGAGCATTGGCAGACCAATGGCACGCATGTCACCGATGACACGCGACAGAATATTTTGGGCACGCCACCGATCAAGTAGTAGTAGTATATAAAGTTCCATAGAAGTATTATATTACGAATGACCGCGAGTGATCGTGATCCTACACTACGGAGTGTTGGCGAGCGGTGCGCGGGGCGACGGTTATCACGAACTCAAAATTATTTTACGGCACGTCTATGGCCTCATTAAACATTTCTTTAGAAAATGGCACGTTGATACATAAAGGTTCGCTACCCCTGCCTTAAAGTATACATAATTTAATTTAATTTTACTTAATTTTAATTCTTTTTTTATTTTTATTTTTTTAAAGTATATATATTATAAGGTCAATACTCAATCGCGCACAAAGTGGTGCTCAAATGTATACCAAGAAAAAGAGATTGATCTATGTAGGTATATTTCACTTCTCCCAAATAAGAATTTAACATAACATGAACTCACGCCCGTCACCCAGAGTGGTAAGCAGAAACTACGGACTCTCATTTGCCACGATCCTGACACACGGCCTCCTTTACACCCACAACGCATACATGCTCGTCGGTTGAGGGTACTTTTAATTTGGCCCATCTTCAATATATCGCCAATTTGGTCGATAAGCTTCCGTCTGGAGTTCACTTCTGCAACATAAATTCGCTTTGTCACTCTTTCCTCATTCATTCTATCTACGTGACCAAACCACCGGAACGTTCCTTTTTAAATCTTGGTCACAACATAAAACACCACTTTTTCATTTATTACATTCAGATTCAGCCCTATCATACTTCTTAATGACCGCATTTCTACAGCATTTATTATATCATTCTTCTTCTTTTACACCCAAATCGAGTCCGTAGGCTTCGAATACTTAAACCTAAGTCTTCCAGCACATGTCCTATCCAGATCAGTATCGCAACTCGATTGTGTTTTTCTTTGTATTATCAGTTTAGTCGTTAATAGGTTACCCCTAATGATAGCGAAATAGGGGATGTAGTTTTAAAATAAACTATTTAATCGATACTCAGATGGCGATATTCCGTAGTCCACTCAAAATATATTTATTTGTTATTATTTCAGGTGTTTATTCATGCACTTGATCGGTTATATAATGTATAAATTACACCATATAAAAATATCTATACTACTTATTACTGTTTGAGTTAAAACAGTAGTATGGTAATAATCAACTAGTGACCCGGCTTCGCATGTAAACGATCGTTAATCGATTTAAGATAGTCAAAGGCCACTTATTTTATCAACTTATCTTCTTTTAAAAAAAAAATTCAACTTTGTCGTATAAAATATAGCCTAGATTCCTGGCATTACTCTCTATTTGTTCGTATAGTTTCATTATATTTAGTTTAGACATTTCAAATATTAGTCTGGACAGACTGGTATACATTTCAATAATGATTATTCAAATCTTAATTGCATGTGCATATAGCTTAATATAAACCAGTTATTTCGATAATACAGACAGAATATATTAGCTGCAAAATTCTAAGACTCATTTAAAGCTCTTACAATTTTTTCCTTGTTAGACAGAGTATAAAGATACTAAAAGTGAATTAATATTCATTTTAAAGGATCTAAAAGTGAATTAATATTCACTTTTAAAGACTTTAAAAATGAATATTAATCAAATACAATCTGCAATAGGTAGCTTTCAAATTTTACATAAATCAGATCCACATTTGTCGTTCTTAAATGTACAACTGAGGTCAAAAGTGGTATTAGTGTGGCATTTGTCATTCTATCGAAATTCACACACAAGCCAAGGGGCCTTTGTGAGTAGCAAATAAATCTTCTTCTGCCTAATGATTTCTTATATTTACGCGAACACTACACATTTAAATAAAACTAATTTTACGGATTACTTCTTCTGCCTGCCCTGTAGTGTCACCGTATGAGAATCTACTAACCATATCATCCCGTGGGTGTCGTAAATTCAAATTTATTGATTAAAAATACGTGAATATAATACTTTACACGTCTTGAGACATGCCAAAAATGGCATCATTCATTGAGTTGTGATTAAAACACAATATTGATTTTCAGTGTAAAAATCTTTTATTGTATTCTTAAATGTAATTTTTTTTTCTTAAAATCAAACGTCAAACGAACATAAACAGTATAAGCGGCTATTGCAGCTCTTACATACCTACAACAAACTTCAAAACAAGAAGGCCATAAACTCCAATAGCCGCTTAATATCAAGCAGGCTGAAAGTTCGTTTATCACTTCAGTTTTATAAAAAAAAACAATACAATTTTTTTTAATTGATGTATGTAATAGGTCGGGGAAAATGTTTCTTCTTATTTTGTTTGTATAAACTTTAAGAAAAATGTCTTTGGTTGTACTATTTGTATCTGGCTGGTTTTAATATCAATATATATATATTGATGTTATTTATATATGTATGATTTATGTATGTATGTATATATATATAAATTGTGACGTTTATGGACCTAATACAGTGTCAGTAAGAGTAGTACAAAGTTGGTTCAAGAATTTTTAGTCGGGGAATTTTGATGTCAAAGACGCAGCTCGCTCTGGTCGTCCTCATACGGATAAAGTCGATGCCATTTTTGAAAAAGTGGAGCAAAATCGACATATTAGTAGATAAGACATAGCCGCAGTTTTGACCCATTTAAAAAAGTCTGGCTATACAAAAAAGCATTCGACATTTGGGTACCACACGAGCTCACTGAAAGGAACCTAATGAATCGTGTACTCATTTTGTTACTGAATTTCTCTCTCTATGAAACGTAATGAAACTGAACCATTTTTGAAAATATTGATCACTGTTGATGAAAAGTGGATCACCTACGACAAAAACGTGCGAAAAAGATCATGGTCATAGGGTAGTCAAGCTCCAAGTACTATAGCGAAACCCGGATTAACACGCAATAAGGTGATGTTATATGTATGGTGGTATTGGAAGAGCATCGTTTATTATGAGTTATTGCCACCGGGCAAAACCAATGATTTGAATCTCTACTGCCAACAACTAATGAGACTCAAGCAAGAAATTGAAAAAAAAAGGCCGGAATTGATCAACAGATAAGGAGTGGTCTTTCATCATGATAACGCCAGACCACACACATGTTTGGCCATTCAGCAAAAATTGAGAGAGCTTGATTGGGAAATGTTAATGCATCCACCATATAGATCTGACCTTGCACCCTTAAGTTTTCATCTGTTTCGGTCTCTTCAGAATTCTTTGGGTAGTGTTAGGTTAACATCAATAGAGGACTGACAAAACTACATTGATTTTTTTTATTAAAAATCCCAATATTTCTACTGCAACGGGATTATGTCACTACCTACAAGATGGCATTAAGTTATCGAACAAAATGGTACATACGTATATATTATAAATAAATGTAATTAAACTTTGAAAAAAAATATGTCTTCAATTTATATATATATATATATATATATATATATATATATATATATATATATATATAAAATACGAAGAAACTTTTTCCACGAGCTATTATGACGTGTTTTCACAGTTCTAGAATTAAGTAGGCTGTAAGTTTGTTTGTTAGTGCAGTTTTATAAAAAAAAAAACAATATTTTTACATCACGCGCTTTTAAACCCAGTCCTAAAAATTTAGTTGATGCTGGTACTATGTATGGGCGAGGGCATCCATTGCGTAGTGAGGTCTCCGTGACCCAGTAACGAGCGGACATCACAGTGGAATGACAAGCAGTGTCGCGCAGCTCGCGTGCGTTGTGTAACTTAGTGCAGCCGCTTTCACCCGGCACGGTAAGTCACTGACCCTCCCAAGTCTCTTATTGAGTCCTAACCACAAGGCCGTTCATATGGGGACTACAATGGTACAATACTATACCCGTATAATGTTTGTTTGTTCATTTATTATCACATCTCTCTTACATGAAGTTTTGCATAACATCGCGAATATATATTTCATTAATTACGACCTATTAAAAGTCCACTGCTGAACATTGGCCTTCCCAATAGACTGCCACATAGTTCGGATATCTGCCATAGTTGCCAGGGTCAGCAGCCGCAGTTTTTATTACTTTTGTTATCAGGAAGCTGCTACTGCCAAATTTCTGTTTAATTTTCCTCTGCCGCCTCTTACGACACCCACGGGATGTTGAGGGTAATTGAATTCTCTTGTACCCAGCACTACAGGAATACTTATATCAAAATCAATTATTTGCTTTGTACCAAAATAATCTCAAAAATCCTAAATGTGCTCCAACTTCTTCGATACCAACCAATAATTGCAATGTTTCTTATAGGTAACGTTTTGAGAAAAACCGGATGCGCAGTGTGAAAACTTAAATATATTTAGATATTTTTATTTAATTCTCAATTATGAAGTAAGGTTTTTTCATCTGAGGGACATTAGATTGTTTTGTTAATTGTAAAATACAACGCTTCATGTTCCAAGGTGTTCGACGGTGAAGGAATACATCGCGAGGACACCTGCATGTCTGAAAAATTGTGATTGTGAAAGAAATATTTCGACGACATGTGAAGTCAGCCAACGCGTTCCAATTGCTACGCGGGTTACTCTTCCTTGCTCCAAAACTCTCTCAGAAATGTGAAGAAGCCTATGCTCAGGAGTTGGACGTATAAAGACTGTATAAATGCTGGAGAACGTAATTTTTTTAATAAAAATATGGAACATAAATGCTGGAACGCCGACTGGGACATTTGGAAGAGAAGTAGAGTATAACATAGATAATAAATTGTAAAGCCGATAAATCAGACTTATTGCGAAAAACAACTACAGTATATTGCCACACAAAGTTTCACAATCTGTCTTTTAAACTGCATGCCAACAGGGCTAAGAGCAGAGATGTAAAGATGAAAAAAGTTTATTATATAGTAATCAATAGCATGTATGCCATATATATATATATATATATATATATATATATATATATATATATATATATATATATATATATATATATATATATTGCAATATTTAGTTCTCCTGCAAGTTTAGAACTTCGGGTAGATATTTATTATAAACAAAAATCAAATGCGAAAAATCAATAATATGTAAAAGTTACAGTCACTATGCGGGTTTCCTCACATTGTTTCCTTCACCATCAAGTACGTGGTCAGCACATAAAATAGAAATTAACTATTTCATTGCTGCTGGCGGGGATTGGTTTGATCGCGTAGGCTTGTAATTTTATAGATTTAAGGCAAGACCTCGATGATTTTCAACAAATATACCATAAAAGGTATATTTGTTGAAAATCAAGATCTTAATTTTTAATTCAATTTTCTTTTTGCTCTTGGTTACACTTTTTTGCCCGCTTCTCGCGTATTAACACTTTGACTGTCCTGTTTGCAGACACAATAATAAGAAATAGCATGCATCACACGTAACGCACGGCACAGGCAAAGGGTTAAGCTGCTAACTGCCTACCTACTGTTATAATTATAATTTAGCGTATGAAAATTACGAAACAAATATAGCTTAAGTAGAACTAGAACAAACGAAACTTGTCCGAGTTGACCAGGACATATCCCGGTGTGTTGGAACGTATGGCAGTCCTACAATAAAATGATGTAAAGTTGGAGGCAACTTGTCCGCGGGCGGCAGGTGTGCGAGGAGAAAGTGTTGGGAACTAGCGGCGTCGATTCGGCTCGCCTGTGTCGAGTGCTGACTCACACGCTTGTTACGTAATAAAGACTTATTCTCGTTTGTAAATGCGATTTAAAACAATTTGCTATGTCATTTTTTTTTCATAAAAACTTTCGACGGAGTTTTGGCGAAAACTTCATCAAAAATAAAAAATAAAATCATCAAAAAATGAAGAAAAATTCATCGGAGGCGGATTGCGGCTGCTGAATAATTGTTAAAATAATGGTTTGAAGTAGATTTTGATATGTAAAAGTGGTGCGATGTTGTTTCCGCATGTGGACTATTAGTGAAAACGATGAAACAAGTGCCTCGATGGTGACGTGAATAGTGCGTCTGTTTCTCCGCTATGGGTAAAAGTATTCTGTGATCTGTTTAGGCATCTTGAGATACTATCGTCATAGACTGTCTGCTAGTACCGTCAAAATATCTCAAAAACTTCACAATGTAACACATCAACAAAAACAACGACCATGACCTCACGGAAATTCTAAAAAAGTTTCGAAACAAATTAATAAAAAGGATAATTTGGTAAATATTTAACACTGGCAAAAGTACAAAATTACAAGTCCATTACCAAAGAAAAAAAAAACTTTCAAACGTAAACTTTTGATAATAGATTGCTATAGCTATGGCTATTGCTAATAGCAGAGCCTATTGAAGTTCTGCTATAAGTTTGAGTTGTGAGAATTTCTTTGAAGATTGTAAAAACATAATAAAATTTATACAAGTTTTATTCTTTAGGCAAGCAGTCTGTATGTCTCTATGTTTTCCTTTACTGAGCATGTGGTAAACTGGTAATTCAGAACTGGCAAATCTCGTTTTCAAGTTTACTCGTAGATCCGCAACTAAGTGCTACCTGGGTTAATCGAATGCTGTGGAATTCACGGCAATCGGTTAGCCCCAGAGCTACTACGCCTCTTAAGTTGTAACGGTTTTTCTGAAATGACTATCTAAATCATCAAACCTAAGGCGCCTACTACACACTCGATAATTATCACGATATTTGGATCGTAATCTAAGATTACGATATTTATCGAGTGTGTAGTATAGCATATCTTGGATTGTGATACGGATCGCTGGATTTCTAAAAGTCCAGAAATCCAACGATCTGTATCAAGTATCGTCGATAAATATCGAGTGTCTAGTCTCTGGTCGATATTTATCGTCAGTATTCATTGTCAGCGATGGTGGAGGACGCGCTTCTTGATGCAGTGGCGCCGCCAGCCGTGCCTCAAACGAATGACCAAAAAACCTTGAAAGAATTCACGTGAGAGAGACGTGTAAAGAGAAAAATATGGATGAAGCTAATGCTTCATCCATTTTTTTCTCTTTATACGCCTTTTTAATGCTATCTCTAATATAATAGCAACGCAAGCTTTATTTTTGTAGTCACTCATTACGTTACTGGCATCGAATTATGGAACGTACACGTCTTTAGTGAATGAAATCTACCGTTGTACTGACGCGATTAGTATCGAGTGTGGATGTGTAGTATGTAGATTCGATCCAAAATATTGCAAGATAAAAATCACGTTAAATATCGTGATAATTATCGAGTGTGTAGTAGGCGCCTAACCGTTGTTTGCTTCTAATCTAGGTTAACTATTTATCTAAATAACTTAAAACGCTATTTAAACTATAAATAACCATAAATAACGAAACTGACATCAGTTAGTCTATCTGTAATGATTTGCAAAATTTATTCACAATTAATAATAATAATTATAAATTCTTTATTTGCCTTAAAATCTTTTAAAAAATAAATCAAACACTGGCTTCTAAATAGGTTGTAAAATTGTAGGTGCTCGTATCTTAGAAAAAAAAATCACAATTAAACGAAATGTTGACGCGATGCATATTTTATCCGTTGAATTTTCCACAGTTTAATTTAAGAGAGTTTATAGAAACTGAAACAAGACATGGGCAGCAAAATGTTCCTGATGGAAACTCAATAATAATAAAAATATGCAGTTGCATACCCGCCTGCCAAGTATGGCAACTTAGGGATATATATCTTCTGTGTTACCAACTATGGCAATTATCCCCTATGAGATGATCTTTGATCCGTTCAGCAGTACAATTTGACGGCGTGTAATCAGTGAATGTTTTGTTTGCGTTCACTGACTCTAATTAATGAATATTTGAAGTATCAAAGACACAACTTTTCTGCCGACTTCCAAAAAGGAGACTGTACTCAATTCGACTGTATTTTTTTATGTGTGTTACCTCTTAACTTTTTACTGGGTTAACCGATTTCGATAACTCCTTTTTTATTTGAAAGCTAGTAGTTCTCGTGTGGTCCCATATGAATTTGATCAAGGTCAAGCCAATAGTTTTTGAGTTATTCTTAATAACTTATATTGAAGTCGGCCGTACAAAATTTTTAATTTTAAATTAAACATCGTTTTGATCTCGCGTTTAGATCGCGTCCGCAGCGGCTTCAACACAACAAGAATAGACAGTCAAGCTCAATTTCAATACTTTGATAGTATGGATAGTACGCTTTGTGTTTTCCACAGTAATTACTCATTCAGTAGTACAACTTGATATTTTTTTTCTGGGCAAAAGTTGACACAAAGCTTTCAAATTGGTAAGGACTAAGGGCAACAGAAGTGCTGTGAAAAACATTTTAAACGAAAAAAAATAGAGGGATCTGCGTGAAATTTGCTTTATTAAAACATGGTAGAGCCACGCTGACGCTGTATAGTAGATGTAGCACGAATGGGTCGGCTCAACTACGATCTCACG
Source organism: Parnassius glacialis (assembly GCA_033319125.1). Classification (NCBI taxonomy): domain Eukaryota; kingdom Metazoa; phylum Arthropoda; class Insecta; order Lepidoptera; family Papilionidae; genus Parnassius; species Parnassius glacialis. Next base: position 1,218,716 of record JAVANC010000022.1, on the reverse strand, counting down.
GAATACCTGCGTAAAATAGCACCTTAACTGTGATTCGTATGGTTAATGTAGAAAACCGAATACCAGTAAAAAGTTACTGGAAACGAGTCATTCCATCTTAGTTCTTAGGGGTGACAGAACATTTACATTTTGATTCTTAATCGAAGATGGATATAGATGTCTATGGATCTACTTACCATCGGGAACTGGACTGTGTGCTTGTTTGTCACCCTTCTGCTATATTTTTTTTGCACGTCTCATAACGCGAAGCGTTACAGGTGTGTTCTGCTCTAGACTCGTCACGGTCAAGCAATTTTGTATTCTATCTATAAGTGCAATATAACCATATTGCACTTATACGATAATGTGAGTAGCCGTATATCAAGAAAATACTAATTAATCTATCTTATATTTTCTAAAAACACATTTTATATTGCTACTTTGAAAGAAAAAAAGGGTTGAAAAAAAATTACATGGACGTCCGGATGTTGATTTTGTATGGTCACGATAAAAAAAACCGGCCAAGTGCGAGTCGGACTCGCGCTCCGAGGGTTCCGCACAAATCCGTAGTTTAAAATTATTAAAATTATTTTTATTATATGATGTAACTAAAAATTTATGCTTTTCGCAATTTTTCCTTTATCTGTGCTATAATACGTTGCTTCGTACCAAATTTTAAGATTCTGAGTTCGCGGGAAGTACCCTATAGGTTTTGATTCCCTGATTCCCTTGCGAATGTCGAAAATTTGCGGCATAAACGGCTGTATCTTTTGATTGCGTTGGCTTAGAAGTTTGATTTTTTCACAGCTCCAAGGGACAGTAGACTTGAGTATTTCATATGAATTTCAGCTTGATACCTACACGCGTTCCTGAGAAAAAGGGTCTTGACAGACAGACAGACAGAAAGACAGACGGAGAACAAAGTGATCCTATAAGGGTTCCGTTTTTTCCTTTTGAGGTACGGAACCCAAAAAAATATTGATGTATCGAGACCGGGTTGTTTTAATTAGCTTGAGAATTAGATTAACTGGTTCCCTATTTCATATCAATAGCCTAGTATGCGTAGTTTGTTAATAAAATAATTTTCAACATTTATAAAATTAATTGCTATTAAAATTTTAGACAAATGTACCTACCATACAGCCTATATCGATTTTATACTTTGTGTAATCGATTAATTTTGGAAAACTACCTATTAAAACAGCTCCGTGGCGCAGTGGCTTAGCAATGAGTTGCTGCGCTGGGGGCCGCGGGTTCGAATCCAGCACGGAACAACTATTTGTATGGCCTACAAATAATTGTTCCGGGTTTGGACGTTTGTCCTTGTGCAATTTGTGTTTGTAAACTGCCTTCACGATACAGGAGAAAATCCTAGTGTGGGGGTAACGTTATAAAAAAAAATCTTAAAAAAGAAATAACAGAGCACTAAATTTAATGCACGTAAATAATATATTTTAAAAGTCAGGAATACAATTTATTTTTTTCACCAAAATAAATGAAACGCTCATGAGGCATGCACTATTTATGTATTTACTGACAGACAGGGTCTTTTAGCTCAGGAGTCAGGACGACACTGATATGTTTACAAGTTATGGTAACTGTGTTCAATAAAGATTATATTATTATTATCTCTTTACATGGCAAAGGGTCTTTTGTGATAAGAAAATTGATAAAGGTTATATATATCGTTCGCTTCGTCATCAAAACGGTCGGATTCGGTTCCACTTCTCTATACCGTGGTACCGCCAAATAGCAGTGCTTGTATTGCTGTGTGCCCGTCTGAAGGATATAGATAGCCAGTATAATTATAGGATGTAAGGCATTCCATCTCCGCCTTCTATGTTTGAAGTGTCAATGGACTGCATTAGCCACTTTTCATCAGGTGTGCTGCATTTTCACTTTGTAGTGTGTCTCTTCAGTTTTATGGAAAAAAAATTAAGTGTACATAACAGGATCTTAATATTAATTACAATTTTACTAATCACTATACTGTGACATGGTTAATTAAAAAAATATTCGACAGAAGCAACGGACTAGATGAAGAATGAATTGATAAAATTACTCGTCAATCCACGGCCATAAGAATTGACTTGCTGTAACTCTGTTAACGGCCAACTATGAAGTAATGAATTGTTGGAGATTATTGGTTATTGCTTGAATGCTGCCGTTAGTCATCCGATGAGACGCTCGCTATCGGACACGGTTAATTAATTAAGAAAGAGTCGATCACTCTGACAGATAGCTTTTTCAATTTAACTAACAAATGATAAATTATTATAGAAATTTTTATGGGAAACGACTTCATTATTAGAAAGCAAACGTTTGGAATTCACTTATTGATTTGTCTAATGTGTAGTTACTGATTATTATTATTATTAGAAGCAACCTTAAGATGTCAGCACTTAATATAATAAAGAATCTAAATCGTGTGGTGACGGGCAGCGTAAGAGAATATGGGTACAAATGCATGTGCCCGGTGCCCCAGAGGGTGGCAGATACATGAATTAAACTATAGATTAATTTTATTCAAGTAATTGTAATGTTAAACAATCGAATTAAGTTATATTGAATTGATTTATTAATTATAATTTTATTAAATTAATTAATAATAAATTAATTAATTTTAATAAATTATATTGATAAATTAAAAATATTAGATAGAATTATATAAAACTAAATTAGATGAGATTAAATTTATTATAATGTAAATGTTACTTGTATGGACTCAGTCTGAAATAAATTGATTTTATTTTATTTTATTTTTATTTTATTTTATATCCTTAATACTATTCTATTCCTGTGTAATGTGATGGTATTTCTTATACAAACTTGTGAACGGCAAATAGACCGCCCTTATGTGCTCAGTAAATGTAACATAAATGAACCCCGCCTGCCTAGACCCAGTAAATATAATCTGTTTACCCTTAAACGTACCAGGTCGAATCCACCATGCCAGAATTTAATTAGAGGAGGCTGCGTAGAATGTACAATAAAATATCGAAATTGCATATATATTATCTATCATAGAAGATATTTGCATTCTGTCCGTAAACGCAGAGTAAATTCAAAATTAGTTTACGAAATGCTATACAAAAATTTGATTTCCAATCATAAGCTTTAAATTCTTAAGACCGAGCTTTCCTACGCGTTAGAAAGGATATGAACACATTTCTAGATCATGCTCGTTTTATGTAACTATGGGATAATCTATCAATTTTATTTTTAAATTATAATATAAAATAATTTAATGTTATCTAAAGTATTGTTAGATTTAACCCATTTTCTGCCGACTTCCAAAAAGGAGACGGCACTCAATTCGAGTGTATGTTTTTTTTATGTGTGTTACCTCATAACTTTGTACTGGGCGAACCGATTTCGATGATTCTTTTTTATCTGGAAGCTGATAGTTCTCGTGTGGTCCCATATGAATTTGATCAAGGTCAGACCAATGGTTATTGAGTTATTCTTAAATAACCTATATTAAAGTCGGCTGTACAAAATTTTTAATTTTAAATTATTATCGTTATTTGTTTTAATGTATATTATGTTAATACTGTTTTGTGTCACTGTTACTTATTATTTTTATAACTGTGCATGCTGTGGCTATCTAAGTGAGGTTTGTACTTAAACGTTTGTAAAATCTGTTAATAGGTATATAGAATAATATAGTACTTATCTTGTTGCTGGTCTTAAATAAATAAATAAATGACTTTGGTAAATATAAATAACATTGTTTTTCACTACGCGTGATCTCAATTTTTTTAATTTTTCAAATGATTCTTTTCGTTTTCCTTCTCCTCTGAGTATTAAATATTAACAACTTATTTTTATTTATTTAAAACTTTATTGTTCTAAACATAAAGGTCACAAAGGGCGGACCTAATGTCAGTTAGCATGCTCTGCCAGTCAACTCGTGGCGTCGTGAAAAATTAGTGGCAGGTGACTTAAGTAACTCAATATAATAAACTTATATAGATATAACACCTATTAAAATAAGGCTTGTAAATTACACAAATGCATATGTTTAATACATATACAAACAAATACATAATAATCCATATATAACAATTATCCTTAATACATATATACATATACCTACTATTAAATATATACATAAATACATATGCACTTACATACATAATATGTCTGGATAAAGGTAGCAGTATTGACATTATGCTGACGACATCGTTTTCAAAAGATGTTTCCGGACCAATCTTTTGAAGGTTATCTTATTTGGTGCTTTCCTAATGTCTTCAGGTAAGAACTTCAGAGTTGTGTAGCCTGAACAGTAAAATAATTGCCGATAAAGCCAGTATAATTCTAGTGTTGCGAGCGGGAATCGAACTTATGTGGCTCAAGTGTCATAAAATTACATGTGAGAGATCATTTAAACTTATCAATCTAACCAGAAACATGTGATCTTAAAGCGTTTAATTTAAATTATTTTTATGAAGAGCCTGCATGACCAGCGAAAAGCACTTGCAATTTTGGAATTTAAAACTGATTTAAATTAAACGCGATTTAAAATCTATTATTGTAATATGTGTAATTTTTTATAATATAAGAAATCATTATAAAAATATATCCTTTGTACAAAAGTGTACACAAATGTAAAGAAGGACTACTTACCACAATCTGCTTCGTAATAGACATGTCTCAGCAATGAATAAAGACGGTGCCTTTTTTTACTCTTATTTATAATATTTTACAGCATCTGCATTCATCGTGACACGCTGGCCATTGTTTGGGCTGTGGTGAAAAGTTTAGGGAAGTGACGAGTTTCCTATCGACAGTTTAAAGAAATTAAAGGTAACGGGAGTGGGTGTGTGAGAGAGAGAGAGATAGAGGGAGGAAGAGAGGGAGAGAAAGAGAGAGATAGAGAGAGAAAGAGAGAGAGAGAGAAATAGAACTCATAGAAAACCTACTCAAAAAGTGATAGGTCGGTAACGACTGTGTAAAATTATACACCTATTACCACAAATTTCGCTTTAAAGATCTTAATTACTCATTTAGACAAATAGATATATGTCACTTACATGAGCACATAGCTTGAGATAAATTCCACAGTCGTTCGCCAAATTCATTTTACTAAAAACACACAAACTTTGAGTAAATTTAGTTAGCAAAGCTCGTACATGATAAGAAGAAGTAAAATTAAAGTTGGAACCATGCTGCACCAAGATACAGGCTGTGGCACGTTAATGAATGATTACGTCGGGGAATGGACCGTGTTCTCAGAGAATATCAGCGTGATATACATTGCACATCACTTGGACTTATGGGTCCCAATTTATGTGGGATTTATTACCTACGTATCAAAAAAATGTGCCAACCGTATTACTTGTCTAGTATGTTGTAAAAGGCGAATAATGGGATATTGGGTTGTTGAAAGTGTAGGCGAAGAGCTAGCCACCTTTCCCTCATTTATAATTTTCCATCTATACCCATATTTTTGTTAAATATGGTCAGAATACCTTACTGCTTATTAGAGTCTGCCTACCCCCTAGGAGAATACAGGCGTGTATGTAATAATATCATAAATTTTGTGTGTTTCGTATGATGAGTGACTAAAATTGGAGACCCTTGTCACGGATATTTTGGTACTCATGGGTGACGAAGCATCCGCATTTTGGTTCTTGATTGAGGATAGATATAGGTAGGTGGGGCTACAGCAACCACTTACCATCATGCATGCTTATTCGTCAAATCAAATTATACATAAAAAAGAAAAAGACGGAAATATGCAATTTTTCACCAAATATAACTTTACTGCACAGTGAATCCTGCCGATTAACGACAAGTCACCTCATCTAACGAGATGAATGTCATGTCTTCCTAACAATACAGACACGTAGTAGATTCAGGGAAAGACCTGTGGTAGACTTAAGACGTCATCAACATCGTTCGAACCGAAAATTTCTTTCGGTAGACTTTTACAACGCCATATGTGATAAAATATATGTACTCTTAAAAAGTTTTCTGGCAGAATAACAGTTAGTTGAAAGATGTACGTTTGTTGAGGACTGGTATAAAAAACAAGGCCATTAATATTTTAATACTTAATATTAACTATTACCACTTACATAACTATGTTGCATAAACACATGTAAAGCTTTATTATACACTGAAGACAATTTTAAAAATGATTTCCGCTTTCTTTAACTAATATTCTGACCAACATTATATTAATAAAGGAACCTACATAACATATTTTGATTGATTTGGTTCGATCAAATAAAATCAATCATTCACACGGTAACTAATATTTATATTATTAATTTTAAAAAAAACCCTTGCTTTGCACGTTTTCTATGAGTTCTATATTCCCCACATTTTGATTGCATTATTTAAAAAGTTAAGCCCCTGACAACCAACCCCGTCTTGTGACTAAGTCATCCCTGGTGAAGAATATATATTACAATACATATTATGATATTAGTATTAATATTAAGTGTAGAATAAGAGAGCAGTATAACTGTAATTAAAGTTCTAGCACGAACAACACATGGCTTTTCCGTACTACTTTTCTGAGGAAGAATAAGCGAAGAATTTGTCGAAGAGGTGAAAATACGTGCAAAAGCGTTTCTGTGGTCCTAATGATATGCGTTAAAATACGGTGCAACACCAGTCAGTGCAAATTGTCATTTAAGTAAAAAAAGTAAAGTAAAGTTGCAGCCTATTTACGTCCCACTGCTGGGCACAGGCCTCCTCTCATTTCTGAGAGGGTTTTAGGACAAGGAAATATCCGCCGCGCTGCCCCAATACGTGCTGGCGAACTTCACATGTCTTCGAAATAATTTTTTTCTTATTTTTCAGACATGCAGGTTGTAAAAATACCGCCACCGCCGAGCACGTGGTAAATCAGCACTTAAAATTGCAATTAACAATTTCATTGGTGCCGGCGGGGATCGAACGCGGGTTGCTCGAGCACTGTGAAGCTTACAGTACTAGAGGGCTTACAGTACAGACGTAGCGAGCGCTAACCGTCTGAGCTACCACGGCTCATTCTGAGCTACCACGGCTCATTCATTCAATCATTAAATTGTCATTTAATGATTTGTAATATTTACGCAAATACTACATATCAAATTAAACTAATTTTACGGATTTTGTCGCAGTTTAATTTTGACTTTTTAATTCCCGACGTTTTATTTATCATTTTCTTATCATAAAATTGAGACATGGATCGAAGAAATATTATAATTTAAATAAATTTCACGTATTTAAAAAACTTTGCGAATTTTTACTATTAACTAGTTATCACCCTTCACTTCGCTTTCGCTTCCGAAATTCTTTTCAAATTTATTTTATTTTAAATTATACAAAGCCAGGCAAAAGTTAAGTAAATTTAGTATGTCACGAACTTTTTCAGGTGAATAGTAAATAGTGATAGTTGAATCAGAGTTACAATTTTCAATAACCCACTAAAGACTGGTAGTTAGCAAGACTGGAACCGCTTGGAGTTATTTGTCTTTATCTATTTGACGTGCTCCGTCACTTTTTCCTTCAAAAATCTACTTAAGGCTTTTAACTTGAAGCTCTAATGTTTTCTATTAAAATTCCCCATTTTTATTGTATCTCTATCATACCTATCCTCAACTGTCATCATCTTGTGTTTATATTTTTAATTTCTTTTTTCTTTTACTTAATTGTCTTATTTATATAAACCATCCCTATTCGCCATTCGTTGTAAACAATAGTTCTTTGAGCAAAAAGGTTGTCTGGAAGAAGTCGTTTCCAGAGCGATAAGGCCGTATATTGTACCTTCTTTAAAATGTATTTCATTCTTGTGTATCGGTGTACAATAAAGAATATATTGGTTAAATGATTAATTAAAGTAATTGTGTCACATGGTTTTTTCAAGTGAGTATTCAAATGAGCAAGTTTTGACATACGACCCAACCATATGCCAATACGCGGTCGGCTTATGTTGTTAAATAAAAGTGAATCTTTTCTTTTACTTATATCGATATTGTTCATTCACGATGTCCCATCCCTAGTTAAATGCTCAATTTTCCGGCTGACACGCGCGCGTGCGCTGCGACATAATGTTACGCGCTTCTCCATTTGTCTTTAATTATTTTCCCGTTTGTTCTTCATGTTATATTCACGCCACTTTGATGCTTTATGGAGTAGGCAGCAATGTGTAGGTTGTGATTTTTTTATAATATTGAAATGACAGATTAACTTACAGTTTATTTAATGATAAGTGGCTACTGCATTCCATGGAAAACTGCTACTAACTTTATAGAAAAGCTACAGACGTATTGTCCCCTCCGTGGACTATGATGGAATAATAATGTCCACCAGATGGAATTTCGATCACGCCGTCTGGTTTCAACGTAGAGTGGCTATCTGCGCAGGACAGGAAAGTACCAGAATGTATGCCCAAACACCGGGGCAATCTCTGTTCCCTCATTCTCATAGTCCGATGGGAATAAGGTAATCCGAAACGATCGAAAGGAGATCAGGCACAGGACCAACGGCTTTACATGCTCTCCGAGTCACTGGGGTGAAACACCGCACACTTCCTGACTCTGAGACTAATGATTTCTTGACAGAATAATGCAACAACAACTTTTGACCCGATCCGGAATTTGAACCCGGGACCTCATGATCACTAGACCAACGAGTCAGTCGATGGAATATGATTATACTGGCTCTTTGAAATGGTCAGAGCGGAGTTGTTGTTATCACGCTACGTTGGAGAAGGAATAGTGTCCGAGGTGTAGGCCGTGCAGGAGGTTTGCTCTGCTCAGCCTGGCGACTGTAACAAATCCTTCCAACTGTGGGAGCTGTCCATTGCCAGCTGGTATCATTTAAGTATTTTTTTTATTTAACGGTGGTGATAAAAATAATATAATAACTTTATTTATTGCACCCATGTGAGTGAAGGTAACTAACTTGCTGAAAGCTCGTCGGTTCAATTAAGTGGCAAAATGTAATTTAATTTAACACTTACCAGCGTGTACAGACAATCAGCTTTATAACTCTCCTTAAACTGTGGTTATAGTTACCGCTATGTGGTTCCTACAACTGTGTCTATAATTTGTGCTGAGTAGACGCCATTTTAGTTGCTAAATTATTTTGTGTTATGTTAATTTATATTTGAAACTCTTTGTTTAAATTTTTTTTGTTTAAAATTATATTATAATTGAATAATATTTTTTTGTAATGTAAGAGTGTCTTTCAGCGTCTTCAAGCGTGAGGATGGAGCAAATCTGTCATTACTGTGGAAGTCTCATGTTAAAGGAAATTATAAGGAGGAGATAATTTAAAACAAAGTAACTATAAACCAGACTTTTTATTAATGCTGCTTGTTCTAGTCAGTTTTAGCTATGTCCTGGGTCTTTGATTAAGTCATGTATTCGAGAAAGTTAACTTAATATTAGCTTAGTATACGAATTACATCAGGTTGTATCGCTTGTCCGCTACTTCGTTAGTCCTAGATTAGAAATCCGATCCGATTTCTTTTTTACATAAAATTACAAATTTCAAACATTGTTCTCCATATTCCGAACTCTCATCTAAACTACGTCTTCGTAGGCTAGTAGACTTTTCGGGACGTGTCTTTGTTTCATCAGCCGTATGTTAGCATCACTCTGTTCGTTCTGCACCATCTCCAATCTTCGGCTATCCACCACACATGCGGAATAATATAATGTGACTGAAAAATAAATATATTAAAGTTTGAGAAATATATTCTAATTTTTGATCTATCTTAGTAAACCATCACGTGGTAGAGCCACACTAAAGCCTATTATGGTTGGAGCACGGTTCACTCTACTGTAAATGGACCACGCTTGCTCAGAGCACCAGCGTGAAATAACAGCAAAATTTTATACGATACGTGGTAGCGCCACGCTGCAGCTATATTATGGTTGTAGCACGAATGGGTCGGCTCGACCTCGCAAGAACCACGCCCTTACAGAATACCAGCGCAAAATAGCAGCTTAATGCTGCTGTGTTTTGTATGGTGAATATAGAGAGCCGGAAACACTTTCTACTGGAAACGAGGCATTCGATCTGAGTCCACAAGAATGACAACGCATCTGCATTTTGTCATCAGATGGACTGTAAATGTTCGTTTATCACTATCTATACAATTGAAGTGTCTGTTTGTAATGTCAAAATAACAGCTTTTTACTAAATGCATATAAAAGTATTTACGGTACTTCTAACAAAAACACAATTTTTGAAAATTTTGTTTGTCTGTCTGTCTGTTTGTTCCGGCTAATCTCCGAAAGCGCTCGGCCGATTTCGACGGGACTTTCACTGGCAGATAGCCGATGTTATATATAGTAAGCTAGGCTACTTATATTTTAGAAAAGGTAAATTAAAAAAAAAACTAAATTACACGCGGGTGAAGTCGCGGGGAACAGCTAGTAGTTTTATAAAAAGGAACCATGTCTAACTTAGGTGTTACGCTTAAAATCTTAATCAAGCTAGAGCGGCAGCAACGCATAGCGCTCAGGACTAATAATGTAATATACATTTATAGCACTGCTGGTGCTGGCCCGAATCCAATTTATTCCGGTGATTTCTTCAAAATTTGTGAGGAGCAATTGTATATCCACAATTACAAAATTTAAAAAAGCGGGCCCCTCCGGGATTTGAACCCGGGACCTCCTGCACCCAAAGCAGGAATCATACCCCTAGACCAAGAGGCCGCTGCGTATTTGTTTTAAATTATTGATTAGTTACAACACTACTTATACAAATGGATTTCGAATTCCAGGAATATTAGTTTAACATATTTTGATTTTATTATCCAAGTTAAAAAAACGCGAATGTTCTTTATGAACGCGTTTTTTTGTGTATGTATAACGATTTCTCGAATACTGCTGAACCGCTTTAAGCGATTCGTTTTTATTAAGTAAATATTTTATACTTCAAGTGTAGTCCCACATATAAGGAAAAATTCCATCCCTAAGGGTGGAAAAATAGGGGTTGAAGATTTTTTAAAACTATATTCTTGTTGTTATTATGAACTTGTGACATTCCTTAGACCACTAAAATGAATAAAATAGTTTAAATTTTAATACAAAATAAAAACTGACTTTAAAACTTGGGAAATATGAAATAATTGCCACATAATAGCTTTCGAAGTGGGAGGTTTACTTATAATTCTTTGATACACTACGACTTAGGAACCGATTATTTTTTTAGTTATTAAAGTAGGCTTTTGCTTTTTTGGAACGGTGAAATAATTTATTTTTAACTTTTATATTCTATTTGCTTTATAAAATCCAACATTTAACTAGACGAATTAAGTGTTCCCATACACATTCTAACTGGAAATGATTTTGAAAATATTACTTAAATGAATGCTTGCGAAAAACTCACACTCGATTAAATATTTTATTAACCTGTGTAAGTGATTAAGTAATGTAGAAATCATGCTTCATAGAAATACAATTTTTTTTTTACGCATTGACTTATATATATAATTTTTATAGAATTAAGGTGAAAAAGCAAAATCCATCTAATCAAGTAAGTGGATGCTGTAGCTGTAGCCCATAGACAGATTCGATGTCACCCCTAAGGACTAATATGGAATGACTCGTTTCCATTAAAAAGGGTCTCTAAACTCACCATGCGAAACACAGCAGCATTAAACCAATTAAACTAGATAATAATTTTTCTTGCAAACCGTACTTTTCAAGCGACAGTTGTCAGTTCGAGGTCATTGACAGTTCTATTCAAATCCGTGTTCTTATCTTCATCGCATTGTATAGATTAAGCACGTGTTAATAATTTTCTGCCGAATTCAAAAAGGAGCCGACTGTATGTATTTTTTTTATGTGTGTTACCTCATAACTTTTTACTGGGTGAACCGATTTCGATGATTCTTTTTTTATTTGAATCTGGATGTGGTCCCATATAAATTTGATCAAGGTCTGACCAATATATATAATATTTATATACATAATATTTTTGAGTTATTCTTAATAATTTATATTGAAGTCGGTTGTACAAATTTTTAATTTTATGTCCATAAGAACAATATACCGTATAGTGGCGATGTAAAAATATACACTACCCCATTTCGTCCCGTGGGTGCCGTAAAAGGCGACAGAGGGAAACAAGCCACAGGAAATGGACAGCAGTGTCTTCCATAAAACAACTAAAACAATAAAAAGCTGTGCTAGCTAACTCGCCTGGCATGCCTGGCAACTATTGGCAATCCACCCTGTGAGGCAATCTAAGAGTGAAACCTATGATCAGCGGTGGACTTTTTAAGGCAATAACAGTTAAAGTATATCCAATGTGCCTTTAGATACCATACTGTGTTAAATTTTTAAATAACACTCGCATTTTACAAATCTATTTGTAAATTTTGTAGAGAGAGTAGTAGTAACTTTGTAAATATATCATAATTTATGAAATCACACATAAAATAATAGATTGTTTGTGTTTTGGTTCTAATGATATTTTTACCTGCATATATGAAGTACACGGAGATCATTATACTGATTTCCGAGGCGGTGTCCTGATCTATGGTGAGTGTTACGACCGCCGCCCCCAGGATTGCCATTGCTACAAGAATCACACTCAAGATCCACGCCATCACCTCCCAGGGCCAAAGCAATTTTGGCTTTCTCTGGAACCAAATATTTTAGTATGGAATATTGGAAGTATTATTACGGATTAACAGTGGTAGAGCCACAAGGCAGCTTTTGCTGTCGCACGGATGGGCCGGCTCAAACCGGGGTGGTACCACGACCTCACAGAAAACCAGTGTGAAGTAGAGGTTTACCTCTGCGTTTCGCTTGGTGAGTATAGGTGGCCGGAGGCCCTTTTTACTGGAAATGAGGCATTCCATCTTAGTCCTTACGGGTGACAACGCATCTACATTTTGATTTGTAATAGAGGATAGATGTAGATGTCCATGGGCCGCAGCAACCACTTACCATCAGGTGGACTGTGTGCTCGTTTGTAACCCTTATCATATAAAAAAAAGAAGTCTATATTACGTACCTAATAACAGGGATATTAACCCAATGGGAAGGTGCACACTTTCAGTTAAAAAGGAGAGCGTAATTGATATTAAGGAAGAGTCATAATGCTGTACTATATCTTCACTGATATTTCTAAAATTTTGTACATAAATTGCAGAAGGATAGAATATCTAGATCTAGACCCAAAACAACTATTTCTTAGCTATAGATACTATTTGTTTAGATTTTGTTTTTACGAATCCGCAGCCTGCAACGTCTCTGATAAAAGCTAAGCCATAATCCTATAAAACCTTCAATGTTATTAATTAGGTCAGGGGTGGCGAACCTTTAAGTATCAACGTACCATTCTTCACATTACTCATTGCCACATAAGATTTAGAACTCGACATTGCAACAAGGCGCAGATACGAAAAACTGCAGTTTACGATAGTCAGGCGTTATTTGAATTTATACATTCTATTTTCTTGATCCGTTCTAAAGGGGTTATTCCGTTTATCCACCCTAAGAAATTCACCCTAGGGTGGATACTCGGAAGTGCATGTTCGTTTATCAACCCTAGACGGGGTGAATAGTTGTAATTCACTTATTGATATTTGTTCCGCCTTTCCACCTCAATTACTATTCAACAAAAAATATATTATTACATATTATATACTTTAATACATTATTGATTAATTTTGAATAACGAAAAAATTCAACAAAAATCATATTACCTACATATTGCATTTAAACCAAATTAAGCTTCCTCGGTTTAAATATATTCAGGAAATGACCAACACTAATTTCATCATTGACTAGACGTAAATGTATATTCTGTATAAATTCGTCTCTTTTAATGTACATTTGCAATCGTTTTCTAAATTTCTTTGTTACAACAGATGTGTTAGCAAAATAAAGGTGTTATTGCAAGCAATCCAAAAACTTTACTAAATTTGGATGTTTATCTTTAACTTCATTTAATATTGTTTTATGTCAAGATCTGAGGCCAAGATTCCAAAGAATTTGTAGTTCTGTAAGACACTCCGAATGAATTCCAAACAGCCTAATAATTTTCGTCATTGAGCAATGTCTTTTCATAGAAATTCACAAACGCCATATTATCATCATTATCACAGACTAATAAATCATAATAAAATAAATAAAAAATAAATCATATAATTAATAGAATCAGGCGTTACTTTGCGGAAATCCATTATATAAAAGCTTTTAGAAAAATTTACTTTGCAAATATCCGCGTTATAAAATAAAATGATGTGTCTTACCTAGTTTGAAGAGCACCTCCCGCCCTCCCTCAATTGCGTGCACTATCTCCGTCACCACTAATCCCAGCACCGCTACTTCCAACACCACTACACTAGGCAAGACACACCACTGACGATAATACGACACGTGTTTCGCCTCTACACGAGGCATCCTCAGGTGATATGGACTCTACGGCGACTAACCGAATAATTTATAATGATTTCTAATATTACGCGAACACTACACATTTAAATAAAACTAATTTTACGGATTTTATCGCGTATATTATCTTATTTTATATTCCCGACATTTCGAGCACTTTACAGCACCTATGGTCACGGGGGGGAGGGGGGGAGGTGTATGACGTCCTAATGTCATAGTTAACCACGGCTACCACCAGATTAAAAATTATTAATTTTTGGTCCGATCTACGCAGTATGAACTTACAGTATCTTGAAGTCTTGCAGTTGTATGCTTGGGTTGGGATTTAATTTTATTAATTATGGGATCCCAAGCAGATGGTAGGACCCAGCCATATTCTCTATTGAAATTAGAATGTTTTTTGATTTCAATAGCCTCGCGAATCATTCTTGGGAGGAATCGGTGTTCTTTAGCGAGGATTTGTGATTTATCAAATCTAATGTAGTGATGGGGGCGATCCTGTACGTGTTCACAGACTGCAGACTTCCCGAAGCATCGAAACGTCCGGAATATAAAATAATTTACGCGTTATTATACGCGATAAAATCCGTAAAATTAGTTTTATTTAAATAATTTATAAGTTGGCGGTGTTCTATCTCCATGCCTCGAAAACTACGTAAAGCCGTTGGTTATGTTCCTGATTTCTCTCCGGTCGTGTGAGATTACCGTCGAATCAGATTGTGAGATTGAGAGAATAGAAAGTGCACTAGCCTGTGCTTGAGCACACACTTGTGCTTGTGCTCTATAATTCCTGTAGAATATCAAGAGCCGGGCTACTCTGCGCGTGGACCCTATCTTTGAAATAAGTATTTGGTTAACCACAATATCATCTGACCGACAGAGCTATGGTAGCTCAGGGTCTAAGCGTTTGCCGTAAATTTCACAGTATGCGAGCAACCCGGGTCCGATCCCTGCCGGCACCAATGATCAATAATACCACCAGTGGGAGGGGACGGGGGGGAGGGGGGGAGGGAAGGACATCGTATTTTTCATTTGAATTCGCTTCAGTTTTTAAATATTCATTTGGTCCGTTCTACGCAGAAGGCATACGAATCTGTACATATGAATGCCTCTAAAAGATAAATCAGACTTGATCATAAAAAATACTTTACCCTAAACGCTCCGTATGTCATGACACAGGTTAGCACCAATTGGCTAACTGCAGCGACGGAAACCAGGGCGTAGAACATCTGTCTAGATGGTGGCAGGTAAGACAGTGTCACAGTGGCTGTACCGTATACCAACGCAATCAATGTTGACAACACCTGTAATTGGAAATGTTATATACAGTTTATGGAGAGACAGATAATTATGGAGAAGACAGAGCATGGAAGGTCCACACGGCACTTCTGTGCTTTCTGAATTGCCTAACAAAATTAACTGAAATTATTTTTCGATCTTTTAGATTTTTTTTTAATTTTTCAATCGCCACATAAATATTCCTAGACTTGCAAGATTGCAGGCTTTTTAGCAACAACTTTCTAACGACACAAAACTTGAAATTTTTAGCCTCTACTTACAATGGTGGGCAGACAGGCTATTTGGTAGTAAGATAGAACAATAACGATGAAGTATATCATATTCAAATTGCAGAACAATGAAGCGAAATTAGAATGTATAAAAAAATAGAATTACTTTCTTCTTATTTCTTTTTCTTATTTTATTCTTTTAAAAATATTTATCTCCACCTTAGTAAGTTCCCCAGTTTCAAACAGGCGTTTTACTTCAAAAACTGGACATGGATAAACATCCAGAGCCGGAAAAGATGTTTGTTAAGCTATACACGTAGTTGATTCCTCTCTTATGGAAACCCGCGGCCCGCACTACTGCAACCAAATCTTTAAATTTATTTATGAAGAAAGGACTCGGAGACTCAGCCCCTCCCTATTTAAAAGCACACTGTTTAACATTAGGTTAATGTATTTCGTTTTATTACCTACCGTTTAAAAGCAAATTGTTGACAGTAAACCAGCGTACTACGTTAGATACGAGTATAGCATTATTTACTTCGTTGTACTTTATATTTTCTTTTATATGGAATAAGGGTGACAAACGAGCACACAGTCCACCTGATGGTAAGTGGACGCTGAAGCCCATAGACATCTATCCTAGATTATGAATCAAAATACTGATGCGTTGCCACTCCTGAGGACTAAGATGGAATGCCTCGTTTCCAGTAAAAAGGGTCTCCGGTTCTCTACACTCACCATACGAAATACAGCAACATTGAGCTGTTACTTTACGCTGGTATTCTGTGAGAGCGTGGTCTTTCCCCGGTCGAGCCGACTCATTCGTGCTACAATAATAATATATCTGCAACTTGGCTCTACCACGTATACAGTAAAAAGGGTCTCCAGTACTCTACACTCACCATACGAAACACAGCAGCATTGAGCTGCTAGTTTACGTTGTTATTCTGTGAGAGCGTGGTCCTTCCTCGGTCGAGCCGACCCATTCGTGCTACAACCATAATATAGCTGCAACATGGCTCTACCACGTATAAAGTTTTAGACGTTGCCGTTCAAGTCTGAAAACCAACGAAATATCATCAGCACATAAAACTATATCGTGGTTATCCCTTACAAAGTTGAGTAAGTCATTAATATAAACTAAGAACAGGAAGGGGCCAAAAATTGAGCCCTGAGGAACACCCATATACTACCGACCCGGAAGAACTATTCTCATTGATAACAACTGTTTGAGTTCTATTATTTAATCAGGATGTAAAAATTTTAATACCGATATCATTTTTCAAAACTTTTATTGAGCGCTATCAGTACAGAAACAGGTATAAAATAAGTGGAGTCCAATATTCTACCAGATTTAAATAAAAGTATGACTTCATTAGGTATAATTCAATCAGGAAACACACAAGATTCGATACTACATAGTATTAAAATAACAGCAAGTTGGGGCGCGATTGAATCTATTATAGACGCAAAAGTTGTAACTGAATTTCCCAATGGATCTGGGGATTTTTTATTTTTATGGTTTTGTAATGTTTACAATATTTACCGTTAAACATGTTTTAATAATATAAAATGACAAACGAGATACTCCGTGGACAACTGCGACCAACTTAATCATAGTTAGTTACAAGCTAGGCCAAGTAAATTTGCTTGTGACACAGATCCATTTTCACTCGAGAAGACTGAGATTAGCGTCTAATTATAATCACTGTTTGACGACAAGTGACATTGCATGATTTCCTCCAATCAATCTCAAAATGAAGTAGGTAGTACGCAATACGCAGTTGTTTCAGTGGCGATTGTCGGACTTTGTCCTCCGCTATTTGTTCTCTAGAGACTTGTAGAGCTTTAGCTAACCAACCGGTAGTACATGTTCACGATCAGAATTTGAAATAATTTTTGACATAACTTAAGACTATTAAATATTTGTCTATGGATAAATTAATTGAATGAATGCATTACCTACCAAATTTAATACTGCTACGATTTTGGTTCCAACCTCAAGGTTCGCACAGAAACAGCAAACCTCTACTGACAGGCACATCTTGCTATTGCACGCAATTAAATAATACGAACTTCCAAAGCTTTGTTATTGATAAAATAGATGACTCTATCTACTTCGCTTTGTTTGTTTATTGTAAATGCTATTGAGAGCGAAACCGTAATAAAGTCTCCCCAGAGCCACTAACAAATAATTACTGTGGTTATTTCATTACATATGTACTGATAATTTTATAGATTCGATCGAAATATGATAAATGATAAGACGTTATATTATATCTATTCTAATAGATGATCGTACATCGATGGAATGTGGGGTAATTCACCGTTAAATGTTTTCGACAAAGATTTGTGAAACTTATCAATTGCTAACTATATAGTAGAATACATTTTTATGTATTTCTAGGTGCATCAGAGTTAGGTATGCCATTCGTGGTAGAACCACGCTGCACTTTATTAGATATGGGGCACGAATAGGTCGGCTCAAAAGCCACGTTCATACAAAATACTATCGTGAAATAACAGCATTCCTGTGTTTCTGATTGTTAGTGTATACCTTTATCTTTAGTACATCCTTTAAAACAACCTCTATGTGTAGTATCTGTGTCCTTAATGATATCTCTGTCCTTAGTGGCATCTCTATCCTTGGTCTCGAGTGTTATATCTGTTCGTAGTGGCATCTCTGTCTTCACTAGTACCTCTGTTCTTAATGGTGTCTCTGTCTTTAGTTTTATCTCTGCTTAGTGGTACCTCAGTCCCTATTAATAGCTGCTTTGTTGTGAGTAGGAGTCAATGTTGCAAGTAATGGTTGTCAGCTGGTGTACGCGTTTGGAACGTCTATCTTCAGCAGAGTACCTACTTTATGAGGCTATTGCTATGAAGTATGATGTAAATATTCATTGCCAGATAGCACAATTTTTATCTCAGACTCATGGCGTGTTAGGAAAATCATGCATACAGTGGTTCTGTTCTGTAAAAAAATAGGATCATTTATGTCATCATGTCTCAAAAGGAAAAACCTACATTACTCATACGAACATATATCAATTTCATCCATTATTTGTGATTGTTGATAAACGAACAAAATGGAATGACCTGTAAAACAAACAGGAAGTTGATGGATGTAGGTGGCTTAGAATGATAACCAAAGTGATAACGATTGGACTGTTGTGTAATAACAAATACTTAATTGGGCTTGAGTATATTACATATGGAATAATTTCATGTTTGGTGTGTATTTATTTTTATTTTAGGCACAACACTGTACCTAACAGTCACACGTCTAGACCCATGGCTGGGTTAATTTTGTCACGTTTAAGCCGATAAACTCTTATTCAGACGGGCTATCCGAAATCGCAGTGACTATTCAAGCAGTTAAGCTTGAAATTTGGCTAAAAGGATTGAAATATATTATATAACCAACGTAAAATAAACTAACGGTAATGTACATAAAATAATAAATAACATAAATATCAGATTAAATAATATTTCTGTTTTTTTTTCAGAAACACGACCAGTGTAGTTTGTAGCATTATCCTTCGAGAAGTAATATATTTTTTTAATATTTACTCAACTGCAGCAAAGCATAAAACGGGAATAAATTTTAGAGTGGTAAGATCAAGACCACACGTGCCTTACGACGCTTGAGCGGCGACGTTGCGTCTTTACATTTTTATACTCGTAAATTTTACAACATGTAACTAAGACCCTGTAGTACTCGTTAAGTGCTTTATCAGAATCGGTATTCAAGCGTATAGAAATAATTTTACTTCAGAAGACTCGACCATAAAAAAATAATTTAATTTAAATAAAATTTTATTTGAAAAGGTATGGGTTTTATTGCCTTTGCATTGGCTGGGGAGTAAGAGTATTCTCAATGACCCTACTTTACCCGTACACGTGTCTATTAGAGGTAATAAACAACAGGTTTCTTGCATGTTAAATAAAAATTAATCACATGCCGCACGGTACGTAGCAACGTCGCGCAACGAAAAAACACACACGCAACAGACAAGGGGACAAGAGAGACGAAGTGGGGTGGAAAGCGACTCCGATGCTGCAGCGCAATGTTTGTTGTGTGCGCAAATGTTTGTCAACAGAGTCTCGGCGTTGCTTTGTGGTTGTAAGGGGCGTTTGTAAGGCCGGTTATTTTTTTTATAGTAGAGTAGACAAACGAGCATGCGGCTCATGAACAACTGCAACATCAGGGCAATTGCAGGTGCGTTGTCGGCCTTTTAAAAATAAGTAAGCTCGTGTCTTGAAGGTATGTGGTACTCAATGCGCCGAAATCATAGCGATGCGACAACGCAACTCGCCGGCAACGCACGTGTGACTTCACTCTAACTCCTTATCTAATCATCGAACTTCGAAAAATCTATCTCAATCGATTACTCATAATTGTGTGAGTAAAGTAGACTATGACATCATTATAAAATAAATATGGCTGACATGATCTGTCAAAAACGTGTGTGGTTGCAGTATTGCATGATTCCGAATAATATATGTGTTACTGTAAAAGCTAGAACTACGGTAAATTCTAAGATTTTGCAGTAAAACCTAAGATTTACCAAGTCCATAAGGTAAAAGTCCGAAGTGTTCTATGGTAATCGTTTATTTCGGTCTTTTACAAGCATTCACTCAGTAAATCTTAGGTTTTGCCGCTAAGACACGGTAAATGTTGAAACATAGTCATGTCTAGACGTGTTCCGCGCATTACCGTACTTCGTGTGCAGCCCTCACCGCTACCTGTGTCACTCTGTTTTTATTTTGAGACTGCAACGTCTCCGGCGCTGCGGGAAGAGCAGCCTCTACGCCTTTGCGTAACAAATCGCAGGCATCCCTCCTTGCCTCCGCAGCTTCGGCTTATTGGTCGCCTTCGGCGACCAGCCTCAGCCGCTCCGGCTCGTCTGATGCATACGATTTGTTACAGCAGGCGGAGGCTGCTCCCCCTACGCGCCTCCGGCTTTATAAAAACACTCTAGGGGTAGGACAGATCCGTACCAGGTGGAGTCGGGGTTCTTTGGCATAATTTATTAATCAATTTTATGCACATATTGCATTGCTTTAATTAATTCTTTGAAAATATCTTTATGCGCTATTTTTATTTCTGTTCGCCAAGAATATTCAATGAGCCAGTCTGTGGAAAAATATCGATATTTTAGAAATCGATTTGTTGTGAATCGATACATCATCTCTTTATTTCTATATTCTACTTTCAAAAAACAAGCCTCTTTATTTTTCTACATTCTACTTTCAGAAATCACTATGAAACTGTTTTAAAATTATGCAGGTAATATGATTCAATGTTTAATAAACACTTTCTAGTTACATAAATATATTGTTTCATTTCCAAAACCAACACTTACTGGTAGTCTTTGGTTAAACCTAGGATGTACCAAACTCTAACGATAAAAGCGCGAAAAATCGTCGCATTTTATATCAATCCTTACATTTACCAGCTCATGTTGGTAAATCCTAGGATTTAAAAGTAAAACCTAAGATTCACCAAAATTCGGGCTTTTACAGTAACATATATAACTAGCTGATACACACACACAATAATATTTTATTGCGGAACCTATTAATTTTTTTTTGATGGGTTTATCGTAAAATCTCATCTTAGTGAGCGTCTATTTCAAGTCTATCGGGTGTATAGTTTTTATAACAATTTATAATATATATATATATATATATATATATATATATATATATATATATATATATATATATATATATATATATATGTATAGTATGTTAGGGATGAATCTGAAGAACAGAGCGAGAAATTGTTTAATAAGAGAAGAGTGTGGTTTGCAAGATGATGTTGTGACCAGGATTAAGAAAGGAATGCTTCGGTGGTTTGGTCATGTAGAAAGAATGAATGAGGAAAGAGTGACAAAGCAAATTTATGTTGCAGAGGTGAACGGCAGAGTCGGGAAGGGTCGCCTTAGGCGAAAGCTTATCGACCAAATTGGCTATATATTGAAAATGGGCCAAATCAAGAGTACCTTTAACCGACGAGCGTGTATGCGTAGGTATATGGATGTGGAGGAAGCGAGAGAGGTCTGTCAGGATCGTGCCAAATGGAAGTCCATAGTCTCTGCCTACCCCTCTGGGTGACAGGCGTGAGTGTTTATGTATGTATGTATGTATATATATATATACAACATGTAACAAAAACTCTGTGGTTCCCGTTAAGTACGTTATTGGGATCAGTATTCAAACCTATAGAAATAAACCTAGCAAACTAACAGCATAGCAAAGTGGCGAAGCAATCAGCTTTGTAGCGGTTTCTAACGGAAAAAAAATTCAAAATAGGAGGTTCAGATGCCTGGGTGATCAGTAATCGATTGCTGAAAACAGAATTTGAAAATTCGAAACCGTTCTCGAGATAATCGTGGGACAGACGGATAGACGGACGGACAGACGGACAGACGGACAGACGGACAGACGGACAAACGGACAAACGGACAGACATCGTGAAATCAATAAGTGACTTCGCAAGCTTCGCCACTTAATAATTGTTTTTTAAAAAATCGGACATATTTTTATTTTATTTTGTTATTTTTTTTAAATTTTATGTGGTTTTATTACCTCTTACTGACACTAGCCGATGCTAAAGCTAAGTAAAGCGGGGTCTTTGACAATCCTCTTACTCCCCAGACAATGCAGAGGTAATAAAACCACACACAATTTGCATACAATTATATTTATTAATAAAATAAAAAAAATATTGTTCGAGTTTTTAAAAAAAGTTATTTCTATACGTTTGAATAATGATCCTGATAACGTACTTAACGGGAACCACAGGGTTTTTGTTACATGTTGTATATATAATATAGTTCATCATGATAGTTGTCGCAGTCGGGGAGTTTTTAAAAGATTACATATTATTTATTATAACAATCGTAATGTTTTGTTATAAAAGCACCGAAAAAAAATTTTTCTTTATATTATTAAGGTTTAATACTCATTTGTACAAAGGCAATGTCACTCTCACTCTGAGCTCATCATTATCAACAAACGTCAACAAACGTCATAACACATCATTGGCGGACGCTTACCTACAAGTGTACAGCACGCGACGGTAGTTTATCTTAATAAAATTGTGGCGATAATATTAGCTATACTATGACTATACTATACTTATCAACATTTGCCAGTACTCAGGTACTCAGTGACAAGGTGTGCGATGTCGCGCGAACATCGGTGGAATAACTTTGGTGATCTTGTGGGTCCTCGACTATTTCTTGTATACGTCAGTGTCTTAAAATAAGTGCATTACTTTATGCGATTGTAGTGACTGTTTTTATTGGAATAGAAGTCAAAATGGGAGTTCCGATGGTGAAAAGCTGTTGTTACTGTGTCAGTTTGCACACTGGTACATTGGTTATTGCGTATTTGTACACAGTAAGTTTGATAACTGTTTGTTTATCTTCAGCTTTGTACGTTTGACGTCATCTGTACAATGTTTAGTTTTATGAATAGAAGAAAGATTTTCAGTTTTGTGATTTGGAATCCACTTGCACTAGTTAAACAATATTGATTGACATGAAACTAGATATGAAATTGAAGGTACGTATATACTAAATATTGCAAAGGACTAGGATTTAATTTCCTGCTTTTTCATCAGATGAGGAAAGCTGAAAATGTATGAGAAAAGGTTGTCTCTACAATTTAAAATCGATATGACCATATCAGTTAATGTAGTATTTGACCGCTACGTCGAGGTCCCTACCAAAGTACCGGTTTTGGGATTTTTTAAATGTTACGATGTTCCATCCCTGAACATGGGTACGGCAAGGTACTTAAAACTTTGTAAATCTAAAATAAGATAAAAATACATGCAAAACGATCCGTAACAACATAGGTAACCCTCCTTCTGAGTCAGTCGGAAAAAATAGAACTCTTATATATTTTTTATATTATAAGCCAGTGCTTGACTATTATCCCATCTGATGGTAAGTGGTGATGCAATATTCACGAATAAAAATAAGAATACATATATAATAACAGAAAAAAATGAGAAATCATAATGCAAAACCAAATTGTTGATTTTCGGGTGTTAATTTATTTATTTTATGCTAAGTGTTGATGAAGATGGGGTAAATTGCACTGTCTTAGCGTACGAAGATCCTATAATTCACTCCTCCTTGAAGACGTCAATATTATTTTCGGACGGGAAGACAGACGTGGGCAAATTATTCAACTCCTTTAACGAATCCCAGATCGGGCCAATAAAACAGTTTTTGGATTTTTGTCAAGAAATTCTCAGTGGATGCCTCTAGTCAGTAAGTTGAATAGGTGGAAATAATAAGTGGAATAATTTGCCGGCGTCTATCTTTCCGTCCGAATACAATCTAGGCGTCTTCAAGGCAAGAGTGAATAGGCTTTTGTTACGATAAGACAGTGCGATTTACCATCTAAGGCTGCATCACCACTTACCACCAGGTGGGATTGTGGTCAAGGACTGGCTTATAAAAAGTAAAAAAAAAAAAGTTAGCGATGTCTCACCCCCGTGCCCCGGAAAGCACGTAAGACCGTTAGTCTTGCGCAAAGACATTTAAGTAGTAGTAGTAAATCTCTTTGGTCTTGCGCCTGTACTCTCTACGGTCGTTTCGGATTTCAGTCCCATCGGACTATAAAAGTAAGGTATTAGAGAGAACAATTGTGCTTGCGCGCAGACTCATTCACTATACATTGTGTATCAATCTCCGAAGTAAAAATGTTACCTGTTTGATTCGTCAATTTAAAAATATCTCAAGTTTCATGATAGCGTTCCTGTAGGTGTGTATAAATACGGTTATGTTTATAAGAGTTATCTCAAATGACGTCACGGCCTTGGCTTACTCTCGTTTAGGGTTGCCAGGCCTACAACAAATGAACCGGATTTCACACACTTGGATGTAAAATATCTTGCATAGAGTTGTGGCGGCACTATCGTCGCGCCACAAGCGAAACACATTGAAGCCTAAATCGCGCTAACAAAGTTCCGAAGCTAAAAGCAGTATATATAGAATAGCACCAAACTAACACATCCGCCCTCTTTTCCCAAAAGAGGGTCGCTTTAGATACGGCATAAGAAGCTTTCAACAGCTGGTTGTCAGTCCCCAAAGGCAGTTTTTAGGGGGTATCACTTAGGTTCCCCTTGTAGGCAGTGAGTCCCCCATAACCACGATGGACCGGCCATCGTGGTATGCGTAATGCATTTTCTGCCTCCCTCTGTGGTAGCCCATTTCCAATTGCTTCGGGCGCAAAAAAAAAACTAACACATGGAACGTTGGCCGCTTACTTGATGTTGATGTATCCTACAGAGTTTTCATTTATTTATTTATTTAATACCTTAAAACATGTGGCATTCTCAGCTAAGCAACAGGTGACAAAGCCTATTGTTGTCAGGTGCGAAACATCGTACTTATATATAGTGTACACATTAAAAATACCTGGTATATACATATAACTATGTACTTGTACATAGGTATAGGTATATAGCCCTCATGCATGTTGCCGTAGAAATACTTTAAAAGAGTGTTTATTTCAAAAATTCGACATCTCAGTTTAGTGAGCTTTGTCGCTTTCTTTTACGTGTTCTTTCTTTCTTTACTTACCAGCTGAGCACGGGTTTTTCAGTTTGCTTTGCTCGCTATTTTTTTTTTATACAATAAGGGTAACAAACGAGCACACAGTCCACCTGATAGTAAGCAGATGCTGTGGTCCATACACTTCTACATCTATCCTCGATTGTAAATTAAAATGTAAATGCATTGTCATCATAGACTACTAAGGTATGCCTCGTTTTCAGGGCTCCGGTTTTCTACACTCACCGCAGCATACGAAACACAGCAGCATGAAGCTGCTATTTTACGATGGTATTTTGTGAGAGCGTTGTCCTTCCCCGGTCGAGCCGACCAATTCGTGCTACTACTTTAATATAGCAGCAGAGTGGCTACCGCGTAAAAATGATCGCTATACATGACAAATGATAATGCATGAATTTTGTTACTTAAATTTTGGTATTTCGTTGAATGGCCAGGAGCCCGGATGGGCCTGACTCAACCGTAAATAGCCGAATATATCCAGCTAAAGTCAAACGTCTGTTAACTCTAGTTACGTTTATTTTGACGGCAATGATTTCACTGTTACCTTGACGCGATAACGGAGTTCTTTATATGAATACATTCTCGTCTTTTAATGTAGTACAGCATCGTAATCTATGGAAGAAACTCAGCTCTGAGTAAAAGGAGGTTCTTAAGATTTGAAATGTCTAGTTGTAAGATTGAATCTCTGCTACTCTACGCTGTTTTTTATATTAATGTCCTCCAGATCAAATTTCGCTCACAGCGGCTACTACACTAGCCATCTGAGTGACACAGTATTATAGTGCCCAAGTGTATGTGCAAGCACACGTGCACTCTCTATTCCCTAACTCTCATAGTCCGATGGGACGGTAAACGACACGATCGGAAAGAGGACAGGCGCAGGACGTGCTTTCCGAGGCACGAGGGTGAAACACCAGCAACGTCCAGACTGAGGATTTCTTGATATAAAAACTAAATAACTGATTTTGGCCCTACCTGGGATTCGAACCCGGGACCTCACGATCAACAATCGCGTTTAACACAACTAGACGAAACAGGCAGTATTCGTATCGAATAGTAACGAGGTATTGTATTAAAGACAGTGTTGCCGGCAGCGAAATGTATTTATCTTTTTATCTACCAAACCACGCTAGACCTTAAAAATCCGGCACCAAATCATCATCATTACAACCTAAAAAGTCTACACAACATAAGCCACGCTAGACCGGCAGGTTGTTTCACAGTTTTTTTTTTATTTCTAATTAATCGTTATTAAGAAGGCGTTGCTGCTCATATGCTCTGGTTTGTTTCCGTTCATTACCAAATAAGATAACCAGTGATGGATTTGTAATAAGGTACAACTAAGCACTGTACAAGGGCATCACCCCAGCCAAAGATCGGTTATTAAACTTCGGATAAAAATAATACGCTTTATTCTATAAATAATTTTGTACAACCGACTTATATATATATATATATATATATATATATATATATATATATATTATTACGGACAACTCAACAACAATTGGTCAGACCTTGATCAAATTTATATGGGACTACATGAGAAGAACCAGCTTTCAAATAAAAAAGAATCATCGAAATCGGTTCACGTAGAACAAAGTTATGAGGTAGTACACACAAAAAAAAACATGCAGTCGAATTGAGTACCTCCTCCTTTTTGAAGTCGTTAGAAAATAGAAATGAATCTCTCGCTATCACAAATGAACTAAATGTAAAGGTTTGCTTTATTGTGAATCATAATTGAAAAAAGAAAAAAAATACCATAATTTTTTTTAAAGATTTAGAGATCCGTGAATTTGTCTTTCATTTTGCATGTATTTTCATTTATAATTGATGAAATGATTTACTACGTGAAATCAATTTTGATGATATTATCAGGAATTTCGCTATTAAAAAGAGTCGAGGAAACAATATTTCAGCCACTAAAGTATACCTTAAAATTTTAACAATTTCATTTAAATAAAAAGCCAATATAAAATGAAAAACTAGGGCACCATTCGCTATAAAACCCTGGGACACCAAAAAATTAAATCCTTTTCTTTCTATTTTCTTAACTTGATTGATTTACATTGCATAAAGTGGAATTCAAATACTAAATTCGACTTAGTATGGCTGTTTTATTTCAAATCCATAAGAAAGTCAACACATTTTGTCTTTATATCTAATATATAAAATTCTCGTGTCGCGGTGTTTATTACCAAACTCCTCCGAAACGGCTCAACCGATTTGTATGAAATTTTGTGTACATATCGTGTAGGTCTGAGAATCGGCCAAGAACAATTTTTCAAACCCCTAAATGATAAGGGTGACTCATCCCTAAATCCTTTTTTTAGTTTTTTGACGAAATTTTTATTTTTATTTTATTATGATTTAGCATTAAAAATAAATAAAACTTCAAATTTTCACTCTTCTACGATCAACCCATGTTTTTTAATCGCGATTTATAAAAGTAAAAAATATTTCATAGACATAATGTATATGGTAAAACAACGTTTGGCGGGTCAGCTAGTGATTATATTGTATGCTTATATGGAGAGCCGTGGAAGCTCATGTTTATGCTTCATGCAAATTTCACGGTACGCAAGCAACCCGGGTTCAAACTCCGCCGGCACCAATGAAATACCTAATTGCAATTATAAGTGCTGATTTACCACGTGCTCGACGGTAAAGGAAAACATCGTGAGGAAACCTGTATGTCTCTGAGAAATAAAAAAATATACATATATCGAAGACGTGAAGTCCGCCAATAAACGCGGCGGACACTTCCTTGCCCTAAAACTTTCTCAGAAATGAGGGGAGGCCTGTGCCCAGCAGTAGGACCTATACAGGCTCTAGCTTTACTTTTTAGGGTTCCGTACCCACAGGGTAACCAATGGGATCCTATTACTAAGCCTCCGATGTCCGTCCGTCCGTCCGCCCGTTCGTCCGTATGTCTGTCTGTCAGCGGGCTGTATCTCATGATCCGTAATAGATAGACAGTTGAAATTTTCACAGAATTGTATGTTACAGCGGCAACAGAAATTCAGAATGTATTGCCGCTATAATAATTAACAACAAATAATAAAAACAACTTGCCAACCCGCTCGCCAAGCGTGGCAACTATGGCAAATACCCCCCCAATGACGAGAGTAACGAAGAGACGGCCCCCAGTCCCCGGCGGCCCCGCTATTCCTGGCTACGGTGGCGACCATGGTAACGGCGGGGCAGGGGGTGCTAAGAATCTCCGGTGGAAGTTTGGTTGCCACCTACGACGACTCGACCTGGCAACGTACAACGCACGCACCCTGAGGACTGACGAGAAGATCGTGGAGCTGGAAGAAGAGATAGACAAGTTGCGCTGGCATATTATAGGATTATCCGAAGTCCGAAGAGAGGAGGAGGACACGGTAATCCTCGAATCCGGCAACTTGCTCTATCACCGGGAGGGCGACCATCTGTCCCAAGGAGGTGTCGGATTTATCGTCCACAAGTCTCTCGTTAACAACGTTGTAAAGATCGGGAGTGTGTCGACGAGGGTTGCGTACCTTATACTCAGAATCACCAAACGGTATTCGCTGAAGGTCGTACAGGTTTACGCACCAACTTCGGCACACCCCGATAAGGAGGTGGAGGAAATGTATGAGGATATCTCTAGAGCCATGCATTCCTCCAAAACCCAATATACGGTGTTAATGGGAAACTTCAATGCAAAACTAGGCACAAGAGAGAACGGTGAGCTGAAAGTAGGGAAATTTGGAATAGGGCAACGGAACCCAAGGGGCCAGCAGCTGGCCGACTTCATGGAGAAAGAGGGACTCTTTATGATGAACTCTTTCTTCAAGAAGCGGCCCCACAGGAAGTGGACCTGGTCGAGCCCCGACGGTTCGACAAAAAATGAGATTGACTTCATTATGACGACCAGACGACAACTGTTCAGTGATGTCTCAGTGATCGCGAGGGTGAAAACCGGCAGCGATCACCGAATGGTTAGAGGCACACTGAACCTAAATGTTAAGTTGGAGAGGTCTCGTCTGATGAAGTCAACGCTCCGTCCCCCTCGTGCTCTAATCCAAAGTCCCGAAACCTTTCAGCTTGAGTTACAAAACCGTTTTCAGTGCCTAGAAGACTGCAATGAAGTGGACGATATGAATGACAAGCTCGTGGAAACTGTCCATGCGGTCGGAGCTAAGTTCTGCAAGACCCGCCGCAGAAGAACACAAAAACTCTCCGATCACACTCTTAATCTCCTGGCTGTTAGACGGGAGATGAGGCTACATTCTTCAACAGATTTGACAGCATACAGGCAACTGAACAGACAGATCTCCAAATGCATGCGGTGAGACTTACGCAACTTCAATACAGCTCGTATTGAAGAAGCGATCGAGCGGAACCAAAGCTCCAAAGTCTTTGCCAGAGATCTGTCTGCCAGAAAGAGCCAACTGTCAAGGCTGAAGACCGAATGTGGCAGCATCGTTTCCGGGGCACCTGAGATTTTGAGTGAGATTGAGAGGTTCTATGGGCAGCTGTACACGTCATCGTTGGAGCCACACGCAAGTGTGAGTAACGATCCAAGAGCGAGTCTTATTCGACACTATTCCGAAGATATCCCGGACGTCAGTCTGAGCGAGATTAGAATGGCTCTCCAGCACCTTAAAAACGGCAAGGCCCCAGGCGAGGATGGAATTACAGCGGAGCTTCTGAAAGCGGGTGGAAGACCGGTACTTGAAGTCCTTCAGAAGCTCTTTAATTCCGTCCTCCAAGGTGGCATTACACCGGAGGAATGGAGCAGAAGTGCGGTGGTCTTGTTCTTCAAGAAAGGTGACAACGCTCTCTTGAAGAACTACAGACCGATTTCCCTTCTGAGCCGCGTCTACGTGCTGTTTTCGAGAGTCATTACGAATCGTCTCGCGCGCAGACTTGACGACTTCCAGCCTCCCGAACAAGCCGGTTTCCGAAAGGGCTTTAGCACCATAGACCACATACATACCCTACGGCAAATTGTACAGAAGTCCGAAGAGTACAATTTGCCACTATGTCTGGCGTATGTGGACTATGAGAAAGCCTTTGATTCCGTCGAAATTTGGGCGGTGCTGCAGTCCCTTCAGCGGTGCCAAGTTGACTGTCGGTATATCGAAGTGCTGAAGTGTTTGTACAGTAGAGCTACGATCGCTATCCGAGTACAGAACCAGAGTACGAAACCTATCCAATTGCAGAGAGGTGTAAGACAGGGTGACGTTATATCCCCGAAACTCTTCACCGCTGCATTGGAAGACGTTTTCAAGCTTCTGGACTGGAAAGGATACGGAATTAACATCAATGGCGAGTACATCACTCACCTTCGATTTGCCGACGATATAGTCCTTATGGCAGAATCGCTGGAGGATCTAAGCACTATTCTCAATGACCTCAATAGTGTCTCCCAACGGATAGGTCTTAAGATGAACATGGACAAAACAAAGATTATGTTTAATGTCCATGTCACACCTATGCCGGTAGTTGTTGGGAGCACTAAGCTCGAAGTTGTTGACGAGTATGTTTACCTGGGACAAATAGTCCGACTAGGTAAGTCCAACTTCGACCGAGAGGTCAATCGACGGATTCAACTCGACTGGGCAGCGTTCGGGAAGCTACGACACATCTTCTCGTCAGAAATACCTCAAAACCTTAAAACAAAATTGTACAACCAGTGCGTGTTGCCAGTGATGACTTACGGAACTGAGACGTGGTCCTTCACTGCTGGCCGTATGAGGAAGCTCAAGGTCGCTCAGCGAGCTATGGAGAGGGCTATGCTCGGAGTTTCTCTGCGTGATAAACTTAGGAATGAGGATATCCGCAGTAGAACCAGAGTAACCGACATAGCCCAACGGATTAGTAAGCTGAAGTGACAGTGGGGCGGCCATATAGCTCGAAGAACCGACAACCGATGGGGAAGAAAGGTTCTCGAGTGGCAGCCTCGTACCGGTAGGCGAAGTGTAGGGTGACCCCCCACAAGATGGAGTGACGACCTGGTAAGACATGCAGGAAGTCGATGGATGCAGGTGGCTCGGGACTGTGCTTTGTGGCATTCCTTGGGGGAGGCCTATGTTCAGCAGTGGACTTGTGAAGGGCTGTAATGATGATGATGAATAAAAACAACTGTTTGCAAACTTGTTTACGATAGTACGGAACCCTTCATGCGTGAGTCCGACTCGCACTTGGCCGACTTTTTAACTTTTATGCTTATATGGGCAATATCAACAATACCTAAACGTAAAAATGTCCTTAAATATATTGCAATATATTTAAGGACATTTTTGTATGATACTTATGCTTGAATTAAAGATTGGCATTGACCCATTTTTTAACGAAACAGCTAATGAGAGCACGTAGGTACATATAAAATTTAAGCTGATAGTCCTTTCATTAAGTATAGGTTTTTTTCGCAATGTTTTTGATATCCAAAAAAATTTTACATGTAGGTACACACAGAGAGCTTGTGTTTTATCTGTGAAGTAAAGGAACTTTTTTCATCATCATCATCATCATCAGTATAGCCTTTCACAAGTCCACTGCTGACAACGAATGTCACAACAAAGCACAGTCTTAAGCCACTTAAATTCATCGACTTTCTGCATCTCTTACCTGATCGTCTCAACTCTATCTATTGAGGGGTAGCCTTGCTTACCGGTACCATTCTTCACCATTGGTTGTCAGTTCTTCGAGCTATAAGACCGACCCATCGCCATCTCAGCTTACTGATTCGTACTCCATATTTAAAGGGACCATTAGAAATATACTAATTATCTAATTGTTTTTGATCGAGGCGACATTTGTAACACAGTTGGTGATATGAAAGTAGATCTCGTAGAATCATTGCATCTGGTACAAGTTAGCGAGCTTCGCTCGAAACCGAGGCACGCACGCACGCTCACACGCACGCATGTACGCACGCAGCACGCACTCACACACTCACTCACACACACACACACACACACACACACACACACACACACACACACACGCACGCACACACGCACATGCGCGCGCACGCGCACACAGACACACACGCGCACACACACACACACACGCACACACACACACACGCACACACACACAAACACACGCGCGAGCGCGCATACACACACGCATGTGTACACGCACATGTACTCGCACACGTACACGTACTCGCGCACGCACGTCTACTCACTCACGTGCACGCCCACGTTCTCACGTACTCATACGAACACAAACACGCGTACGCATACACACACGCATTCGCACACGCACGGCTTGTTGTACGGATGAGATATTAATTTATTGAGCACTATTTTTTTTAAATAAAGCGCCATTACAACCCACTTGAATATACTTAAGGTTAAGAACCACTTCCCAAAATCACGCGGACCTCTAATCTTCTAATATCAAAATCTCAACACTTCTCTTCTTCGATTTTCAGATGTGGGCACTCGTGGAACTGACAGCGTACTGTTTGCTGGTGACACTGGCACCGATGGGTCGAGGTGGTTCCATCTCTATGCACAAATACGTTCTGTATATCACAGCAGCAGTTGTCAGCGGCATTCATCTGCTGAGTTCCTTACTGCTAATTGTAGCTGCGTATAAAGTTAGTGATAACATTAGTATGCTATTTTATGGTGGTACTATTTTAGCTATGGAGTTTATCTGCGTGAAGTTTAGAAGCCTTAGAAGCCATTTACCATCAGTTCACTTGATGATAAATGGCTTCTAAGGCCAAATTTCATATATAAAAGGCCACAGATGCATCGTCACCACCTCTGAGGACTAAGATGGAATGCCTTACAGCCTATAACTGGCTCTCTATACCTTTTAGACCCTAGACAGGAATACAGCAGTGCAAGCATCTGGGTGGAAGCCAGATGGACTTTTAGGCAGAAAATGAGTCTTACCACCTGGAAATGCAACTTGTAATGAAGATCCACCCATAGACCGAGAGTAACCGACATAGAACAAACGTTCATTTGTTTTTTTTTATAGAATAAGGGTGACAAACGAGCATACAGTCCACCTGATGGTAAGTGGATACTGTAGCCCATAGACATCTACATCTATCTTCGTTTGCGAATTAAAATGCAGATGCGTTGACTGCCGTGAGGACTAAGATAGAATGTTTTTTTTACAGCAAAATTGGTATCCGGCTCTCTACACTCACTATACGAAACACAGCAGCATCAAGCCGTTATTTTACGTTGGTATTCTGTGAGAGCGTGGTCCTTCCCCGATCGAGCCGACTCATTCGTGCTACAACTATACTATTAATATAGCTGCAGCATGGCTCTACCACATCTAATGCCCCTTGTACGATAATTAGGCCCAGCCCAAGCCCGTTCTTAGCATTTTTTACCCAACAAAACAAACCACATAAGTCCATGCTGGAACTATATTATATAGTATACGTAATAGAGCCATTCTGCAGTTATATTAAAGTTGTAACACCTATTCTGTCAGCCCGACTGGGGATGGACCCAGAATACCAATATAAAATAGCAGCATTATGCTGCTATGTTTCGTATAGTAAGTGTAGTAAACCGGAGACCCTTTAAACTGCATTGCATGCATTCCATCTTAGTCTTCAGGGGTGCAACTCATCCGCATTTTGATTCTTAATCGAGGTTAAATGTAGATTTCTAAGGTTTATATTCTAAGACTCTACGTGGTAGAGTCATGCTGCAGCTATATTGTGGTTGTAGCACGAACCACCAGTCCGTGGGTTGACTGACAGAGAATGCCTCAAGGCATTAAGTCCGCCCTTTGTATGCTTTTGTTTTAAGGAATGCAATAAAGAATCAATAAATAAATAAAATTATTTCCAAGTGAAAAAATCTCCTCATTTACCTATTAAAGTGGACACTTACTAAAAAAATAATGTGTCAAAGGACTAAAACTAAAGACGAGACTTTAAATAAGTATTATTTATAATCTATATTGAATAAAATAGTTTCTATTTCTACCTTTAATAGCTCCATAGTTAGATGAATGGAAATAAAAGCAATAAGTACTCCTTTAGAATAACCCTTTAAAATTATTACAGAAACTGGCATCACTCACGCTGCCCTGGACGATCGTCACAGGCATATTGACTGCGATTATCTTCGTGATGAGCCTTACTGGCATCAGCCTTATCCTGCAAGACTACGGAGAGACGCTGGAGATGGAGGCATTTATCATTGTTGTTCATTTTACTAGGGCCTGTGAGTTATTTTTATTTACACACTTACTTTGTTGTTTTTTGTCTCCTAAAATCAGTTGCTTATTATGAAGCCCTGGATTCGAATCCCGGGTCAGACTAAAATCAATTAGTGTTTTATTTTTCTGTCAAGCAGTTCTCAGTAGCAGCCTGGAGTTCTGTATAGTATGTTTCTAGATCAGGCGGAAAAACGTACATTGACCTAAAGTATTATGTTAACACAGAAACAAAACGACAGGTATTGCTTCCATACATTTCATTATAGATTACGTATCGTTATGCGCTAAGCGTGTTTCATGGTACGGGGTGGGGTGAAGGAAGCGGTCATTCAGAGATAACAAACCTAAACCGAAACAATACCTTTTTTAAAATGGCAGACGTCAAAACACTATATGAAGAAGGGTTATACAATATTGAGCATATAAAGTGGAAAAACTTTTTTTTTGTAGGAGAGGGGGCAAACGAGCATGAGGCTCACCTGATGGTAAGTGAATACCGCCGCCCATGAACAACCGCAACACCAGGGAGGGAATCGCAGATGCGTTGCCGGCCTTTTAAAAAGGAGTATGCCCTTTTCTTGAAGGTCCCTAAGTCGTATCGGTCCGGAAAAATCGCTGATGGTAATCGATTCCACAAGGAAGTCGTGCGAGGAAGAAAACATCTTCTAAATCGCACAGTGGTGGGCCGCCAATCATCCAGATGGTGTGGATGGTATCGGGAGTTCTGCCGCGATGTGCGTTCGTGAAATTTGGCGGCTGGGATTAATCCGAACAATTCCTCAGAGCACTCCCCGTGGTAAATGCGAAAGAAAATACAAAGGGATGCAACATCTCTTCGCAGTGCCAATGAATCGAGCCGATCGGAAAGGGCTCGGTCGTCAACGATTCGAGCCGCTCTGCGCTGGATGCAGTCAAGTGGAAGGAGCTGGCACTGGGGAGCCCCTGCCCAGAGATGGGAACAGTATTCCATGTGAGGCCGAATCTGCGCCTTGTAAAGTTGCAGGCGGTGTGCCGGCATGAAATACTATCCCGCTCTGCTGAGCACGCCAAGCTTTTTAAAGGCCAATTTGGCCTTCTCTTCCAAATGACCACGAAACTGAACGTCACTCTATATATCGACTCCGAGGATACCGATACTGGCTGCGGCAAGAAGGGGAGTGCCTTGAAACTGAGGAGATACGACAAAGGGGTTCTTTTTAGCGGTAAACGCGCAAACTTGTGTCTTCTGAGGATTAAACTGGACTAGATTTAGTCGCCCCCAATCCGAGACTTTGTCCAGCAAAGACTCGACTTCAGACACAAGTTTGTTCCGGTACTCGGCGAAGTTTTCCCGAGAAATATTGGCACGGCCGGTGTATAGAGCATCACCAGTGCTGTCATCCGCATAGCAATGAATGCTACTAGTTAGCAATATATCATTGATATGCAGAAGAAACAGCGTTGGTGATAGCACACAGCCTTGTGGAACACCAGCGTTAATAGGCTTGTAGTCTGAACATGCACTGTCTATAACGACCTTGATGCTCCGATCTGCATGGAAGCTGGTGATCCAATTGCACAATTTCTCGGGAAGTGCATAGGAAGAGAGCTTCGAAAGAAGCGCTTTGTGACAAACCCGATCGAAGGCCTTCGCAATGTCCAGACTAACGGCCAACGCCTCCCCCTTGGACTCTACGGCCTTCGCCCATCTATGGGTCAGGTAGACCAGAAGATCACCAGCTGATCGACCCCGACGAAAACCGTATTGGCGGTCACTAATCAGCTGGTGATCCTCAAGGTACCGGATGAGCTGTCAGTTAATAATGGATTCCATTATTTTGGAGAACAAGGAGGTGATCGCGATAGGCCTATAGTTGGACGGGTATGAGCGGTCGCCTTTTTTAGGAATCGGGTGGAAAAAAGCTGTCTTCCATGAATTCGGGACTACGGTTTGGGAGTAGGAGTACCGGAAAAGACGCGTTAAAACCGGTGCCAACTCCGGAGCACACGTCCTCAGCACAATTGTGGGGATTCCGTCAGGCCCACTCGACTTCTGGATGTCTAGGGAGAGAAGTGCTTTGCGAACCGAACGCTGTGAGAACAGCACATCCGGCATGGAGCACTCACACCGCGGGATGGTCAGCGGTGTTTTCCCCCCGTCATCAAGAGTCGAGTTGGACGCAAAAAGGGAGCCTAAAAGGTCGGCTTTGTCTTTTGCGTCTTGGGCCAGTGAGTCGTCCTCCCTGTGCAGAGATGGTAGTGATGGCTTACAGAAATTCCCTTGGACAACCTTGGCGAGAGACCAGAATGCATGAGTCCGTTGGTCCTGCGCATGATCTCTCTCCGGTCGTGTCATATGACCGTCAAATCAGACTATGAGAATGAGGGAATAGAGATTGTACCTATACTTGCGCATACACTCGGTCACTTCAATCCTGTCCTGCGCACTTGGCTAATCTCCATTGAGGCTGACCGCCGTGACCGAAACTCGGCCTGGAGGACATTAACTTACATTGTCGAGGAGTACGATGGGTGCCGCAAGCGTCAGACCTAAGAGCAAGCTGTTTTGTTAATACTAATAGCTACAATAAGCCTGTGGCGAGTTCTATGGCCAACGAAAGCTTGAAGTTGAAGTTTCCGACGGCTGTTGATGCGTTTTCATATCACGTCGGGGTGAAAGGCGAGATCTCCCGCCACGCAAGATGTTCAGCCCGGGGAGCTGCCAACGCTCCGATTGGCAGTCCGGAGCTATTCTATATAATATACTGCTTTACTTCTAATTTTGATAGCGCGATTTAGTCTTCGGTGCGTTTCGCTTGTGGCGCGACGACAGCGTTCCTACAAGTCAATTAAAGGACTATTAGATACAAAGGTAAAATTAAAACAGTGATAAACACGGTTCAACACTCTACTCTAAATTATCTAATACTAA
The DNA here is from genome assembly GCA_033319125.1 of Parnassius glacialis. Lineage (NCBI taxonomy): Eukaryota > Metazoa > Arthropoda > Insecta > Lepidoptera > Papilionidae > Parnassius > Parnassius glacialis. Next base: position 1,181,167 of record JAVANC010000022.1, on the reverse strand, counting down.
CAATATCTACTAATACCAAATGAGGGCTTAACTGATATAACATGTAATATACGTATATAAGAAAAAGTATAGCACAAAGATAAAATATTAAAACGTTATTATAGCAACAAATACTTATGCTTGAAACAAAATATCATGGATTTTTGTGACAATTAAGTTTATTAATTTAGATATTGCTTATTATATGTTAATTTTAAATTGCAAACGTCGAAATAACAAAATGACAAAAATTAACCAAATTAAGCGAAAAAGAAAAATTTTACATGAACGAAACATTTTTGTTCTTATAATTTTATTCATTTTTTTTCATATCAGCTTAGTAAAGGCGTAAGCTGTCGAACTGTGTTCATTCTCCTTGGCATACCCCTAATCAAGTTATCTATAAAATCTTGACAGATTGCGTTCCATTCTTCCTGTAATGCGTTTTTGAGGTCTCTCAAATTAGGGGGGGCAGGAATTCTTTTCTTAATCTGTCTTCCAAGTTCATCTCTTCTCTATCTTAAGGGTTTAAGTCAGGCAAGAGCGCTGGCTATATTACTTTACTCTATGGCGCTGGCCACCACATAGAATTGATTTCAACGTCTCAAAGGTATTCGACAACTACGACCGTAGTATGGGGGCATGCATTATCATGCATAAAAAGGAATCTCTCTTATAAAAGGGATTTTCCCTGTTTTGGGAATTATGAAAAGCATGCGCGATATTCGTATGTATAATGAAGTTACAAATGGTAAAATCAAAACTGTTGTGCGACCAACTTCAATATTTTATTATACAGTAGGAGTCCATAAGAGCAGACAAAGGTTATAATATGATCTTTACCATGAAAGGTCATATAATCCTAGAATCTAAATTAGGGAATATGTAAAAATAAAAAAATATTTAAAAGAGTGTGCTTCTGTGTGCTTTTGTGTGTTAAGTCTTTGCAGTTGAGCAACAAAGTTAAGACGGCTTTTAATAAAATTAAAATGACATGGAGTACAATTAATAGCGAAACTGGTAAGATCAACTCTCGCAATTCAAACTACCAGTTAACTTTTGACAACAAATTAACTGAATCAGATCAGGACGTTGCAATGGTTATTGAGAAATATTTTACTGATATTCCGATCTTAACCACTAAGTGAACTCTTCTCCTGCCGTCGTTGAATCATTACTTAAACAAAACGTAAATGCGTGTACAAAGAATTTTACATTTCATAAAGTATCATCAAAAGATATTGTAAAATATTTTAAAACTACTCTTCATCTATCATGTGGGAAGCCATAGAATGTAAATGGCAGTTTAATTTTCTTTTGTTTAGTTATAATTAATTTTTTTCGGCGTAGAAATCCCGAAATTTTCGGTGTTTTGAGCAGTCTTGTAATAATTTATTTTACTGAATAGACTGCCTTACTCACCCACTTCGGCCTCAGCCACCGTCGTGTGTGGTTACACTTTCGGTTGTTTGTAGCGGCTCAAAATGATCGCTGTACAAATACAAAATATTCGAAAAACCAGATTTGATACATACTTGATTATAATAATAATCATAGATTTTTATTAGAATATTTTAAAAGCACAGAATAAATAATAGTACTACGTACTAAACGTTAGTAGGATGTATATATTTAAGTATATTTATACTTAAACACGTCTTGCACTTTATGGTGTGATGATTATGATGATCATATGAGCATTATAAGTCGTGTACTTTTGGATTTTCCAAACTTTTTTAAATTGAAGTTTGACATAAAATTATTGGAAAATTGGAAGTATAATAATAAGGTTATTAGTGAAAACTTCGGTATATTTAAACTATTTAAAAAAATACGTATAGTCATGTTATATGTAATTTTTAATGCGCTTAGGGCATGCACAATTGGATTTATTTACCAATAGTTTTTTTGGCTGTTATAAAGAAGACGCTTCTGCCAATTTTCTGCTTTGTTACGTGTTCGATCTATTTTTCTTTATTGGTCTGTGACAGAGGGGTACCTAGTTCTTGCGCGTTTGATGGTTGTGCCGAGTTCACCCAGCATCGAACAATGACCACCACAATCGATCTTCGATAAGTTAACACCAGATCGAAGGTGTATCCAAGTTACCAATCGCACGAACTACGAGTAGCCTTCTCCATATCAGATTTTTATTTTGATGCAGGTATAATTATCACACACATCGACAATCGTTTTCACAAAGTTTTTTTTTAATAATTCCTTTGTCTACACGCAATGGTTTGGTACAGTGTGTTTTTTTATACCTTCGTTAGACCATACTGGTGCATAGTCTGAACGAGTTTGCTCGGGTCGGGCAAATACTATTTCTAGTGTCCTCAGAACAATAACTAAAGCAACTCATTATTCTAAGGTAGTGCCAAGATACATCACATGTCACATCGATAACTAGGTACCAGTCGCTACTTTTGACCTTAGAGTAGATAATTAATACATTTCGGCTTTCGATGTTTGACAAATGGCGGGAAAAAATTATGCGCACAAGCTTATGTAGTTTATATTATTACTAGTTAATTTGTTTTAATGTTGTTATTTATTTTATTTTGTTACAGGTGTTTCAGTATACTGCATAATTATCGTCCATAGTCGACATAAACAAATAATGTATGAAGACGACGAAAGCAGATTTCAGCATTCAGGCCGGATCTATAAGGCAGTGAACACATCGGAGCCCAAAGTGTGAATGACTAGACGTTAGGATGACCAAGCTGGGAATTAAAGAAAACTTACGAACAATCTTTCTGATTTCCTATAAGTGAAAACGTATAAGACACAAAGGCACAAGAATTATAATATATAGGAATAGTGAAGGCTGTGAATTATTTGACTTATTGTACATAGATAACAGGCTATGCGGACTTAAGTGGGTTATAATTATGTTAGTGCTGTTATGTTATTAATAAATAATTAGAAATAATACATATTGTGTTTAACATGTTTACAATTTTTCTACGTGGTAGAGGCACGATTCAGCTTTATCATGGTTGTAGCACAAATGGGTCGGCCCGACCGGGAAGGACCATGCTCTCACAGAATACCAACGTAAAATGGAGGCTCAATGCTGCTGTGTTTCGTATGGTGAGTGTAGAGAACCGGAGACCCTTTTCATTGAAAACGAGGCATTCCATCTCAGTCGTCAGAGGTGACAACACATCTACAATTTGATTCTAAATTGAGGATAAATCTACAAACACGTAGTTAACCTGACGGCAAGTGGATACTATGGTTTTAAGAATCAAAATGCAGATGCGTTGTCACTCCTGAGGACTAAAATGGAATGCTTCGTTACCAGTAAAAATTATCTCCGGTTGTTTAACTCACCATACGGAACACAATAGCATTAAGCGGCTCTTTTACGCTGGTACTCTGTGAGAGGGTGGTTCTACCCCGATCGAACTAACCCATTCGTGCTGCAGCTATGTATAGCTAGCACAGCTAGAGCGTGGCTCAATCACTAAAATAAATTATAAAACGTAATTTGAACACAAATTATATGGTATATTATTATCTACATCTATACAAATAAATAGAATTGAAGTGTCTGTTTGTCAAAATAATAGCTTTTTACTAATTGCATATAAAAGTATGTACGGTACTTATAACAAAAACACAATTTTTAACATTTTATCTGTCTGTGTCTATTTGTCTGTTTGTTCTGGCTAAACTCCGAAGTGGCTGGACTGATTTTGACGGGACTTTCACTGGTAGATAGCTCCTGTTATAAGGAGTAACTTAGGCTACTTATATTTTAGAAAAATAATTAAGATTCCGCAAAATTAAAATCCTAAATTACATGCGAGCGAAGTCGCGGGGAACAGCTAGTACACCATATAATTTATAGTTTAAATAAATAAATAATGTTCGATGAGGAGAGTCGATGACTTCACAATGCGAATGTCACAGCACAGCACCGAATTCCTTTACCCCATTATGTGAAGGCAGCACGACGTCATCTATATTTTTACATTTCTTTCTCTTCTTCTTCTTCATGATCAAACCAACTTCCCACGGCTGGACATGGGCTTCTCCCATTGTAGAGAACATTTGTTAAGACAAGCGACTAAGATCGCTTGGCAGCCAGATTGATGATCCGACTACCCGACGATTCACACCTTCGGACTTTGCTTCACGCCGCGGTTATTTTACATACTATGGCGTAAACGATTTGGTTATACCGCCGTCTGTCAGAGCCATACAGTTATACACAAAAGTTTACTAAGCAAAAATTGATAAGTTTATTATACTATAAAATTAAGTGTTATTATACTACTATAGAGGATATGATTGATAATAATCCCTGGGAGTGAGGAGGTCGCTAACATTCTGTTTCTGAGTATTGTTAAACTTACGATTTTTGAAGTATGTGACGTTAAATTTCTTTTCATCTACAACGTGTCTTGAGTCACGTTTGTCGGATTTGATTATCATTATTTATCTATATCATGATATTAATAATACTTATACACATATATATTATACATATTTCAAGCTTCTGGACTGGAAAGGATACGGAATTAACATCAATGGCGAGTACATCACTCACCTTCGATTTGCCGACGATATAGTCCTCATGGCAGAATCGCTGGAGGAGCTAAGCACTATGCTCAATGACCTCAATAGTGTCTCCCAACGGATAGGTCTTAAGATGAACATGGACAAAACAAAGATTATGTTTAATGTCCATGTCACACCTACGCCGGTAGTTGTTGGGAGCACTAAGCTCGAAGTTGTTGACGAGTATGTTTACCTGGGACAAATAGTCCGACTAGGTAAGTCCAACTTCGACCGAGAGGTCAATCGACGGATTCAACTCGGCTGGGCAGCGTTCGGGAAGCTACGACACATCTTCTCGTCAGAAATACCTCAAAACCTTAAAACAAAATTGTACAACCAGTGCGTGTTGCCAGTGATGACTTACGGAACTGAGACGTGGTCCTTCACTGCTGGCCGTATGAGGAAGCTCAAGGTCGCTCAGCGAGCTATGGAGAGGGCTATGCTCGGAGTTTCTCTGCGTGATAAACTTAGGAATAAGGATATCCGCAGTAGAACCAGAGTAACCGACATAGCCCAACGGATTAGTAAGCTGAAGTGGCAGTGGGCCGGCCATATAGCTCGAAGAACCGACAACCGATGGGGAAGAAAGGTTCTCGAGTGGCAGCCTCGTACCGGTAGGCGAAGTGTAGGGCGTCCCCCCACAAGATGGAGTGACGACCTGGTAAGACATGCAGGAAGTCGATGGATGCAGGTTGCTCAGGACCGTGCTTTGTGGCATTCCTTGAGGGAGGCCTATGTTCAGCAGTGGACTTGTGAAGGGCTGTAATGATACACATAGTATTTTTTACTATACTTTTAACAAGTATAATTAATATCGTTGTCGTATAATAAATTATATCTTTTTTTATTTTTGACTTTCTCCTGTATCGTGGGGGCAGTTGACATACATAAATTGCACAAGAACAAACATCCAGATCAGTAACAACTATTTGTAGGCAATAAAAACATTTGTAGGCAACTCTACACTAAGTCACTGCGCTACGAAGTCATCGTTCATTTATTTTTGGTTTTCTGGCGACATACAAATTATTTATTATCGAAAAAACTTTATTGATAATAATTTGCTGGTTTTTAAGGATCAGTCCGGAGTCTACAAAAGGCCTATGATAGAGTGGTGAGATTAGATTGGATTGTGGTCAGCACTGACCGTGAATGGTGTGAGCAGTACCCTCATACGAGCATTGCAATCTCTTTATAGGGATTCTAGTGCTTGTGTAAGGATAAACGGGACATACACTGAATGGTTTAATATCGAAAAAGGTGTTAGACAGGGATGTATAGCGTCACCGTGGCTGTTTAATCTATTCATGGACAATTGCTTGACAGATTTAAAAGTGGGTTGAGAATGAATGAGTTACTCGTCAAATGTCTTCTCTATGCTAATGACCAAGCATTACTTGCGTCTTCGTCCGAAGAGTTGCAGGAGATGGTAACTGCTATGAGTGGAGCTTTTGTTAGAAAGGGAATGAAGATGAATGTAAAGAAGATGAAAGTGATGGTGTTTGAAAGTGATGAGGCAGTGACAGACTGCAGTATCGTGATTGAAGATGAACAAATTGAACAGATGAAGGAGTTTGTGTATCTGGGTTCAAAGTATGATAGGAGTTAAACTGAGTGACAGGATAAGAAATAGTGATATAAGGAAACGTTGTGGTCTGAAAGAAGATGTAGTGACAAAAATTGAGAAAGGTATGCTGAGATGGTTTGGCCATGTCGAGAGAATGAATGAAGAACGATTGACGAAAATAGTGTATAAGGCGAGTGTGAATGAAAGTGTTGGAAGGGGTCGACCTAGGCGGACATTTCAAGAGCAAATCAGGGACGTTTTGAAAAAAGGCCAGGTCAAGAGTACCCTAAATCGTAGAGCATGTATGAAGATAATAATGAAAGTGGACGAAGCGAAACAAGTACGTAAGGATCGTAGCAAGTGGTGTGGTGGTCTCTGCCTACGGGAAAGAGGCGTGATTATGTGTATGTATGTAGGTGTAACATTAAATCAAAATTTTGATTGGTTTTACCAAATCCAAGGCCAGCTTCATTTAGCAAATAAAAATGTCTGCGGTCCAGATTATGCAGTAAAAGTACTAAGAATTTACAAAGACGACTAATTTTGGATTTTGAATATATTATCCAAGTTACAAGCTTTTTATCAAAAGTGCATACTGCCTGAAATTATGGACTCGAGAAAAGCTCGGTCAATGCCGTTGCGGCAAATATTTTTCTTACAAAAAATATGATAATTGACTGTAACTACCGATTAAAGAAATATTAGTTACATTTGGTTGTTTTATTTATTAAAACAGGTTGCAACCGTACTATTTATTTATATCACTATGCTACCGGTAGTAGACATAATCGATTATTAACAATCTATTACTGCGTAATATTTAAAATATTTATGTGTAATTATTTGAACAATAAGTTTCGTAAATAATGAAAAATATATCAAAATAGATTATAATAAATTAATAAGATAACATTAAAATGACACGCCAAAAACTATTCCATCCACTGAACTCCATCTTAAGAAAACTTGTATTATGGAAGATCAAGATCGTTTCGCCATACTCACAGTATCATAGTGCGAGCGAGTGAATAGATTTTGAAAGAAAATATCATTCGCGTAGCTCGCCGTCCGCTCGGTGCGTAAAATACCAAAATTTAAGTAACGCCGAAATGTAAGAGGGCTATTAATGATAAGAAAGATCTTTCTTTATTTTAAATAATACTAGCAGTGTTATTATCATTACAAAAACATCATCAGTCATCGCATTGCAATAGCAAAAACGGAACCTACACCAACTGAAACATAAATCACGCTATCGAGGTTTTTGAACGTCAAGAAAGGTATGACAGAATTTGAATATTGGCATCAGAGTCTTACTCTGATAAGCGCTATCAAGCATGGCAGCTATGGCAAATATCCCCCCTTACGAGACAATCTAAGGGGAGGCCTTTATTGAGCAGTGGAATTTAATGGGCTGTAATGTAATGTCTGTCTGAGTTGTCATATACTATTATTTATAATTTTCAATAAGATATACGTTTTAGCTACTTATATGATGTATAGCAAAGGTTAAACTTTGTGAAGGATGGCGTCCCAAGTCATAATAAAGTATAATAAACTGTTAGCTAACCAGCGAAGGAATTTCAATGTATGAGTTTGTATGAAATACTGCACCATGTTGCGCGCTAAATTCCCTTGAAGTAGTATTTCCATGTTTTATTTACGTTCACTGATCGTAACATACCCAGACACAATAATAGAGATCCAACAGAGATACTAACGCATCACAATAATATGAACCCAGCGTTGTAATGAGTGAGAGTAGAATACTACTATGTGTTTTATACAACAGTAGAAAATAAAAATAAAAAGTAAGGGTACAACTTGAAATTCCCCTACTCGTTTAAGTTTAAAGTACTGCTAAATGTAGTGACTTTAAGACCGGCCACATAAATACGGAATTCCGTTTCAGAATTACGAACGCAGTAAGTCCATATAAAATGAATGACTTATGACACACGTACGATAGTTTTCCGTTCGAAATTTTGCGGGCAAAACGGAATCCCGAATCGGATTTCCGTATGTATGTGGCTAGCCTTATACTCTTTTGTAAGCGCCCAAAGCGCAAACAACAATATTATAACTATATTAAAGTAGGTGTACTTATTGTATATTACTAGAGTCGGAGCATAGAAGAAACTATCTAATAAATTAGGAAAGTCAAAAAGGACAGTTTTATTTTACTCTCTAGAGTCAGTTTTATGTTGTTAATTTGTCAGTCGTGGTCGTTCTCTTAGCACAAGTAAGGATGGTGCTGCAGAGAGGCTGCCCTATGTTACTATTTGTTAGCATACCAACTTCATTTATTATGGTGATATCTTGTATTTACTCTTAACTGCTTACTATGTTTCATGAATTTTATAAAACGTAAATATAGCAGTTACGAAAAAATATTCATTCCTTTAATACATATTACTATACTCTTTAATAGAAATACTGCTTTTTAAGTAAAAAAATACATATTATTATTGAAAAAATGCATCGTCTAATATCAATAATAAAAAAGCCATATCTTCCAAAAGATAATTAGCGTTTAATGATGATATTAGGTAATGATCTGGATACTTTTACGTATACCACTATCCATATCATTCCGTAATAGGTATAAGAGGCAGCAAAGGGAAACTGAAATAAGAGAGAGTTTCATACGGCTTTAGAAAAAATAAATCTAAGGGATGGAATTTATAATATCTTGATACATTTTGTTTCATGACGACAAAATATAAATCGTAGTGTAGACTAGGCTTTATATTGAACACCACATTAATATTAAAATAATTATGCTTGAAACGGAACGTACACTAAACGTCAAAGCAGTCAAAGTCAAATTGCAAAAATGATGATTGATGACGTAATACTACGCATGGGCGTTTTCACTTTTTAGCTGCAACGATTACATAACTGATATTTAGTTTTTATATCGTTATTAACAACCGTTTTCAAATATCGATATCAGTAGTAATGGTTTGCTACTTAAGGCGCAAACGACAACCGAAACATATCCTAAAATCAGGGGTATGAAAGTCCTCAGTAGCTTGCTTTTACGTTGATACTAGTTGTCAGTAATATATAATGTACTCTGTGAATTGGGCTCTGTGTTCCAGACGGGTATGTATGGAAACGGCGGCGGTCGCGGCTGCTGTCTGTGCCGCGAGCCCGCAGCCCGTACCAATTTACTCGATAAGGCACCTTTAACGCGAACGTTACGCATTCTTAACAGAATGATTGACGGCATTGACCTATTCTATTGCACCTTGAGTGAATTTACTAGGGTAGGATTGTTTACAATATGTTACAGTTAATGACAATATTTTTGTTACGCATGAAAGAACTACACTGTCGCATTAGGTTTTTTTCCTGTCATCATAGTTGTTTGTTGAAATAAAAAAAATAAATATTCGCTTCGTCTCTTTCATACGTATTTATGATACCGTCGCTAGAGCGAGAAACAACGAATATCAAAGGACGTCGGACATTGGTTAGTTTTGCGCCGTTTTGGCATATCATTACAGTTTGCGTTTTACGTTACGTACGCTGGTTAGTTGGTTTTGGGTTTTGGTTGGATATGTAATAACGGTTATGTACTTAGGTTTTTCGATATGATATATTTGATAACATAACGTTATTAGTTACGTTTTGATATATCGGTCTCATGCCTACGTAATACAGATGTTGCTGTTGGGTTGTATTCAGTTATAGCTTGCTACATATATATTTATCTATGTTCAGTTATATTTGTAGACCTAACTCTTAATAGTATGTTTCACTCTTTCATTCAATACGTTTGCAGTATTTTTTGTCTTTCTTTCTCACTAACGCTTGTTAAAAAAATTGAGGCGCTTTTCGCATTCGTTTTATTTCGTTTAATTCATTCAGCAATCAGCATTCAGCATCATATTCGATCATATTGCCCTTATGGTGGCACTTCACATGGCTATTTGTATTTGTGATTGCATGGTGCCGTATTTGGCAAAAAATTTGACGTACGGGCAAATAAACAACACAACCGTCCACACATGGAGCCAAATACCAAAAAATTAAACATGTTTGCTAGCAGAAAGTAGTTGTACCTACCAAATGGACGTTGCACTTGCAGCTCGATTTTATTATTTGAACGCATGTTACTATTATATGTTATGCGTAAAAAAAATACAGTGATGAAAAAACGACCAATAGCAAGGCGTTGGTGGATGCTGACTGCATAAAAATCTAACTATCCGTAAATGAAAATGCAAACCAACTTGGTTGGTACACATCAGCTGCACCTGATCCGGATCGTTCGCTTTTCTTTATTTTGGTTTTGTACCCTCAATACGCAGATGTACATGGTTAATAATAACCTCTGGGAATGAAGTGGTCGCTTCCAAGCTGTTTCAAAAATAAATTTTGTACTTATATAGTTTGTACAACCATTAATGTAAAATTTGCTTTTAAAAAAAAGTCCCGCTGGGTTTCTTGCTGGTTCTTCCCAGGACAGTTTTTTTTCGAACCAGTGGTAAAGTAAAAAATGACTTTCAATAAGAATTACACATGTGATCTAGATTGAATAAAAAATTATTCTATTCTATTTTATAGACATAAGTGACTCTTTTTTTACCTGCCCCTCGTTTCCAGGGTCCCAAATGCATGGGTTCATTTGGTAAAGTACAAGAAACCTTACAACGGTTTCTTTGCTCCAATTCATTTTCCGTAGATACCTAAATAATCACTTATAAAATGATATAAACAGGTCCGTCCGTACTGGTTGACAGTTCGCGCGCTTATGAACCCGACCATGTGTGGCCAGTATATTTGCGTATTTGCCTATTTGTCTCCTTTGATGAGCCTTGAAAAACCGACAGACGATCGGTAAGCCGTATTTGTTATTGGCTATATTTGCCAAATAGGCAAATACGGCAATAATTATGGCAAATATACTCTCCACACATGGTAGTTATTTGTCAAATACCCCAAATACGCAAATACAAATAGCCATGTGAAGTGCCACCATTACACTGCCCGCCTTAGGGTATTAGTGTTCTGTGGTTCTGTGATCAGCATTCGGCGGTAGTTCCTACTTCCTAGCTTCCTACCTATATTTTATAAATTATATTGTGCCTAGATCTAGAATTAGTGAGTGAGTGTGTAATACAAATTAATAAGAATTAATGTAAGTTGTTAATCGTCATAGAAGATACTGTTTGCAAGAGGTATGTTTATTCCACCTTATATTATATTATTGTAAACAGTAAAAAATCATTGATCTTTTCCTCAATATTATTTCAAGTGTATCTAAAGTATTCAAATAGAACTATTTTTAGGTATAGTTTTTCTATTTAAGGTTCAATTGAGTTCTTCGGTGTGTTAGGGAATGCATAATTAACTGTTTCTTATATTTTTCTGTATAGGTATGAGCAATTCTTGTTAAATATATTTTGTATTTATTTACATACTGTACAACAAAGTTAGAAGTTTATAGCTAACCACTGATAATTTCTTTATGCCTATTTATAATATTACATATTAATGTTTTATATAGCCGGTCATATAGCTCGAAGAACCGACAACCAATGGGGAAGAAAGGTTCTAGAGATGCAGCCTCGTACTGGTAGACGATAGTGTAGGGCGACCCCCCCACTAGATGGAGGGACGACTTGGTAAGACATGCAAGATGTCGATGGATGCAGGTGGCTCAGGACCGTGCTTTGTGGCATTCCTTGGGGGAGGCCTATGTTCAGCAGTGGACTTATGAAAGGCTGTAATGATGATGATGATGATGATATTAATGTTTTTCATTGGCTATTATACAAAATGACTTTTCATATATTTAAAAACTAAAGTTACAGCCTATATATGTCCCACTGCTGTTTTAGGGTAAGGAAGTGTCCGCTGTGCTGCCCCAGAGCATGTTGGTGAACTTCACATGTCTTCGAAATATTTGTTTTCTTTTATCTCAGACATGTATTCTCATTTATATGTGGTAGAGCCATGCTGCAGCTATATTAGTAGTATAGTTGTAACAGGAATGGGTCGGCTTGACCGGGGAAGTACCACACTCTCATAGAATACCACCGTAAAATAGCAGCTTAATGCTGCTGTGTTTCGTATGGTGAGTGTAGAGAACCGGAGACCCTTTTTACTGGAAATAGGGCATTCAATCTTAGTCCTCACGGGTGACAACGCATCTGCATTTTGATTCTTAATCGAAGATAGATGTAGATGTCTACGGGCCACAGTACCCATTTACCATCAGGTGGACTGTGTGCTTGTTTGTCACCCTTATCCTATAAAAAAATGCAGGTTTCCTCACAATGTTTTCCTTCACCGCTGAGCATGTGGTAAATCAGCACTTAAAATTGCAATTAACAATTTCATTGGTGCAGGCGGGGATTGAATTTGGGTTGCTCGGGTACTGTGAAATTAATAGCAAGCACTAACCATCTGGGCTACCACAGCTTCATATATTTAGTAAATTTAAATGTAACTTAAGACAGTTTTATATTTTCAAAATTGATCCACACTATATTAGTCTTATTATATACTACATGGAAATGATTTCTAAAAGTTTTGAAATGTAACAATGTAATATTTAAATTGATAATTTTTTTTATCAAAGGTTATAATATTATTATAATCTTTTATCAGATATAGCCACATTAAGTCTCGACTCCAGATCATGTTGTGTTCAAATCACATCTGGATCATCATCATCGTATTATTAGGTATAGCCTTTCACCAGTTTACTGATGTCCATAATAAATATAATAATGTAAATAACTGATATACACCATTATTTTGTTTGGTTGTGATGCTTGTGCTAATTTAAATCAATAGAAGGTTAACATAATGATTTCTTTTATTTATATGAACACTACACATTGAATATAATTAATTATTTTTTTTTTGATTTTATCACATTTGATTTCACATATTATTAATATATTTATTTATATATTAATAGAAGTTGCAATGATAAAAGTCAATTTTTTACTAAAGAGTTCCTTTCTATATTTTATTTAACCCAGTCTTCACTGTACTATAATATTCTAATTACCATGTAATTTTATTGGGTTATCAAGAGTCATGACAGTAAACAACTATAGCTTCTTATGAAAATGTCATAACGCTACCTCATTATAGTCAATATAAGTGATATAAGCCAGTCGGTAGTGTATAATATAACGTCAATTTAAAAAAAGTTAACTAATGCAATGAGTCATCCATCCATAGATATTCTTACACCGTCACTACATGCTCAAAGATATATTAGATATATAATAACGCATAATATGTGTTTAGTTAATTGGTAGGAAATAGGCTTTTGCGTGACAAACTGCATATTTTTCAAGTGGACAGACATGATAGGTAGAAGAATTACTCATTTTGAGTGATTCCCACAATAAATTTTTGTTCTTTAATTAAATCAAGTGGTTCCATGTTAAGCGATTAAGTTTAAAGTCATGATTCACCTGTTAGGTGGTAGGCCATATTGAACTATTGTCAAGGTGAGTGTGTGTTCACAGTGCCTACAGCTCTAATAGAAACAAATAGACAGATAGATTTAACTAGGTGCTAGCAGTATTTTTCTGCATAGGAGTCTTCATTGTTAGGGATAGAGAGCGAGTATATTTTCAGGTTGTGAGGCATTCCATCTGAGTCCCCCAGAGGTGGCAATGCATCTGTAGTCTTTGTTAGAAGTTGGCTCCAGGTGTTCAAGGACTTCAGTAGTCATTTAACATCTGGTGGAATATAAGTTTGTTTATCACTTCAGTTTTAATGAAGAGAAAATTAGAATAAAACAGTGACTATCTTCAGATATCATCATGGTTACAGTCGTTCAAGTAGCGGTGATGAATGAGGAACTTTGTTTTCTTTGAAGTGCATAATCAACATTGGAGATTGTTGCATTCTTTGATTTCATCATCATCATCATTAAACCAAGTTCATTGCTAAATATAGGCCTCCCCCAGTATCTTTCTGGAAACATTTCTAGATAATGTAAAACTGCAGTTGCCAACCTGCCTGCCAAGTGTGGCAACTATGGCAAATATTCCTCCTATTACATCTATGTATAGAGTATTTAGTGTCTGAAATACTAAAGTACAGCATTTTTGTTTGTTTTGGTTGTATCACACCAGTTGTTACATTGGTATCTATTAATATGGTTCATTCATCTATTTCTGCCGCTAAACTAAAATATATCCTCGGTTGTGTTCTGGAGGTTAAGAGAACTTTAAGACCCTAAAAAGACTCATATACTTACGTTTATGAAGAGATCAAGTTAATAAACAGAAGTTAAATGCTATTATTTTAACCAACCTGCCTGCCAAGCGTGGCAATTATGGCAGTTATCCCCCGAAAACGCAATAAGGCTGTAATGAATCAATCCTAAACATATATGCTGCACTTTTTTCAATGGTCTCTCCACTCTCCGAAATGATACAGATGTAATTTTTTTAATTAAGATTTTGTTATCTTGATCCTCCCTCAATTGTGAAAATGGTCCATCTTGTTCTTTGTTTGGTATTTCTAGGTGTTCATATGCTGCAATGGCCAATTACCCTCGCATGGAATATAAAATCTCTTATAATAATGGTGGCTCTGTTACTCAGTGATTTAAATTTTTTTTGTATTTCAAAAAAAAAAACTTTACCACAATAGGATTTTCGCCTGTATCTGTATTTGTAGACCATACAAATACCTGCTTCGTGCGTGATCTGAACCCGCGGCCCTCAGCGTTGTAACTCATTGCTAAACTTTCAAATATCTAGCACAGAATAAATAATAGTACTCTCTAGCGCTGAAACAAATCAATTTTGGTGGCACTTTGCTATCTTCTATCGTACAGTATCGCACACAGACATACCTACACTCACAAATGTCTTCACACATTGTCTGGATAGACACCGCTCTGTGCCTCTGTCGTTGTGCGTCAAATATTTAAACAAGAGAGATTACTCGGTCAAGGACAAACTCGACAAACGCGTTCTTTTCAAGGGATTACTGATTACCCTTAATAGGACACATATCCTCGCATCTCTAATTTCGTCTTACTGTTGTTTAACACAGGTTGTTTTGATGGTTGATGAATTGTGAATTGTGTGTTGGGTTGTGTTTTAAAAGGTTCGAGTAAGTTGCTTTCATCATCATCACCATTACAGCCCTTCATAAGTCCACTGCTGAACATAGGCCTTCTCCAAGGAATGCCACAAAGCGTTGTCCTGAGCCACCTGCATCCATCAACTTCCTGCATGTCTTACCAGGTCGTCACTCCATCTAGAAGTGGGTCGCCCTACACTTCGCCTACCGGTACGAGGCTGCCACTCGAGAAACTTTTTTCTCCATCGGTTGTCGTTTCTTCAAGCTATATGACGGCCCATTGCCACTTCAGCTTACTAATACGTTGGGCTATGTTGGTCACTCTGGTTTTACTGCGGACATCCTCGTTTTTAAGTCTATCACGCAGAGAAACCCCAAGCATTGCCTTCTCCATAGCTCGCTGAGCGACCTTGAGCGTTCTTATACGGCCAGCAGTGAAGGACCACGTCTCAGATCCATAGGTCATCACTGGCAACACGCACTGATTGTACAATTTCGTTTTCAAGTTTTGAGGTATACCTGACGAGAAGATGTGTCGCAATTTCGAACGCTGCCCAGCCGAGTTGAATCAAGTTGCCTTAGCGTTCGCAAAATCGCAAATACACATTTCACATTTAAAAAGAAAGTACAGTGGCATAGCGTTTTCTGGCGACCGGTGCCGTTATCAAAATTTTCCTTCGAATATCATAAAATAATATACCTAATTGAAAATGAATAAAATAATATCTTTCATACTAATTTAAACTCTTGGCAAGTGCGTGTGTATACATTGTCTATTTTTAGAACTTTCAGTGCTATAATATTCGTTTTAAACATTGAAAGCACTTAGTAAGAACTTTTTCAAGATTGTAACTTTATTTTCCAAAATGCCGCCATCATAAATCTGTCACCACAGTTACCAATTAGCGGTTTCGAATTCGAATGTGACTCGTTGTCGTACTTGACGCAATGTACCGTGCAGTGGCGGTATAAGAACATTCACTACCCCATGTCGTCCCGTGGTTGTTGAGAGAGGCTACAGAGGAAACTAAAACAAAATACTTAATAAAAATTGCGGTTGCCAACCCGCCTGCCAAGCGTGGCAACTATGGTATAATTCCCCCTATGAGGAATTCTATAGGAGAGGCCTATAACCAGCAGTGGACTTTTACAGGCTGTAATGGAATGGATTATGGTGACTAGGGCTTGTAGAATCGGATCCGGTTCCTAAAATAAAAAGGAAATAACTTATTAACTAAGTATCTACAAATCTAACTATAATAAATGCAACATAAAATCTTTGGTTTAAGAGATCAAGTAAGCACTATACAAACTTTTGATACTTTCTAAATTTAATGCAAAATCAGACTGGAATGACATTTGCTAGAGTTTCAACCTTGCAAGGAATATTATATTGGGCCACTCGCCGAATACCGAATATTCTGCTGACTTCTGGCCGAATAGCCGAAGATTAGGCAGAAATATTCGGTTGGGAAGAAAGTAGTGTTTATTCTTCATAGTGTCTATTCTCTGAAGCTGGGATTGTCTTGAGAAGATAATTTAAAATTTTGTACAGCCGACTTCAATATATTTAAGAATAACTCAAAAACTATTAGTCTGACCTTGATCAAATTCATATGGGACAACACGAGAACTATCAGCTTTCATCAAAATCATCGAATCGATTCACCCAGTACAAAGTTATGAGGTAACACACATAAAAAAATACAGTCGAATTGAGTACCGTCTCCTTTTTGGAAGTCGGCAGAAAAGTAGTAAACTACTGCCTGAAGAAACATTTGTCTTTCTGCACCATTATCTTTTTTTATAGGAGAGGGGGCAAACGAGCATGCGGCTCACCTGATGGTAAGTGACTACTGCTGCCCATGAATAACTACAACACCAGGAGAACCAGGGGACTTGCAGATGCGTTGCCGGCCTTTTAAAAAGAAGTAGGCTCTTTTCTTGAAATCTCCACTTTAATTAGGTACGATAATTTGAGTGCATAGACATTTATCAGATAGTTCGTTTTTGAATTTTTATAATATGGAAGTTGATTATGTATTTGTGACTACATTATTACAAGAATTTTTTTTTATAAAATGAATAAATATTTTCATTTTACCAATTATCTGACTGCAATAAAACCTTTTACTTAAGTATTCGGTATTCGACTGAATAGGATTAAAGTAGCCGAATAAACCGAATACCGAATAATAGCCGAATATTTTTTTTTATAGCATAAGGCTGACAAACGAGCACACAGTCCACCTGATGGTAAGTAGTTGCTGCGGCCCATAGACATCTACATCTATCCTCTATTACAAATCAAAATGTAGATACGTTGTCACCCGTGAGGACTAAGATAGAATGTCTAATTTCCAGCAAAAAGGGCCTCCGGCCACCTGCACTCACCAAGCGAAACGCAGAGGTAAACCTCTACTTCACGCTGGTATTCTGTGAGGTCGTGGTACCACCCCGGTTCGAGCCGGCCCATCCGTGAGACAGCAAAAGCTGCCGCGTGGCTCTACCACTGTTAAAATTATAAAATAAAAAATATTCATTGCAAGTCTAACATTTACAATTAGAAATAGCTATTTATCTAATCATTTGTTTTAAAATAATCTACTTTTTAACTAAAATATTATTAGAAGCGGATTAAATGTAGACAGCGCCCCAGGCTAGCATCTCATCGGCGCCCATCAGGCGTCTAGAAACTAGGTTGATCAATAAGTGTTCGCACTAGAACACTTAGATATCAATTAGTTATAGAAACGCGTTCTATTTTTTTCGAATCTTAAGTAGCTAAGGCACATAATAAATAATAGTGCTACGTACAAGGCCAGAAAAAACTAATCTAAATCTAAACTAATCCGATTTTTTTTTATCAACGTTCACATTTGGCGGGAATTTGATTCGTATGCAAAATGGAGAAACTCGAACTTCGTGGGGCTATTAAATATTACTGCCTGAATTTTTTTTCTATAAAAAGTCTTTTTAAAGAACTGCAGTCTACTTTGGCAGATCTTATTCTACAGTGGCATACCGGTGTTCTGAATTTAAACATGGCAGAACTGTCTGCAATTACAACACTCGCTCTGGGCGGCGAACAACGGCCGCTACTCAAGAAAACGTTAAAAAATCAAAGAAATTAATGAGGTAGATCGACGTGTGACCATCCGTTTTTTAACTGAGAATCTAAAGCTCTCGTTTGGGACAATTCACTTTATTTTAACTCATACTTTAAAATTCAAAAAGGTCGCTGCACAAAATCCACAAGATCCAGATTCCTTTTGCGCTCGTTTCGTAACCGTTGATGAAACGTGGGTTCACTATTTTGACCCGGAGACGAAAAACTAAAGCAAGGTGTGGAAAAGACCGTCTTCTCCGCCATTCAAGATATTGAAGGTGCCTGCGTCCACTGGAAAAATAATGGCCTCTGTCTTCTGGGATGCGGAAGGTATAATAATGATCGACTATTTCATTAAAAGTGAGATAATAACTGGATGACCTGAGCACTATGCTCAATGATCTCAATAGTGTCTCCCAACGGATAGGTCTTAAGATGAACATGGATAAAACAAAAATCATGTTTAACGTCCATGTCACACCGGTACCGTTACCGGTACCGGTAGTTGTTGGGAGCACTAAGCTCGATGTTATTGACGAGTATGTTTACTTGGAACAAATAGTCCGACTAGGTAAGTCCAACTTCGACCGAGAGGTCAATAGACGGATTCAACTCGGCTGGGCAGCGTTCGGGAAACTACGACACATCTTCTCGTTAGACATACCTCAAAACCTGAAAACGAAATTGTACAGTGCGTGTTGCCAGTGATGACTTACGGATCTGAGATTTGGTCCTTCACTGCTGGCCGTATGAGGAAGCTGAAGGTCGCTCAGCGAGCTATGGAGAGGGCTATGCTCGGGGTTTCTCTGCGTGATAAACTTAGAAATGAGGATATCCGCAGTAGAACCAGAGTAACCGACATAGCCCAACGGATTAGTAAACTGAAGTTGCAGTGGGCCGGCCATATAGCTCGAAGAACCGACAACCGATGGGGAAGAAAGGTTCTCGAGTGGCAGCCTCGTACCGGTAGGCGAAGTGTAGGGTGACCCCCCACTAGATGGAATGACGACCTGGTAAGACATGCAGGAAGTCGATGGTTGCAGGTGGCTCAGGACTGTGCTATGTGGTATTCCTTGGGGGAGGCCTATGTTCAGCAGTAGACTTGTGAAGGGCTGTAATGATGAATAACTAGAGATTATTAAGCATCATTAATAAAAAAACTATGCGAAGAACTAAAGAATAAAGTCGAGGAAAATTGCGTACTGGGGTGCTTTTCACCATGATCATGCCCCTGCCCATCGATCTGATGTTGCAGACGCTGCCATGCAAAATGCTTGCTTTGTTGAAAAGTTGATGCAGCACCTACCATATTCTCTACCAGATAAAAAACAATTAAAATTTGCAGATGAGACATCCATCTCATGTGGTGTCAATTGATCATGGTATTGAGCAGGCCCTGCAGTCTCTCTCATAGTTAAAAAAAGTCTTAATTGATGAATAAACAACGCGAAGATCTAAAGAATAAACGTCGAGGAAAATTGCGTGAAGGAGTGCTTTTTATCATGACATCCCGTGTCCATCGATCTGACGTTGCAAGCGCTGCCATCCGAACTGCTGGGTTTCAGTTGATGCAGCACCTACCATATTCTCCGGACCTAGTTCCGAATGATTTTCACCTTTTTACTCACCTGAAAAAGCACTTGCGTGGTATAAAATACGGCGACGACGATAAGGTGATGTGTGCTGTACAGGTCTTCAAGCCTTTTTTTCCAAGGGAATAAACCAACTTGCAAAACGCTATTCGAGGTATATTATCTTAAAAGGCGATTACCTTGAAAAATCAATACAATTTACTGGTACATATGTGGTAAAGCCATGTTGCAGCTATATTAGTAGTATAGTTGTAGCATGAATGGGTCGGCTCGGCCGGGGTAGAACCACGCTCTCACAGAATACCAGCGTAAAATATCAATTTAACACTGCTGTGTTTCGTATGGTGAGTGCAGAGAACCGGAGACCTTTTTTTACTGGAAAAGAGGCATTCCATCTTAGTCCTCACGGGTGACAACGCATCTGCATTTTAATTCGCAAACGAAGATTAATGTAGATGTCTATGGGCCACATCAACCACTTACCATCAGGTGGACTGTATGCTCGTTTGTCACCCTATACTATATAAAAAAAAACATATAGATACATATCGTAGAGTTTCATTGCGTTTCCAAAAACTTATTGATCAACCTAGTATTATCAATTATAATTACTTATTTTGCAAATAAATTATATTAAATATACTACATTTATAATATAGCTTAGTTGCAAAATAATTAGGACACGTGTACGCTACAGCTGGTCGTGGATGATAAATGTTATTGGAAAGTGAGGGCAATGTAGGAAGCTCTACATCTCTGTAGAAAGTATGATTTTTTATTTTATGTAAGTAGGTAGGTACTTTCTTAACTTTTTTTTCGTTTAAAAACTTCTGCGCGCGCCCATTTTAAACCTTGCGCCCCTAGGCAAGTGCCTAGTTTGCCTTAGGGATAATCCGCCACTGAATATGATACTGTAAACCTGACAGCGGTACGTGCGCACATGATTGTAAAGATGAATTAAAATCTAACGCTATATATAAATCACGATACAATTAATTTATTGGAAAACCTGGTATATCCCGGGAATACCAGAACCGGGAATTCCCGGGTGCATGTCTTTGCCGCCTGTACAAAGTCAATTAAGAATAATGATATGGGTCTTGAGTTGTGACCTTGACGGGCTCAAAGTCGGCAGAAACAGAAACAGAAACAGAAACTTTTTTATTCAATATAGATTATAAATAATACTTATTGAAAGTCACTCTTTTGTATAATTACCACTGGTTCGAAAAAAACCCCTGTCCTGGGAAGAACCAGCAAGAAACCCAGCGGGACTTGTTTTTTTAAATAACAGCTTACAATCATGTATGTTACACAAATTAACAACACAACAAATTAGAAATAGCTTGGGAGCGATCACCTCACTTCCAGGGGTTATTATCATCTATAAATTCTTTAATATTATAATAACCCTTTTTATACAAACTTAGTTTAATAAAGTTTTTGAACTTTGAGCAGGTCAAATTTTGTATATTTTCTGGAATTTTGTTGTAAAAGCGTATACATCGCCCCAAGAATGAATTACTGACTCGATGGAGTCGGGTAACTGGTACTACTAGCTTGTATCTGTTCCTAGTATTTACAGAATGAATATCACTTATTTTTGTAAAACTACTTTTATTTTTGTGTACGTACATTACATTTTCATAAATGTATTGAGAGGCCAAAGTTAATATATTAATTTCCTTAAATTTTTGTCGCAGCGACTCTTTAGGCTTTAAATCATAAATTGCTCTTATGGCCCTCTTCTGCAAAACAAATATAATTTCAGTGTCAGCTGCGTGTCCCCATAGCAAAATACCATACGACATTATGCTGTGGAAATAGCTAAAGTAAACTAGTCTAGCTGTTTCAACACTAGTTAGACTTCTAATCTTTTTTACAGCATATGCTGCAGAACTAAGTCTGCTTGCTAGCTTTGATATATGGGGGCTCCATTGAAGCTTCGCGTCTAGTGTGATTCCAAGAAAAATGGTGGTATCTACAAGACTCAGTTTCTCCCCATTTAAAATTACATTAGTATTTAATTGTTTGACATTTGGAGTCATAAATTTCATACATTTCGTTTTAGTGCCATTTAAATGCAAATTATTGACATTGAACCAATTCACTAATTTAGATATAGCATTATTTACTTCGTCATATTTTAGCAAATGTCGACTTAATTTGAAAATTAAAGAAGTGTCATCTGCAAATAATACTATATCATGGTTATCTCCTACTATGTAAGGTAAGTCATTAATATATACAAGAAACAGAAAGGGGCCGAGAATTGAGCCTTGAGGCACGCCCATCTGTACCATCGACCCGGAAGAACTCGTACTGTTGATGACAACTTTTTGCGTTCTCTTACTTAAATATGAAATAATTAATTTTAGAGCATCACTTCTTACACCGTAGTGTTGAAGTTTCCTGATTAATGTTTCATGGTGAACACAATCGAAGGCTTTGGATAGGTCACAAAATATACCCAAAGCATCCTGTGAATTCTCCCATGCATTAAATATATATTTAATCAGCTCAACACCGGCATCAGTTGTCGAGCGACCCCTTGTAAAACCAAATTGATTTTTATGAAGTAAATTATTTATATTAAAGAAATTTAACATTTGATCAAGAATAATTTTTTCAAAAATCTTACTAAGTGTTGGTAGTACAGAAATAGGTCTAAAATTGGCGGGGTCTAATGTACTACCAGATTTAAATAAAGGTATTACTTTACTATACTTCATTAAATCAGGAAACACACCAGATTCGATACTAGTATTAAAAATAACAGCTAAATGAGGCGCGATTGTATCTATTATAGACGCAATAACTTTAACAGAAATCCCCCACAGATCCGCAGTTTTCTTAACATCAATAGTTTTAAAATATTTTACAATATCTTTTGATGATACTTTATGAAATGTAACATTCTTTGTACACGCATTTACATTTTGTTTAAGTAATGATTCGGCGACCGCAGGAGAAGAATTCAGTGACTTAGTGGTTAATATCGGAATATCAGTAAAATATTTCTCAAAAACCACTGCAACGTCCTGATCTGATTCGGTTAATTTGTTATTAACACTTAACTTGTAGTTTGAATTGCGAGAGTTGATCTTACCAGTTTCGCTATTAATTATACTCCATGTCATTTTAATTTTATTAGAAGCCGTCTTAATTTTGTTGCTCAAATGCAAAGACTTGGCTGTGGAGCACACTCTTTTAAATATTTTTGAATATTTTTTTACATATTCTCTAAATTCGACGCTATGGTTATATGACCTTTCATGGTAAAGATCATATAACCTGCGTCTGCTCTTATGGACTCCTGCTGTCGCCCATTCATTAAATGACTTCCGACTGTTCAAGGAGAATGTTTTAGAAGTAAAAGTATTATTAAATTCATTGCAAATAAGCTTAAATAATGTTCCATACAAAAAATTTGGATCATTTTGGTATGAAAGTGATGGAAGTTTTTTCACTATGTTACTTCTAAATTTCTCCAAGCGACGTGCATTTACTGGAACAAACACAACTTTCTCATCTACTTGCTTTTTGTGAACATATGGTAACGAAACTACTTGTCCACAGTGATCAGAACTTAATTTTTGAATTATACATTTATGCAATGGCTTCACATTTGTAAAAATATTATCTATACATGTTGCACTAGATTGAGCAATACGCGTTGGCTCTATAAATAAATTAAAAAGACCATATGATTTAAATAATGATCTAAATTTAATATTGATTGAGGAAGCTTCTAGGAGATTGATATTAAAGTCTCCACATATTACAACAGATTTATTCTGTTTATTAAGCTTAGCAAAAACTTCCTCCATAATTTTTTCAAAAGTATCGTATATAGAACATGGGGGTCTGTAGACGCTCACAACAATGAGGTGCTCAAACTCAACACATGCCATTTCTACAGTTCGCTCAACAGAGAGGCTCACAATATCTTTACGTTCTTTACATGACAATAATTTACTAGCTAATATTAAGGAGCCACCTCTTAAAACCGTTTCTCTATTGAAAGAACTGACCACCTGGTGATTACTGAAGTTAAACATTAAGTTATAAGCTTTTAACCAATGTTCAGTAATACATAAAATATGAATATTGTTGCTATTTAAGAACAACTCAATTTCTAGCTCTTTGCCTATCATGCCTTGTATATTTTGATGCACCAGGTGTAAACAATTTTCATTATCTTTCTGTGGAGTCATACAATTAAAGATTTGTAAGCCACATTCTAAATTATTTAAGTTATTATAGCTGCTAGAGATTACCTCTATTGTCTCATTTTCTAATTTAAATTACTTGGAACTGATTCCAAATTGCATATTAAGTCATTACACTGCTCAAAAGAAGCAGATGTCTGTGTAGCCAAGTCCTTGGCTGAGTTAATATATAAATAATAAGATAGCACATTTGCTATCTGTCTTAAATTATATTTTGATAGGTAATAACTATCTTTAGTCAAAAATTTCTTAATTAAATTATTTATATCTATTAAATTAATTCTATCATTATAATTGTAACAATTAAATGTCAAGTTTAAATTATTATTACATGAAAAGTTATTTATTAATAAATTTAAATCATATCTTATTTTATTTTCCTGCGGCCAACCCTGTATGTAAGGCAATGTAAACAAGATAATTTTATGTACATTTAAAGTATTTAGATTATCAATATATTTTAATAATTGATTTTTGTTTAGATTGCCTCTTCTCCCAACAAGAATTATTAATGTGCTATTAGGACAAAATTTACTAGCTAAAACTTTATCCATTATATGACTAAAGGATGCTCCAGGCATGCAATAATTACTGATCAGATGTCCTTTTAAACAGTTATTTAACATCATGCCCAAATTTTTGCCTATGTCATCACAATACATAATAACTTTATTTTTTTTTTATATTTTCATTGCTTTTTAAGTCTATATCCTTTGTCATGACACTGTCATAGAGTGTAGGTGAAAATAATGAGGTCTTACAATTAACTTTGTTATTTACACATATTGTCCCCGATGAACCTGGTATGGAGCGCTGATACTCACTCTGATGTTTTATTAAGGAGTCAAAGCGCTCCTCATTATACTTACATGATTTTACCAGATCATTCATGGCCAATATGTGTTCTTTTATCTCATCTTGAGCCGATGCATATTTATTTGATATAATTTGTAGAGAGATTTTTAAGTGATAAAATTGTTGAATTTAGACACTCTATATCAGTCTCATAACAGTGATTCATATTTTCCACCTCAATTGAATATATTTTAAGTTTATTAATTAGTTCTTGCTTTTCTTTGCATACATTTATATAATTTTTAACATTAATTTTAGTTTTAATTAATTTTTGTAGTTTTCTAATATATTTATTAATTTTTATATATTTCTTTAGTTTTCTTCTACTGCAGGTAGTCCTTGCTGCTGTTCTTGATATGACATAATCATCACCAGTCAAATCGGTTGTTGTGGAGGGTTGCAATGCTTTAGATTTAGAAGATTCACATTCTATGAGCTCGTTGAACAGACTTTGAGTTTGGGACGCTTTCATGTTATCTATGTAATGTTTTAATTGCACAACCTGCTCATTAGCCTCACTTAACTGTAACTGCAATGCAGCAATTAATTTGAGGGATTCCTCATATTCCTTGCTGCACTGGTCAAACTCATCGACTGTTCTCTGAAGTTGATCTCTTTCTTTTGTAACAAATGTATTTTCTTTATGCAACTTAACCATGTCACTTTTTAGTTTAGTATTTTTAGCAATTATGTTTATTATTTCCTTTTCATTGTCATCCCTTTCTTTAATTAACAGCTCACACTGCTCCTTTGACGCCTTAAGTTCTTGAAGCGCCATTTGAAGTTGGTTCTCCAATTGGCGCGTTTTGGCGTTGCGTGTATTCATTTTACTATTAAATGTAAATAGCAAAAGAAAACAAAGAAAGAAAACCAAAGAAGCAGAGTAAGCAAATTTCGAAATGTATGGGCTTATTTACAGATCTCAAATTAAATTATCATGTAAATAATTCAAAATGAAATCCACAACAACACTTACTTAATAGGTAAATCTAAAAATGTTAAAGGGATAACAAGAATTACACTTACAATACGTTTAAACGATGTTCGTTACAGCTGTTACTTTTGGTTGAAACACTAAACACAATGTATGTAATTAAAATAGGTACTTCTGACTTTTACTTATATCACAAACACAAATAAGTCGTATTTAACAACTGTAACTCAAAATTGAGGTGGATATTATTAATTTACAATATTTAATTTTTAAAAATAGTTGGGAGCAATAATTTTACAACTTGTCACCGGGGTTGCCACAGAAAAAAAGTTCAGGCAGTGGCACAAGTTACAGTCGCAGAGCGGAAAGATTAAAAATGCGATTGGAAATACAAGAACTGACATTAAAGCGATGTTAAGGTTATGTTGTTGTTTTTTATTTATCAAAATAATTACGCAATATTTTTCAAAAGTTGTTCAGCAAAAAAATTTAAATTTTACTAATTGGAATGTGATGGGGCCCAATAGTATAGGGTATACTATGTAGTACATTAGGATCTAACAGCCTGTATTATATAAAAATAAAAGTATAATTGCATACGTCCTAATGCTGGACACAGACCTTTCATATCTGAGAGGTTTATGGAGAAATTACTCCACTGTGCTGCTTCTGTGGCTGTCAGCGGACTTCACATATCCTCAAAATATTTTATTCCTCAATATTTTTGTTCGAGCATTTCAAATCGGCATTTTAAATTGACAATTATTGCATGTGTATCGTGAAAATTACGGTGAGCGCTTAGTTCATGAACTACCACGGTTCTGTCGTATTATAATATATTATTAAATATTATTAAATTAAAAATATAATAATGTACCTTAAAAACTATAATAATAATAAAAAAAGACTAAAACTAGAAACTTAATTATCATATAGTCCTACTCCCCGCGGTATCGAACCAAGAACGCTGGCTGCGTTTCCACGCTGAATGGCTATATTTCGCCTTTGAGCGAGAAAAAACCAGCCCTCTTATCACCAGCAGGAACGACCAGCCGCGGATAGAGTTCCTTTAGGAATAAAATCGTGTGATGTGAGGTTCTGTCCGAGTCAGGTTGGAAACTATAACTAGTGTCAATATTTATGTCACAACAGCTGTTAATTTTCATATGGCTCTATTATAGCTCTAAAGTAACCTATTGTTGAATAAAGGCAAAAATATTTTAATCAGTTGGAATATTGCAAGCTCTTTTGACCATGAAAATACACTATGAGTTCAAAACTCGAAAGAAGTAGGCAAGGTATGTTGATTTTACCTTCTATTAGAAATGGTGATAATTCTTTTTCATATTAATACTAGCTGGCTAGGCAGACGTTGTTCTACCCTTTCCGACAACCGTTTGCTTTCCTAAAAAAAAACTCCTGAGATTAGCAATAAAAAAAATTGAGGGTCACTTATCGGGATAAAAAGTCCTATCCTATCTCTCAAGTTAGACCAAACTGCACACAGTGTGCAAAATTTCATTGAAATCAGTTCAGTAGTTTAGGAGTTCATCGCGGACAAACAATGTGACACGTAATCTGGGGGCACGGCAGTGCCCCCGCCAAGTTGAGCAAAAAAGCGGCACGGCCGCACCATCCTTTTCTCGAAGCAGTTCAGGCCATTTCCGAAACCCTATAACTTCGTTATGGATAAAACTAGAAGCCTGAATTTTTACTAACCAAGTAGGCATTGTATAAGCTCGGTATATTTCAAATTTCATTAAATTTGAACCAGTAGTTTAAGAATTATAACTAGTCAAAATTTCTTAATTTTGTCACTCACTGACTGACCGATCATCAAAACTCTGAGGCACTTCTAGCAGACATAGAAACTTCAAAGGGCATTGCTCAGTTTGTTAGGGTAATTCGGCTCAACATGAACATCACCTATAATATTTGATGACTGTGGTTTTTAATAGTATATACCTCAAAGAAAGGAATTACAGTAATAAAGTTGCAGGAGAGTGTAAAAGTGGTTCATATTTAGCATGTCTTATGCTAAAACTTGTCGCTGAAAAAATTTACAATTATGATTAATCTCTTTTCCAAAATAAAATATTTGCCTCTATTAGTATGATATTCTCTTTCTTTTAAGGCAGTAGTAACACATCCTGAGGTTGTTTAAATGGAAAAATAAAACAAATATTTTATGTTTTTATGATATTTATTCCGAATCATAAATTAATTGGTTAGGATGAGAAATGTTTGATAAAACTTCAGCACAATTATTGTCCCTTAAATGAAACCCACATATTCTGCTGTTTTTGGCACATAAAAATTAAAATCAATAAACAACTTTACCCTTAGCCGTGTTGGGATACTGAGTCGCTGTGGTGAGTCACAATCTGGACAAAAACAATGTGCTTGTGTATCAAGTGCTCGAGTGTAATCCGGTAAGGTTATTGTTTCTGTCGACACTAGTACATTTGCAGATATTAAAGCAGAAACTGATGCTCTATCAGCTGGTTGCCAACATGGATGGCAGATGCAATTGGATCCATGAACCTAAAACAATTTAATTCGTAATTAGTGGTGTTGGAACACAAACTGACATCTTTTTTTATTGCACATGCATAATGTATTACATTTCAACAAATAAATCATAATAATATATTCATTAATAATATATTAATCATTAGTTGAAGATATGTGACACACAAAAAGCATATTACACTCTTATAACGAAAGGATGAAACAACTTTTCAATAAACAGATCAATGTTTCTAAAGAGTACATTTCTTTATTGTATTTCCCATCTCATATATTCTAAACTCAAGCATAAAATACATAAAAATATCTGACTGTACCTGCCGTGGTGATATCCACTCGCTAATTACATTTCTTATGTGTGTTTCTCTTTTGGAATTTGTATGCAGAACATGATATCTACTATGTAGTATTGAACATCCACAATTTACACATAATTGTCGTTGATGACCACTTCTTGTGCTTTGTTCACTTTCTTGAACCACTGAGTTGTTGAAAGCCAACATCCAACAAGAATGACAAACCAAGCTCTGGGCTGTAACCTGCAAATAAAACATGAGTATTTATTTTTATTCAGTTTGTATGGATAATAGAAAAGATTATTTTAATAGTATTAAATAGAACATTACCTTACCACTTGTGGAGCAGTCCATTGTCGAATTACTGATGGTATTTCAACGGGTTCCAGAGAGCGTTTCCTGCGATGCATAATATCAATGCCGCAATTGACTCATCGCATTGATTCCTCATTTCTACTAGGGGCAATAAGATTGTACGCAGGAGCATCAGTGTTTATACCAAGGTTGTCATTTAAAGCCGGTTCAACGTTTAACAAAATAGCGCCAGGGTCATCGTCGTGAGCAGATTCAGAGTCCAAGGGTAAAGCCGAGTCTTCAATTGGAGCGATATTGGAGTCCATTACAACAAAAACAAAATACTACGCAAAAGTAACCGAAAGAACATTCACAATACACGGAGGCAAAGTGAACGTTTTTTTTTTCACTGCATAAATGTCACTATTGACAATCGGGGCTGCCAGGTAATAAAAAAAATCGATTTGACAACAACCGAACTAATATTATAATCGGATGTAAAATGATTTGCAGGCCAAAAACGATGAGTGTTTTGTTTGTATTTTATGTAATTAAAGGAAAATAAATATAATAAAACCTCCTCAAAATCACTTGATTCCACATTTTGAAGCAAAAACATTTTTTTTACTTCAGGTTTAGAAATCGATTATTTAAATAATCGATTATGAAGACGGTAATCACAATTAATATTAATGTAGCAACTCAGAATCTGCCTCCAACCAAAAAATGGCGACGCTTTATTAACTCAATCGGCTTAAATACTTATTAAAAGACTTATTTTTACATTTACTTTCCTACGACGACAATTAAAAATATATTCATTTTAGATTTAATTATGTTTTTTCGTAAAAATACTTATTACAGAACAACTTGTCCACGTTAAGCCAAAAATGGACAATACCCTTTGGAATACAATTATTGTTTAATATATAAATCAAGGAAAAATTAAAATATTTTACAATTTCGGTCCAGTTTTCGAGATATATAAACTGCATAAATAACTTTGTAATCCCATATAAACATATAGTATTACAAAGTTACACTTGCAGTGAAGAAATCAGTGTACCTACATATGTATAATGGAATAATAGGTGTAAATAGCTACCTAGATATAACTATCTACAAAAAGAAATGAGATGCCATCAAAAACATAACTTATAAAAAAAGCCAAGTCTCGCAACTCAGTTCTTCTACCGTAAAAAGTTGTGAGATCCATGTAATACCAAGTCGGTTAATTTATTCAGTCCATAGATTAATACATAGATTGACTTGGCAACGCATGAAAACACAATATATCTCAAAAGTAATACATATTATATTAAATTAGATTGTTTAGTGAGATTGCCAAGTCAATATATGTATCAATCTATGGACTGAATAAATTAACCGACTTGGTATTACATGGATCTCACAACTTTTTACGGTAGAAGAACTGAGTTGCGAGACTTGGCTTTTTTTACAAGTTATGTTTTTGATGGCATTTTTATATATAAAGATATAATTACATAGGCTGCACTAAAAGTATCGGGAATGGAATATTTCCACTGTTCCTGTGATATTAGAATTTTTTTAATTGAAAACCTCTTTGGTTTTAAAAATCGAATACCATTTATTTATTTAAAAAAAGATTCTCGGTCTTGTCACAAGGTTTTGTCAAACTTGTTTAGTCGTTGAGAAAATGGAATTGACTCGAGAAAATTCAAGAGCGATGATTTATTATGACTTTCGAAGTGGTTTAACACAAAAACAGTGTGTTGACCGGATGATTTCTACATTTGGTGATGAAGCCCCATCCAAAACCACAATTTATCGTTGGTTTGCTGAATTTCAACGAGAACGTGTCAAGCTCAGTGATGATCCCTGTCAAGGTCGTCCAAAAACTGCAGTCACCCAAGCACACGTTGATGCTGTGCGTAAGCTGATTGAGGAAGATCGACATGTGATATACCGCGAAATTCAGGCAACTTTAGACATTGGCATGAGTCAAATACAAATAATCTTACATGAACAATTATAATAATCATAATTCTGAAAAAAATGTAATAATGAGTCCTAGATACTTGAAATTAAATAAATAATAATAATTAGGTGTAAAAAAGTTGTTTTCCCGATGGATACTGTCCTTAGCCATGCGTCGCCTTACATTTTTTACCAGGTCGTCACTCCATCTAGTGGATGGCCTTAATATTCTCCGTTTATGTTATGCGGCTATCACTCGAGAACCTTTCTTCGCCATTGGCTGTCGACTTGTCAATGCTTCGAGCTATATGACTTTGGCTTACCGATCCATTGGGTGATTCTATGTCGGTTATTCTCATTCTATATCTTCATCACGTTCTATTTTGCGACTGCGCCCCGTTACCGTTATGGTATTAATTCAGTAAATTTCTGGTATTCTTGGGTCTCCCGATCTTTAACGTACTTGTTGCGATGAGGTTCGAAGATATTGAACAGTGGTAGAGCCACGCGGCAGCTTTTGCTGTCGCACGGATGGGCCGGCTCGAACCGGGGTGGTACCACGACCTCACAGAAAACCAGCGTGAAGTAGAGGTTTACCTCTGCGTTTCGCTTGGTGAGTGCAGGTGGCCGGAGGCCCTTTTTACTGGAAATGAGGCATTCCATCTTAGTCCTCACGGGTGACAACGCATCTACATTTTGATTTGTAATAGAGGATAGATGTAGATGTCTATGGGCCGCAGCAACCACTTACCATCAGGTGGACTGTTTGCTCGTTTGTCACCCTTATTCTATAAAAAAAAAAGTATATTGGTACGATCAATATCACTAGTAATTCCCGTGTCGAGGTCACTTTTTTCTATTGTGCAATGGTTTTGGCTAAGTTGAGTGATGTATAAGAATACTTGTTGTTTATAGTAATATGTAATAGGGATTTTTATAAAAAATAAACATTTTCGATGTGAAGGTGCTGGAACCGTTCGCCATATATTTTTAAATTTGCTTATCAAACGTGGACTCAATTAAGGCTTAGTCATTTGTCCGATCAGATAGAAGCTGAAACCATTTTCACAGTGCTTAGACTTATATAAAAATAAATATATATATTATTAAAACCACATATTATTAAAACTTGTCAAAGGGCGTATAGAAACCTGGGTTTTGTCCTGAGACAGTCAAGAGATATTAAAAATATTACCACACTGAAAGTACTATACGATGCTCTAGTCAGGAGTCACTTGGAGTACGGTGCTGTTATATGGGCTCCGCATGAAGAAAAGTACAGCCTAATGCTGGAACGTGTGCAAAACAAATTTATGAGGCACATATACTTCAAACTGTATGGCGTATATCCGTTTTACCCTTTGAGGTACCCCACATTGTTCGTGCTCGGGATGGTCGGGTACAACCAGCTCAGAGTAAGACGGGAGTTTGCCCTGGCTGCACAAGTAGTGAAGTTGCTTCGTGGCGCCACATGCAACCCGGGGGTGCTGCGCCACCTGCAGCTGTGCGCACCGGACCGGTACGTGTGGAGGCGACGCCGCCCGCCGCTGCTCGCGGTGCCCGTGGCCAGGACCAAGTTGCTTAGTAACTCACCTATAGTCCGAACAATCCTTGTAGTGAATAAAGTTCATGAGAGGATTGACATATTTTCGAGTAATCTGAGTGAACTCGCTAAGGTAGTTTTATACATAGTTAGTTATGTAAGTTAGTTGTAATACATAGTATATTTAAGTAAATTAGTGACACTATCGTATTGGGTTTGTTTAGCCTGTAAGGATAGTTGTTAAGTGTGTGTGTGTAAATAAATAAATAAATTTTGGGTGCCTCTTTGGACATGATTAGCTTAAGAAACTTTTCAGTCCCTAATTATTGAATTAGGTAGCGACTAACATAAGTTTTCTGTAATTATGACGCGAGTCACGTCAGGCGACGGGTGGATATAGAACGCAGTTTTAACAAGATTGCATGCGTGATGCTATGACTGATAAGTGTGAACTTTGCCATACAAGTTCATGCGAGCGAGGCCCAGCACGAATATTTTTCATGCGAGAGGCAATGGTCAACCATCCGATAAAACTTGTCAGACCCAATCAAAATAGGTGTCGGATAGATATGGATATTTGTTTGCAAAATTTTCAGCCCAGCAACTGGAATTGTAATAATAATGGAGGATAGATGTAGAGTTCTGTGTTCGTTTGTCACCCTTATGTTATAAAAAAGTTTGAAAAGTACAACGAAATGTTTTACTATTTTAAAAATAAAAATCGCTTCAGCTTTTGCTTTGAGACGCAATACAATGTCGTTGTATTGTGTTGTAATGTGTTGTATTTTACCAAAAACGCATAAATTCAATTTAGGCTTCTGTCTATCCCATAATGTATTATGTATGCTTAAAACGTCAGTTTTATAGGAGAGGGGGTAAACGAGCATGCGGCTCACCTGATGGTAAGTGACTACCGCCGCCCATGAAGAACTGCAACACCAGGGAAACCAGGAGAATCGCAGATGCGTTGCCGGCATATGTAGGCCGGCAGTTGTAGATAATTGCGCGATTGGAACAAACGGGACCACGTAAGTTGTTCTTGCAGTTATATTATGGTTGTAGCACAAACGCGTTGGCTTGAACGGGGTAGAACCACGCTCTCACATAACACCAGCTTTATGCTGCTGTGTTTCGAATGGTGAGTATAGAGAACTGTAGACCCTTATTACCGGAAACGACGCATTGCATTTTAGTCCTCAGGGGTGATAACGCATCTGCATGTTGATTCTTAATTGAGGATAGATGTAGATGTCTATGGACCGCAGCATCCACTTACCAAGTGAAGTGTGTGCTCGTTTGTCAACCCATTCTATAAATTTTTTTTTGTTTAAAAACCGAAAATCGCGACGGCATAATATTTTTAACCAGCTTAAAAAAATCGACGGTATTTTTTGTATGTTACACGACACGCCCCGCCGCCGCCGTACTCTTTACACAGAGGTCATAGACTACCAAAAGTCAAAACCTAGTCAACCACAATTCCCACCTAATTTACACAATCGCACTGCGTGCCACAATAGTGTAGGTAATTGACGCTGTTATAAAATTAATTAGTGCATCATATAATTTGAATTTGCCACTTCGTTGGGTCTCTAATGACCAAATACTCAAACGCAGCTCAATTTTAAGATGTCGTTAAGACTCGTGCCGTCTCTATCATTTTAAGTCAAAGTGACTGTGACAGCACGAGACGACGAGAGTTTGAGTATTTGGCCATAACTAGTTCAGTTTACCGAATTTTGTTTAATTTTTATTTACTTACCCTCTACTTGTAGTGGTGAGCAATTTTTTCCATAACGACTTGGGTATACTAAGGTAGGCACGTGCCAACCTTAGCATACCTGGGCGGCCGAGCTTTTCTAAGCGTTAGCATAAGAATATTCTCAGACGTGAACCTGTTTAGATAAACTTGGTAAGAAAAACATTATCCAAATACAAAATTTCATCCAAATCGTTAGAACCATTTCCGATAAATCAATTACCTACATATTATAGAATAGTTCCATAAACTTTCTTCTGTATCTTTTTTTTTTACATGGTGAAATGCCTACGCATACCCGCCTCGCGGGGGCAAGGACGGGTTATGTCGGACTCGCACCGACTAAAACCCCATGGTGTTCCACCCTCGTCGCATATTGGCAGGGCCACGGGAACGCTTTCGCACACTTCCGCGGCCCCAACTGCGCTGGCCGCCCCATGGTGGCCCTAGGACTACTCCTCCCCCATCTCCCCCTCAGGTAAGGCGCACCAGAACACATGGTGCGCCCTCCTCCTCGGCCTCCAATTTCACATGCGCAACGGACGCCCCCGTGTCCGATGCGCGAAGGCCATGGGGCCAGGAAAAACTAACACTCAGAATACCAGCCTTCCTGACCCCAGCGGCGGATCTGGTCTATGGCTCCGCCGCCAACCAAGATTCGGCTGCGGAGGGTAGGGAGAGCAGCGCCTCGCAATACCGACACTCCTCTCCCCCCGCAGCCCCACCGCCACCGCATCAACGGTGCGGCCCCGTTTGAGTCGCGGAGGATAGGGCGAGTGGCGCATCGCCATACCAACACTCTTCTTCACTTCGGCTGCAGCGGTAGAGGGAGCGGACACCCCTCCCACCGCAGCCCACCGACACACATCCGAAGTGGGCTCGCCAAGCCCACTCGGAGTGGCCACCTCGGGCCGGCCCTACACCACGGGCCAGCCAAGGGGTTCCTCTTTGTTCACCGTGGGTGACCAAGCCACGGCTACTAAGCCCCCCCGCCACGACAAGGCGGGAACCCGTTCGGGGGGGTCCTTCTGATGTTCAGCAGTAAACTTGTGAACTGCTGTAACGGTGAATGTTAATATTAAAAAGACATTCATATGATGTTTATATGATCAAAATAAACTTTGACTTTATGTATTTCCCATTTCCACCACCGTCAGTATAAGTATATTGTATTCTCTGATGTCGCTACTCGTATGGTTAAATGCTAAGCCTTACACTTTCTTTGTAAGCTCTCATTATTCCTCTGCGTGAAGTAAGCAATTCATGAGACACCCCCTCTACATACATAGAAATACCACGACTTACTTATCACGAAATCTCCAAAAGTATACGCCCGATTGACTTAAAATTTGGCAGACATAGGTACTCCTTTCTCGACGTTGAAGTTGTCTAAGACAGGATTTTCGAAAATTCAACCCCTGCGGGAATTAAATAGGGTAGGGGTAAATTATCTTGTTCAGTATAAATGTGCAAAGGTACTTGTCTTGTACGTGGTAGAGCCATGCTGCAGCTATATTAATATCGGATGTCTCAGTAAGAGTGCACTTTTTCATTTTAAAATAAAAACAAGTATTTTATGACAGAGTTGTGATATTTTTATTGTATTGTAAAGAAGACATGTTCCGATTAAGTATGGAATAAAATATCCTGCAAATGACCCCCACGGCTCCGATGACAGGCCATTACTCTTTTCATGAAATTTTCCATGACTTTTGCACAGAGATGTGGCTGTATCTCACCGATGACGCGTTGGATTTCCGATTTGAGCTCAGGAATTGTTTCGGGTTTATTCTCATAAACCCGAGATTTCACAAAACCCCAAAGAAAAAAATCGCACGGCGTTAAATCGCACGATCTTGGTGGCCAGTTGACATCAGAGTTTCGTGAGATAATGTGTTCTGAAAATCGTTGCTGCAATAAGTCGATTGTTTCATGCGCGGTGTGGCAGGTTGCGCCGTCCTGCTGAAACCAGATGTTGTCCAGATCTATGCCGTCCAGTTGAGGCCACAAGAAGTCCGTTATCATATTCCTGTAACGAATACCGTTCACATTCACTGCAATTTCGGCCTCATTTTCAAAAAAGTAAGGTCCAATCACGCCGCCTGACCAAAACAGTTACACCAGACAGTTACTCGTTGTGGGTGCATTTGTTTCTCATGAATTGCATGAAGATTTTCTGAGTCCCAAATTCGACAATTTTGTGTATTCACGAAGCCATCCATATGGAAATGCGCTTCATCGGAGAAAATGACTTTCCGAAAAATTGGCATCGACTTCACTTTGCTCCATTACCCATTGAACGAATTGCCGGCGCTTTCCGTGGTCTGCTGGTTTGAGCTCCTGAGTTAACTGAATATTGTACGCATGAAGGTGGAGGTCTTAAGTCAAAATTCGCTGCTTAGTGCTTCGTGAAATTTGAAGTTGTTGAGAACGATGTCGAATTGATGTTTTCGGGTTTTCGGCAACACTCGTTTACAGCAGCAATGTTTTCAAGAGACCGACCGGTACGTTGACGCAAAGGATTCTTATTATCCATAACTTCAATTTTTTTAACCACTCTTCGAATGGTTCACCCATTAGGTGCACTTTCTCGGCTGAAAATTTGCAAAGTTTGCGAGCGGTTTCAGCGTAACTCCCCATTTTTGTAATGAGTTTTCACAATTATAACGCGTCGTTCTTTCGAAAACCTCTCCATTTTTAATAATGGGAATAAACAGAGATGACAGCTGTCAAATTTCAGAGTTGCCACTTGCATGAAAAAAAAAAATTCCAATTTTAAAAAGTGCACTCTTACTGAGACACCCTTTAGTATAGTTGTAGCACGAATGGGTCGGCTCGACCGGGGTAGGACCACGCTCTCACAGGATACCAGCGTAAAATAGCCGCTTAATGCTGCTGTGTTTCGTACGGTGAGTGTAGAGAACCGGAGGCCCATTTTACTAAAAAAGAGGCATTCTATCTTAGTCCTCACGAGTGACAACGCATCTGCATTTTGATTCGCAAACGAGGATAAGTGTAGATGTCTATGGGCCACAGCAATCACTGGACTGTGTGCTCGTTTGTCACTTGATCCTATAAAAAAAAGGTACATCGTTCGCTAATAAAAATAAAACACTACCGTGAATTGCTAAGTCTTAGAATAGTCATGTGCTTTTTAATGGCTATGATTTCGAATGTCAGCTATTTAAAGAGGTTTTGGTCAGCTCCAAAATGTATTTTGTCAGCAAAAAAGGGAATTGAGCTGTTCTAGTGGTCGCCAAAAATAAATTGTTTAGCAAATAATGTGATATTAGGCAGCCTTCATATTGATGTCCTAGGAAATTAAACATATTAGTAATAGAACAACATATCGTGCTTAGGATTTTACCACATTTTGGAAAGCTGTAAAATTAATTTTGATTTACTAATTAATTTTATTTCTACAGCAACAAAAGTGCGTAGTTTTTTTGCTGTATTGAGCTATTTTAAAATTGTTTATTACATTCATTAATGGACTGACTACTCTACCTACTGTTTAAAAATAAACTAAAACAAAACTAGGAAACCTAACCTAACCGATTGTATAATCCTGCTGACATCGTTGATTTAGTTGATGACATGGTCATTATATATTGTTGGTGCCTTTTTTATGGCTGCGAAAAACATAGGCTGTGAAAATAACATTTCAGCTGGTTTTTCTGACCGAATATTTAAAAATAAGTACCACTTTATTAGTTGACTTTTTAATTATAAATCTTTATTTGCATAAATCATGGTATAAGAAGATGTTACAGTTTATCCGATGCAGTCGTGATTCGCTAACAATAGAGAAGAAACTAAATAATAATAATACTAGAATAAAGTACGCAAACTATAATTTTAAACTCTTCATATTATGTCAAAACTAGCTGTTCCCCGCGACTTCGTCCGCGTGTAATTTATTACGATTGGATTTCATGCGTTAATTTTTCTTGCGCGGGACCCTAATTCTTTTTAAAAAACAAAAATAGCGTAAATTACTCCTTATGACATCGGCTATGGTGCCAGTGAAAGTCCGGTCGAAATCGGACCAGCCATTCCGGCGATTAGCCGGAACAAACAAACAAACAGACAGACAAAAAATGTGTTTTGGTTAGAAGTACGTATAACGTATAAGATAGGGTGACAAACGAGCACACAGCCCACCTGATGGTAAGTGGTTGCTGTGACCCATAGACATCTAAATTTATCCTCGATAAAGAATCAAAATCGTCATTACCCGTGAGGACTAAGATGGAATGCCTCTTTTCAAGTAAAATAGATCTCCGGTTCTCTACACTCACCATACGAAACACAGCAGTATTAAGCTGGTATTTTACGCTGGTATTCTGTGAGAGATTGGTCCTTCCCGGTGGAGCCGACCCATTCGTGCTACAATTGTACTACTAATATAGCTGCAGCATGGCTCTACCACGTATAAAACGCATTTAGTAAAAGGCTGTTATTTTAACATTACAAAACTTCTTCTTCTTAACTCTTATGGGTGTCGTAGGAGGCGACTATAAAATACGAGAAAATTCTTATGGTCTCCAACAGATGACGGTATAACCAGTTCGTTTACGCTAGATGTGAAACACCCAGACGGACGGCGGACCGCAGCGTCAAAGATGCGAGATGCCTAGTGCTGCGATCGTCTTTCCTTTTGCCAAGAGTGACGAGCAAGAGTGTCTCCAAGGAGGGACAGCCCCCCTCTCCTTAGAGACTCAAAAAACGTAGTCAAATACAAAGCAACTAGTGTTATTTATTATACAGTCAAGAGCTCGTGATGCTTTAAATGTTAGAATTTGTACCGTTCTAATTACATTCACCTTAAGACTCGCATTAGAAGTATAAAGCGTCATGTGCTCTTGTACCTACACTTCCTCATCCTCTATACATATATCAACTTGACCACTCCGGGGCCATCGGCTGGCGACGCTCTTGGTGACGAGTAAGCTAAATCCTTATAACGCAAGCGTAATGATGAAGGCAAATCCTTCTTATAATGGAATAAGCCCATATCCAGCAGTGGACTGTTACGGGCTAATGATGAAGAAGTTATTTATACGTGCTAGTTGGCCACAAACCTGCTCTCATTTGAGAGGGGGGTGTCCCGTGCTTAGAGGCGGACATCACAAAATCTTTGCAATATTTTATTTCTCAGACGTTCCTCACGATATTTTTGTTCACCGCAGAGCCGGGGGTAAATTAGCACTTCAAATTGCTGTTAACAATTTCACTAAGTTAATTTCACTATCAACAGTGGTAGAGTCACGCGACAGCTTTTGCTGTCGCACGGATGGGCCGGCTCGATCCGGGGTGGTACCACGACCTCACAGAATACCAGCGTGAAGTAGAGGTTTACCTCTGCGTTTCTCTTGGTGAGTGCAGGTGGCCGGAGGCCCTTTTTACTGGAAATGAGGCATTCCATCTTAGTCCTCACGGGTGACAACGCATATGCATTTTGATTCGCAAACGAGGATAGATGTAGATGTCTATGGGCCGCAGCAACCACTTACCATCAGGTGGACTGTGTGCTCGTTTGTCACCCTCATCCTATAAAAAAAAACTAAACGTGGTAGAGCCTTGCTGCATGAATATTAAAAATCTGAATACCAATAAGTTTTTAAATGGAGAGGAACTGAGTCCTGTTGTATCCACTGTTTCTTAGCACCACTCTCGACGCAAAGCTTCAATGGGGCCCCCGTATATCCAAATTAGCAAGCAGTCTAAGTTTTGCAGCCTATGCTGTAAAAAAGGTTAGAGGTCTCACTAGTGTCGAGACAGCTAGATTAGTTTATTTCAGTTATTTCCATAGCATAATGTCTTATGGGATTTTGCTATGGGGAAATGCGGCTGATTCAGAAACTATATTTGTTTTACAGAAGAGGTCCATTAGAGCTATTTACAATCTAAAACCGAGAGTCTCTTAGAGATAAATTTAAAGAAAAATATATTAACTTTGGCCTCTCAATATATTTACGAAAATTTGATGTATGTTCACAAAAATAAAGGTAGTTTTTAGTTTAGTAAAAAAAAGTGATATACATTCTGTAAACACTAGGAACAAACACAAGCTAGTGATACCAGTTTCTCGACTCCACAAAGTCAGTAATTCATTCTTGGGGCAATGTATACGCTATTACAACAAGGTCCCGGAAAGTGTACAGGCTCTCTCTATTACCAAGTTTAAATGTTTTGTTAAGCTGAAACTGTATAAAAGGGGTTATTATAGTATAAATGAATACATGGTTGATAATAATCCCTGGGAATAAGATGGTTGCATCCAAGCAGTTTCTAAAATAAATTTTGTAAATAGCTTGTAATCATTTATATTGTAAAATTTATTTTAAATTCCCGCTGGGTTTCTTGCTGGTTTTTTCCAGGACAGATGGTTTTTTTCGAACCAGTGGTAAAGTAAAAAATGACTTTCAATAAGAATTACACATGTAATCTAAATTGAATAAAAAAATATTCTATTCTATTCTGCAGCTATATTAGTAGTATAGTTGTAGCACGAATGGGTCGGCTCGACCAGGAAAGGAACACGCTCTCACATAATACCAGTGTTAAATAGCAGTTTAACACTGCTGTGTTTCTTATGGTGAGTGTAGAGAACCGGAGACCCTTTTTTACTGGAAAAGAGGCATTCCATCTTAGTCCTCACGGGTGACAACGCATCTGCATTTTGATTCGCAAACGAGGATAGAAATGTAGATGTCTATCGGCCACAGCAACCACTTACCATCAGGTGGACGGTGTGCTCGTTTGTCACCCTATACTATAAAAAAATTGGTACGACGGGGATCGAATCAGGGTTGCTCGCGTATTGTAAAATTTACGGCGAGTGGCCTTTGAGCTGTGATCTATATATGAGTTTAATCTTGCTTAATCTCTTTAAAAATCAATTGCTGTCCGTTAGTTTCGTTTAAAACTTAAAAACGGATGAAATGTTTTGTGTGTGTTTGAATGGGTCCCTAGACCTAGATGGTTTAAATCCCTAGATAATTTACATGTGGACCCGGTAGGTGGCGCTGTTTTCAAGATTCAGAAATCACCCGCGCAAGGCCGGGGCGGATTACTAGTCTTCAATATAGATTTATCAATAATACTTATTGAAAGTCATTTATGCTTTTACCACTTTTTAAAAAACTTCTGTCTTGGAAAGAACTAGCGAGATGTTACAATTGTGTTTTATGCACGTAATTATATCATTTTAAATCATTAATTTCGAATTATAGTATATTTTTTAACACACACACACAACACACAAACACTCACGCCTGTCACCCAGAGGGGTAGGCAGAGACTACGGACTTCCATTTGGCGCGATCCTGACACACCTTTCTCGCCTCCTTTACATCCATATATCTACGCATACACGCTCGTTGGTTAAGGGTACTCCTAATCTGGCCTATTTTCAATTTATCGCCGATTTGGTCGATAAATCTTCGTCTAGGGTGTCCCTTCCCGACTCAGCCGTTCACTTCTGAAACATAAATTAGCTTTGTCACTCTTTCCTCTTCATTCTTTCTACATGACCAAACCACCGAAGCATTCCTTTTTAATCCTGGTCATAACGTCGTCTTGCAAACCACACTTTTCTCTTATCACACTATTTCTTATCCTGTCATTCAGATTCAGGAGTATGCTAGGGCTGAATCTGAATTTGAATATTTTTTAATTGACTTGTTTTTTTATTTTACAGCGATAACTCAAAAGTCTAAGGTACGAAAATGGGTCTACCACACATCACCACCTTCTGCTGGTGCATGGGTCTAGAAATGGGCTCCAAAGTCATCGGTTACATGCACTTGGTAAGTAAATTGTCGTGAAGCCACAATTAAAAAAAAGAACCTAATATAACAACAACGAATCAACAAAAGCACAAAAAATATTATATTTGAAATTTTAAAAAGATATTTACAATTTTATATAAAAAAATGAAGTATGATGATGGTGATGGGTGACGTGAATTACAATTAAATAGAAAATAAAGATAGATGAATACTGAAGCGGAGCCTGAAGATCAAAGTGGCACACCGCGCTTGGCGGTGGTGGCACGCAGCGCCTGGTCTAGGCACACGCAGAGCCTGGAGTAGGCACACGTAGCGCTTGGAGTAGGCACACGCAGCGCCCAGAGTAGGTACACGTTGCGCCTTGATTTAGGCGCTCCCAGCGCCTAGAGTAAACGCTCGCAGCGCCTGGAGCAAGCACGCGCAGAGGCTAAAGATAGCACGGGCACTAGTAGGTGGAGGCGTAGGCGACAACTTCAGGTGAAGGCAAAGGTCTGCAGGATCCCGGAGCAGTGCGGCCCCGCGCTTAGAGTAGGCTACGCCGACGACTTCAGGTGAAGACAGAGGCTTGCAGGATCCCGGAGCAGAGCAGCGGCCCCGGGATAAGGCCTTTAGGAGATGCTTCAAGTTTGGAAGCTGAAGCGAGAGTCCTGTATTGACCGATTGTTCGGTTTTTATACCTTTTTAGAGAGAACGGGAAATTATTTAAATTAAAAGCAAATTTTTGTAAATGGCCAAGAGAAAAAGAGTATTTATGTGGAAATATTGAAGTAAAAACATCAGACCGGTAACGAATTTGAATAAAAATTGCCATGACAACCAGATAAACGACGATGTCAAAACATATAAAATTTTGGTTTTAGGCTCGTAATAAAGAAACGGCAAGATTTAAGTAAGAAATGAGATATTATTGATATAGGAAAAAAGGTAGCGCAACAGCGCGCACGAAACCCGAAATTGCAGAGTTACGGAGAACTAAATAAAAGATCGAAAAAGGTAGACTCCATTGACACCGATTTAAAAAGCGTGAAAATACGAAGTAAAAATGATTATACAAACATTATATATGACATTGTATACAAGAAAAATAAATTTAAAATAGTGTGAAATGATATGTAAGTAGCATAACACTACAAAATACAGGCGTTAACCAGCTCCTTTTCTGCCTACGAGTCCGTCGGTTCAGGTACCACGTTCTTTTTTTTTTATAGGATAAGGGTGACAAACGAGCACACAGTCCACCTGATGGTAAGTGGTTGCTGCGGCCCATAGACATCTACATCTATCCTCGTTTGCGAATCAAAATGCAGATGCGTTGTCACCCGTGAGGACTAAGATGGAATGCCTCATTTCCAGTAAAAAGGACCTCCGGCCACCTGCACTCACCAAGCGAAACGCAGAGGTAAACCTCTACTTCACGCTGGTATTCTGTGAGGTTGTGGTACCACCCCGGTTCGAGCCGGCCCATCCGTGCGACAGCAAAAGCTGCCGCATGGCTCTACCACTGTAAACTCATCTACATCTACATATGCCATCAGATAGCAGTGCCTTACTTTTTTTCGCTGGGAAGGATATCGAGAGCCAGTATAATTATAGCCTTCTTTGTATGAAGTTCGCTGCAGGT
This sequence comes from Parnassius glacialis, assembly GCA_033319125.1. NCBI lineage: Eukaryota > Metazoa > Arthropoda > Insecta > Lepidoptera > Papilionidae > Parnassius > Parnassius glacialis. Next base: position 1,137,452 of record JAVANC010000022.1, on the reverse strand, counting down.
GTCCACGGATTGCAGTGGCCATTTAACGATCAGGTGGACTGAGGGTTCGTTGGTCAATTTGTACGTGGTAGAGCCATGCTGCAGCTATATTTCGGGTATAGTTGTAGCACGAATGGGTCGGCTCGACAGGGGAAGGACCACGCTCTCACAGAAAACCAGCGTAAAATAGCAGCTTAACGCTGCTGTGTTTCGTATGGTGAGTGTAGAGAACCGGAGACCCTTTTTATTGGAAAAAAGGCATTTCATCTTAGTCCTTACGGGTGACAACGCATCTGCATTTTGATTCGCAAACGAAGATAGATGTAGATGTCTATGGGCCACAGCAACCACTTACCATCAGGTGGACTGTATGCTCGTTTGTCACCCTATACTATATTTAAAAAAAATATAGATACATATCGTAGAGTTTCATTGCGTTTCCAAAAACTAATTTTTCAACTTAGTATTATCAATTATAACTACCTATTTTACCATAGATACCACTTACCATCAGGTGGACTGTGTGCTCGTTTGTCATCCTATCCTATAAAAAAAATCAGTTCTATAAAGAAACATACCTTATCTATTTTCTATCAAGCAGTAGTGTGTTCACTGTTATGTTCCCGTCAGAAGGGTTCAGAGAGTCAGCATGTATGGGTTGCGAGGTAATAATCCATTTTAGTCTTCAGAGGTGAAATTTTAATCTTGTGAGTTACGGCGTGAGTGAATAAATCAAACCATATTTATTTGTGGTACGACTTAGGGATCTTCAAGAAACGAGCTTACTCCTTTTTAAAAGGCCAGCAACGCACAGGCAATTGCCCTGGTGTTGCGGTTGATCATGGGCGTCGGTAGTCACTAACCATCAGGTGAGCCGCATGCTCTTACGTGGTAGTCATGCTGCTGCTATATTATGGTTGCAGCACGAATGGGTCGGCTCGGCAGGTGTAAGGACTACGCTCTCACAGAGTACCAACGTAAAATAGCTGCTGAATGCTGCTGTGTTTCGCATGGTGAGTGTAGCGAACGGGAACCCTTTTTACTGGAAACGAGACATTTCAGAGGAAGTCCTCAGGGGTGACAACGCCCCTGCATTTTGATTCCTAATCGAGGATAGATGTAGATGTGTAGGGGCTCTAGCGAGCTGTGAACAGTGTTGTGTGAACGTTGCAGTTTGCGTCCCTGACGATGCTGGTGCTGTGCTCGGTGTCGGCGGCCAGCGCGCGCGCGTACGTGGGCGGCGCGGCGGACGAGGAGCGCGTGTACTCGCGCTGGTTCGCGGCCGCGCTGGCCGCCGCCGCCGCCAGCGCCGTGCACGTGCTGCTCGCCGCCACGCTGCTCCTGGCCGTCCATAAGGTGTGTGTCAGAACGGTTATCGATGACGAGATAATACGCGACATTTGTTCTATAGGCTGTTTATTACACTGTACTGTAATGAGTAATTCTTGTAGAATATTTAAAACTAATTTTTACGGATTTTATCACTGTGGCCCCAGTATTTCCTATGAAAACGAGATTTCATTATTGTTACGGCCTACAGCTGCCCATGCAAATGTAGTCTTGGCTGGGGCCCATAGCAGCTTCCTCGACGGGCAGACGCAGGTCGGGCCTCCAAAGTGGCCACGTGGAAATCTCTAATTACAATAAACTATATGGGAGAAAGCTAGAAACCAAAAGTACTTACCTATATCAGGAGCTAACTTCGCTCCAAGGCTTGGGCAGGCCGTGAGTGTGTGTAATGGTGTTTGGTGAACAGTGTACAGTGATGTGTGAATGTGTGAGGCCTGGGCAAGCATAGGCGACCAGCAGTGGCCGATTTCCAGGCTGCCCCAAAATGCTGCATCGCTCCAGACTGCTCCATCGCCGGACCACTTCTTTCTTCACCGACACTATTCAGTCTCTTAGCTTCATTGTACATTTAACTAACTTCAATTCGCCTAATTCCACACTCATCGCAGAACCCGGGATACCCGGCAAGGACAGTAGCACAAAATTCGACATTGAATGTCATGGACTTATCACAAATTATAGATTCGACACCAGAATAACGATACCCTGACAATTAACCGGGAGAAGCTCTCAAACAAGGAATGCGCGGCTTAATCGTAGACCGTATATCTCCTCGACGTGCGTACACTATTCCGCACTCTCGCACGAGTTAACTATCATACAATTCATATATCTACGTGACGAAGAAACACGCACTTCATCTAGCTTTCACTATATAATATGCACGATCACTTTCAAAGAAGTTACTTAAACCGTAAAACCCCATAAAGGCCTCTTGTACCGGAACTTAAACTCTAGACCACCAAATCCGAGGCGGTTTTCACGGAACCCAATTACGTAGCGAAGCCACGCGCCCAAAATTCAAATTCTAGACCCTAATGAAACAAAAACCGGTCTCGCGCGAACTTCTGCAGCGCTAGCCGTAACACTTGGCTTAACCGGGTCGTTGCTCGCAAGCCACTCCCTTCGCCCACGAGCGTCACATTCTGGGAAGCTGCCTACCGCTCCCCCTCCCCGTGACGCGCGTGACACCTCGTGCCATCGGGCGACTCACGAAATCGAACGTGATTGGATGACGTTTAACATGACCAAATTTAGGCGTAAACAAACCCCCGTCCCGGACATAAGGACTTATGTCCGCGAGCAAACCGACAAGCGGGACAGGGTCGAGACTGCACGTTGCAAGACCGAATCTACACCAAACTAGGCCACCTTAGGCACCCCATCAGATCTTGCAACCCTAGCCACCGCCTTAAAAGATAGCCCCAATGTGGCAAACCGGAGGGTCAACCTCCGCTGGATGCCCCTGATGAGCATCGCAGCACCTTAACAAGTCCTGTACTGGACAGAAGTCCGACGACCTCTTTCAAACACCTATCTGTGCCCCTATGATTCGTTCCGCAATCCGACCGGATCAGGTCTGCAAACAGCGACGCGACACGAAGCGGCCCAGTGTGGCCTCCTAAGCTTCAGTGCAGAGAGCACCCACAAATTCCACATGAACGTCGTCTGTGGAGAGCCAAACAAACGCACAGATAGTCCTTAGTATGGATTTTCAAACAAGTAGGCATAACCAAGCCATCCACCATACAATCATTTGCTCAAATAGTGCGGCAGCTGATTTCAATCTGATAATCTCCAAACTAGCTAGCCTTTTAGACAAGTAGTCCTCGGCTCATATTTCAACTAATTTTCAAAAGCATCAATGTTCAACTACAGAATTAATTCAAACAAATTAATCACCGATGCACATACGTCAACTGACAAATTAAACAAACGATAAACGTAAGAGACATCCCTATTTCTCTTTTAAAACAAATATCTTAGACAGTGTCAACAAATGTGAAACCCAAAAGAGGAATGACTCTTTATTCCTTTCGGCACAAATAGAGTTATCCAATTTCAGCCTTCTCTTCAAAAAAACACAGTGATAAACACATCCATAAAACATATATACAAACATCCAAATAGCGCGTCATTTAATTTCAATCTTCCTTGCAACAAAACAAACACTGATCAAATACAATTACAAAACATATGCACAAGCATTCAAAAGGCACATAATTCAATTTCAATTTTCCTTGCAACAAACAAACACAGTGATTAAATATATTTACAAAAACATATGCACACGTATTTAAGGAGTATATTAAATTCACCCTTTTTAATCACAACCGCCACAAATATGAAAATTTTCGCGGAAAACCCAAAAGCATTTTTATTTTTAATTTAAAGCGTCGTTAATTAAGTACTCGACCAAAACCAAATCTAACAATCACTAACAGCGCAATGCAACGCTCCCGTGGAGCCCTAGCCTTCCCAACGACTAAGCAGAGGTCAAGCCGGGTGTGAACCCGGAACAAATAAAGCGCGTACTGTTAAACAATCGACGCTCGGGTTGTACCCCCTCACTGAGGCCGTCGACAATAGAACAGATTGACATGTGAGCTGTTGACGGCTCACAGAATTAGTGGAGGCGGCCGTGGTGGGAGCTAGGGCGGCAGCTACCTAGCTGGGCTGCCTACATCAAAGGGTCTAGCTGACCGCTGAGTGGCAGGGAAGTCCTTCTCAACATAATGAGGGAGGGGGTGACAACCCCCCGCCCCTGGGGGAACAACCCCCCGGCAGGGGGCGCGGCTGAGCGCCCCCGCCCGTGGGAGTCAAGGGCCCGGAGAGCCCTGAGAGGAAACGCCGTTCGCACCCAGACCCACGAAACGGCACGGTGATAGCCCTGGCCGCGATGGCATTACTTCTAAATACAAATTACTACGCGGCTCAAATACAGATTACATATTAACAAATAACAAATACAGAAAAAAAATAACGAGTAACAAAATACCGTTCCTATCAAATCAAGTTAAATACAAATTATACAAATACAAATTACTATTTATTAGATTAAATACAAACCACAATACAAATAAAGATACATATCACTCGATCTACAAAAAATGCCTCGCTCAGACAACCGACCCTTTGATAAGTAATCAACTATAATTATACGACAACGTTAATTATCCGATTACGTGATAATAACCATCTACCTACCCAACGCATCTCTCTAGCAAACTTCCGCTTGCGCCACCTACGGGCGTGGCATTCGCAACTACCCGCCAACAACAAAAAAAGCAAGCAACAAAGCAACAATAGAAAAGAATTTTATTTTTACGTATTACGGCCGGGCGTGATTGTAGACACAAAGTTAAACCAATAAAACCAACGCTCCCTGCCATCAAATTGTTTAATTTTTATCAAGTACTACGGTCGGGCTCGACCGGTAATCGAACCCGGAACCACGCTTTGCTACCACTATGTTATGGCCTACAGCTGCCCATGGAAATGTCGCCTTGGCTGGGGCCCATAGCAGCTTCCTCGACGGGCAGACGCAGGTCGGGCCTCCAAAGTGGAGGCCCAACCTGCGTCCCATGCTAGAGCGAGTACAAAATAAATTTATTAGATATTTATATATGCGTTATTATGGTGTATACCCATTACCCATTTTATCCTCTAATGTATCCAACTATGTTTATCTTAGGTATGGTAGGATATAATGAACTAAGAGTTAGAAGGGAACTTGCGCTCACCTCGTATATTTTTAAAATACTTCGAGGAAAATTGCATAACGCTGAAATGTCAGGGCAATTAAACCTACGTGTTCCCGTCTCCTTTGCTTTGTTACTCTTTCCTCGTCCATTCTTTCTACGTGACCAAACCACCAAAGCATTCCTTTCTTAATCCTGGTCACAACGTCATCTTGCAAATCACTATTTCATCGTAAAAAATATGGATGTGATTGTGTCGTGGACACGGCCGTGTGTTTTACGTGAATACAACACGTAACGTAACGACCTCGAAATGGCGACGCGTCACAGTCCTCACTCAACGTAACGAATTATTTGACCCTTTAACTATCGAGTGGTGTAATTTAATTTTGGATGTACATGATAGATATGTCGCTGCAATACCAAACTGTATCCCCCGATTTTTGTATCACCAGTTTTCTGAACTGCCTCCCACTTGAAAACAAAGAACAATGGCTATTTTGGACTAGGGAAAAAAACATAAATTGTTACCGACATGAGATTGTCACCAAAATATAGAACATTATCAATTTAATTAATGGATATTATCAGTATTTTTATAGAAGAAGGGGGAATTGCAGGTGCGTTGCCGGTCTTTTAGAAAGGAGTAAGCTCTTTTCTTGAAAGTACCTAAGTCGTAACGGTCCGGAAAAATCGTCGGTATTAAACGATTCCACAGAGGAGTCGTACAAAGAAGAAAACTCCTAGCAAAATGTACAGTGATGGACAGCCAAGAATCTAGATGGTGTGGATGGTATGGCGTGTTTTGTCGCGATGTACGTGCGTGAAATTTGGCGGCTGGAATTAATCCGAACAATTCCTCAGGGAACTCCCCGTGGTAGATGCTATTGAAAATGCAAAGGGATGAAACATCTGTTCGCAGCATCAGTGAATCGAGCTGATCGGAGGACTTGGTCGTCGACGATTCAAGCCGCTCTGCGCTGGATGCGGTCAAGTGGAAGGAGCTGGCACTGGGTACCCCAGCCCAGAGATAGGAACAGTATTCTATGTGAGGCCGAACCTGCGCCTTGTAAAGTTGCAAGTGGTGTGCCGGTATGAAATACTGTCCAACTCTGCTGATCACGCTAAGCTTTTTAGAGGCGAATTTGGCCTTCTCTTCCAAGTGACCACGAATAATAGTATTAATTAGTATATAAATAACAGTGGTAGAGCCACGCGGCAGCTTCTGCTGTCGCACGGATGTGCCGGCTCGAACCGGGGTGGTACCACGACCTCACAGAAAACCAGCGTGAAGTAGAGGTTTACCTCTCCGTTTCGCTTGGTGAGTGCAGGTGGCCGGAGGCCCTTTTTACTGGAAATGAGGCATTCCATCTTAGTCCTCACGGGTGACAACGCATCTGCATTTTGATTCGCAAACGAGGATAGATGTAGATGTCTATGGGCCGCAGCAACCACTTACCATCAGGTGGACTGTGTGCTCGTTTGTCACCCTTATCCTATAAAAAAAAAACTGCACGTCACTCGATATGTCAACGCCGAGGATTCCGATACTGGCTGAGCCAACAAGGGCTTGAAACTGAGGATATACTGTTATTTTTGTATGTGAAACTTGTGTCTTCTGGGGATTGAATTGGACTAGATTTAATTGCCCCCAACCTGAGACTTTTTTCAGCAAAGACTCGACTTCAGACACAAGTCTGTTCAATAGCAATGAATGTTACCGGTTTGCAACATATCATTGATATGCGTAAGAAACAGCATTTTGTGATAGCACGCAGCCTTGTGGAACACCAGCTTTAATAGGCTTGTAATCGTGATCTTGATGCTCCGATCTGCAAGAAATCTGGTGATCCAGTTGCATAATCTCTCGGGAAGCCCATAGGAAGGGAGCTTCGAAAGAAGCGCTTTGTGCCAAACCCTATCGAAGGCGTTCGTTATGTCCAAACTAACGGCGAATGCCCTTGGACTCTACTGCCTCCACCCATCTATGAGTCAGGTAGGCCAGAAGATCACCAGCTGATCGACCCCGACGAAAACCCTATTGGCGGTCACAAACCAGCTGGTGATCCTCATGGTACCGCATGAGCTGGCAGTTTATAATGGATTACATTATTGGAAAACAAAGAGGTGATGGCGGTATATCTCTTGCCTTCCATTAATTCGGAACTACGTCTAGGTAGTAGGAGTACCAGGAACGACGCGTAGAAACCAGTGCCAACTCCGGAGCACGTCCTCGGTACAATTAGGGGGATCCCGTCAGGCTCACTCGGCATGTTGATATCCAGCAAGAGGAGTGTTTTGCAGACCGAGCGCTGTGTAAACTGCATATCCGGCATAGAGCACTCTCACCGCGGGGTGGTCAGCGGTGTGTTCCCTTAGTCATCGAGAGTCAAGTTGGACGCAAAGAGAGAGCCTAGCAGATGGGCTTTTTCTTTTACGGCATGGGCCAGTGAGTCGTCTTCCCTGTGCAGAGATGAGATAGATGGCTGACAGAAGTTCCCTTGGACAGTCTTGGCGAGAGACCAGAATGCACAAGTTCCCGAAGGAAAGCGAACTACTTTACCTTGGCAATGACTCTTTTGAACGACCTGATATAAAATTATACTTCTTTTTAAGGGCGCCGGTGTTTACACCCTGAGACGTTGATGCGTCAGCCCGGGCCGGTTAGCACTCCTGCTTATAGCGTAATGCTATTTTACAGGAGTGACCAAACTATGTCTCGAATCAGCCTCCAATAGGCACAACGGAAGAAGGAATAAAAAGTTCCATGGTACGTTGGGATCATCAGGCGAGAAGCAAACGCGCCCCCAAGGGAAGGATGCAAAAAAAGACCGCATCCTGTGCCAATCGGCTGACCTATAGCGCCAAACACGGCGGCAGCCTGCAGAATGCAACCGCGATGTTAGCGTGAATGGCAATACATTCCGGACTAAACAATGGTCCGACGAGCCAAGAGGGACGTTGACGGAGACTTGATATCCGTCCGGATGAGAGGTCAGTAGAAGGTCCAACTGGGAAAGTGCATAATGCTCCACTGACGAAGTAACTAGTTGTGTCAGACTATATGCCAAAGCAAAGTCATAAACAGATCACCCCGCATGATCGGTTAGACGTGGAGTGAGTTTATTTTTAAAGCTGAAATATAAATTATAGTCTTTAAAAAATCTGAATCTGTTCATCAGAACGCAGTATCTTATTATTGAACGCATCCGTAATTATTTACGTTTCATAACAAAGAGTATATACCTACGTTTTACTAGAGAAGTCCATAGAAATCAAAGAGTATGTAATCTAATAAAAAGAACTTTGTGATAAGATCATTACGTTTTATCCATACTTTTTCTAAAGTCTAAATCGATTTTGAAATTAAATTATAGGTTATGGCAACCGTGTAAACGTATGTGAATTATTGAACTAAGAAAAAAAAACTTTCATTTTAAATTGATACAGATTAATAGTATACCACATAACTTCAAAAACATATTTCTTAATTACTAGATTCTCCTTACTTTTAACCAGTTCAGTGCGGATGGCACGCCAGGCGTGCCTTTTTTAAAACTCGCTCAAATGGCGTTTTTGGAAGATTTATCCAGAACAAAATATTCATTATTTTGCAAGTAGTTCATGCCTACAGCTTCGTTTCTGGATATTTTGAAAATTTGAAATTTTTAGGGGTTGACAACTTTTTTTAACTTGTACATGGTACTCTTTTTACTTAGTGGGTTTTAAATCATGTTATGTAAAAATAGTCTAATAAGTAACAAATAATAGCACTCATTGCGATCGCCCACAAACTCAAGTTGTAAATAAATTTCTGGAAAACAAGTCTCCTGTTAAAAAAACAATGCGTTTGTCTTATTGTTTAATTTTGCTTGAAATGGTTGAACTGCCGTCTTATTACTATCATATGGCCAAATAGACCTACGAAGTACCATGTGCTCTTGTGATATGGTATAAGGTTTATTTTTGTTTGAAACTGTTCATGCATAAAAAAAGTTCGCTAGTGAATCTTCTTCTCTTCTTTTTCTTCTAAAAGTCTTTTGTCAATCCGCCGCCGTATAGCGCCGGTGTTTTTTTCCTTTTGAAACACTTGTTTTGCTATTCTTACTAATTAGACGTTTTCAGATCGACTTTACTTTTACATTTGTATAACATTAAATAACATTTAACATTTGTAAATATCAATTAATCATAAACCTTATTTTTTTCCAAATTAAGGTTCTTGATAGTTTGATATTTACAAATGTTATTATTAGGTGAAAATTAAATTTAATAAAAAGCAAGGTTTTCCAGGGTGATTTAGCTGTACCTACTTATATAAATGATTTTTTTATTAAACAAAAATACCTAGTACAAAATGTTTGTAATCTCTGCATAAAAAAGTCACTTACTCTCAATTTCAAAGAAAACACTTAGAAAAACACGTAGTTACCCACTAAAAACATGTATCCTTCCGTTTGTAACTGATGTTTGATGTCAATTAAACTTAATTAGGTCTAAACAAGTGAAAAACCCATAAAAAAGAAAATTATTTTTACACATGGCTGATGGCACAATAGGTGTGTCATCAACTTCTGTGGCGTTTTACACGCCAGGTGTGTCATGAAATATTTGTTCGCCGCCACAGCTAAAAGTTGTCGAAAATCGGTGCCGCAACGAATCGGTTAAAAATATACTGGATGCCATACTTTATTATATTTAAATAGACAAATTAAACGACATAATATGTTTCATCAAGTTACGGTATATTACATTTTACTAATCTAAGCATGTTAGGAGAGTGGCCAATGTTATTTAAAGACGCACTCATGTAAAAAGTGTACGTATGTGGTATTACAGCGCAGTACAGTAGCGTTGCGTACGTGGGTGTGTGTGATGTGCGCGCTGTACGTGGCGGCCATCCTGTACGTGCTGGGCTCCATGCTCGCCTTCGGGGCGCACGGCTCCGGCTCCGACATATTCGTGTCCTTCCTCGAGGGGGCGCTGTTCTTTGGTCAGTATCTCTTTTTGAAATCGATTTTTTATTATTTTTGAAGTTAAAACTTCTTTAGAACCGTTGTGATTTGAATCTAGATAAAACGAAAAAGCAACACTAAAATGAGTAAAACATATACATATTATATAGGATTTAGTCTGCGAGGGAATGAGATAGAATACTGTACAGAATAAAATACAACGTTTTCTATTATCTCGGTTTCCTCTTTGTGCGGTGCTTTAATGATGGTTACTATAACTTTTAACTGTTAAAAAAAGTAAAAAAAAAATAACAAAATTTAATAAATAAAATTTAATGAATAAAATGTAATAAATAAAATTTACCATATTGAATAAAATGTATCATATCCTATCCATTGATAACAATCCACAATTTCATAACTTACTTATATAATATATTAAATTAAATTAGTGGCGTTTAGACCATCTAGCGTCTATTTTACGTACTACCTTGTGAGTTAATCAATTTTTGTTCGATAAAATGACTCTACTTATGTAATGAAGTAATATTATATATATTAATATTACAAAGTAATTTTACTCGAAATAAAATATTATTTTCATTTATTTCACTAAACTGTAGGCTCTTACATATTTAAAAATAAATTGTTCAATCATTTTTGAAGTTAGTAACGATATTATAGTAAATCAATTATTCTTTATTATTATTCTACTCCTGATACTTTGCGTTCGCCTCATTCTCTCGAAGGTTTTACTTCTACCGCGTGTGAACTGCACACAATTTTTTTAAATAAGAGGAGAAAATGAACGTACGGCTCATGATGGTAAGTGACAGTCACCCATGAACAACTGTAACACAAGGGGTATTGCAGGTGCCTTGCCGACAAGTTTGTTTATTTGCGTAGGTGCCTTGAAATACTATCTTCATCAACCGTCCCATGAATATAGCTGTCCGAATTTCTGATAAATTTCGTCTGTATATACACAAAATTCTTCACTATATGCTACGTTACTATGCATCAGCATATAGTGAGTAATTTTGTGAATAAAATACACATCAGATTAGGCTGTATAGTATAAGACTTGCCTGTCTTAATTGACGAATCGTAACAGTAACAAAATTATTATCGACAATATTTTAAACAGTAGTGTTTCAATTTTAAAACAATAGTGTATATAAATCCAGTAGGTGTTAGCAGTGGTGCAGTAATAACATATTAAGGACGTGGTACTTCACTACTGCCCTTATGAGGAATCTCAAGGTCGCTCAGCGAGCTTTGGAGTAGCAGCGAGTATGTTCAGAGTTTCTCTGCGTCATAGACTAAGTAAAGAAGATATCCATTGCCACATCAGCTTACTAATCTCCGATGTGCTGTTTCTGTCCCTCTGGATCGACTGCGGATACATCATTGCGGATTCCATCACCGTCTAGTGGCGATGTAAGAATATCCACTATATATATCGGCCCGTAGGTGTCGTAAGAGTCGAGGGAAACTGAAGTAGGAGATGGACAGCACCATCTTCATAATAAGAACCCAAAAAATACTGAGGTTATGAACTCGCCTGCCAAGCGTGGCAATTATGGCAAAATTCCCCCAATGAGGCAATCTATGGAGGAGCAGTGGATATTTATAGGCTGTAATGGATAGATTCTATCACGCAGAGAAACTCCAAGCATAGTTGCCATATCATGAATAATGATACAAATCTTCGTTTAAGAACCAAAATTCAGATGCTTTATCACCCCTGCGAACTAAAATAACGGGTCACCTGTGACAAGCTTAACAGTTAAAATAATAACTAAAAAAACCTTTCGTGCTAGAACCATGATATAGCTGCAGCATGTCTCTACCACGTAAAAAGTTAAATTCTAATATTTTATCTGTTATTCTTACTATTTTCAGGTATACTCGCTTATTGCATCCTCTGCGTCAACAGCTACTACCTTGTGCTCAAGTGCAACGAGGACATGGAGGGGCCCCCCAAGACCGAATATTAACTAGCATCACTCGCAAACGCACGGCCATATATATATAGTATTGCCAGCTCCACCGATTTGATACAGTTAGAAGTGCTTACTATATTTTATTGCTGTACAAGAGGAAATTTAAAACCGTTTTCATTTGTGTACATTTCTGTCTGGAGTAACTTATGAAAGGTTTTACAAAGATTTTGTGATATATAATTATCTATATATTTATTGTTTTTGTGCATTTTAATCAAATTATATTTATATATTTATTGTTTAAGGTCAAATGTTATAATGCTACATTGTTTTAGTAAGCCTACATAACCACATTTCAAGACATTATTGTTGTAGTCATGGACGTATAAATAAGGCGGACAGAATTTTGTTAAGAAAGGACTGATGCACTGTAATGGCGGCGGTTCAAGTTTGTTTGCGTGTTATATAGGGTTGTCATGTGAAACAAAATTTCCCCATTTTTTTTATAAAACAATCTGTCAAAATATAACACAACTTTGACAAAATACTAATTTATTATTACGTAACTAATTAAAAAAAAACACATTTGACGTTTAAAAAATTTTTCGAATTTAAGATGTAGATGTTGATTAAAATCGAATTATTCTATTTCAATCAATTTCCGTTTAAATTGATTTTATTGCAAACATTATATTATATAAGAATTACTTTTAACGAAATAAACAAATAAACATATTAACCAAAAAAAGTTATTATATATTTAATATAAAATTAATTAAAAATATATTATTTTAGAATTAGTATGAAAACATTTAGAAACAGCATGGTAGCGATCACCTCGTTCTTAGGGGTTATTATCAATCATGTACTCTTTAGTAGTATACCCTAATAATCCTTACTAAACAATTTTTGCTTGCTAAAAATTTTAAACTTTGATAGATAAGGCCTGCATATTTTCTGGGACATTGTTGTGAAAGCGTATACATGAAGGAATTACTGCTTCTTTTGAGTCGATTAACTGGTATAACTAACTTGTGCTTGTTCCTAGTATTTGCAGAATATACATCACTAAATACAAATACATACATTAAATTTCCGGAAATATACCGAGAGGGCAAAGTTAATATATTTATTCATTTAAATTTTCTGCAAGTGTAAATTATAGTTATTATTTATGATAATTAATAGAATCAGGGGTTACTTTGCAGAAATCCTTCATATTAAATTTGATAAAAAATTACCTCGCATACATCCGCTCGATAAAATAAAATGATGTGTCTGACCTAGTTTGAAGAGCACCTCCCGCCCTCCCTCAATTGCGTGCATTATCCCCGTCACCACTAATTCCAACACCACTACTCCCAACACCACCACACTAGGAAAGACACATCACTTCGAAGCGGTGTACACCGCAGAGTGTACATCACCTGAACATGCCTCGTGTAGAGGAGGTGAAACACGTGTCGTATTGTCGTCAGTAGTGTGTCTTTCCTAATTTAGTGGTGTTGGGAGTAGTGGTGCTAAGATAAGTGTTGACGGGGTTAGTGCACGTAATTGAGGGAGGGCGGGAGGTGCTCTTCAAACTAGATAAGACACATCATTTTATTTTATCGAGCGGATGTACGCGAGGTAATTTTTTACGAACTTTGTTATTATTTATGACAATAAGTCATAAATAATTACCATAATTTATCATTTTCATAACAAACAACAACCTTAAAAACCTTTTTGTAGAATAATTTTTTTAAACAAATATCTTTTACTTTCGAAGGTTCTTGAAATCACCTCTAATTTAGAAATATGGTGAAATCGAATCGCCAAATATTTTTCTGCTGTACATTTAATAACTCTTATCTATGTGCTCTATTCCTACAAATGTGTGCTCAAATTACAAGGTTACAAAAACCCTGTCATTGGCAATAATTTTTTCTAATATTTTTGTAAGTATATACTTTTGTTGCCTTCCATTGCACATTGTAATGTTTTCTTTAATTATTTTTCGTACAACCATTTCGCAAGTATAACAAATATTAAATAAATTGTTAGATGGAAAACGTAAACCTCCAAAAGTTTCCAAATTTATTAATTTATGAAATAAATGCCTTTTTCCAGTATACAAACGCGCGGTGCATTTTTGTCATTTAATTTTTTTTGTTGCATAATGAGCAATGCTACCCTCCAGATATTCTTTTATTAACTTACTAAAAAATGCATAAAAGCGCATTATAATCTATCGGGTAATTTTTCAGGAAAATTGTAACAAAAAAGTGCACATAAAACAACCTTAAGCAGTGGTTGGCCAAACATATATACCGTATCCGTGCCAACGTTGGTAAAAATAGCAATTTCCCAAATTTCTATATATTATTTTATTAACTTACTAAAAAATGCATAAAAGCGCATTATAATCTATCGGGTAATTTTTCAGGAAAATTGTAACAAAAAAGTGCACATAAAACAACCTTAAGCAGTGGTTGGGCAAACATATATACCATATCCGTGCCAACGTTGGTAAAAATAGCAATTTCCCAAATTTCTATATATTATTTTATTAACTTACTAAAAAATGCATAAAAGCGCATTATAATCTATCGGGTAATTTTTCAGGAAAATTGTAACAAAAAAGTGCACATAAAACAACCTTAAGCAGTGGTTGGGCAAACATATATACCATATCCGTGCCAACGTTGGTAAAAATAGCAATTTCCCAAATTTCGGGTAATTTTCCTTATAAATATAATTAACAACACTGATCACGTGACTCGTGTTTTGTGTTCCAAAAATAGCATTTTAATTTAAGACACAAAATTCTCAATTATGTGATTATAATTACTGACTCACCTATGAAAAGTGATTCTGTGATGTTTTTTGATAAAACCACTATGATTTTTACAAAATTTAACGACGCAAGACGGCATATTGATTTTTGTTTTTACTTACGACAACTACTTCTCGCGGACGACGTTTGTTGCGTAATGGCGGACGCTAGACTTATTATTATTGTGAATGTGTGCGTGACCCCTTGTACGTATACGCGAGCTGACTTATTGTGGGTGCCTCGCTGAGTTGTATAGCGAGATTCAGTCCGCCTTATTTATAGGTCCATGGTTGTAGTAGTGTAATTTCTAAATGTTTTGTTGAATTTGAAATTATAACAAAGTTTTAAGTGATAATTATATAAAAAAGAGGGAATTATAACATGGACAATTATACCATAGAAAAATTTATTGAATGTCTGCTAAATATTAAAATTGATACGAATATACATGAAATGATCAATTTGAGCATTACAGAGTGGCTAATTTAACGCATAATAAACTTTATACTTTAATAGTAATGTGTGTAGCCTTGAAGATTTATGCGAAATATTTTTATTATAAAAGGGAACTAAATTATCTCATTAATGATGTTAAATTTAATTAGGTAAGATCTGCATGAAAATAATTCATTTTATTTTATTCACTGATCACGAGAACGAGAATCTGAGTATAAGGTATACATAGAGGCACAATACAATACGTTCCAAGCAACCCCCCCCCCCCCCCCTCCCGTCTACTATTGCATGCACTAACACTATCATCACCAAACCCAACATTTCTCTAAGAAAGACACCAACATATGTGTAATACAATACATGTTTGCGGATTTTAGCTTTTTAATTTTAATATATTATACAATATAAATGGATTGCCACCACCAGATTTGTTGTCTCATTGTGAATTACTCTTGTGCCTTGGTATTCCAACACCATTCTCAGTGACCGTCCGTACTTAGACGACTTTATATGAGTATTTTAAAGAATTCATCAAATATAAGAGTAATGTAACAACCTACACAAGACCTAGGCCGGTATTCATTGACGTTTTCCTGTTCAAATTAAAAAAAATTAACATAATATGGTCTAGAATAAAATTTTGACACTGTGAAATTTTCGTAATGATTTCTTATATTTACGCGAATACTACACTTTGAATAAAATTATTTTTACGGATTCCGTAAAAATAGTTTTATTCAACTGTGAGATATTTCTTTAATGATTTTATCTGAATGCCGACTAGTGTTGTGCTTCGGCATACTCTCATTTCTGAGAATATATTTGATTTTTTAAGTCATGATTTTAAATGTTATACATTTTAAAAATCTGCCCAAGGTTGGATCATTCCTTGCTTTACCAATCTTCAGTTGTTAAGGAAAATTTAAACGAAAAAGGTGCCCGTTTCGTTTATATTTTATATTATCATAATTTTACATTCAATATTATTTTTATATAAATAGCGATATTTTATATGCCTTTTTAATAATTTGTAATGTCATGACCAATGTCATTTTGTCGTTTTAACGGCTATAAAGTATATGTAAGGGTCAGCACAGATTGACGGAAGTACTTACCAGTTACCCAGTGTTAAATTAATATCAACCTTATCACATTAAAATAGAGTTGTTAATGGAATGTAAAGTGTAGTTATCTCTAGCTAGCTGGTGCTGGTTACGTCCAAATACATGTTTGAGTTCTATTTAATCTGAGCTGAACCTAACGCGAATAGTTGCAATTAAAAAAAATACTTATGTACCTGTGTCAATATATTATTACAGCGACTGATTTGATAAATAATTATCGATATATTTTGTTATTCATGGGGACAACACTAGGGATACAGAATTAATCTAAAAGTGCGAGAGGGGCGAGTTTTGGCGGGAACTTGACCGTCGACGAATTGTTGGTCCTGTTTTATCGTTTATATAATGGTTTGAAGTGATACGTTAAAATAATCCGATTATGTGTATTAAATGTGTGCGCATGGAAACTATGGAAACGACGAAACAAGTCCTTCGATGTTGATATGAACCTCAAGTTATTTTGTTTGTTTATGGCCAAAGACTCAAACGCTACTTGATTATAAGATGTCGTTAATTCTTGTGGTGTCACACTCACTTTGACTTAAAGTGATAGAGACAGTACGACGCCTTGATAACTTGAGTAACTGTCGTCACCAACTATCCGCTGTGTCAAGCTGCCGTCAAAATCTCCCAAGTACCTCTCGATGTGACGCATCAGCATGTTATAAAGGTTTTTGAAATAGAATTATTACCCGTTACAGTCTATTAAAGTAACTGCTAAATATAGGCCTCCACCCATAAATTGGATAGGAGGGATAATTGCCACAGTTGCTACGCTTGAAAAGCGGGTTGACAACCGCAGATTTTTTATTTTTAATGGTTATTACGAAGAGGCTGTTGCCCATCTGATTTGTTTCTCTCTGTCGCTTCTTACGACACCCCGGGATCATATAGGGTAGTGGAATTCTCGCACCGCCAATACACAATATTATAAAGGACATTTTCTTATTACTTGACACTGGCAAATGTATATTTGTACGAGTCTATGACCAAAGAAAAAAGTGCGAGATGTCTGACAAGAAATAGTTCTCGGTTTCTGTTGCCAAAAGGTACTGTTTAGTGTTAAATTAAAATTGAATGATTAGAGTTATGAAAACCAAATCATCACGCACAATTTATAATTAAACTAAAATATGGCCTCCTAATGTGAATTATGTTGACAGAAAATTATAAGACAGGCTATTTTTAGGGACTATTAAAAACATAAAAAAAAAACAAAACAAAAAATTAGAATCTCACATAGATACTGTCGTGATGTTCCGAGTATATGCCACGTACAAATATATAATAATACTCCAGTAAATTTTATATAAAACTAATTTACACAAAAATTGAACATCACATAAAATTTCTATTTCTCAAATAGTTTCTAATTTACTGGTTAAATAAATAAAAACATAGGGTATACGTTAAAGAAGTTGAGAGCCAACTAGTTTTTTATTGGTTTCTTATATATTTTAGTTGTTGGTTTTAAACATCTGTTTCCGCCTATGTGAATCTTTGAAAGCATTTATTCCAGTGCATATTTATAGATTTGAGCCAATTAAAATTTTTAAGAAAAAAATTGGAAAAAGTAGGGTAAAGCGAGGTATGGTGAAGCAAGAAGTGTTTTTGGATTAGATAGAGAATTAAATAATGTTTAAACAAAAATATAATTCAATAGTTAAATCATTAAGATTAAAGTATGTCTTATTAACTAAAGTCAAAGTCATTATTAAGTAAAGTCATTAGCATTATTCAGAGTTCAAATTTTATTGCCACACATCTAGCGTCAGTCAAACAGAAAAAGGGGCACATTAAATGTGATAACATCTAACATGAAAATTCGAGCCAGAATAAATGTTTTCATAATAACTCCCGGGAAAATAATATATTACTATTTCACAAGCGATTTGTTTTCAATATTTTGTGTAGTGCGAAGCCACTACGACTATATTGTAGTTTTTTGAAACTACTGTCAGGTTTGTTTTAACCTTTAGTTTTACAATTACTCCTTTACATTACATTATATTATATTATTACATTACATTCTGACAACAGATTGCCTTTTAATATAAAAGACAGCTGTACCAAATAGGCGGCTTGGACGTGTTATAACAGTGACTGACTTCGACCATTTTCTACCGACTTCAAAAAGGAGGAGGTACTCAATTCGACTGTATGGTTTTTTGTGTGTGTTAGTTCAAAACGTTTTTCAAGATGAACCGATTTTGATGATTTTTATTTAAAAGCTGGCACTTCTCGTGTGGTCCCATATAAATTTGATCAAGGTCTGACGAATCGTTTTTGAGTTATCATTAATAATTTATATTGAAGTTGGTTGTACAAATTTTTAATTTTACCACTTGTGTTATAATGAGATAGAAATAATGAGTTTTACTGTATTCTGCGTTTAACTTTGCCCCACCTCGTCCTACAACAGATTTGAAGGAGCTATATTTTTTATTAAAATGTTTTGATATTACAATATAATAATAATAATATATTGAACAAATTACGTACTTACTGTCGAATTAAAAGCCAAATCTATTTAGTATTTTTGTAGCACAGATAAATTTTAATATTTTGTAGTATTGGTAACTTTTTAAAGTAATTTATTATTCCATACTGTTTGGATTAAAAGATCTTATGATATTTTAAATTTTGCCAAATTTTCGCATTTATTGTGCTTTTATTGTAGGCGTTTTGTATCGCCGTGTGTATTCTATTCTATATGCTTCGCGATTGACTGTTGTATACAAAAACTTCTGTTTATACTACTTGACCGACAATTGAGAACAAATAATGTGTCCGAGTACTGGATCGCGCGGGTACGGGCGGGTAGCTGGCACGGTAAATATACCACGCGATTGTATTTCCATTTATGACAAATACTGCTTTTTTTAGGCAAATATCAAATGAAATAATATAGTTATTTAAAATAAAATTCAAATCACGTTGACAAAGTGCGTACATAAATTTTGACAGATTTTTCTTAGTCACATTAAACAAATATCAATGTTAAATTGTCGATAACAACGTTTTTACAAAACAAAGAACTAATCTTCTCGGCCGCTCGCAGTCGACTGAAAGAGTTACGAAGAAGTGACCGCAACTTAGTGCGCAATGTATTAGTACTCTCGTGCCCGTCTAGTAAGTAGTATACACAGAAGTCTAATTGTATTAGATGTAAAGATGTATGTTTATTGAAAAGTATGTTTAGAAATATACGGCTTTATTGTCGTCGATTGCCGCTTAATTTAAGTACATATACATAAGGTAATTAATACGTGTATAGAGATAATTAGGTCTATACCTATCTCTTTCTATTGTCATTTAGTGGAAAGACAGGGAACAACTTTAAGAATTTCTTAAATTGATGTCGGATTTTATCACCACGTTTTTATTAGCTCGCTTTCGTGCATGTCTGTTCGGGTACCGAATCTAGTAACTGAGTTTTTAAAATTTTGAGAAGTTAGTTTACTAACTTCTCAATGACCTAGAGACTTGATATTTGAACATAGCTCAGACTCGAATGACAATGTAAGAATATGAAACGGGGAAAAAACCGGATAAGTATATATAAAAAACTACATAACCTTTAAAAATTTCACTTGATTATGAATAATAAATGCAAAAATGTATACTATTATTTACTTACTTAATATTCACTATGCACTCAGAATAAGAGTTGATTTTTTTAGTACTTTTTTTCGTTTAGTTATATTTAACATTTTAAATAGACAAATCCTGGGATTCCTCTAATATAATGTTTTATATGCCTTTTAACCTCTAACATAAGACTACTAAATGTGCCACAATTATACTTTTCCACTTTTTTAATTAAATAAAATAGTATAAGCCCTGAAAATTCTATTATCGAAGTTCATAAAGTCTCTAGTAGCCGTTGTATGGTACAGAGAATTGTGTATTAAAAAAAACAATGGCAGAAAAATAGTTGACAAAAATTATTGCGCCTAGAAATAAGTTATATATAAAATGAGTTTTATTATTTTTCTATGATTTTTCAAATAAAAATGTATTTTAATTAAAGCCACACAGAAAAGCAAACATTTTTGAAAATATCAAATGACATAAATTCTTTTACTCTGTTCAAATGTTTTCATTTACTATTTTCGTATACACTTTGTAAGACTACCAGCACAACACACAAACACAAAATATTTTTATATTAAGTTATTATTAGTAATAATAAAAATAAAAGTGATATGGTTAAAAATAAATCTAACAAAGAACTTCCTACAATAATACATCATTACCTCAGTCATAGTACTATGTAACAATTCCATTTAATGTTATGGCAACACTAGCTAAAACAAAATGTCACTGTTTTTTTACTGGCTTTACGGATGTGGGGCATTCTGAGAATGTCACTGTATGACACAAAGGCCCTGGAGACATGGCAAAAATATACATTTATAGTATGCAAATATAAAAATAAATATAGAGATACAATAATCTCAATTATGTAGGTAGGTACATTATGTTGAGAATGTATTAAGCTAACATCAACCAATCACAGGACGCATGACTTTTTTCAAGTGACATAAGACATGACCTAAAAAGGTTCAAATCTAAATATCTTTTTTTTGACGTCCTCTCAGGACAAAATTCTTTGGAAGAGTTATTAAGGGACTGACGCTTATAACTTTAAGATATTTTTGCTATGTAGACGCTACCATTTCTTCTCAACTAATTTTATGTATGAAAGTCTGCCATTATTCTTTAATAATTTTAAAATATGTATTACATAATATGTAATTAACAAGATCTTAATAAATACTTGGGCTCATTTTTCAATCACTATATAAAAGTTGTTCTATGAAGTACAACATAAACAAATTAAAAATTACAGTTGTACGAATGAAATAGTTCAAGTTTCAAGTTGCTGCACTTTTGCATTCAATCGGGTTATAATTTATGAATGACTTTTATCTGACGATTGGAAAATCACCCTTAATTGAATTTATGATAAGGTGTATATCGTTATCACCACCGATATTTGGAATGCTGCATTCCTCCCTTTTTTCGATAATTTTGACTGCCAAGATACAAAAATAACTCTTGATATATTTTATGGTTTGTTTACCTACAAAGTTGTTAATATAAGATTATGTAATATTTGAGAGATGACGTAGTTTAAGATTATACTTGTAAAGTACTAGTATTGTATAAATTATGTTAGTACATCGAGTCAGCATAAAAATTGTTACATAGCTGCCATATTTTTGTACAGTATTTTCATTGTATAAAGAATTGATCGATTTTTAATAAAATCCATGTAAAGTCTGTTTCGCGAGAGTTGATAAAAAAGTAGGGTGAGGAGTTTTGGCGGGAATTTCGGCTTGGGTTGCTGCTCCTGTATTATTGTTTGAATAATGGTTTGAAGTGGATTTTGATATGTAAATCTGGTGCGATACTGTGTATTAAATGCCCGCGCATAATTATTAGTGGAAATGATGAAACAAACGCTCCGATGGTGATGTGAACCTCAAGATAAAGTGTCTACTTAGGCGCCTTGAGATAGTGTCGTCATCGACTGTACGCTGGCTCAAGCTGCCGTCAATACGCCTAATAACTTCGTAATTTGACACATCAACATATTGTGAACAAGTGTAGGTACTATACAAAATAATCTTTTATTACAATTTCATCAAAATCGGTCGAAAGTTTTTGAGTTAATAAATAAATAGCGAGACTAACGGACAGCAATTAGTTTTTATAAACAGAGATTAGATAATAAGTTATAATAAATAAAACTAATACACTTATTGAAAAGAATGAAAATATATTAATCATTATCTCCCGTATCTATTTCCATATAGTAGTTTACTGATGTTGCCAACACTACGATCGTAGTACATAACTTAGTAGGTGGTGCGTTAGCAGATTTCTTAAGCGATGTGTTTGCAGAAGCGAACCGGATGCTCAAGGCTCAAGGCAGGCTCTCGTTCGCTGGGGGAAGCGCCTTAAGCAACAGTCGCTATTGTGAGACGTCTCCATAATATTTATCAACTCTCGCCGAACTGACTATAGTGCAAAACACAAATAAAGAGTTATTTTAAATGGGTTCTCGCCACTAATCTTATCGTATTCATCGAAAAATTGAATGGAAATACGAACAGCGCCCCTGGCGGACGTAAATGGAACCATGTTGTAAGTGGAATGTCATACAAAGTATAGAATTGTCGTTTTCAAGGGAAATCAAAATATTAATATTTATTTCAATTTTAATTGAATTTTAATGTCCCAATTTTTTTTTACAAAATAAGGGTGACAAACGAGCAGACAGGCCACCTGATGGTAAGCAGATGCTGTGGTCCATACACATCTACATCTATCTTCGGTTGCGAATTAAAATGTAGATGCGTTGTCAGCCGTGCGAACTAAGATAGAATGCCTTTTTTCCAGTAAAATGGGTCTCCGGTTCTCTACACTCACTCATCAAGCTGCTATTTTACGCTGGTATTCTGTGAGAGCGTGCTCCTTCCCTGGTCGAGCCGACACATTCCTGCTCCAACTATACTATTAATATAGCTGCAGCATGGCTCTAACACGTAAATAAAATTTTCTAATTCTATATATTTTTTTATAGAAGAGGGGGCAAACGAGCACGCGGCTCACCTGATGGTAAGTGACTACCGCCGCCCATGAACAACTGCAACACCAGGGGAATTGCAGATGCATTGCCGGACTTGATAATATAAATATAAAAACTTAAGGTGGAAGCTCCAGGGTGGCCCGTGAAATTCAAATTTTCTTGCGTTTTTTGGAATTTGCAGGTCAGGGTTAGGTTGTATATTTAACAAAATATGATTCGCGACCGTAGCGATTATGTGTTTACAGAATTATTATCATTAAAATCACCAATACAACCCTGTAAGTTCATATTAGCCATAAGTTCATATTTTTCTGAAAAACTCATTCATGGGGCTAATATGAACTTACAGGGTTGTATTGGTGATTTTAATGATAATAATTCTGTAAACACATAATCGCTACGGTCGCGAATCATATTTTGTTAAATATACAACCTAACACTGACCTGCAAATTCCAAAAAACGCAAGAAAATTTGAATTTTGCGGGCCACCCTGGAGCTTCCACCTTAAGTAGCACGAATTAATCGTGAGCTGTCGCTGGTAAAAAATATTAGTCTATAGTCATGAAATTATTCTATTGTCATTGATTTTTAGTACTTGTACAGATTGTTCAGACGTCCCGTGATAGTAAACCATTACATACATACGAATAAACAGACAGGCCAAGCTACATTGTCGTGTTAAAAATTGGTAATTAATTATTATTTGCATTTCTACAATTTCGTTCATGTTCGAAGTTCTTCGTATATAAATTATAAATACTAATCAACATCCAGAATTTATTAAAGTTTAAAAATGCACAAGGTCGTTTGAATGAGACATAATAAATGGCAGCTGTGGAAGACGCTTAACGCTGGCTGAATTTGTTGTTACTTTTTTTTGCTATTTTTGTATTGATGTGCTATATTGATGTATTATATTGTTTGTTTATAAACAAGAAAATGTGTTTTTCATTTCAAAATTATCACATATAAGCAAATTCGCAGTGGTGGAAATAAATTAGAAAGCACCGCCTTTAGGACATATAATTCCCCTCCCCTCTTCCCTAATAACCAGTTGTTTTCAACTCCCGACGACAATATTCAAGTACTATCTAGCACTGCCTTAACAGTGTAGTCTCTGGAAAAATGTAACATGCGTATGGGTCTTTTTTTATAGAAATAGTTTTATTAATAATTAAGCACACAGTCAACCAATAAGTGATACTGCGGCCCATAGACACCTACATCTGTCCTCGACTAAGAATCAAAATGTCCATTAAGAATGGCCTCCTTACTCGAAAAGAAGGTCTCCGGTTCTCTACACTCGTCATACGAAACAGCAGCATTGAGGTACTAACACGCTGCTATTCTGTGAGAGTGTGAACCGAGGTAGGACCGGTATGTGCTACAACCATAATATTAAAGCTGCAGCGTGTCTCTACCGTTATTTGGTGTATCCATTTACACGCGAGAAATTTCAACACACCAAGCCTTGGAGTGCCTTAAGAGCCCTCTTACATTTCGGCGTTTCGCAAATTTAGGTATTTTACGCACCGAGCGGGCGGCGAGCTACGCGACCGATACTTTCTTTCATATCTATTCACTCGCTCGCACTATAATACTGTGAGTATAGCGACTAAACGATCTTGATCTTCCATAATACAAAGTTTTCTTAGGATGGACTTCAGTGGATGGAATATTTTTTGGTGTGTCATTTTAATGTTATCTTATTAATTTATTATTATATAATTTATTATTTATTATTATATACCATTTTGATATATTATTCATTATTTATGAAATTTAGTGTTAAAATAAGTACACATAAATATTTTAATTGTTACGCTGTAATCGAATGTTAATAATCGATTATGTCTACTACCGGTAGAATAGTGGTATAAATAAATAAACGGTTGCAACCTGTTTTAATAAATATAACAACCAAATGTAACTAATATTTTTTTAATCGGTACTTACAGTCAATTAGTATATTTTTTATAAGAAAAATATTTGTTGCGACGGCATTGACCGAACTTTTCTCGATTCGATAATTTCAGGCAGTACACACTTTTCATAAAAAGCTTGTAACTTGGGTAACATATTGAAAATCTAAAATTGGTCGTATTTGTAAATTTTTAGTACTTTTACTGCATTAATCTGGGCCAATACATATTATGGCAAGTATTCAGACATTTTTATTTGCTAAATGAAGCTGGACTTGGATTTGGTAAAACCAGTCATTATTTTGATTTAATGTTACACTTGAATCACTGAATTTATAACCTTTAACTTTTTTTTGTCGAAAGGCCGTATCAAAATCTATTCCGAAAGCTGAAATAGGACATTTAACTTCAATAAGACCGTTGCTGTATAAACCATTAGGTGAAGCCCTCAAATTACAATGATCTAAGTCAATGAATAGACCACATTTTTGAAGAGACTTGATCTAAATTATAACTATATAAAATAGTTTTAAACCGATCGATCAAAAATTGCGGTCGTAGTTGACGATATTCTAGTATGCAGGTAATCGACGCACACTACGGTAGTATCGAAACGATGCAGCGGCCGAAATAAACTGACGCAGGTCCATCCTCGGCAAGCGCTCGCGCGTTAATGATCGCAGATGGCCGGCACAGTGAAATATATAGTACTTTTATTTAATTAATTAAAATATAATAGTAACGATTTAAAAAGTAAAAATAATAGCATAGTGTAAGCAAATGTTGATGATTATTTTGGTATAAATTTTACTTCTAAATGATGTAAAACTTCCGAAATATAGGGGCTTGTATCGAAGCTTTTTTGGTCGTTTTTTGAATTATGTCGATTTTTTTTTCCTAGCGTGAAAAGCATATAACGAAAATGTATTCCATTATTATTAAAGTGTAGGATATTTGGGAGATAAAAATATTTTTTTTGATGGTCGATATTCAATAGAATCTATAAATTAGAGCTCCCAAATCATGTCTTCGAGAGTTTTTGCCTAAACATGCATCGGGAGAATGATTATTACTGATTAAATAAATAAGTTATCTAAAATCCATTCCGAGCTTTTTTGAGGAGAGAAAACGAACTATTTTTACCAAGTAATTGTTATTTCAAGCAGTGAACGATAAACATAAAATTTCAACGAGGAAACCTTGTAATTTCGCGTTTTTTTGTAATACGCCCCTTAACCGATTCGTTGCGGCACCAAGTTTCGACAACTTTTAGCTGTGGCGGCGAACAAATATTTCATGACACGCCTGGCGTGTCCAACTCCACAGACAATGACACGCCTATTGTGCCATCCGCCATGTGTAAAAGTAATGTTCTTTTTTATGCTTTTTTTACTTGTTTAGACCTAATTAAGTTTATTTGACATCAAACATAAGTTACAAATGGAAGGATACTTGTTTTTAATGGGTAACTACGTGCTTTTTTACGTGTTTTCTTTGAAATTGAGATAAAGTGACTTTTTTTATGAAGAGATTACAAACCTTTTGTACTATTTTTTGTTGTTATAAAAAAATCATTTATACAAGTAGGTAGGTACAGCTAAATCACCCTGGAAACCTTGGTTTTTATTAAATTAAATTTTTACCTAATAATAACATTTGTAAATATCAGACAATGAAGAACCTTAATTTGAAAAAAAAAGGTAAGGTATATCATTCATTGATATTTACACATGTTAAATATTATTTAATGTTATACAAATGTAAAAGTAAAGTCGATCTGAAAACGTCTAATTAGTAAGAATAGCAAAACAAGTGTTTTCAAAAGGAAAAAAAACGCCGGCGCTATACGGCGGCGGATTGACAAAAGACTATTTATTAGCGAATTTTTTTTATGCATGAACGGTTTCGAACTGTTTCAAGCAAAAATAAACCTTATACCATATCACAAGAGCACATGGTACTTCGTAGGTCCATTCGGCCAAATTATTGTAATAAGTCGGCACTTCAACCATTTTAAGCAAAAGAGATAAAGGCATTGTTTTTTTAACAGGAGAGTTGAGTTATAATATAGCCTCATAGGTAAAGAGCCTACACAGCAGCGACCCCGATACATTGCAGCGGCACGAGGCTCAACTCAGCAGAACGTGAGCATTGAAGTCAACGGATGCAACCCGAGCTCTGCAATATACCTTTACCTTATTTTTAATGTAATAATTAAAATTCATTCTAGATCTAGCATCGATCTGATTCACTTATATTTTAGTTATAGTAATTATATTGTAATTTTTATATTATAATAAAGTATTTTAAATTAGTTTCGGTTTTTTTTGGGTCCTTCGGCTGCAGTTAACGTAATTGGCGCAGTCGGTAGGATACTCAAAAGTTAGTTAGGCTATCGTAGCTTTCAAGCTTTAAACGAGTATTCGAATCTACTACGGGTCAACTGCAAGCCAAGAGGATACATCAAGACATCGATCCCGAGAAAACCGAGATGATATTTATGTAAGTACACCAGAATTTTATCTAGTGTTGCTTCCCTTTTCCTAGTGTAAAATTTTTCCTGTCAAAATTTTCCATCCAAGGAAATCATCCCACTGTTAGTTTAGACTATAATAGAGATTTAAGTTGTTATTTAGAGTTAGATATAATTACCGAGGAATCGAAAATAGCCCACGACCCTGACACTATTTTCAAAGTTTTACGCCCAGTGCCAGAGTTTGACGGTAACCCTAATGTACTAACTAGATTCATAAAATTATGTGACCAAATATGTGCTGCATATCTAAGCAATGAACTTGGCGGTGAACTATCGAACTTATGCCTGCTTAACGGTATATTAAATAAAATAACTGGACCCGCCGCGACTACTTTAAATTCAAATGGTATTCCTGAAAGCTGGCATGGCATTCGTACAGCTTTAATCAATAACTTTTCGGACCAAAGAGACGAGACGGCGCTCTATAATGACCTCTCGTTAGCTACTCAGGGAAACAGCTCTCAGTTTAAAAGAGCCACTTGGCTCACGAATACGTTGCATGCGTCCTGATACCGTTGAAAAAGCTTTGGAGTTTGTACAGGAAGAACTGAATGTTATGTACTTGCAACAACGCGGTGAACATTTCGCCGAGAGGAAACCTCAAGCACCTAAGCCTCTCCAACCTAGCCATATGACCTTACCTTTGCAAAAACCATTCAGTTTTCCTGCACCGATGCCAATGCCCAATTTACAGCGACCTTTACATGTACCACAGCAACAAAGTTTTAGGCCTAACGTGCCACCACAGTATAGCATGCCCACGAGAACTCAACAAATGTTCCGCGCTTTGCCACCTAATTATAAACCCCATAGTAATACGTTTAGATTACCAAATAGGAATCCACCCCATGTTTCAGGTCTGAAGCCTATGAGTGGGGTTAGCCATTACGTACCCAAACCAATGCCTCCGACAGGTCTGACCGGTCATGATTGGCGTAAATACGGTAACCCGCCGCCTTCAAATTACTTCAAAAGTAGGAAAATGAATTTTAACGAATGTGCTGATTACGATAGTTACTATTATCCTGAACACAAATACGACTATTACGACTATAATGATAATGACGACTATACTAATACTGTGATCTATGACTATGACGACACACAGCATTACCAATACCATGACGCAACTGAGATAAACGAACAAGATAACATAGACTGCCAACCTTCTACAAGCAGTTCGCCTCAGGATTTTCAAAAGACTCGTTTTTCAAAAAAGCCAAAATAGAAGTAAACTTACATACGCAGAGACAGCGTCCATACATATGTATTTCTAACCCTCCGTTAAAATTTCTAATCGATACCGGAGCGAATCAGTCCTTTATTAATCCGGAAGCTATACAAAAATATTTTTCATATATACCTTTAAATTATGATCCGTTCGAGGTAACCAATGTGCATGCTACAACTAGGAATAATTATTCGATAACTATTCCATGCTTTTCCGAATTCCAAGAGCCTGATAGTATCAAATTATATATTTATAAATTTCACGATTACTTCGATGGCCTTATTGGTCTCGACCTATTAGAGAAATGGGAAGCTAGAATAGATCTAAAGGATAGATTACTTGTAACACGATCAGCTAACAACCCCATCTTAATGTATAACTCTAGGAATGTTAATTTTTACGAGGACGTGATACCATCCTAATCTTCAAAATTGATAAAACTTCCTATTAATGTCCATGACGGAGAAGCCTTAGTTAGCGAACAGTACATTTCTAATTGCGTCATAAACGAATGTCTAACATTTGTGTCAAATAACCGCGGTATTATAGAGGTATTTAACCCGACTCCGCACGATATAATTTTCTCCCTAGATCGCCCAATATGTGCCGAGACGTATAACATCGAGTCCTCTCACAACGATCAACCACGCCCACATTACAAAGAAGTATTATCACGTTTACGCACCGACCATCTAAATGCCGAAGAACGCGCTAATTTAGAAAGATTATGTGCCAAATACGCTGACGTTTTTTATATAGAAGGCGAACAACTCACATTTACTAATAAAATAAAGCGTAGCATCCGGACCACTGATGAGATACCGATATATACTAAAAGTTATCGGTACCCTTACGTTCATAGAGACGAAGTTAAATAAGAAATCAGTAAAATGTTAGAGCAAGGTATAATTCGTCCGTCCGAATCTGCATGGAGCTCTCCCATCTGGATAGTTCCTAAAAAAGTTGATGCTTCTGGCAAGACTAAATGGCGACTCGTAGTCGACTTTAGAAAGCTAAATGAAAAAACCATTAGTGATAAATACCCAATACCGAATATATCGGATGTACTAGATAAGTTAGGAAATTGCCAATACTTCACAACCTTGGATTTAGCCAGCGGGTTTTACCAGGTCGAAATGAACCCTAGTGACATACCGAAAACCGCATTCAACGTTGAACATGGGCATTTCGAGTTCCTATGCATGCCCATGGGCCTGAAGAACTCGCCATCCTCGTTTCAGCGTGTCATGGATAACGTGCTCCGTGACCTCCAAAATACAGTTTGTCTCGTGTACTTAGACGATATTATTGTGTTCAGCACTTCCTTGCAAGAACACATGGTTTTTTTTTTTTATAGGATAAGGGTGACAAACGAGCACACAGTCCACCTGATGGTAAGTGGTTGCTGCGGCCCATAGACATCTACATCTATTCTCTTTTACAAATCAAAATGTAGATGCGTTGTCACCCGTGAGGACTAAGATGGAATGCCTCATTTCCAGTAAAAAGGGCCTCCGGCCACCTGCACTCACCAAGCGAAACGCAGAGGTAAACCTCTACTTCACGCTGGTTTTCTGTGAGGTCGTGGTACCACCCCGGTTCGAGCCGGCCCATCCGTGCGACAGCAAAGGCTGCCGCGTGGCTCTACCACTGTTAATAAAATTAGTAAATCTCGAGAAAGTATTTCAGAAACTACGGGAATCCAACTTTAAAATACAAATGGATAAATCCGAGTTTCTTAAATTGGAAACCGCTTGTTTAGGACATATAATTAGTAAAGACGGCAATAAGCCAAATCCTAGCAAAATATCAGCCATAGAAAAGTATCCACTACCCAAAACCGCAAAAGAGATTAAACAGTTTTTAGGCCTTATAGGTTATTATAGGAAGTTAATCCCAGACTTTGCTCGAATTACCAAACCTCTGACACAATGTCTAAAAAAGGGACGAAAAATAACTCTTGACACAGACTATATTAACTGCTTCGAAAAGTGCAAGACTCTCTTGACTAACGACCCAATCCTTCAATATCCTGACTTCAACAAAGAATTCATCCTGACCACTGATGCATCCAATGTAGCGATAGGAGCCATCCTATCTCAGGGACCCATAGGTTCAGACAAACCTGTATGTTACGCTTCTAGAACTCTAAATGAGAGCGAAGTGAACTACAGCACTATAGAGAAAGAACTCCTTGCCATTGTGTGGGCAACCAAGTACTTTAGACCCTACCTATTTGGCCGTACTTTTAAAATCTTAACTGATCATAAACCCCTCCAGTGGGTAATGAATCTTAAGGAACCGAATTCACGACTTACTAGGTGGAAATTAAAATTAAGCGAATACGATTTTTCTGTCATATACAAAAAAGGAAAAAATAACACCAATGCCGATGCGCTTTCCCGGGTGGAAATACATAACGAAGAATCGTGTAATTAAGTCTATGTTAGTAAGATTAAGACAAATTTATGATAAGGAACATGTATAAAATTTAGAGACTAGAGAATATTACGATATCATTAAGTCAGGTTATTATTTCACAGAAAATCAAATAGTAATTGTTCTAAAATTCCCTGTTATTTCCAAAGACACCTTCAACCTATTCCGCTTATCCATTGTACCTAACAAAAATTACCAATCTATTATTCCACCCTATCCTGTAATAGCAACTAATAGAGAAAAATTCGTGTACATGGAGACAGAATGTCCGAAGTTGAGTAATCGGTACCTATGCGAAAAGGAAACGAACACCCAAATTCGAACACAATCTGACTGTATCCAGAACCTCATCATTAATCAGTCTATAGCAAAATCCTGTAAGATAACCGACATTGCACTATCAAGAGAAGCCATGGAACGTCTTGACGACAAGCACTACACCATCTCCTTCCCTCAACCAACTAAAGTCCATACAGTATGCGGGCGTGAAGATATTACTACATTACAGGGTAGTTACTTAGCCACAATACCAATTAATTGCTTCCTGCGAACACAAGAATTCACCATCACTAATATTAACGATCAAGTAGAAGGCCATCCCCTGAAACTAATGAAAATACCAATGGATATAAACGCAAAATGCAACCCAGCGATACCACGAATCAGCCTTAATACAATCAACCTGAAAGGACTCCACGCAGCCCAGGACCAACTCATGATGCAACCACCACTTCATCTGAAAGAGATGGATCTCCCAACTTTATATCGTACCACTATTCCCTTTTACGCCGTGTTATCAAGCATGGCAATATTCGCTATCATAATCTCAGTTCGTCACTACTACAAGACTAAGAAGCAAGAACAGATCCAGAATAACACCCAACATAGCTATGAAAAGCCCGAAGAATCTGAAGTCAAAAAGGCATTACCAGCAACTTTTTCTCTCAAGGTTCTAAAATAGTTGCTGATCTGAGGGTGGAGGAGTTATAACATACCCTCATAGGTAAAGAGCCTACACAGCAGCGACCCCGATACATTGCAGCGGCACGAGGCGCAACTCAGCAGAACGTGAGCATTGACGTCAACGGATGCAACCCGAGCTCTGCAATATACCTTTACCTTATTTTTAATGTAATAATTAAAATTCATTCTAGATCTAGCATCGATCTGATTCACTTATATTTTAGTTATAGTAATTATATTGTAATTTTTATATTATAATAAAGTATTTTAAATTAGTTTCTTCTTCAACTTGTTTACAACTTGAGTTTGTGAGCGATCGCAATGAGTGCTACTATTTGTTCATTTGTTTCTTATTAGAGTATTTTTCCACAACATGTTTTAAAAACCTATAAAGTAAAAACGGTACCATGTACAAGTTAAAAAAGGTTGTCAACTCCTAAAATTTCAATTTTTCAAAATATCCAGAAACGAAGCCGCAGGCATGAAATACTTGCAAAATAATGAATATTTTGTTCTGGATAAATTTTCCTAAAAAGCAATTTGAGCGAGTTATAACGATTTAAAAAAAAAAGACACGCCTCGCGTGTCATACGCCACACAAAAGTATTCGATGGCACGCCTGGCGTGTCACTCGCACTGAACCGGTTAACAGGAGTCTGCTTTCTTGGGTTTTTCCGAAAAAAATATACCTAACAGGTACGGGTTTTTTTTTTATAAAGTATTAAGGTATAAAACGAGTACACATTCCAGCAGACGGTAAGTGGATACTGCGGGTATAGACATCTACATTTATCGTCGATTAAGAATCAATATGCAGATGCGTCGTCACCCGTGAGGACTAAGATGGAATGCCTCCTTTTCAGAAAAAGGGTCTCCGGTTCTCTACATTCACCATACAAAACACAGCAGCATTAAGCTGCTGCCATTTTACGCTGGTATTCTGTGAGTTTTCCAATATTGAAAGTTTCGTGTATTTGTCAATAGAGAAATACCTCTTACATATTACTGGATCAACGCTAGTTTAAACTAATTTATATTGGTGGTGTAAGAATATCCATTACCGCATATCGTCCCGTGATTCTCGTAAGAGGTGACAGAGGGAAACAAACCTGGAGATGGACAGCAGCGTCTTTCTAATAACAACTAGAAAATAAAAAACTGCGGTTGCCAACCCGCCTGCCAAGCGTGCCAACTTTGGCAAATATCCTGCTTATGAGGCAATCTATAGGGTGGCATATGTTTAGCAATGGATTTTTATAGGCTATAAGTGAAAAACCCCTAACGTTATGGAAACAGCATTCCGATGTTTAAAGAGAGACACGAAGTGGGCACGTAAGAAGCAAGTCTACATGTAGTAGGTCTGTGATGACTGCGGTACAAGTCTTCATTGGTCAGAAACTAGCCATTTCATTTTTAAATAAAATTAGTTTTACTTTTTATACTATCTTTATTATCAATTTTTCATTGGATTTCCGAACGTACTCAGTTTTTAATATTTTCATATGAAGGTATCAATCAGTAATCTTTTTCGAAAAATACATTACAATTCAATCATTGCTATAATTATAAATTCATTGAATTCATTGTAAATGCTGATGATTCATTCTAATATAAATCGATTGTTACGTAGTCGTTGTTATGAGTCGCTCGCGTCCGTAGGCTTCGACCACCTAACCCTAGGCCCACCCTACACGTGTCCCCCGGGTGGTGCTAAACGAGCGACAAAGCCGAAACGACAGACTCGGCTCCTCGCCGTGTGGTAGCGGCGTAAAATCTACCACCCCTTATGTCGCACCATGAGCCAACATGTTAAAGAAATGGCCCCGAGTTCCCGGCGCCCCTTTAATGGGGCAGGGGTGCGAAGAATCTCCGGGAGGAAAACCGGCGACGAGGTTCGCCACCCGTCACGTCCTGTCTCCTGGAGGGGCGAAAAGTGGATTACGGAGGCCCGTCTGGCTACGCTGAATGTATGTGGAGCAATGAATGATAAGATGGATGAAATATGCGAAATGATGAATGATAGAAAAATAGATGTGTTATGTGTGAATGAGACGAAACGAAAGGGAAGAGATGTCACTGCACATGGCATGTATACCGCTTACTGGTCTGGTGTAGACGAGACCGAGCGGGCATGCCAGGGAGTCGGTGTCATCCTTTCAGAAAGAATGGGTCAATGTGTGAAAGAGTATGAATGTGTAAGCCCAAGGCTGCTGTGGATACGAATGAAAGTGGGCTTAAAGAAGTTGTTTGTGCTTGGGGTGTACGCCCCAGATATGTCTAAGCCCACTTATATCCGAGAGCAGTTTTGGGACATGGTAAGGCTGGTGTTGACGAAATGCAAGGAAAATGAAAGTATTATTATGTTAGGAGATTTTAATGGAAGGGTTGGAGTGAAGAGGTCTGGTTATGAAAGGATATTAGGAGCGTTTGGCGATGAAAGAATTAATGAGAATGGTGAAGACCTCCTCACCATATGTGTGGAAAAGAATCTTTTTGTGGCGAACACTTTCTTTCGCCATAAGAGGATTCACATGTATACATGGGAAAGAGGGGATGATAGAAGCATGATAGATTTCATAATTGTGGATGGAAGAATGAGGAGCGCAGTGGTAGATACAAGGGTTTACCGGGGGTCCAACGTAGGGACGGATCATTACTTGGTATTATGCCAAATTAATGGTCTATTCAAGCGTTGGCGGCATCGGACATCTGTGTCTACCACTGCGTTACAGCGTATAAGAATAGAGAGGCTACAAGATGAAGGTGTGAAAGAGAAGTATAAATGCAGACTGAGGGAAAATATAAGTGTGTTGAATGAATTTAGTATGAATGATTTAGACTTGAAGAATATATGGAATAATGTTAAAAAAGCTTTGGTGGATACAGCCACCGAAGTATGTGGTGTAAGTAAGAGAACGAATGAAAGGAAAAGTAATACGTTGTGGTGGGATGATGAGGTACGGATGGAAGTTGAAGCAAAGAAGAAAGCATGGCTAGATTTACTAGCAACCAAAGCTGGTAATTCTGGCGGTATGAATGATGAGATTGAAAGAAAAAAGGCAGACTTTAGACGTATAAATAAGAGAGTAAAAGAAGTTGTTGAAAGGAAAAAGCAAGAAAGGACAGATAAGAATGATAGAAGAATAACTGATAACTTCCAGGCAAATATTAAAATGTTCTGGAAGCTCGTAAGAACTGCCAGGGGCAATTCAAAACAGCCTAGAATGAATGCTATACGAGACGAGAATGGCTGCATGCTGAATGATGAAGTTTCGAATTTAAAGAGATGGAAGGAATACTTTGAAAGCGTGTTTAAGAGTGAAGAGTCGTCTGAAGTAAGTGAAATAGAAATTCCGGAAGAAGTGGAGAGAGGTAGAGAAATAAGTGTAGATGAAATAGTGAAAGCAATGAAAAGCATGAAAGCAGGTAAGGCAGCCGGATATGATAGAGTATCACTCGAAATGCTAAGGGCTGGAGAGGGTGTGGTTGCAGGCCTGCTGTACACCTTGTTTAATTTATGTTGGGAACTGAAGCGGGTACCGGAAGACTGGTGCAAAGCCGTTATAGTCCCAATATATAAGGGA
The DNA here is from genome assembly GCA_033319125.1 of Parnassius glacialis. Classification (NCBI taxonomy): domain Eukaryota; kingdom Metazoa; phylum Arthropoda; class Insecta; order Lepidoptera; family Papilionidae; genus Parnassius; species Parnassius glacialis. Next base: position 1,101,846 of record JAVANC010000022.1, on the reverse strand, counting down.
AAGGGGTCGCAGCAGGACTGTAAAAACTACCGTGGTATCAGCTTGCTTAGCATTGTGGGTAAACTGTATGCTAGGGTGTTAATTGAAAGAGTTATGGAAGAAACTGATGGAAAAATTTGGGATGTGCAAGCTGGATTTAGGAAGGGGATGGGGTGTACGGATCAAGTCTTTTCCATGCGCATGATTGCGGAGAAATTTTTGGCCAAAAACCAGAAAGTTTTTTGTGCGTTCATGGACTTGGAAAAGGCTTATGACAGAGTGGACAGGAACGTGTTATGGCAAACACTGACCTCATTTGGGTTGAGCGCTGGTCTGATACAGGCATTGAAGTCTCTATATAGGGACTCTAGTGCCTGTGTCAGGATCAACGGGGCTTACTCGGACTGGTTTGGCATCCATAAAGGTGTCAGACAGGGCTGTGTGGCTTCCCCGTGGCTGTTCAACCTATTTATGGACAGTTGTTTGGAAAATTTGAAAGTAGAAGAAAGCGGGTTAAGAATGGGTGAGTTAACCATCAAATGCCTTTTGTACGCCGATGATTCGTCTTGCGTCTTCGGCGGCCCAGTTGCAAATGATGGTTACATTAATGAACAGGACATTAAAAGAAAAGGGAATGAAAGTGAACGCAAGTAAGACGAAAGTTACGGTTTTTGAAAGAGAAGAAAGTAAAACGATATGTGAAATAAGAATAGAAGGGGAGTTGGTAGAACAAGTAGATGAGTTTGTATATTTGGGATGTGTGTTTAGCAAGGATGGTACATATGATAAGGATATAGAACGACGAGTGAATGCAGGAAATAGAGTGAATGAGGCTCTACACTCTATTGTGAAAAGTCAGAACGTGTCCAAAAAGGCACGTATGGCAATTCACAATGCTGTGTTAGTGCCTACTTTAATGTATGGTAGTGAAAGTTGGGTGTGGCAGAAGAAGCACGAGAGTAGAATAAATGCTGTAGAAATGCGGTCATTAAGGAGTATGTTAGGGATGAATCTGAATGACAGAGTGAGAAATTGTTTAATAAGACAAGAGTGTGGTTTGCAAGATGATGTTGTGACCAGGATTAAGAAAGGAATGCTTCGGTGGTTTGGTCATGTAGAAAGAATGAATGAGGAAAGAGTGACAAAGCAAATTTATGTTGCAGAGGTGAACGGCAGAATCGGGAAGGGTCGCCCTAGGCGAAAGTTTATCGACCAAATTGGCGATATATTGAAAATGGGCCAAATCAAGAGTACCTTTAACCGACGAGCGTGTATGCGTAGGTATATGGATGTGGAGGAAGCGAGAGAGGTCTGTCAGGATCGTGCTAAATGGAAGTCCATAGTCTCTGCCTACCCCTCTGGGTGACAGGCGTGAGTGTTTATGTATATGTAGTTTTACGGATTTTATCGCGTATATTAACTTATATTCTCGACGTTTCGAGTACTTTACAGCACCCAAAGTCACGAGGGGGGGGGGGGCTGAGGTGTTTGACATCCCAATGTCATAGGTAACCACGGCTACATCCAGATTAAAATTTTAATCGGTAGCCGTGGTTACCTCCAGTATACAGACATCACATTTCATTTTTATATATCATCACCGATATAACCCAACAAGAATGAGATCTAGCGACCTAGCGGAAAAAGGCCGTCGATTTTGATATACAGTTTGATTACTTTATTTTGTCCTATGTCGTTATGAAGCATTTCTAATTATAGGTATGATTTCTAACTTTTACTCCTTTCGAATTACCGTGTAGTGGCGGTGTAAGAATATCCACTAGCCCATATCGTCCCGTGGGTGTCGTAAGAGGCGCAGAGGGAAAGGAATCGGGAGATGCAGCAGCGTCTCCCTAATAATAACTAAAAATGAAAAACTACGGTTGCGAACCCGCTTGCAAATATGAGCATGACAAATATTCCCACTATGAGGCCATCGAATACAATAGAATAGAATGATTTTTATTCAATATTGATTATTACATAATACTTATTGAAAGTCATATTTTATTTACCACTGGTTCGGAAAATACCTCTGTCCTGGGAAGAACCAGCAAGAAACCCAACAAGATTATCCGAGTCCCAGCGGGATATTTTTTTAAACATATTTAATTTAACAATAATTTTGTTTATACAATGTTTAAATGAATTTTCATAGAACCAGCATGGTGGCGATCGCCTTATTCCCAGGGGTTATTTTCATTCATGTATTCCTTGATCTTATAATAACCCTTTTTGTAGTTTTTCTTTAATAAAACTTTTAAACACAGAATTTTACATTTCATAAAGTATCATCAAAAGATATTGTAAAATATTTTAAAACTATTGATGTTAAGAAAACTGCGGATCTGTGGGGGATTTCCGTTAAAGTTATTGCGTCTATAATAGATACAATCGCGCCTCATTTAGCTATTATTTTTAATACTAGTATCGAATCTGGTGTGTTTCCTGATTTAATGAAGTATGGTATAGTAATACCTTTATTTAAATCTGGTAGTACAATAGATCCCGCCAATTTTAGACCTATTTCTGTACTACCAACACTTAGTAAGATTTTTGAAAAAATTATTCTTGATCAAATGTTAAATTTCTTTAATATAAATAATTTACTTCATAAAAATCAATTTGGTTTCACAAGGGGTCGCTCGACAACTGATGCCGGTGTTGAGCTGATTAAATATATATTTAATGCATGGGAAAATTCACAGGATGCTTTGGGTATATTTTGTGACCTATCCAAAGCCTTCGATTGTATTCACCATGAAACATTAATCAGGATACTTCAACACTACGGTGTAAGAAGTGATGCTCTTAAATTAATTATTTCATATTTAAGTAACAGAACGAAAAAAGTTGTCATTAACAGTATGAGTTCTTCCGGGTCGATGGTACAGATGGGCGTGCCTCAAGGCTCAATTCTCGGCCCCTTTCTGTTTCTTGTATACATTAATGACTTACCTTACTTAGTAAGAGATAACCATGATATAGTATTATTTGCAGATGACACTTCTTTAATTTTCAAATTAAGTCGACAATTGCTAAAATATGACGAAGTAAATAATGCTATATCTAAATTAGTAAATTGGTTCAATGTTAATAATTTGCGTTTAAATGGCACTAAAACGAAATGTATGAAATTTATGACTCCAAATGTCAAACAATTAAATACTAATGTAATTTTAAATGGGGAGAAACTGAGTCTTGTAGATACCACCATTTTTCTTGGTATCACACTAGACGCGAAGCTCCAATGCCCCCATATATCAAAACTAGCAAGCAGACTTAGTTTTGCAACATATGCCGTAAAAAAGATTAGAAGTCTAACTAGTGTTGAAACAGCTAGACTAGTTTACTTTAGCTATTTCCATAGCATAATGTCGTATGGTATTTTGCTATGGGGACATGCAGCTGACACTGAAATTATATTTGTTTTACAGAAGAGGGCCATTAGAGCAATTTATGATTTAAAGCCTAAAGAGTCGCTGCGACAAAAATTTAAGGAAATTAATATATTAACTTTGGCCTCTCAATACATTTATGAAAATGTAATGTACGTACACAAAAATAAAAGTAGTTTTACAAAAATAAGTGATATTCATTCTGTAAATACTAGGAACAGACACAAGCTAGTAGTACCAGTTACTCGACTCCATAGAGTCAGTAATTCATTCTTGGGGCGATGTATACGCTTTTACAATAAAATTCCAGAAAATATACAAAATTTGACCTGCTCAAAGTTCAAAAACTTGATTAAACTAAGTTTGTATTAAAAGGGTTATTATAGTATTAAAAAATTTAGAGATGATAATAATCCCTGGAAATATGGTGATCGCTACCATGCTATTTCTAATTTGTTGTGTTGTTAATTTGTCTAACATACATGATTGTAAGCTGTTATTTAAAAAAAAAGTCCCGTTGGGTTTCTTGCTGGTTTTTCCCAGGACAGAGGGTTTTTTCGAACCAGTGGTAATTATACAAAAGAGTGACTTTCAATAAATATTATTTATAATCTATATTGAATAAAAATGTTTCTGTTTCTGTTTCAAACTTGTTTATTGACAAACTTTGAACATGTTCTGGAATTGGAAAAGTTGTTGTAAAAGCGTATACATTGCCCCATAAATGAATTACTGATTCTGTGGAGTCTAGTACCTAACTGGCATTACAAGCTTATGTTTGTTCCTAGTTATAATGGATGAAAAGTGGACTGTATATTTATTTATGATTGATTACTTATTGACTGATCTGAGGTTAGCTATACTAGGGGACTGCTTGAAGAAAAGATGGTACTTTTTACTATACTGTATTACATTATTTACAATATTCGGCACTATTAAAATAAACTATCTAATATGTACAGAGAGAGGTCTTCAGTTGTGGAGTCTTGATCTGTTGTCTTGAGTCTTCTTTGGAGTCATCTCGAATGCCGCTTCCGAAGTGAAATGAACAGCTCACAGACCGAGACGCCCTTCTTATATCTCGCAAGAAGGTGTCTCAGTCTGTGAGTAGTGCCGTGCGACGATAAATGAAGCCACACGCGCGCTGATTGGTCGCCGACATCACTGGATCGGCGCCGGTGTGCGGGGTGCGCGGGGGGTAGCGGGGTACGAAGGGGCGACGGGGCGGCGGGTCTCTAGCTGTCCTCAACATCCTCCCCCCGGCGTAGCTCGCGAGCCTCATCTTCTTTCGGGAGGACGGCGATCTTCCTGACCGGCCGCCGCAGCAATCCGCCCCTGGTCCGCACCTCCACGTTGCGCACCACGCCGTCTGGTCCGGGAAAGGTCCGCGTTACAATGCCACGCGGCCACACGTTCCTTGGCAGGCTACCGTCTGCCACCACGACGAGGTCCCCTTCTTGTAGCTGTCGCTGCTGCACATCCCGTGAGTCCCCGCGCGCAATCAGCGTCGGCAGGTACTCCTTCATCGAGCGCTTCCAGTACTCGTCGGCAAGTCCTTGTGCCGCTCTCCACGCCCGACGATCACTAGGCGTGCACGGCGCGGTTACTGGAAGGCTCGATGGTCCCAGCAGCAGGAAGTGGTTTGGTGTCAGCGCCTCTTCTTCGTCGATGTCGACCGGTACGTGTGTCAACGGTCGAGAGTTCACCGTGTTCTCGGCTTCTGTGAGGAGCGTCACCAACGTCTCCTCCCGCGGGCTCTTCTGGTATAGAGTGGCTTCGAGCGCGGTCTTCACTGAGCGCACGAGACGCTCCCATGCGCCTCCCTGGTTCGGCGCGCCCGGCGCGATGAACTTCCAGTCTGTCCGCCGAGTCAACGCGTAGTCCTTCAGCAGGGGTGCCCACTCCTCCATTGCCCGTCGTAGTTCGGTGTCCGCCCCATGGAAATTCGTTCCGTTGTCAGAGTAGATGACCCGTGGCCACCCACGCCTAGCCGCCATGCGCCGCAATGCTGATATCGCCGAGTCCGTCGTTAGGGAATAAACTATCTCTAGATGTACCGCGCGCGTCGTCAAACAAGTGAATAACGCTATCCACCGCTTTTCATGCCTACGTCCTATTGTTACCGTTATAGGCCCGAAATAGTCGATTCCGGTGTAGGTGAATGGTCGCGCAAATGCCCCTAACCGTTCAGGTGGTAGATCTCCGATAACTGCTGGCCGTGGTGTCGCCTTGCGTACCCTGCACCGCAGACATCTCCGCTCCGCTTCTCTTACGGTCGGTCGTAGTCGAAGTATGTGATATCTCATGCGTAGGTCGTTCACTACCCGTTCCCTGTTGGCGTGGCTTGCTTCCTTATGCGCCTTCTCCACAAGCAGCTTTAAAAATTGGTGGCGTCCGTTCAGTATGATGGGCCTCTTCATTTCGCTGTCCACATCGGCTGCGTCGATCCGTCCTCTAGTTCGCAGTATGCCATCTTCGAATATGGGGTCGAGCTTCCTTAACGCGCTGCCGGTTGCCAAGTTCTTTCCTCGCTGCAGTCGACTGATGTCTTCAGCAAAGCTCTCTTATTGACTGCGCTCTATCCACATCCGCTCTGCTCTCTGGATGTGGTCCAATGTTAGTCCGTGCGCCTTTCCTCTCATGGCATCGACGAACTGTAATATCCGAGCGGTGGCCCTGACCAATCTCTCGTAAGAAGAGAACCTCTCGATGTCTGGCAGGTGTGGAGCGTCCCTGATGTCGCTCTGGTACGCCACGACTTCCTCCAACTCGTCATCTTCATCCCCTGCCTTCTCTTCCCGACGTCGAGGCCATCGATCTTCATCTTCGTACAGGAATGGCGGTCCCGTAAACCATTTGTCGCTCTCTTCCTTGTACGTATAATTTATGCGCGTTGCCTGATCCGCGATGTTGTCTGCGGTCGGTATCCATCTCCATTGCTCGGGTGACGTCTTCTCCGATATCTCCTTTAATCTATGAGCCACGTATGGGGTGTAACGCGCCGTATCGTTCTGTATCCAGTGGAGCGCCGTAGTGGAGTCTGTCCAATACACTACCCTATCGGCTACCACTCTGTGCTCGCCTTGCACGAATTCCGCGAGTCGCGCGCCTATCAGATTCGCCTGCAACTCTAACCGCGGTATGCTTTGCGCCTGTATCGGGGCGACTTTCGATCGTAGGCCTGTCCCTACCGTCGCGATGCGTGTACGCCTTATCGTCGCGCGGTGGGTTCCCTATTACTCCCCCCGTGGGAGCGTAGCGTCTCGGCAGTCGTAACATCTTCCTACCCGGACTGGCGAGCGCCTGGACGTCCTCATCCGACCGTCCGCTATCGCTTACGACGTGTAGTACGGTCTCGCCGTCTTCCCTACACGTTGATGTACGGTTCCCTGGATGGCCCACCCTAGCAACGTACGTGCAGCTACGGGCTGCCTTCGACGTCCTATCCTTAAATTACGGGTGATTATTAAATGCCAGTTGTCGGCGCCTAATAATAATCTCGGTTTGGCGTCCTCGTAGCAAACCGAGCTCGGTAGGTCGCGTAAGTGTTTCAACCGTAAACACTCTTTATTTACCGACTGCGAACCTATCTTTAAATTTGTTACTGTACGCGCATTTATTCTATACATCTCGCTGCGCGTCTTGCCACGTATGCCTATGTTAACTAGCCTGCTATCGGCCTCGCGCTGACTATTGTTTACTCCTCTAATATTCAGCGGCTTTACCGGTCCTTCCGCTCCTAACTCGCGCGCTAAGTCGTCGTCGATCAACGAAATAGTTGAGCCTTCGTCAAGCAACGCATACGTACTTATTTCCCTACCGCGTGGTCCACGTAGCGTAATGGGACACACTTTCAATAATACGGACGCATTACTACCAACGTTAGACGCGACGAGCACGGTCTCATCCGGTTTTGCCGATGTCTCAGGTGCGCGGGTCTTGCGGGTGTGAAGGAGGGCATGGTGGGGGGCGTTGCAGCCGTCGACGCCGCATTTCTTCGCTTTACATTTAAACCGTCGGTGTTTACTATTCAAACAGAGAAAACACACCCCCTCTTCCTTTACCCAATTCCACCGGTCGTCCACACCCATTTGCGCTAACTTTCTACACTTAGCGATCACGTGTTCACCCCCGCAACACATACAAGAGGCACTACCGGTGTCCTCCTGGGCGGTGAATGCCTTTACGTCGCGGGCCCTATTCTCTACGCGGCGTGTTAATACAACTCGTTTCGACGGCGGCGCCTCTCGTCCTACGGGCGATTCCTTAGTCGGCGCTACGGACGTATAGGCATGACTCAACGCACGGTCAGCCTCTCTCATCATGAACCTAGACAGTGTAACGATGTCCGGTTCGTCTGCACTTCCGTAGTGCTCCGCATAATCGCACCAACGCGACCGTAAGTGAGGGCTTAGTTTACTAGTTACTTCCCTAGTCAGCATTGGATTTTGTAAATACCCTTTGCCGTCGACGTTCTGTAAAATACATACTATATTTTGTAACTTAATCGCGAACGAATTCAATTCCTGAGCGGTTTGACCCGGGCGCGGAAGGCGTTTCAGTTCCTCTAACGCTCGATCGATAATTACTTCCGGGCGGCCGAAACACTGCTCTAATGTTCGCATAATATCTGCTGGATCCTTCGCGGTAAACAGCAGTGCCGATACTACCTCCCTAGCTTCACCGCGTAGACAGTTTCTTAACTTTGCCATATTTTCCGTATTTGTGAATCCATATAAACGCGTGGATTCTTTCATCGTGGCTTTGAAGGCTAACCATTCCGCGGCCGAACCGTTAAAAATAGGCAAGTCCTGCGTCTGCTTCGCGGCAGCGGGCCTGACTCTAATCATATTCTCTAGAGCTTCCGCTAGTCGCTCTATACCCCTCTCTTTCCCTCGCGGAGTAAGCGACCTATCTCTATCCCTATCTCCCTCTAGCCTACGCTGTGGCGCTGGCGTCCTATGTACACCTACATCCCTATGACACGGCGACGATAATCTACGATCCGCGTGGCGATGTGGCGATGGCGATCTATGTACACCTACATCCCTATACGGCGACGGTGATCTACGATCCGCGTGGCGATGTGGCGATCTATGTGTAGACGATAGAGTGCGGCGTTGGACGCGCGACGGCGACGTAACCCGTACACGACGATCCACCTGGTTCATTTCTACGGCGACTCCACTATCCCTCTGTATCGTTTCTACGCGACGTGGTTGAACCTCATTCGCTACCGTCCTCCCCTGGGCATCTTCACTGTGGTCGTAACCGGTTACCCTGTTCGGTAGAGTCTGCTCTAACTCGATGCGGGGCGCGGGCTGAGACGGGTGGCAAGGCGACTCCCCCCGCACAGTCTCTACGTTCTCTAACCACCTATCAACGCGTACCCTATTTTCAACTAACTCGTCTTCGTTAATACTTTCCCTATCTGTTTCTTCTTGCAGTTGCGCGACGTCCCTAGCGTACATCTTCTTAATACGATCTTCTTCAAGTTGCAATTGCTTCCTCCTAATTGCAGCTAGTTCCTCCGCGGCGTTATATTCAATTTGTTTTAACCTAGCTATCGCGCTAGCTGTCGACCGGGCTGAACGAACGGAGCGGACCGTGTACGACGTCTGTTACAGGCGCGACGGTACGTACTATCGAACTAGTTTCTGTAGACGGAAGATCTTCAATAATCGCGGCGAGTGTCTCTGTGCGCGGCGCGGATGTGCTAACCTCTCCCAAGCGATCGGTCGTAGACACGGACATAGCGGGGCGCGGCGGCGGGGGCGCGGGCGCGGGCGTAGATGCTGGCGCGAGCGGGGCCTGGGGCGCGGGCGCGGCGGAGGGCGCTTGTGCCATCGCGAGATAATCGGACGGGGACGCGGGTGCTTCTTAGAATATTCGCATTCCTACCGGCGTGTCGTCCTCGTTCCGTGCCTTCTGGCTTCGTGTCTTCCTCATTGTCCCACGTTGCGACCTCCGGTCGTCTTTAAAAAGACGTACGTATCGTCTTCAAAAAGACGCACGTATTGGACGTCGTTCCCGCCACAAGGGCGTTACCAGATGGTCACAGTTTGACACCGTTAGGGAGCAACCACCTGGCCGCGTAAACGCGGTTAAAGAAACAAGAAATTGTCTGGAAACAGACAATAGACGTATGTGACGTAGTCGTAACAAGAAACAGGGAAGAAATTAGTACCGACGATCTTCTCTCTTCGTCGACGAACTTCTTTCTTCCTTGAAGATCTTCTATAATGATCTTCTCTCTTCTATAATATATTTCTATAATTATGTTCTTTCTTCTGTAATTGGCTTCTTTCTTGTTTCTTCTTACTTCCTGCTTCTGGCTTGAATCCGGCGGCGATGGAACAAGAATATAATGGATGAAAAGTGGACTGTATATTTATTTATGATTGATTACTTATTGACTGATCTAAGGTTAGCTATACTAGGGGACTGCTTGAAGAAAAGATGGTACTTTTTACTATACTGTATTACACTATTTACAATATTCGGCACTATTAAAATAAACTATCTAATATGTACAGAGAGAGGTCTTCAGTTGTCAGAGTCATCTGTTGTCTTGAGTCTTCTTTGTAGTCATCTCGAATGCCGCTTCCGAAGTGAAATGAACAGCTCACAGACCGAGACGCCCTTCTTATATCTCGCAAGAAGGTGTCTCAGTCTGTGAGTAGTGCCGTGCGACGATAAATGAAGCCACACGCGCGCTGATTGGTCGCCGACATCACCGGATCGGCGCCGGTGCGCGGGGGGTGCGCGGGGGGTAGCGGGGTACGAAGGGGCGACGGGGCGGCGGGTCTCTAACTGTCCTCAACACTAGTGTTTAAGGTATGAACATCCTTATTCTTATTAAAGCTATTTATGTTTTTATGTACATACATTACACTTTCATAAATATATTGCGATGCCAAAGTTAGTATGTTTATTTCTTTAAATTTTTCTCTGAGGGACTCTTTACAATTTAGGTTATAAATCGCCCGTACGGCTCTCTTTTGCAAAACAAATATAGCTTCAATATCAGTCGCATTACCCCATAGCGAAATTCCATAAGAGATTACGCTATGAAAGTAACTAAAATACACTAATCTAGTTGTCTCAACATCTGTGAGACTTCTAATCTTTTTTACAGCATATGCTGCAGAACTAAGTCTGTTTGCTAATTTAGATATATGGGGGCCCCATTGAAGTTTCGCGTCAATAGTAATACCAAGAAAGACAGTGGTATCCACAAGACTCAACAGCACTCTCAGCACTCTCACAATCAGCAGACTCAACTCAGTGTTGACCATGATCTACAATTAACAAAACCAAGTAAGAAGTCAAAAAAGAAGGTAATGGCGACTGAATTTCTAAATAGTAAAAAAAATGATTAAACTCACCAATATAGATGATATTTGATTTGACGTGCACTCGCTATGAGAATAAAACAATAATGAAACAATTAAGGGAGGATGGGAGACGCTCTTCAATCCAGGTAAGACACATCATTTTATTTAGTTAGCGGATGGATGCAAATTAATTAATATCTTTATTGTAATGGATTCACGATGTTAGGTTTTGGGTCTTAGGCTTTTTTTTTCGTTACGGAATTTCTTGATTCGGTCGCTGCACTCAAAGCCGATAAAAGCTATGCAATAGCTCAAAAACGTTTATTAGCACTAACCACAATGAAATTAGGCTAAACAAGTTGTATTATTAGAAATTAATCATATAGATGCGGCAATACCATCAGTATCTCGCAATTGCTCTGAATATAATGCTCAATAACTCAACAGGAAGTGGAAGTACACTTGTTCCCGCAGGATTGAAATGTGAGTATGTAGACGTTAATTTGGTTAAACTAAAAATGTTGTACCTCTCTGGAGAGAATTGGGGCCTTCAGCGGCATGTAGCTGGAGCGAATGCGAGAGCGTGTGATGTAGAAGCCACAATTCACACCTACTCTCAACTCCTCCCCATTTAAAAGCACATTGGTTTTCGAATGTTTTACATTAGGTATTTATTGTAAATTTAATACATTTTGTCTTATTGCCGTTTAAGAGCAAATTGTTGGCGTTAAACATCTATGTACCTGGGGGGGCCAAACGCCTCCTGCCGGAGGCTTTACGCGGGGATCGTGCGGTCCATGGCCCTTTACGGGGCCCCGGTGTGGGCGCGTGGTTTGGCGCGGCTTGCCGTCCACCACCTGAACGCGCGCCAAAGGGTGGTTGCCGTGAAAATGTTTCGCGGCTACCGCACGATCTCCCGCAAGACGGCGAGCCTCCTTGCCGGATTGCCGCCATGGGATCTGGAGGCGATAGTCCTCGCGCGCCTGCACGAATGGCGCGCGGAGGCACTATGCCGGGGGGAAACCCCGCTGCCGCGGCAAGTTGTCGCGCAGCGGACAGACTTCCGGCACGATCTCATGGCGACACGGAGACAGCGACTGTCGCAACCCCGTGCCGGGACCGCCACTATAGTGGCGATAAGACCCCTCTTTGAGGAGTGGCTTGAGAGACGCCACGGCGTCCTCACCTTCCGCCTGACGCAGGTCCTCACCGGACACGGTGTGTTCGGGAGGTTCCTGCACCGAATCGGGCGGGAGGAAACGCCCGGGTGCTCCCACTGCGAGGATCGACCGGAGGACACGGTGGAGCACACCGTGGAGGTGTGCCCTGCTTGGGCGGAGCACCGCCGTGTCCTCGTAGCGGTGATAGGCGGCGGCGACCTCTCGCGTCCGGCCCTGATCGAAGCCATGGTCCGGAGCGAGACGGAATGGGATGCCGTCACCACCTTCTGCGAAGCAGTGATGCTAGCGAAGGAGGTGGCGGAGCGGGAGAAGGAGAGAGCAGCAGCTTTCCTTCCCGGCCGCCGCGGGAAACGCCCCGGGCGTCGGGGGCTACGTCGTGGCCCCCGGCCACCGTAGGCGCGGGCCTGTGGATGGCGAGCAATGGGTAGCTCGCCGTCCGTCCGTCTAACGACGACAGGCCGTGTCGACGGCGCGTTTTGTTCCACGCGCGCCTCAAAGAGCTGTCAGCAGCGTGAAGGGGCCCGCAACGGCCAACGCCTGCCGGGGCTGCGGGCTGTTCGAAAGAGATACCGCGGCTCCGGAACGTAAGGGCACTAAAGGAACACGGATGGTTTTTAGTCAGTAAAAGTCTGACACTCCCTTCCACCCAGAGCGAAAGGTGTCATTAGATGATTTTCCATCCGCAAAAAAAAACATCTATGTGGGATGTCTATTTTCAGCAGTGGTCTTTAATAGGTTGTAACGGTAACGGTGACCGTGTCTATTTCGAATAGTGTATGAAAATAAATAAAATCCACTTATTTCTTTTTGGTTGGTGCGTATCTAAATGGGGCCACTAGCAAATTTATTTAATTAGCTTAATTGCGGGATTTGAACCACAAATTTTGTAAGAATCTGCAGCTCGAGAAAAATACCAGAAATGGTATGCGGGGTTGACCAGGAAAACCTAGTCTATGGAGGGAGGTGTGGCCAACGAGGCGCTCACGCGGTGGGGGCTTTTAACAATTTCCTACGATAGCTCAGGCCCTCAGGTAGAGGCTGATTCAAGTTAAGTAGATAAATTCGAAGGACCAGCGGGCAATTGCATGTTCATAAGACCAAATAAGCTCACCTGCGATCTTCGGATGCGGGGCGGCGCGGCGAACTCCTTACTTCAACAGCTGCGATGCGGTTATCTTCAACACGAATGGCTGAATAATACGAATAGTTCTTGCGGTATCACACAGTCTTGCCGGCGACAGTTTTGCGACACGTGCACGGCGCGTGTTCCTTTAGCGAGCGGTAAGCGACGAACACGTAACTATGCGGTGCGCGATGAAAAATGACGCGAGTGCATGAGCTGACAGTTGGCACGCGACTGCGCCGACAGGGTTTTGCCCACAAAGTCATGAAATGCAACTCCCAAGGTGAAACAGATTATTATTATTTTTTCACCTTGACCTTGATTATTAGAAGATAATAGCAGGAAGCGACCTCGGGCGCATCCATTTCCCCCGACCTTGAAAGGTTCCACTTTCAACACAAGTGAAAACAGCGAAAGATTGCAGGAGTAGAATCTCTATGTGGATAAATAGTAATGTCGACTATAATAAGTAAAGTAATATGTTACAAACAAAAACTTATTGCGAGTGGACGAGATGTGTCCAAAAGAAAAACAAAGAAAACTTGATAAAGTCTCTCAGCAGTGCGTTGCATTGTTGCTGCTTAAAACTTAAGAGTATAGTGTGCGATAATATTAAGTGTGGCAACCTTTTGAGTCAGAAGAGTCAAAAATTAAAATATACAAAATTTCAATTTTTTAAAGAGCCACAAATGTTTTTCTTGCCAACCATAAATATTACTTACATAAATAAAGTTTCTTGATAAAAAACTAACCTATTTATTAATAAAAAAGTTTATATTTATTCATATATAAATAGTGTTTTTCACAACAAATTAGAATCTAATTTCTATTATTATCTAATTATTAGATTATATATATATATATATATATATATATATATATATATATATATATATATATATATATATGTATGTATAAAATTGATATTATTAGATAATCACTTATTATTTAATTAAAAAATTAAAACAAACATTTATTTACATTGTAAGTCTTCCAACACTAACTTGTTCTTCAATAACAAACAATTAAGCAAACAAATTCAATGGGAGCTTTGGCTTTGTATGGTTATTCAAGTAGAAAATTTAAACTTTACTAAACAATGTAACTTTAGCTCAAAAATAAAAAAACAATAACATACATTTAAGCTAACAAATTCAATAGGAGCGTTTTGGCTTTGCATGGTTTTAGAAAGTTTGGATAAATTTGGCTCATAATTTCATCATCATTTCGTTATTTTAAGTTTCAAACACGACTCTGAATTTTCATTTGTTATTTGGCTTCTTACTTTACTTTTAATTATATTTATGCAAGAGAACGCTTGCTCGCACGAATATGTCGATCCGAAGATAGTGAGCACTCCAAATGCCAACTTCACCTGGCTGTAGCAATCTGGAAGACTATTCCATGCGTCGAATATAAGTGCCTCAACTCGCGGCATTTCTTTTAAAGCTGTTCATTTTTGTTGCATTACGTACTTTTGTATATTTTTCTGGACCTCCAACTCTTTCACCTTGCTTTCAATTCTGTAAATTTTCAACTCCACAAAGCTTTACTTTTTAAATCGATCAATTGCATTTCTAAAGGCCCAGTACCAACTCCAAATGGCTCAGTATGGATTCATTTTTAAATGTTTTTTTTATAAAATAAAAAAATATATGCGTATGAAACTAAAGAGTCGCAGCTTCAAATCCAAAGAGTCGCATGTGGCTCGCGATTCCAGGTTGCCGACCCCTGACCTAGCATATTCTAAGTATTAACAATAAAATAACGTGCGAGAGAAAAAAATCTAATAAATCATACTATTAATAATTAAGGCGTAGCCGTAGGTAGCGGACACAGCTTTACAACTGGCCGTTGAAATACACCTTGCTTAGTTTTGACGGAGGCAACGCGTGTGATGCCATCCTTTCCAGGGTGCCTAGCGTTGAAATCCAAATTGGAGCGAGAAAGTCGACCACCAACGCAAATAATGCTGTCATGAAGGACGTAAGGTCAATAATTCTTTAGACTATAGCATATCTCAGCTTATAAGTTTGAAAGATACGTCTTATAAGTTTCGATAAAAGTAGAGCTGCGCTTAATTCTAATCGCGCCAGTGAGACGACCTGTAGAGGTGCGACCTTAGACTTTGCGCATACAATTCTCACCTCACAGTTAGCGTTAGGCAACAGTACTCCGAGGTATACGACACCACCAAAGGCTCGCTCACTAGCATCAGCGAATCCGATAATGGAAACAGAACAATCTGAGATAACACCCAAATGTCGCGAAAATGTACAGTTGCGATCGATGGTAACTCTGACTTAAATTGTTTCCAGGAGCGAATGATGTGTTTAGGAGGGAACTCGTACCAATCAACCTTAGCGAGCCACAAATACTTTATGAGGAGCTTAGCGAATAAAATTATACGATGGACAAGAGAATATTTCTCTTCGTACAAGAGCGACTGTCAGGGTTGACATAAAATGCAAAATAGTCTCCTGATGGAAACCAGCGAAGGCCAAGAATTTTAAGCGTCGAGTCTTCGCTATCTATTTCTACATATTGCGATAGGCGCAATCACTCGGGAGCAGCTTGTAAGACTGTAAAACTGTTACTAGCCCATTTAGTAAGTTCAAAATCCCCAGCGTGACAGAGAGTGTTGGATGTGTTGAGTAACGGTATCGACTGCTTCCTGTGTCGATATGAGGGAACTTACTATATCATCAACGTAAATGTCTCGACTTAGAATTACCTTTGCTAAGGGAAATCTGTATCCTTCATCCATACATAATTGCTGGACAGTGCGAATTGCCAAAAATGGGCTACTTTTAAGGCCAAAGGCCGTGCGGTTAAATTGAAATACTTCTATATAGGTTCCTGGGGATTAAACTTATACAAAATGTGTTGAAGAGGACGATCCTCTTCGCGAACTTCTATACGCAGATACATTTGGCGTACATCTGCTGTCATTGCGATAAGGAATAGGCGCATATACAATAAAATATTAAAAAGATCAGCTTGAAGAGCCGGACCTGAATACAAAATATTATTGAGCGAAGGTCCGTCACCACCCGTCTTAGCACTAGCCTCAAGAACGACACGTAGTTTGGTCGTCGCGTATGAGAGGATGGTGAGGAACATAATACGCGAGTTTATTTGAGTCAGTGTTACTGACCGGCGATATATAATTATTCTCAAGATAGTCCTTGACGACGTTATCATATAACCTCTTAATATTTGGGTCAGACGCGAATTTGCGTTCGAGACTTAACAAACGGCGTCTTGCGATATGAAATGAGTCTCCAAGAGTGGAGGCCTCAATTTTGCGAGGCAAGGCCACTTGATACCTGCCTAATGCGTTTCTGCTAACTGTAGAAGCATAAAACTGGTCACAGTACTGATCATTGACACTATTGATTAGGCGACTTCTACTTCCTCCATCTCCCAAAACCTGCGGCAATCCAGACATTCGTTGGAATATGTGGTACAAAGGGACCAGGAGGTAGAGTCCCGTTTATCAACTGGTGCCTCCCCTAAAACGATATATCCTAAAACCGTTTCTATCGCTTCAGGATTTCCTGGCCGCGAGAAAATTTTGTCTGGTAGTAAAATGCGCACGAATAAATTAACGCCAAAAAGTATGTTAACATCACCTGGAAGAGCCCAGGAATCGTCAGCGAGCGAAAGATTATTTAAGTGATGCATTTTTGTGACATCTATTTGCGTAAGCGGAAGTTGACCAGTTATCTGGTCCAAAACTTAGGCTTCTATTTTGTACTTAGGCTGCAGTTTAAGCCTTGAACAAAAACTGAGAGTAGTAGAACCTCTCACTAATTGTGCGGTTCCACCTATACCCTTAACTGTACAGGTAGAATTAGTATTTATACGTAGTCCTAACTTACGACAACAGCGTGTGGTTACATAATGTTTTTATGAACCCGGGTCGATAAGACATCGCACTATCACATCTCTTCCTCCGCGGCCAGCTACCAACACTTTAGCAGTAGGCATGACTGCGGTCTTCAAAGAAGCCTCTAATGGTTTTCAAGAGAGAGTGCATAGCGACACACGCTCCTGTGAAGGTTCCGAGTTCCGAGTTGTCAGCTGGACGATCCATCTGGTGATCTTCAGTAGAAGACTTGAAAGGCGTAACCCTAGGTTTATGCGGCGAATTAATAAATTCATTGTTAGGTTTGCGATTAGTAACCTGCTTAAAATGAAGCAATGTATGATGTCGCTGGCCGCAAGTACGACTAGTTGACTTATATATATATATATATATTACAATTTAAAGTAACATGTTGTCTACTAAGACAATTACCACAAATTCTATTTGATTTTATATAATTAAATCTTTCCGTCAGAGATATGTTTAAAAACTTGTTACAGTTATAAAGATTCGTATGTGCATTGTGACACAATGAACAGTTGGAAGCGGTTGCAATATGTGCTCGCGGTGCGCGGGTAAATTTTTTATTTCCTCTCAGACAAATTGAATAAAATTATCATAATTCGGCAATTTATTTATATCGCGAATAGACATTTCATAATTTTTTGCGGTGTCCGAATCTAATAATTTAAGGCCAATATGGACAAAAATAAAATCAGCTAAGTCTTCGATCTTAAAACCTTTAAGACCAGCTATAAACTCAGCGTATTTATCTATGACCTGTTCTAAATTTGCGGAGCCTGAACTAGAAGGCTTCAGGAATAATAACTGGTTTAAATAGCTTACAGCTAAAGCGCGTTTATCATGGCATTTTAATATAAGAGCATCCCATACCGACTTGTACTAATTCTCGGCAGCTGGCACAAACCCAGCTGCAATGGACTTAACCTTTTCAGTTAAACTATTTAATAAATAATGAATACGTTCCGAATCAGTATGCGATGGATTATCGTGAATCACTCTATTAAATGTTTCATAAAAAAATCGAAACTTGAATGTTCCCATCAAATGTGGGAAGCTCAGTACGCGTCACCTTAATAGGTTTTATACAGTTTATGCGGTTAGAATCAGAACTGCTGGAGGAAGCCTTCTCCAATGTAATTAAAGTATCCTTAATTATACAGTACAAATCGTCAAACGTGGTGACACATTGATAATTCACTTCATAACTTTCATCGAGTGCTATGTGTAATAAATTAATGTCGTCCACTAACGTGTGATATTCATGTCTCAGCTCGTCTATCATTCACGATCGAGCCAAGAAAGTATTGCGAACCGTGACCTTATCAATATTTGCGATTAATTCAAACAACGATTGTATACGAGAATATAGTTCTGATCGTTTGCCTTCCTTTAATTGAATTTTACTTTCTAATTGCTTCTCTAATTTTGACATTATTGGTTTATCTGATTTTGACATCACGTCCTATAAACGGTTTTAACGTGAAACGAATAAAACAATATAATTAATCAAATGCGGAACCCTAAAGCGATTATACCAATAATACGCTTGCGAATACGTAACGATAATACACAAAATTAACAAACCAAAAAAAATATAACAAATTATTGCAACAGTAAGTACCGTTGCAGAATAACCAGTCTCTGCTCACTCCGTAAAATAAACAGGGCGTGATTCAAGTGCGGCAACCTTATAGGTAATTGAAATTAAATGTTTCCTATTCTCCAACTATTAAAATTTGTGCGATTAGCGACAAATAGCGGTTTATTTTAAAATATTAAATAAATATTGCGGTTTAATCAATAATATTAAATAACTAATGCGGTTATATACAAAACTTAAACAATAACGATGCGGGAATAAAAAAAATCAACATAAATAACTAATCTCTGTTTGCCAATAAGGCCTAAACAAGGCGGGTGAGTTATACAAACTCAATTACTAGTATCACTGCTTACTCCTTTAAATATACGGCGTGAATATGTTACAGAATATAAGAGTTAGTACATGATATATTGGTAACGCCAGTTAACAATCTAATTTATAAATCTAATAGAATACTTGGTACATAACATTGACCCCTCCTTTCTTTAACCCTTTCTATATCTGCACGCACAGACGATGAGAGCGACATAACGCCACGCGACGGCAACCAGTTGCATTCGAATAATACCGCTTACCGCACGAAGTGCATTAAGTCCTTCGACCCCGCTTTAATATTAATTTATCACCGGACATTGTGTTCTTGTAATTTCACAATTGTGACGCGCCTTCCGCGATTACAATAGATAAGTCGAGAGTAAAGGAGTGTGTGATCCCAGAACTTAAAGAATCCTAGATCTAGGGGTGCGTGCGCCCACCACGTGTGACCTGCTGCTAGCTGGGACGCCACGGGAGGAAGGCGAGGCAGTCCCTCACAAGGTTAGTACGTGCATTCCACTCTCATCCATTTTCCTTGCTCTGCCTGTTGTATGTACCAAATTACAGTCCACAAAGCTTTATCGAAAAACTCAAGTTACTGGCGCGTCCATTTTGTTTGGTCCTTCTCGCTGGATTGTCCATTTTATGTGGTCACTCCTCGCTGGATTGACCTTCCGCCCTTGCTAGGGTGATAAATAGGCCCTAATAAGTGACATCAGTAATCATAATTATAGACCGCATTTTGTTTGGCCACGTTGAGCCTATTCACATTTATTGATCTCCCGCCCTTATTAGAACACTAAAATAAGTTCTATTAAGCGACAACAACACTAATTAGAAAACTATAATTGTAAATTAATATCTATTTGAACCTTTCGTGTTACGAGACAGTGCGTCGTCACTCGACCTTGTATTGACCTTCCGCACTTACTAGAATAGTACAATCGGCCGTGATAAGTGATATCAATATATACTTATTACAAAACTATAATTGTAGAATATTTTCTATATTTTAATCCCTTTTGTTGTACGACATTACGTCATCAACTTCTAATTACAATTATAGACTATACTGTTAAATTACTTCCCTTATTTACATTATTTACTAATTATTTAAGCCTTATATTCGTTATTAATATCTACACAATTTCCTATTGAAATTAACATTTTAAAGTTCATCATTAATAAAACTAATTATTAACGATACGTAACCTGATCTCGTAGAGAAGTCGCATATTTTATTATAGATTACGTTTTGCTCACTTACAGTTATATTTGCCGTATAACTCTAGCTATAATGCCGTAAAAGAAACAAGTTGCATCGAATGATAGTAATTCCTCGGATGAGGGTGTTATACAAACTCAGAACTTAAAGAATCCTAGATCTAGGAGTGCGTGCGCCCACCACGTGTACTGCTAGCTGGGACGCCCCGAGAGGAAGGCGCGGCAGTCCCTCACAAGGTTAGTGCATGCATTCCACTCTCATCCATTTTCCTTGCTGTGCCTGTTGTATGTACCAAATTACAGTCCACAAAGCTTTATCGAAAAACTCAAGTTACTGGCGCGACCATATGTAATACTTATGCGGTTGTAGGCTGTTGAAGTGAAATTTTTATTACAAACTAGTAACTTATCAATTTAGAGAATGTTTACGAATCTCGTACGATGCATTATAAATTAAAGATGCAAACATACATAAAAACAAGTTCGTATACTCCGTGGTACAATATGGACAAGCGTGCGGTCAATACAAGGTCAATGTTCTAATGTTAATGTTAACAATTTACCCTAAATAAACAAAAAATATTATATGGAATATTCCAGTTATTTTTTCGTAATAAAACTGCGAATCAGAGTTAAATAAAAAATATGTTTTAAACAGCAACTCAATATAATAATATGAAATTAAACAGTTCGATATTCTAACCGCTATAGGTGACCATTTATGGAATTGACACGCAATAAGGTTTTAGGTTAAAATCTAAATATTATGACTTTATATTAGCCAATATTTAATATTTATTAGATTAGAATTAGCCTTATATCGCTCGAAGTGACCAAAAGAAATCGAGGGAACGTCTCTAAATGGGCCACTAGCTAATTTATTTAATTAGCTTAACTGCGGGATTTGAACCACAAATTTTGTAAGAATCCAGGAAAACCTAGTCTATGCGGGAGGTGTGGCCCACGAGGCGCCAACGCAGTGAGGGTTTTTAACAATTTCCTACGATAGCTCAGGCTCCCAGGTAGAGGCAGATTCAAGTTAAGTGGATAAATTCGAAGGACCAGCGAGTAATTGCATGTTCATAAGACCAAATAAGCTCACCTGCGATCTTCGGATGCGGGGCGGCGCGGCGAACTCCTTACTTCAACAGCTGCGATGCGGTTATCTTCAGCACGAATGGCTAAATTATACGAATAGTTCTTGCGGTATCATACAGTCTTGCTGGCGACAGTTTTGCGACACGTGCACGGCATGTGTTCCTTTAGCGAGCGGTAAGCGACGAACACGTAACTATGCAGTGCGCGATGAAAAATGGAGTGCGTGAGCAGACAGTTGGCACGCGACTGCGCCGACAGGGTTTTTCCTACAAGGTCATGAAATGCAACTCCCAAGGTGAAATAGATTATTTAAGATAATAGCAGGAAGCGACCTCTGGCGCTTCCACTTTTAATTTATTTTATAATTTTACACGTGGTACCGCCACGCTGCAGCTGTAATACGATTACAGCACAAATGCATCCTCTCGACCAGGGTGGTCTTTAAACTCTCACAGAATATCGGCGTAAATTAGTATCTTAATACCAGCAGCATGTGTTTTGTATGGTGAGTGTAGACAACTGGAGAACCTTTTTACTGAATACAAGACATTACATCTTAGTCTTTAGGAGTGACAACGCATCTGCGATTCCCTTGGTGTTGTAGATGTTCATGAGCTACGGTGATCACTTACGATCAGGTGAGCTGTATGCTCGTTTGCATTCTCTTTCATAAAAAAAATCTGCTTTTTTATTCTTAATTGAGGGTAGATGGTGACGTCTATGTGTCACGAAATTCACTTACCTCCAGGTAGATTGTGTGCTCGTGTGCCACTCTTGTTCCATAAAAAAGTATTAAATATTTAATTTTTAAAGAAATATAACCTGTCTGATTCTCGTGTCGACTCAAATTTTTTGTTTTAAAATTGACAAGGTGGTTTATTAGCACAAATATTTACGATAATTAATTTTTGATAATTACAGGTTGCTGTGTCTTTGAGCAGTAAAAGACTCCAAGATCTATTTGGTTCCACGGGTGTCGTTACAGGTGACTAGGGGACCAAATGAATATTATGCCTTAAGGCAGTATATATTATAATTTCAACTTTCTTAACCGGTTTCATCATAATCTTACATAGTTTCAACCATAGACTGAGAATATACTGGCGTACCTAAGTCTATGGTTTCAACAATTGAGAACTTAAGTAAGGTAAAGTAAGTATCTAAGTAATTGAAACAAAGCGTCAGATTTTTACACATTTCATTTATTCATCGAAATGACCTTACGTTCTTGCATTTTGCTTAAATTTGGTTTAATTCAATAAATATATTACAATTCTATAGATATTAAGTACAAGTAAGTACGGTGTTGGGCTTCTTATCGATTTACTATACAATTACATTTTCAAGCCAGATCGTAAACAGCTCAAATATATTACAATAGTGTGTCAGCTAAAGCGGAAATGATAATCAAACAATTTCGTTTTAGTAGAATAAATAAACTATGGATCGAATATACCACCAAATAATCAAAGTTTAACGGATGTATTTAAAATTTGTGCGTTGCCAGTTGCCTAAATTTTACAGGCTTTTGAGTGCCTTTTGAGTACGAGTTTAGTGTTGCCATCGTGTAAACGATATTCATTTTGTTTTAACTTTCTTTTTATTGAATAAATCAAGAAGTTTGTTGTTGAATTTTTCTCATTACTCACAGCCTCGATGACGTTTTGAATTATTGCATTATACGAACAAACTTAGGCTGAGTTAAGGTGAAAGCTCTAGTGTGTCCCGCGAAATTCAAATTTTCATACGTTTTTTGGACTTTGCAGGTCAGGGTCAGGTTGAATGTTTAACAATATATGGTTCGTGACCGTAACGAGTATGTGTTTATAGAATTATTATCATTAAAATCACCAATACAACCCTCCAAGTTCATATAATTCCTTTGAATGAGTTTTTCTGGAAATAGTCATACAATATTAAGGATTATACGAACTTAGGTGGTTGTATTGATTATTATAATTCTGTAAGTACATACTCGTCACGGTCGTGAATCATATTTTGTTAAACATACAACCTAACACTGACCTACAAATTGCATAAAACGTAAGAAAATATTATTTTCGCGGGCCACCCTGGAGCTTTCACCTTATGTTTAGCTAGCTTAGTAATGCTGCGCCATAAACGAGACTGAAAGAGTTGTTTTTGGCAACATTTCAAGTAACATCACGGCAGCTCATTTATTTTAAATGGTGATTTGTATTTTTAAAAAACCTGTAGTAAGTTCTAACTTATACTATATAATATTTTATATAAATATGAGGGTAGAATAATTTCAATAAATTTTCGTTATTAAACAATTTGCGTACACTAAAATAAGTACATATCTTCCGCATTTAGAAGAGATCAAGTCTTTTGGAATGTTTTCGATGTATGTTTTCGTTAAAGTAACTATCAAATTATATTTTATAATAATATTGCAGTAATGAACACACATTTACAAGATTCGTTGATGTTTCGATAAAGTTGTAATTCGAGCTGTTTTGGGAAAGCTTTTAAGTCCGATTAAACAAAAGATTAAATACTTTCATTATTTTAAATGTTTATCGAAAATAAAATAAATTTCAATGTTATTTTAAGATTTTCAATATAATATAGCAACACTGAGACCATGACAGTAAAGTGTTCCCTCTCTTTCATTAAAGTCGCGTCACAGCTTGTACTTAACAAGCTTTATATAATTCAATTCCTTAATTTCAATAATAACGTAGTCACATTGCACCTACGAGTATATTAAATTTTACAAGAAAATAATTTACAAGATGGTCATTCTCAAAGACAACAAGCCAACTGTCTCAGGAGAATTTACAAGGAGTTTATTCGAAAAGAGATTCGTCTTGATTCTTTTAAAGAAATTGCTCAAAAATAAAACAATTAAGTAGTTTTATTTTTTACTTTAAGCTTACCAGTTGAACTATTCTTATCGTTCAATGACAAGGTAACAGTAACATGATACTTAGTCACTCCAGCGCCTTCAAATCCCTCGACGTTTTTCTTTCCGAATGGATTTTTTTTTATTAGGTACATAAATGTTTCGATAGGCGTTCAACACTTGTTTAAATTATATATATATATATATATATAATTATAATTTAGTACCGATTTGACACTACACTAGTTTGATTTACATTTGTCTTAGTGACGTATTATTTAACTTACATAATATTAAGAGCACAACGAGACTACAGCGTAAATAACACTGCGGATCACTTATTGTACCAGGCTTTAGTTTACAAGCCTCTTATTAACAAGGTTTTTTTTTATTAATTTATCTTTGATTTATTAGATGAAGGTATTACGAGATTTACAATTATTGTATGTCTTGTTTTCGACTATATAAAATTACTTAATAATTACTTGAATTTCAAAGGGGTTTATTTTAATTTTAAAATAAATAAACTGTTAGATCAAGATACTGAAAATGTCCTAGTTAATTAGTTGTTCGTGAATCCGCCGGGTTACTTACTCTGTGGTATACAATAAATCTAAGTGCGGGTGAACTTTGTACAACGCTGACACAACTTGCTAAATGGATAAATACTTAACTAAACGTATTGCACGAAAACTGGGAGTGGAAACGCTACCCGGGATCACGCACGCAACAACCTTACTTAAGGGAGACGTGCATGTTTATCCACTATCTTACATTAATATTTATAAATGAATAGGCAAGTAGTAACGTAAATTTTAAAAATAGACTTTATTTACATTTATATTTGCTTATTTTTTATAATAGCTAATCGTACGTTTTCCAAGGAAATTTCAAATGATTTCTCATTATTATTACAATCGCTGTAAAGTCTTTGAAAATTATGTATAAATATCAAATGCTGTGATTTATTTTATAGATCACTTTTAATAGCAACATTTGCCTTAAAAGTCACTTAAGAATTTTGACAATTACAATGACAGCTGTCAAACGTCACGCGCCGATTTTTGATTTTGACACATGCGTTGGGATACTTATCTAAGTAACAACTGTTATAATCACACAGAAGTTTCAAGTTTTACAAAGAACACTTTTTGAAATTAGGGAATAATTACGGTTAATTATTAAACATTTTTATTTGATGCTGTGATTTATTATTTTCAAAGATTTAGTAAAGTTTGTTTGTGTGGTGTCGTGTAATGGTATAGGTTGATTGTACGGTTGTTCAAGGAGCGGAGCGGATTCAGTTGGCGAAGTACCCGTGCGCGTGCGCGTGCGCGTGCAGCGCGGCCGCCGCGTGCGGTCAGTAGAGGCGCGCGGGCGGCGGCGCCTCCGTGCCCACGTCGATGTCCAGCGGACTCTCCTCCTCGCTGCCCGCCCCCGCCCCCCCACCCGCACCCGCACCCCCACACGCTCCCCCCACCATCCCGCTCGCTCGGTGCAGCCCGCGCACCTGAATGCAAATTGTACATTTTGTGACGTCAATAATCACAATATAACAGTTAATATTTTTATAGAAGGCTGACAAACGAGCACATCGTCCACCTGATAATAAGTGGATGCTGTCGCTCATAGACATTTTTTTTATAGGAGAGGGCGCAAACGAGCATGCGGCTCACCTGATGGTAAGTGACTACCGCCACCCATGAACAACTGCAACACCAAGGAAATGGCTAATGCGTTGCCGGTCTTTTAAAAAAGAGTAGGCTCTTTTCTTGAAAGTACCTAAGTCGTATCTGGACATCTACATTTATCCTCGATTACGAACCAAAATGCAGAATGCGTTGTCACTCCTGAGGACTAAAGTGGAATGCGTCGTATCCAGTAAAAAGGGAAAGGGTGTCCGGTTCTGTACACTCACCATACGAAACAGCAGCATTGAGCTGCTACTTTACGTTAGTATTCTATGAGAGCGTGGTCCTTCCCCGGTCGAGCCGATCTGCCGCGTGGATCTACCACTGTTATCACTTCGTATGGCTTAAGGTCTGTAGTGACGCTGTTTTAAGAAGACAATCAAACAAAATCTGCGCAATCAATAAAGTAGCTCTACAAGCTACAAGCAATCAATTAAAAAAGGTTCATCTCTATCATCGTCGTCATCGTCACCATCATCATGTAAAGTCTACTGCTATATATAGGCCTCCCTCGGAGATCACCTCATAGGGGGTTATTTGCCATAGTTGCCACGCTTGGCATGTGGGTTATTAACCGCAGTTTCCTTTATTATTATTGGGTTGTTATCAGGAAGATGCTGTTGTTTATCTCCTTTTCAGTCCCCTTCTATAGCCTGTATGACGGTGGGATGATATGGATTAGTGAATAGTCTTAGGCCACCACTACACGCCGGCTGTGTTGTCTATATATCTCTCACACTCACATTGAACAAAACTTTGCCGAATCTCAAGTTCGATTATTAACAATTAAAGATCTAAATATTTATGTTGATTAGGTACGTAATTAATACGTAAATAAATAACGAATGAATGAAATATACTTTATTGTACACCAGAAATACATATGAGGGATAGAAAAGAAAACATAAATTATTTAAAGGTGCTATTGGCGGCTTTATCGCTTAAAAGCAATCTCTACCAGGCAACCATTGCAGAGCATAAAATGACCTATGAGAAATGGTAAGGGTTTACGAGTGCGTTGTTAGAAAATACACACGACATACATATAATCGATAAATACATACATACTATAATAAATAAATACATTTTAAATACAACAACGTAGGTATACGAGAGCAGAAAGAATTAAACAAGTGAAGTCAAAGCCTTAACGTAAGGAAAAATGAGTAAGTAGTAATTTTTATAGGAATGACTATTTAATGAGGAAATGAGTGCGGTTTGACAAGTTTTTTAAACTTTTCAATAGCTTACGCACTTCTAATGTGCAATGGTAGGGAGTTCCAGAGCCTAACAGCTTCAATAGAAAAGGCAATAGAAGAAAGTGTTATGAGATGGAATTTTTAGGGTGAGGTTTTTATTAGAGCGAAGAGAGTGACAGTGAGTGTCACCAAGAAACTCAAACCGCTCTTTAAGATAAGTAGGGGAAGTGGGAATGAATAGATCAATAGAATACAGTATAAAAGAGAAAGAATGTGAGTATTCCTGCGAAGACGGATCGGAATCCACTTGAATTTTTTGCGATATTCAAAGACATGGTTATATTTTCGAAATCCAAACATGAACCGTATGCAAAGGTTCTTATGCGCTCAAGTTTATTAAGCAACTCCTTATTTAAATTGAGATAACACGTGTCAGCATAATCGAGAATCGTTAAAAGGAGTGATGGTGCAAGCGCAATTTTAAAGTTAAAAAAGATAAATTTATAGCCTATATACGTCCCACTGCTGGGCACAGGCCTCCTCTCAATTTTGAGAGGAATTTAGGTAAGGTTTGGGAA
Organism: Parnassius glacialis; assembly: GCA_033319125.1. NCBI lineage: Eukaryota > Metazoa > Arthropoda > Insecta > Lepidoptera > Papilionidae > Parnassius > Parnassius glacialis. The sequence continues at coordinate 1,074,356 of JAVANC010000022.1, read as the reverse complement.
TTCCCGACAATTTCAAAGTCCCGGGACACGGGACAGCCTATAATCAAAGTCGCGGGAATTCCCGGGCCTTCGAGACTTTTAAGAAAAAACTTTTTTGTTTTTTTAAGATGGGTAAGCCTTTTTTGAAGTATTTTAATTGAGTTAATTTCTGGTGCAACGTATTAAAAAGAGGCATTTTTTTGTAAATATCAACATTTATTAAACAATTAAACAGAAATTGAATAAAACTATTTTTTTATGGATTTTATCGCGTTTAATTTACTATTTTAGTTCCCGACGTTTCGGGTGCTTTATAGCAACCCATGGTCACGGGGGGGGGGGGGACTGAGATGTTTGACGTCCCGATGTCACAGATAGCCTGGCTACCTTCAGTTTTTTAATATAAATTTTTGAGTCGATCTACGCAGAATGAGCTTACAGTATCTTGAATAGACTTCAAGATACTGTAGTATACTTGATTTTGTATTTAATTTTGTTAATTATAGGATCCCAAGCAGATGACAGCACCCATCGATCTTCTCTATTGAAATTAGGAAGTTTTTTTTAAATTTCAATAGCCTCACGTATCATTCTTGGTAGGAATCGATGTTCTTTTGTGAGGATTTGTGGTCTATCAAATCTGATGTAATGGCGTGGACGGTCTTGAACATGTTCACAGACTGCAGACTTCCCAGAGCGTCGGTGCTTCACGTCAGCTATGTTCATATCAGATATCTATGTTCTTTCACGCAGGCTTTAATGGATCTTTTTGTTTGTCTGGATGGATCATCTTGTAGAGGGATATTACACTTGACGGATGGTAAAAATTGACTAATCTTCTTCGGCGGCTTGAAGTATGTTTTAATAGAAGCTCGCTTCAAAATGTAGCCAACCTTGTCTGTGACTCCTCTAACATAGGGTAATACAGCCGAAACGTTGGGAAATAAAATAGTAAATTAAACGCGATAAAATCCGTAAAAATAGTTTTATTCAATGTGTAGTGTTCGCGTAAATATAAAAAATAATTAATAAAACAGAAAATTAAATAACTTTAACGTTAATTTCCGTCTTAACAATTGCTTTGTTTATTTCTTTTAAACACACACAGATGCACTTCTAAACAGTTAAATCTTATAGTTACGAGGGCGGCACTGAAAATTTCGGGAATCAAGGAAGTGACACAACATTACTATTTAAAAATGTATTTTTTGCTTTTCGAAGTATTCTCCGCGAAATTTGACACATTTTTCCATACGATGGAACTAATCATTGAAGCAACCATTCCATTCGGAAGTTGGGGTCTCCAAAATGGCCGTTTTGTAGGCGTCCACAGCTTGTTCAGGTGATGAAAATCTCTGTCCACGCAATTTATTCTTTATTTTAGGGAAAGTATAGAAATCATTAGGGCTTAGGTCGGGGCTGTACGTCGGATGGTCTAATAATTCTATGTTTTCTTGCTCTAAAAACTCTTTTGTACTGTGTGCGGTGTGTTCAGTTTTCTTTACGGAGTTCAGAAACGACCTGTGGCAAACAAATGATAGCATACCATTCTGCATTAACCATTCTTTGTCCCTCAAGAAGAACAGTCGTAACATGGCCAGTTTTGGAGACAAACGTGGCCACCATTTTTTTCGCAACACTCCGTGAACGAACAACTTTTGTTGGCTTTAACTCATTTTCGAACACCCAAACTCGTGACTGGTTTTTTGTTTCGGGTTTGTACGCGTATATCCAGGATTCATCACCTGATACGATGTTGTGTACAGCATTTGAGGATCCTGCGTGAAATCTTGCGAGAGTTCTGACGCACCAGGTAACGCGAGCCGCTTTTTGCTCTTCACAGAGCGAATGCGGTATCCATCGGGAAAACAACTTTTTTACACCTAATTGTTCATGCAAGATTATTTGTATTTGACTCATGCCATTTTCCAAAGTTCCTTGAATTTCGCGGTATATCACATGTCGATCTTCCTCAATCAGCTTACGCACAGCATCAACGTTTTCTTGGGTGACTGCAGTTTTTGGACGACCTTGACGGGGATCATCACTGAGCTTCACACGTCCACGTTGAAATTCAGCAAACCAGCGATAAATTGTGGTTTTGGATGGGGCTTCATCACCAAATGCAGAAATCATCCGGTAAACACACTGTTTTTGTGTTAAACCACTTCGAAAGTCATAATAAATCATCGCTCTTGAATTTTCTCGAGTCAATTCCATTTTCTCAACGACTAAACAAGTTTGACAAAACCTTGTGACAAGACTTAAATAAATAAATGGTATTCGATTTTTAAAACCAAGGATATTTCAATTAAAAAGATTTTAATATGACAGGAACAGTGGAAATATTCCATTTCCGATACTTTTAGTGCAGCCCTCGTATGAAACGAACTTAGTTAAAAATCATACTAATTCTTAGTAACTTTACTATTATCTAGTAATTCTAGTATCTAATCATTGTTCATAATCTCATTGCTAATTCTCTTAATCACATATTTGTAGTTATATAGTAACCACTGACTTATATATTATATATATATAAGTCAGCAGTTACGTGGTAGACCAAGTAATTATTTATTAAACTAACACATGGCGCTAGGTTCCTTCAATCATTTGATCATATGTCATAATAATTTCGACAATCTTGTCTCGTCTCGAGTCTCGACCCCAAAGTCCCGGGACTCGAGACAACTAAAATTACGAAAAGTCCCGGGACTTCAAGACACGAGACATCCCGGGACCCAAACCCTAATTTTAGGGCAAGGAAATGCCCACCGCGCTGCCCCAGTTCGTGGCTCTAATTTTAAAAACGCTATTTTGGTAATAAATCCCCTCCCATCGCATCGGTATCGGTGCAAGAACATGCAAACAGGAGATTGGGCAATAGCACCTTCACCTTACTAATAACAACTGAAAATTATAAAAAAACTGCCAACCCGCCTGCCAAGCGTGCCAACTATGACAAATATCCCCCCTATGTAGCGATCTATGGGGGAGACTTTGTTCAGTAGTGGACTTTATGGGCTGTAATGGATGGATCGTGTTCGGTGTTAGTCGTCGATTATTTACTACAGTTCACCACAGTCACCTATCGGGTACAGATTTTTTTTGGCATTTATACTATGTGAATATTAGTTATTTTATTTTATAATTATAGAATTTATTAGTTGACTACAGTACTATCTTTCAGATCCTAGCATAGATATGATCGTGTTCACAAAAAAGAAATATATTGCGTAATGAGATAACCTCAATCGGTCAAGTCGTTCAGAAGTTGCACGCCCACTTACGATTTTACGAACTTAACGATAATAGAGATAAACATCCTTACTTAATAGCTAACTGGTGATGAATCTCCGCCAAAGCCTTGTGCAAACAGATTATAACAAAAAGACTAAGGAAAAAGACTAGGGCAAAAAGACTTGGGCAAAAAGCTATATTACACATAAAAAAAAAACTAATAAAAATAGTGTAATAGTTACCTGTAGCAGAAAGTCGTTGTACATCAGTCTGGTGTGCTCGTCGAGTACCTTGAACTAAAAGACCGTTCTAAAGGACCTGACTTTCTAATCTTACATGCAACTAGGTTTGATATTCACCTGCAGTAATAGATTGTTGGAGAGTAGCCTGGCCTGGTGTTCCTGCGCCTTGGCTCGTAAACACGCGATGCTGTTGTTGCGGAAAGCCTCTGGATCTTCGTATAGCTCCCGTCCAGGTTCAGGAGAAGCCCGGCCCTTCGCTGACGAGGACGCTGTGGTACTGCTGCCTGGCGAACTTTGCGCCTGGAAGTCGGACAGGAAAACGTTATTACTTTGGGAAATCTATCATCATCGTCGCCATCGTCATTACAGTCCTTCACATGTCCACTGCTGAACATGGGCCCCCCACGAGGAATACCACTGGGAAATCTATAGATAGGTACATATAAATAGAATACATCAAAATAACTGCCTTTTATCGAGCTCAGGGGGTTTGTATGCCATAGACATGTATAGCCATTTGTAAAATTATTGTCTGTCTGTCCGAGCCTTCGAAATGGCTTAACCGATTGCGATGAAACTTTGCGAATAGATAGAGAGTAAAGCTAGGAGTTACCCAAGGTTTATGTTAATCCAAAAATCTTGCGAGTTTTTTGAGAAACCGAAAAATTTATAAAATAGATCGTCTGTTGATGATTATCTTAAGTCTAAATAACGCAACGTTAACAAATCGTACCCAGGCGAATCCGGGTCGCTAGTAAAAAATAATGGTGCCCTTTCAAAGACTTACGACAAAAATGTAAACTGTCTTATTAAATTCAAGGCGAGTTAGAGGAGAGACAACCATAACCAGCCCCGCAGTGAAACGTCTACTGGTTATTATTTTAATTTTTGTTTTTTCATGAACAAAGAGTAGATTGAGTTATAACTTGTTGGCATCATGAGGAAATAAAAAAATACTTATCTAAGAAATTTAATAAAGTTTTTTGGGGACGCACCAACAACACGCATTAAGATAACGTGGTGCATACTTTTTCATTTGTTTTTAGAATAAGGGTGACAAGCGAGCACACAGCCCGCCTGATGGTAAGGGCTATAGACATCTACATCTATTCTCGATTAAGAATCAATTCAGATGCGTTGTCATACCTGACGACTAAGATTTTATTCGTGGTAGAACCACGCTGTTATATTATGGTTGTAGCACGAATAGGTCGTCGATCGTGGTAGTACCACTTTCTCAGAGAGTACCTGCGAAAATGGCAGCTTAACCCTGCTGTGTTTCGTATGGTGGGTATGGAGAACTTTAGACCCTTTTTACTGGAAACGCGAGGCATTTCATCCTAGACCGCAGGGGTGACAACGAATCTGTGTTTCGATTCTTAATCGAGGATAAATGTAGATGTCTATGGGCCACAGTATCCACTTACTATCAGGTGTACTGTGTGCTCGTTTGTCACCTATATTCTATTAAAAAAAAAACGCTGTAAGAGAAGACGTGATGGGGACAAACTGACCTGGTTGTCGTGAGGCTCGTGTCGGTGCGGCGAGGTGGAGTGCGGACGCTCCGCCTCCGCCTCGGAGCCCTCGCGCTCCGACCCCGACTCTTTCAGGTGTTGCGCCGCCTCCAACGACTTGCGGTGCATGCCTGAACATTGAATTACAATAATATTTTAGGTACATTTAGAACTAGATTTGTCAAGACTAGGTCTTTGTTTGACTGAACATAATATATATACATATAAATAAAATTGAAGTGTCGGTCTGCAATATTGAAATAAGTATTTATGTATAGGTTATTTGTATACTATTAAGACATTTAAAAAAAATCTATATGTCTGTCCAGGCTAATCTTCGAAGTGGATGAGCTGATTGTAATAAAACTTTACGAACTGATAGAGATCAATGCCAGGAGGGATATATGCTACTCGTATATTTTAGGCATTCCATCTTAGCCCTCAGGGGTGGCAATGCTTCTGCATTTTGAGGATAAACAGATGTAGATAATGATTTCTTATATTTAAGCAAATACTACTTACTCATTACATTAAACTAATTTTACGGATTTTATCGCGTTTATTTTTATTTCCCAACGTTTCGTCTGCTTTACAGAACCTCAGCCGCCCCTGTGGACATGGGTGCTAGTTAAATTTAGATGCAGATGTCTATGGATCACAGCATCCACTTACCATCAGGTAGTCAGAGCGCTCGTTTGTTACCCTTATTTAAAAAAAAAAACATAAGATCTCACACTAAAATGAACAGGGAAGAATATAAGCGATAATGTGTAAAAGTTTTTGTATTTGTATCCATGTTTTAGCACAGAAACTTATCGCTTTAAGATAAACGATAAAAAAGTGAGTTATATTTTGATTAGATAGAAACATATACGTAATAAATTGATATTCTATTCACTCATTCCCCTGCCTACTATAAATCGTATCGCGAATGTACCGGGTTTCCCAGCGCACCTCAAGTCGACTCCATAATTTATTAACTTGAGGTCTTGAACAAGGCTTGGCACACGTAATAAAGTCAGCCCCAAGCGGCACAGGTTTATAGCGCGAGGTTCGAGGACTCCGCTCGTAAAACATCGGAAATGATAATGAAGGAGGGGGGGGGGGGGAGGTCACATTTGCGTATAATCAACACCTAACTTCAACGCTCTTATCACTCAAGCCGAAATAGAAGGAATTATAACGCCATATCATCGACGAAACGGAAAAAAGTAGGTATGGCCCTCGAATACGTCAGCAACGCATTTATTTCAGTTATAAGCTAACAGTTTTTTTATAGAATAGATTACGGCTGACAAACGAGCACACAGCTAGTGTTTAAATTTCACGGATTTTATCGCCTTTCATTTAATGAAGCTTTCAAACTTGGTTAGGTATAACAAGAAGTTGATGTCACCGAGCGATATTGTTATAATGTATCTGTGTGGTGTGTGTGTGTGTGTGTGAAATTGTTAGTTTGAGTTTTTTTGTAGTGACAGACGATTGTTTTGTATGCGCAGATCCGCAGATTTTTGAACTGTAATATGTTAACAAATTTGACGATATTGTTAGTCGAAAATCTAATCATAATTTAACATGTACATTGCTAGAAAGAGTGAATTGACTGTCACACAGCATACGTGAAACGGAACACATTAAATTATTTATGTGGCTGATCCACCATAAAATTTGAAAAACGAGGAGGTTCTCAATTCCAGTGTGTCTTCTTTTTTTGTATGTAGGTACTTAAGGTTACGTGATATCTTCGCAGTTTGTGTACCAATTTTGACATTTTTTTATTAAATAGGTTTACTTCAAGGGTGGTCCCATATAAATTTGGAGAAAAAACTTCACCCCTAAGGGTTAATAATAACAGCAGCAAATAAATAACATCATTTTTAGAAATTTGAAGTTGGTGTTTACTTTTTGTTAAAAGTTATATTTATACAGTGCAAGTCGTGGCACCTTTTTCATTTTCGCCACGAATCATTGCGGAAACTAGCCTTCTGCGTAAAGTTTGACGCCTACATAGACTCCGTTCGATTTGTGCCACTTGAATTGCAAATAAATAGTTGTGATGGTCAAGCTATCTCTGGTACAGCTTATCAAAAGTCCACTGCAGGACATAGGCCTCTCATAGTAGCTCATAATATTATTTCCTTCGACTCTGATAGGTTAAGCTGAAGTCAAAATCACCGAGGAATTTCGCGAATTGACATATCAACGTGTGAAGAATAAGTATAGTAAACATATTTGGATAATAAATTACAGTTGTTTCTTTTTGGCTTAAGGCCTTGTAGCCAATGTATATAATTTTAAATAGTATTTAAACTAAAGATATATAAATGAAGGTATGAAAATAAAATGTATTCTTGAATCATAACTACTTATTTATGCAGAGGCGAGCATGGAATATCGCGGCAGAGACAGCGAGTGATCTTAATATCCCACGAAATTGTCATTTTACGAGATTTTTACATTCTCCGTGCACTTTACACTGAATGTCTAATCACAGCGCGTGCTTTATAGTCTGTGGTGAGTTGTGTCCTAGAAACTAAAGATTACCTACCTTTAATTTTTAAGTACTTAAATAAGAAATCAATAAATTATGTACTGTATTCACACTGCAGATGTTTTCTTTTTAATAAAATAAGGGTGACAAACGAGCGCGCACAGTTCATCTGATGGTAAGTGGATACCACAGTATCCACTTCTCACAACCCATAATACCTACCTTTTTAATGTTTTGCAAAGCCTGTAAAATGTAATAAAGTGATAAATACCATTTGTAATATATATTATGACCTCATTGTACACTTAGTAAAGAAATGTATACTTAAATCCTAGGAAGGTCTAGATGAGAGTTAACGAGAGAAATGAAGTCTCAGTGTAAGTCCGAGCGATCGTCAGACCAGGCAGGGTCTAATGGGCTGATTTGTCTGGACGCCACATTAGTGCAACTTTATCCATTAGGAAGGAGGGAATCGCGTTGATTTAGGTGCGGCGGTGTCGCTGTCTCTAAACAACTCAGTTTGATTAATTGATGTGTGAAACGTAGCTTCTAATATACGACTGTTAGGAATAACTCGACTGCGTCATTTCAAAACCTAGTAACTGTATAAAATTTAATTGAAATGAAATAGCTTTATTTTTTTGACGTAAGAAAATACATTTCGTTCGTCTAATGCCATTATTTTAAACCTACTAAATCTAATTGGACCGTTTTAAAATGAGCCATTTCTTGACCACAGACCTACTAAATCTTTTACTACCATTCCAAAATGAGCCATCACCTGCAATAACCATTTTAAAAGGAAGTGGACGACCTGCAACTCGACGCTGCTGTAAACACAGACCTTAAAGCGAGCATTACATAGATACTCAAGTCCGTCACACACTGAGATGTATCTCAAAAAACAAAATAATTAAGGGAGTTTGCTAAACACACTTGTAATTTCCCATGGGATCACTTACAATTCTCTCCTAAAAAACATCTATGTAGAAAATAGTTTAAGCATAATAAATAATATAATAATTTCTTACGTTTACCGTTACAGCTTATTAAAGTCCACTTCTGAACATAGACCTCTGCCATAGATTGCTTCATAGGCGGGATATTTACCGTAGTTGCCATGCTTGGCAGGTGTTTTGGCAACCGGAGTATTTTATTCTTTAGCTGTTATTAGGAAGAGGCTGGTGCCAATTTCCTGGTTTATTTCCCTGCGTCGCCTCTTACGACACCCACGGGATGATATGGCAGTGGATATTCTTACACCGTCATCACACGGTAATTATTGCTATTTGATGTGATATAAATCTAAAAAGTTTTCGTAACTTTATATAAATAGTAAGTTATTGACTGTGTGATTCAAACATTGGCAAAACACTAGAAATGCAGATATCTAATTCGCTCTTGTAACAACTGAGTAAAGAAGTGGACGGCTAAATCAAAGGGATATTTTTAAAAAGGCGCACTGTATCACTTCCGCTACTATCCTATTAAGTTACTAAAGAGTCACTTTTCCCATCAAAGTTGGCAAGTGTCATTGAATGGTATTAATTTTGAAAGACCAGTAAGAGTATATCGTCCGATAGCACGGTCGCGTACTACTCCCGCGGATCTAGCAATTTCTCACTCGAAATAATGTGGTATCACTTGGCGAGATGAAAGCGTCACGCACAAAGCGAGTGCATAATAGGCAGATAATTCAGCAAGATGTGCTTGTAGTGCATTACGATCCATTTGCGGGAGCTTTGATGTGGTTAACTGATGCTGGGCGGCGCCGGCGATACTCCAGCGGCTTGAGTGACAAATGTAAAAGGAAGTACTTTTAGAAGATAATTAAAGTATTTAATGTAGTGGAGGTGAGTGATTGCTAGTGTGATGTAGTTGGACGCCGTGCCTACGTGGTCTCATAGTGCCTCACCCGTTGCGATTCAGTCAAAGTCGAAGTCGAAGTGTTTTTATTAAATTTAGGCTTGCTTAAAGGTCTTATGCACGTTAAAATTTATATTCTCAGAGATGAGTCGGCAAGAAAAGGAAATCGGTCTTTTTAATAGCATGTTACAGTATCATTTAAAATGTTTATTTAAATATAAATACGATGTCAATTTCTTTTTTTTTAATTGTCAATTGGAGCAATACATTGGGTGACTCAGGATCGCACTTTGTGGCATTCCTTGGGGAATGTCTATGTTCAACAGCGATTAATGCTTAGAGACTTGCAGTGCAGTTACAAGAAAGTAAGTTATTTCGATGCTTCTCCTCGATATGTTGATATATTTATAATACCTAGGACATTTTTAACCAAGTTTCTGTATATAAATTTGACAGTCATATAGAATATACTTTAAATATGAACCAAAGATTTAATATATTATATTAATAAGCATAATTTGAAGTATTATTTACTATTATTAACTTAGAGAATTTTAAAGTAAAAGAACGAATCGATCTGCGTTCAGTATTAACTTCGCAATTGGTGGGTGGCCATTGTTAGTTCGATATTTCTTTTTTATAGGATAAGGGTGACAAACGAGCACACAGTCCAACTGATGGTAAGTGGTTGCTGCGGCCCATAGACATCTACATCTATCCTCTATTACAAATCAAAATGTAGATGTGTTGTCACCCGTGAGGACTAAGATGGAATGCCTCATTTCTAGTAAAAAGGGCCTCCGGCCACCTGCACTCACCAAGCGAAACGCAGAGATTAAACCTCTACTTCACGCTGGTTTTCTGTGAGGTCGTGGTACCACGCCGGTTCGAGCCGGCCCATCCGTGCGAAAGCAAGAGCTGCCGCGTGGCTCTACCACTGTTAAAATTCTTCATTCATTCAATCAAAATATTACATTCTAATATATACAATATTTATTGCCATAATACAAAAACAAAAACTAAAACCTGAAATTATTATACAGTCCTACTTCTCGCGGTATAGTGTCTACAATCCTGACAGCGTTTCCTTGCTGAATATTGAAGCTATACATAGCCTTTGAGCGAGAAAAATCCAGCCCTCTTATCAACACCACGCAGCAACGACCATGAGTTCTTTTAGGAACTTCACCACAAATGGATATTTGTGCTATTTGCAATCGACAGTATCTATAGCAAATAGCACAAATATGTAGTCAACTCACAGAGACTTGATGCCGCCCCGACTCTAAACGACGTACCCCTGAGATGAGAGGTTGCCTGCTTCATTAATTATATCATATACACCTACCTATACAGGCTATCAAAATCCACTGCTGAGTGTAAGCGCACCGGTAGACTGCCTCATAAGAGGAATACTTGGCATAGTTGACACGCTTGGCAAGCGGGTTGGCAACCACAGTTTATTTTTTACTGGTTGTTATTAGGACGATGCTGCTACCCATGTCCTAGCTTGTTTCCGTCTATCGCCTCTTACGACACCCACAGGACGGTATGGGGCAGTGGATATTCCTACACCGCCACTACTGTAGTAGTAGTCCTTATCATAAAAGAAACTACAAAATCGATTTTAATTAAAAATCGAGTATCATTTTGAAACTAAGCGAATAATGAAACTGGCTTTTAGGCGCTATGGTTTCGAGATATTATGCGAGACGTTAAAGTTTACTAAGGTAGGTACGCACACATATATAGTACAGATATCCTTTTAAAATAATAGAATTGCACTTAACGAATCTCAGAGCTCAGCCTTGAAGACATCCAGATTGTATTCGAAGGGAAAGACGCCAGCAAATTATTCCACTCCTTTGCTGTACGCATTACAAAAGTTGAAGCAAACCGTTTGGTTCTAATGCGTGGGATATCGACAACAAAGGTATAAAGACCCACCGACCGTCTGCTAGTGCGATGGTGGAAAGGAGAGGGAGGAGTTAAAGCGTTTCATTACTGCGCACACTCACCGAAATGCATTTAGAATACCGATAGGCCGGTTACTCTGCGCTTTTGCTCGAAGGTAACAACATTGGTTTCAACCAAATCAAGGTTACGGTTAAAGTGATTATAATTATATATTTGCATATTTTGGTTTTGGCTAGCAGTCTTCATTAGTCCGTTAATGATCATTGCTGGAATTGTGCCTCTCCCATTGTAGATTTTCATGCTTGGTAGGTGGATTGTGGTGGAGGAGTGGACAAAAATTAAGGAAATAAGTATATTAACCTTGGCCTCTCAATACATTTAAGAAAATGTAATGTATGTACACAAAAATATAAGTATTTAAAAAAATGTATGTAATATTCATTCTGTAAATACTAGGTACAGACACGAGTTAGTAGTGCCAGTTACTCGACTCCACAGAGTCAGTAATTCATTCTTGGGACCACGGTTTTTACAATAAAATCTCAGAAAATATAAGTACAGCAATTGTCGTCCACCAAGTTCCACCAACAGAAAAATATTGTATAAAAATCGTTATTAAATTATTAAGAAATTCAAGAATGATAATAACTGGAAAAAAAATAAGATAAGGTGATCGCTACCAAGCTTACTCTATTTTGTTTTGTGTAGTTAATTGTGTAACATAATATATTTTCCTAAATTGTTCCTTTTTCAAGAAAAAAAAGTCTCGCTGGGTTTCTTGCTGGTTCTTCCTAGAACAGTTGTATTTTGCGAACCAGTGCTAAATTAAACATAAGTTACATTTATTATCAATATTGAATTAAAAAGTTTATATTCTATTCTATTGACGACCTCCTGCCCATCATCAGTCTATTTATTTTACGTGAAGTATAAGCGCAGTTTTTCTCTGGAATTTTCCATAATTGCCTCATACGACACTCATGGGACGAAATAGGGTGATAGACTCTCTTTGCATGTATTTGTATACTTATGCATTCACACTGGGTGGGAGTGAATTGAAGTTATTTGCATCAATTGAAGTTATTATACTATATAATGTTTATTTAAATATAATCCAAAACTTATCTTCAAATAATTCAAATAAATAATCAAATAGACAAGATTTCGAAAAGAGATCGGAACAAAAATTAATAATTTTTAATCTGGAGGTAGCTATAGTTAACTATGACATTGGGACGTCATACACCTCAGTCCCCCCGTGACCATGGGTGCTGTAAAGTGCTCGAAACGTCGGGAATATAAAAGAAGTTAATATACGCGATAAAATTCCTAAAATTAGTTTTATTTAAAAAAAAAGACAAATTAATATGCCAAGTACCAAGACCTCATGATTACTTGCGAGTGATTTTCACATTCATTACGTTACGTACGTAATTTCGTTTTTATTATTTTTTCATGTTTCTTTGCGATGTATATAAATATCTCGTAGTATCTTAAAAAATGACTTATATAACTTTTAATGTTTCTTTTAACTAGATGTGGTGGTAGGGTGGATAATTTGCTGCTTCGGGGTAGGAACCAACCTCTTTCTGCCGACAAATAGCTGCACTGCTGTGTGCCGGTGTGCAGGATATGGAGAGTCAGTATAGTAACGGGTTTTGAGGCATTCCATCTTAGTCCTCTGCGGTGACAACGCCTCAGAACGTGAGGTAGTGCTCTACTCGATCTCTCGATATGTGGCTATAGCTCATTTTCGATACATAAAATCGTTCTTATAGATACTTTTACCTGGACATCAAATCCACATTATTATTAACGTTACAACAACTACACACATTGAATTATAAGATTAGTTTATTTTCTAATTGATTTACTTTAGATTACACAACAAAAAATGTAATTGAAAAATATATGGACTGCCGTCCGTTGGTCTGTGCGTTGGTGAGTCTTCTCGCTTAATATGAATGTAAGCAATAGATTGAGATATGTAGTATTAAATAAGATTCTACATATTCTAAAAAAGATCCCTATTGGTTTTATTATTGAACTCAACACCGTTTAAAAGTTATTAATGAAAGTCGATCAGATTCTCTGCTTTTTTTATCTAAATTAAATGAAACGCTCATGAGGACTGCACTTTTGAATTTTTCAAACTATATTTAGCTAAAAAATTATAGCCTAATATAGATAACTTATACTTTTTTTTCTTTTAAATACTCACAAATAAGCGTAGGTATATACAGTATAAGCAAACAAATAATATATTAAACATCTATTAAAAACTAAAAACTTCAAACAACAAACAAACAACAACAAACAGCAAAAAAATCGAATTTCAAACGAATGACAAATCGGTAACCCGTTCTCCGGTGGACCCCACCTCGCAAAGCCTGCACCCAGTTGTACATAGCGGAGGCTGGCATCTCTTACCGTTCAAAAAACCTAAATATATACGGCGAGGTGTAAAAAAACACGCGACGGGAGCGAGCCTAAGTACATAATTAATATGTACGCGCAGGCAGCCCTTTAAATCTCCGTTAATCAAGGTTTAGACAATGCGCCGCCATCTTGCCGGTCCCGCCCGTTGCTTTTCACCCCCCTCTCACTCCCTCCCCATGCGCTTCGTGCCCCCACCGCGCAGGCTTAAAGGGAAACCTTAGGCTCTATTCACATTTGCGTTTCGACCGTGAGTGCGTATGCACAGCTTTAATTAGACTGGAGTTTTAGATTTTTTTGTTGAAATAAAAAAATGTTTGGGTTTATTGGTACCCTATCGTTACAACCTAATAAAGTTTACTGCTGAACATAGGCCTCTCGTAGATTGCTTCATAAAGATATTTGCCACAGTTACCACGCTTGGCAAGTGGGTTGGCAACCGAAGTTTTTACTTTTTATTAGGAAGACGCTGCTGCCCATCTCCTGATTTGTTTGCCTCTGTCGCCTCTTAAGACACCCACGGGATATGGAATAGTGGATTTTCTTACACTATCCTTCACGATAAAGATATCCTATATAGATTTAAAGGCCTTTTTATACAAGCAAGTATGGCAAACAAGCACGCAGTCCACATGATGATAAGTGGGTACTATGAACCATTGTCATCCACATCTATCATTTATTATTGCTGTGTTTAGTATGGTCAGTGTAGAGTACCGGAGATCCTATTTACTGGAAACGAAGCATTCTAACTTGATCCTCAGGGGTGAACACATTGGCATTTTGATACTTAATCGAGAATAAATGTAAATGTCTGTGGGCCACAGTATACATTAATCATCAGATGGACTGTGTGTTCGTTTGTCACCCTGATTCTTTAAAAAAAATGCAGATGCGTTGTCACCTGCCAGGACTAAAATGGTATTTGTAAAATGGGTCTCCAGTTTTTTTCACAGACCATACAAAAACACAGCAGTTCTATGCTGCCCTTTGACACTGGCATTCTGTGCGAGGGTGGTCCATCCCCGGTCGAAACGGTATACGTAATAATTATGCAGCGTTTGTAGATGATGTGAATTAGTAGAGACAATTGTCAATGACCACACTGCAGATCAATCAGGGAGTTATAGAATCGTAGAGTCAACAGACGTAGAATCAATAGACAGGACTCATAAATAATACTCAAGTACAATTGGTAAAATTAAAAATTTTGTACAACCTACTATAATATAAATTATCAAGGATAACTCAAAAACTACTGGTCAGACCTTGACAAATTTATATGGGACCCCACGAGAAGTCCAACTTTCAAATAAAAAAAAATCGAATTCGGTTCAGGCGTCTTCGAGTAATCGGTGAACATACATAAAAAAAGTTTCCG
Source organism: Parnassius glacialis (assembly GCA_033319125.1). Lineage (NCBI taxonomy): Eukaryota > Metazoa > Arthropoda > Insecta > Lepidoptera > Papilionidae > Parnassius > Parnassius glacialis. The sequence continues at coordinate 1,059,290 of JAVANC010000022.1, read as the reverse complement.
ACGAATTAAGAACCTCCTCCTTTTTGAAGTCGGTTGAAAATGGACAACAGTGTCGTATGGTGTCAGCATAAGACACATCTCATGGCTTGCGATACATAGTGGCATAACCAGCTCGTTTACATCATCATCATCATTCATCGTCATTACAGGCTGTTGAAAGTGCACAGCTGAACATAAGCCTGCCCCACATATTGCCTTATAGGGGAAATGGTTGCCATACTTGCCATTCTAGGTTAGTTGCCATTCTAGGGGACATACTGACTCGATGAAATTGACATATTTGCAGACAGTGTGACACGTTTGCTGACTCTTTTCTATACCATTATCGATTAATTACCAATTACCAATTAATAATTGGACAATTTAATTTCCTTGACTATGTAGGTACTATTATTTTGTATTTAAGATGTAATTTTAACTATGCGCATATTAGGATTGTAATAAACTTTTATTGACATTGTAGTTTTAGTTGATATGATGAAATATTTTATAGCCTGACATTGTATAATTGCACCTTTCTCTTTTTTAAATATGGTACAATTATTAATATTTTATTGTTTCATTTGACTTTATCAGTGTTTTAATTTCTTGACGCGGTTTTTTAAAAGCTTTAAGATTTTATATTAGTATTATTGTATAATTAGATATTCGATTTATAATTATTAATTTATAAATTATATTTTTGTTGTTATAAATGGATGCAATTTTCAAATTATTTTGCATATAAAATTAAACCTTATGTGCGTATTTGATTTTCTGTAAGCTACAGGTGTTTTTGAATTTAATAAATAAATGCTTTTACTTCCGAGTTGTTATAAGAGCTTCCTTGGGCACTGCTGCCCATCTGCTGGTTTGTTAACCTCTTTCGCTTCTTACAACACTAACTAAGATACCCATACCAGCAGCGGTCAGCAGCACTTAAGGTACTCAATTTGTTTTAAATGATAAGGGTGACAATCGAGCACACCGCCCACCTGAAGGTAAATGAACGCTGTGGCATATAGACATCTACACCTATCCTCGATTAAGGTTCAAAATGCAGATGCGTTGTCATATAACTGAGGACTAAGATGGAATACCTTGTTTCCAGTAAAAAGGAAGTGAACATACCAACTGGCTAATGATGAAAACAATTTTATATAAAACATTAATTAGACATGAAAAGTCAAAATATATCTATACGTGGCAGAGCCATGCTGCAGCTATATTTATAATATAGTTGTAGCACGAATGGGTCGGCTCGACCGGGGAAGGACCACGCTCTCACAGAATACCAGCGTAAAATAGTAGCTTAATATTGTTGTGCTTCGTATGGTGAGTGTAGAGAACCGGAGACCCTTTTTACTGGAAACGAGGCATTCCATCTTAGTCCTCACGGCTGACAATACATCTGCATTTTGATTCGCAAACGAGGATAGCTGTAGATGTCTATGGACCACAGCATCCACTTACCACCAGGTGGACTGTATGCTCATTTGTCACCTTATTTCTATAAAAAAATAAAACTTTGAATAGAAAGTGACAGTTGACTTCAAAGAGCTCGTAAATTAATTCACTTCATCGATCCATTACAGCATATAAAAGTCCACCGCTGTACATATGCGTCCCTCACAGGGGTGATTTTGCCATTATTGCCACGCCTAGCTGGCGGTTTGGCAGCCGATTTTTTTATTATTTTGAGTAGTAATCAGGAAGATTCCGCTGTCCATCTCTGTTGCAGTTTCTCTCTGTCGCCTCTTACAAAACCTACGGGACGATATGGGCTAGTGGATATCCTTTCACCGTCACTACGCGTTTACATTTATTCATTTGATCCTATTAAAGCCTACTGCTTAACATAAGGTCTCTATAGATTGCTTCAATGTACTAAAAATAATAATATATTTTTCACATAAATAGCTTCAGAAGTCGGTACTAAGACATAATTTACAGAAGAATTAAAGCGTTTTAGGCATAAAGTGACATCTGGGATGTCGTAGATAAAATAAAACTTCAGTTCATATTTATCCAGCCTTAAGAGTGAAATATATTTTTATGGGACCACTTTTTTATGGAATAAGGGTGACAAACGAGCACAGTCTACCTGATGGTAATTTCTTGTGGCCCATAGACGTCTACATTTATACTTGATTAAAAATCAGAATGCAGTTGCGTTGTCAATCAAATGTTGTTGTTTTTGAAGTACAACCAATTTAACAAAAAATCTAATACATAAAATTCTCGTGTCGCGGTGTTTGTTACCAAATTCCTCCGAAACGGCTCAACCAATTTATATAAAATTTTGTGTACATATCGTGTAGGTCTGAGAATCAGCCAACATCTATTTTTCAAACCCCTAAATGATGCGGGTAACCCACCCAAAAATATTTTTTTATTTCTCTTTGACAATTTTTTTTATTTTATTTTAATTTAGCATCGAAAAATACATAAAACTTCAAATTTTCACCCTTCTACGATCAACTCCTATTTTTTAATTAAATTAAAAAATAACGTTTGCCGGGTCAGCTAGTAATCTATAAAATCGGGTTCAAATTGTCGGAGATATTGCGTAACATGCATATGAAAAACACTCCTTTTGTGAAGTCGGCTAAAATGGAAGCAAAACAAAGATGCACACAGTTAAAAAAACATCTAGAATCCGTTTAAAGTACTGTTTTTTTTTTTATAAAAACATCATGTGGGAACTACAAGCAAACCGAAACAATATAACAAACGACATAAAAGTGGCGTCACGGAGGCGGGAACAAAACACTCGCTTACGTCTGAAACAAAATAGTTCTCATAAGCTGTCGCTTCATGCAAACCGTTTCTACAAGTCCCGTTATACACGCGGAATATAGTCGCTTATTCTTTGTTCTGTCCGTATGTTTAACTGTGTTGAGTCTCGCCGTGAAAAATGAGCATCTCTGTTGTTGAGATTAAAAATTATATGTGGCTTTTGTTTCGCGATAGCGGGAGAGTTGTAGAGCTTAAAGCTTGTTTCTAGAAGCTACATGGGTAATACTGTCATAGAATAATGATGCATTTTATTGTTTGTGGAGCTTAATGCACTTGTGACATTTTACACTATTTGACTTGACACATTGAAATGTTAGGGGCGGACTTTCTGTTATAGTGTACATTCTAATTCTGCGTCACACTTTTTAAATTTTTTTTTACGTGGTAGAGCCATATTGCAGCTATATTAGTAGTATAGTTGTAGCACGAATGGGTTGGCTCGACCGGGGAAGGACTACGCTCTCACAGAATACCAGCTCAAAATAGCAGCTTAACGCTGCTGTGTTTCGTATGGTGAGTGTAGAGAACCGGAGACCTTTTTTATTGGAAACGAGGCATTCCATCTTAGTCCTCACGGGTGACAACGCATCTGCATTTTAATTCGTAATGGAGGATAGATGTAGATGTCTATGGGCCACAGTAAACCACCTACCATCAAGTGGACTGTGTGCTCGTTTGTCACCCTAATCACTCACCTGATGGTAAGTGACTACCGCCGCCTATGAACAACTGCAACACCAGGGGAATTGCTGATGCGTTGCCGGTCTTTTAAAAAGGAGTAGGTTCTTTTCTTGAAGGTCACTAAGTCGTATCGGCACGAAGAACACTGGCGACAGTAAATTCCATAATATGATGGTGGTCGATGGTACCTAAGGGACGGCATTAGAAGACAGTGCCGTCCAAAGACAGTAGGGATGACAAAATTCATCTAATCTTTACAGTTGATATAGTTTTGTTTGAAGTAAAGCAATCTTTCTATCTCGTTTCAAACAAAAAAACTGCTAATTTATTAAACATGCTAGTTTTAACTGTTTTAACAGCCCGAGTCGACCAATGATTTTGTTCAAGCGACGGCTAATTACTGCAACTTAGCGCATTTGTTTGCAAGCGTACGTGTGTTAGTCCGTAATAATGGTGGTGAGACTCACCGTCTCTTGATGGCGGGCGGGCGGGGGGTCGCCGCTACGGGCGCCCAGCTTCCCTCATCGCGCTCGACTCTTGAACAAAATCATCACGTCAGACACATCTCGAGCGCACTGGTCGATGACCCGCGGTACATCAGCACGGTGACAAACGACCAGGTTTATATGGGATCGGAGTTAAAATTACTATCACTTTACTTGTTAAGTTGGTATGTATTTATGTGGGTATTCTATGTAAGTATTTTTTATTTACTATCCAATATAGCAGATATATATTAAAGTCATTGTAATTAGTTATCAAAAACAGAATTAGAAGAATAGGATGTAATTATAGATTAAGTTTTTAAATACAAACAACCATATTATGATAACTAAATATTGCTTTATTGTCTACTTAGCTTTGAAAATTTGCAATGCCTGCTAGTTGTAAGTATCTACTGCCATTATAAGAACGGTTTTCGTTCGCTTGATATGTTTTGAGCCTAAAGATTTTGAGTTTTTAATTATTATTAGAGACTTTTTGATTACTGCAATTAGAAATACAGAATAATATATATTCCAATTGTAAAGTCAATCAATTTACAGACTTCTCCCTGGTTTATAATCCCAATCAGATAAGAGAGAACTATATCTAACGTCGGAATCTTACATTTTCAATAAGTGCTTAAAACACAAACTTTGTTGTACACACTTCATGTGGTTATGCGTTTATATTTAACCCATATCTACATTCTACATACAATTATGTGAACCACAGACGGAATGTGAAACTTACCTTTTTTAGACATATGTAATTATAAAAAAAAATTTTGTATAAAAATACAGACGTAAAACTGTACTCAAAAGTTTATTGAAGAGATCTATTATCTAGTTAAAACGACGTTTTCGAGGTCCCAACAAGATGAAAGTTTAAGTAATTCTCGTAATGAAGTTCTCATTTAAATTGTACATTTTTTTATTTATATAATATAATATATAGACAATACAAATAATTAAAAGAAAAACAATATGAACCCAATTCCCTCACTTGACTGACTAATGTATTATGCCTTGACGAACTGTAGGGGGTAGGGTTACTTTAGAAACATTACCGCTCCTGGCTCTTACATACCAACAGTCTGCATCAAATGGCAGAAATATGAAGTTATCTTTCAGAGATGTGCGCACTTAGTTCAGCTGGCTTTGATGCCACCCTGACTCTAAATGATTCCAGACACGAGGGACCCAAAATGTCTACGAACGTGGCATCCCACGTAAGAACTTTATTTTTTTTATTTAATATAATTATTGCCAGTGGAATTTAGTGAAGTATAGTGATTAGTGACTCAAAGTGAAAAATTTTAAACGGTTCATGGATATGTAAACTGGTGTTTTGTTGCAAAACGATTGGTAACAGAAAACGAAGCGTTCTAAATATAGAAGCCTGGCATTACCAGTCGTTCAGTAATCGGGCCACTTCTTATTAGTTTGTGAATCGGACAACAGACAACAAACATTTTTTTGTTAATTAATATTGTCAAAAGGTCAAAAAGGTGACACGCAAATACAGTGTCAAAGATGAAGAATATAATGTTGTTTATTATATACGCGTCATAACGTAAAATTTATAATATTTCAAACAAAACAGCTTGCAAAAATTGTGTTAGTAATCTGTAGATGCCGACTAGGAGAACATAATGTTTGAGGTGATAATATTTTCGGCCCTCTATTAATTTGTACAAAATAAATACTGTATATTAATTGTAGGATTATTATATGCCAGTGCTTGGCTACTATCCAAATTCATTCATTCGAGATATCAAAGTCCACTGCTGAACAAAAGCCTCTAGGATATTATTTTTATATATTTTATTTTATCATATTTTCTAAAAAATTAAATAATACATAAAAAAGGAGAATGAAGACCAACTACAGATTTTTACAGATAGAATTAAATGAAATAAATCTATAGTAAAATAATAATAACAATAGAATAACCGGCAAAGTGCGAGTCGGACTCGCGCATGAAGGGTTCCGTACCATCGTAATACAGGTTTCTAGTAGGGGAGCACTCTTTACTTTTTAATTTATTTTAATTTTTATTATTTGTTGTTATAGCGGTAACAGATATACACATTCTGAGAAAATTTCAACTGTCTACCTAGTATGGATCATGAGATACAGCCCGCGGAGAGACAGACGGACGGATGGACGGACAGCGGAGGTTTAGTAATAGGGTCCCGTTGGATTTGGGTACGGAACCCTCAAAACCATAAGCTTATTATAGGGATCTAATTAAAGAAACAATTAGAGAGCATATTGTTTAGTTTATGAATACAGGTGTCTTATTGTGGTGCCATGGTAGGAAACTTTTGCATGGCCTTATTAAAAATGTATTTTGTTGATTAGTTGCTACAATTGGCAGGCGGTTTGGCATCCCAATTATTTTAATGGTACTATTTATTACTTTGAACCGATCGGTTTTGTCTTAAGGTATCATTAAGATATATCAAAGCTGATACTGTATATCGGCTTCTTTTTCGTCTTCATCAGCCCTTTAGTCCACTGCTGGACTTGGGCCCCTTTCGTTAAGGGATTACTCCGAACCGAAACGACTTAGGGACCTTTAAGAAAAGAGCCTACTCTTTTTCATAAGGCCGGCAACGCATCTGCAATTCCCGTGGTGTTGCAGTGGTTCATGGGTGGCGGTAGTCAATTGCCATCAAGTGAGCCGCATGCTCGTTTGCCACCTCTTATTAAAAAAGAAATAATAATAATAAGGAAAGATTTGCCTACAGCACGCGTGGGCATTCATGCCCTGCCATCACCAGTATGAGTATATTACGGCAGAAACTGGCATAAACGAGATGCCGTGTATGATGTGGTGGTGTAAGAATATCCACTACCCCATATCATCCCGTGGGTGTCGCAAGAGGCGACAGAGGGAAACAAATCAGGAGATGGGCAGCAGCGTCTTCCTAATAACGACTAAAATAAGAAACCTGCAGTTGTCAACCCACTTGCCAAGCGTGGCAACTATGGCAAATATCTCCCCCCCCCCATGAGGCACTCAATCAAGAGGAGACTTATGTTCAGCAGTGGACTTTAATAGGTTGTAACGGTAACGGTTAACGATATGGTATATCCCACAGTCAACACCCACGGGAAGAGATGGATTCTATTTTGCCGCTACACGTTTACCCGGGAAGCACTATAATATGTCCCGTGAAATTGACAGCTTTTTTTAATATAAAATATGGTTGACAAACGAGCACACAGTCAATCATGATTTGAGGCGATCTCTGTCTAAACAACAGCTGATTATAATAATGCCTTATGCGATTCAGGCAACATTGAAATTTTTTTATACAATTAGGGTGACAAATGAGTACACATTCCACCTGCTGGTAAGTGCGTGCTGTAAGTGCTGTGGCCCAAGACATCTACATCTATCCTTAGTTAAGAATCAAACTGCAGATGCGTTGTCACCCCTGAGAACGAATGCCTCGTTTCTAGTAACAAGGGTTTCCGGTTCTCTACACTCACCATACGAAATACAGCAGCATTAAGCTGCTATTTTACGCTCGCTATATGAGGTCGTGGTTCTGCCCCGGCCGAACCGACCCATTCGCGTTAGCAACCGTATATATATACACACACACACATATATATATATATATATATATATATATATATATATATATATATATATATATAACCGTATATATATTATCAACCGTAATATAGCTGCAGGAGCTCTTCCACATATATTCCATTTCGAAGTTGACACCGTGGCCGAAATCAACCAGGACTGGTGGTAAAAAGCAACTCACCGAGTAGCCAGGGCGCGACGGAATCGTTTTCCTTGGCGCTTTTGAGAATCGTCTCCGGGAGCGGTAGTGAGTGGCGCACCATGGCACCATACAGGCCATACTCCGCCATGATGGTGGACCGGCCCCAGCACTTCTCCGTCTTACGCCACTTCGCACGTCGATTCTGGAACCACACCTGCCGGCAAACCAAAACGTTATTAAGATAGATATAATAATATAATAAAATAGATATTTAAAAGAGCTCAAAGAACCTAAAAACAATGGAGACGTCGCCCATTAATATCTGTAGCACCAGAGGAGTTACAGGTGCGTTACCTGCCTTTTAGAAAGGAATAGGCTCTTTACTTGAAGGTCTTCAAGTCGTATCGGTCGGAAAAACTGATGGGGAAAGTAAATTCCATAATGTTCTATAATATGCTGGTACAAAAGAGTCGGCACTAGAAGACGGGGACGTCCAAAAAAGCTGGGACGACAAAATTCATATGACCCTGAGACCATGTCAGCCGTGGTAGCTCAGACGGTTAGCGCTCGCTGTAAGCTTCACAGTACTCGAGCAACCCGGGTTCGATCTCCGCCGGTTACCAATGAAATTGTTAATTGCAATTTAAGTGCTGATTTACCACGTGCTCGGCGGTGAAGGAAAACATCGTGAGGAAACCTGCATGTCTGAGAAATAAGTAAAAAAAAATATTTCGAAGACATGTGAAATTCGCCAACACGCATTGGGGCAGCGCGGCGGACATTCCCTTGCCCTGAACCTAAACCCTCTCAGAAATGAGAGGAGGCCTGTGCCCAGCTGTGGGACGTAAATAGGCTGCAACTTTACTTTACTTTGAGGCCATGTTAATTTGACTAGGGTCATCGTGGACAGAGTCCAATAGAAACAGTTGGAGGAGGCCTATGCCAAAAGACATGTTGAATTGGGAGTCATTTTGTAATCAAATCATAATAATAATAATTAATTAGGATTAATTATTATTAATAACTAACTTAAAACCACAAAATACGTTTATGTTTCAGTTTGTATGATATCATTAAATGAATATCAACCCATAAAATGTTCAATAAATTTCGTGAACAATTAACTGCCTATTTATATTTGGTCATTTACTTGCAAAACATACGCGACTAAAATAAAATAAAGGTTTTTTTTAACTAAAAAAGGGATAAAACTCAACATAATCATAATGATAGAGGGGCCGAGCGAGCGAGCGACTGGCCAGTGTCGGTGGCGAGCGAGCGGATTCCGGTATATATTACTCTACTCTATGGAGCGGAGGCACTCGACTCCGCGGTAACCGGTAACTAAGCACGGAAACAAACCAATTAGCGCGGACAAAACGCAACTAAATTACATTTTCAAATTCGGCTCGGGAGTTGTACCTACTGTCTGTAGGGTTGTCGCATAGCATATATTTTTCAAATACTTTTTAAACCCATTTTAAATGTAAGCGTCAAAAAGATTTCAATAGGTAAATAATTATATTTAATAATATTATATTAAATAATTATATTATTAAATAATTATAGTATGTCTTCTTATCTGCATAGGAGTCTGTCTGGGTAGGAGTCACATTCTTAACTATTCCTGCTGCCAAATAGCTGTGGCTGCTGTGTGTAGGACTGAAGGGAATAGAGTCCTCCTAGAGACCATAGTCCTCGGAGGTGACAACGCATCTCCAGCCTTCTCTTTATGAAGTTGGTTGCGGATGTCCATGGGATGCAGTAACAACTTACAATCAGGTGAACTTTAAGTTTGTTTGTCACTTGAGTTTTATTTTCCAATTTATTTATATATAGAAGATTACCAATCTTCCTCTTCACCAACTCGTAAAGATATATTGCTGGAGTTGCCCCTCTCCTGCTTAGGATGTTTGCGTTAATCGCCACACTTCTCGCATCTTTGATTTAGCTTCCTGTTGCCATTATAGACAGTTACCTATAACATATGAGGTCCTTCTCGTCTTTCCCGTAGTCACTTATCACTCTTACGACAACGACGAGACACGTAATGTCAACCAGTGCAAATGAAGATTGTTGAGGATGTGTAAAATAAACAAGTGCAACTAACCAACCAGTCCTGCACTTAGGGTACAATACTCATTACCGAACAAGATGCAGGCGATCTATTAATGGTCCATTTGCAATTTACTACATGGAATTTTACTTTTCATTGGATGAATGGAATTTATTTTTTAATTTTCCTAGTTTCTGTTATTATTCATCTAAAATTAGTTAAGATGGACCACTGCTCGAACCACTGGCGAAACGGGCCACACTGATAAACTGATTTCATATTTTTTGTTTCGAAATTAATATTAGCTAAAAAATAAAAGCTAACGTAATTTTTTTTTATTTTTTTATTTCTATTAATCAAAGTAACCATCGATGCAATCGATGCATCTTTGCCAAAGCAGTGGCAGTTTATTGATGCTGTTTTGGAAGAAATTAGCTGGACGGGAAGCAACAAATTCTGTACTGCCTCTCGAATATTGAGTTTTTTTCCCGCCAAATAGTTATTCGAATTCTGGAAAAAGTAGAAGTCTGTAGGCGCAAAGTCTGGTGAGTGCGGCAGATGACGGAGAGCTTGCAACCCCTGTTCTTGTAACTTGGAGACCATCTGTTGTGCAGTCGCGCGCTATGATGCAGGAGCTGATTGGAGACGTGTGAGCTTCTCCGTTATTGTGTTCAGTTCTTCATAGTACACATTTGCAGTAATGCTAATCCCGTTTGGTAACAAGCTTGATGAATCACACCGGCACTAGACCACCAAACAGCGACCATTACTTCTAGAGGCAACTTTTCGTTTAGGGCATTGTTTAGATGCTAAACCACGAATCTATCCAACTTGCTAAGCGTTTGCGATTGTCATACCGAATTCATTTTTCGCCGCAGGTAACAATGCGGTTTAAAATTCCTTGGTGCAAGGCACTTCTCGATACGCACTTCACGCTGGTCATCATTGAATTCCTGGGGCAACCACTTGTCAAGTTTTTTGACTTTGCCAATTTGATGCAAATTGACCAATATTGTTTTGATGCTAACGTCGTAAGCTGCTGCTAATTCACACGTCGATTGAGTATCATCAGCTTCCACAATCGCCTTTGATTTGTCATTGGCGACTAAAGTTTTCGAACAACCATGGCGTTCATTATTCGGGTCGAAATTTTCAGAACAGAAACGAGCAAATCAATTACACGAGGTGCGTTCGTTTGTAGTATTCGCTCCGTAGGCGTCATTGATGTTGCGTGCCTCTTGTGCCGCGTTGCTGCCACGACGGTACCATATTCCATAATTACTCGAATTTTTAACGTATCCATGATGACGATAAATGTTCAAATGCGATAAAAGCATAACGAAGATCAATAAATAAATAAATGACTAATTTTTAAACAAGAATTCCCTGTTTTTTAAATAAAATTAATTTGAAATTAGAGTTCTTAGCCAAACAAAATTATTTTGATTTGAAATTGCCAGTACTGCAGAGCGGTAATTTTATAGGTAAAGACTTATTACTTGATAAAGTTACGGTTTTATCGCATGGTACAGCCCTAGCGGCGTCGCTCGCCGCCCGTCTCTGCGAAACAGTTAATTTCTAATTAAATTTGTTAATTAAACTCGATCCGCGCGCTCTCGCAAATTAATACCCCGCGCGTATTATATTCCAGCTCCGACACAACGTACCTATGTGCTTTCTCTCTCTGTCTCTCTCTACGCTCTTTATGTAATATTTGCGGTCAGATGTTTTTTTTTAATTAGCTCCGGGTTGAAACAAAAACAGATTCAAGTTAGTCAAAGACCATTTTAACAATTTTTCGTTTTATTTTTTTTTATTTAATTAAGTACAGGAAGTATCTATGCTATGTGTTATAAAGTTTTTTCGGATAAAATGTAGCCAAGCTCCCTCCTGGCATTGCCTTTTATCTGTTCGTAGAGTTTTATCAAAATCGGTTCGGCCATTCCGAAGTGGTTGCTTATATCTTTATAGCATACAAATAACCTTCTGAACTAAACAGAAGCCAGATATTTCAATGTTACAGACAGAAACTTTAATTTTTTATGAGTATAGATCTATTTAACAAAAGCCATGGTAGTTCAGGGTCTAAGCGTTCGCTGTAAAATTCACGGTATGCGAGCAACTTGGGTTTTATCCCTGAATGCGATCATGAAGTTGAGTTAATTTTAAATGCTGATTTACCACTTGTTCCGCGGTGAAGGTAACATCGTGAGAAATCCTTACGCCATAAGGAATTTTCTCATTATTTTTTTTTAATAGGGTAACAAAGGGCGGGCAAAAGTTTTTGTCTCTGTATTTAAAAAACCTTTATATCGAGAGATATATTTGTCGTCGGTAAACTTAGTTCAATCAGGCGTTGGATGTAATGGGATAGACAGGCTCCGGCGTGTAATCGCCGAGATCTCGGAAGTGGATTGTGCGAGTCCACTCTCGGATTATTGTCTCACAACTTTACTTGCGGAGCAGTCGCCCGGAGGACATTATTCCATCTAGTCAGGATCACCGCCAGTGCTAGCTACTAAAAGTTAACTATTGGAAACTATTTAATTAAACAATACACTTTGATGAAAAGTATAATTAACTAATGTATAAAAGTTATTAGTATATTTGTGATAATTAAAATTTCATATTAATATTTACGATATAAAAATAGTAACTAAATAAAAAGTAAAACCGACTTTAGAGAACAAAAATAAATTAATTTCACATTCTGAACTCAGTGCTAATACATTCTACTAATATCCTACTAATATTATAAACGAGAAAGTTTGTGACGATGTATGGATGTTTGTTACTCTTTCACGCAAACACTACTGCCTGGATTTTAATGATACTTTATAATTATATAGCATATACATCAGAATAACATCTAAGCTATAATTCATAAAGATATTGTGTAAATTGGCCAAAATATAACGATAACTATTAAGTAAGTCGGAAAAAATCTGACATCTGCGAGCTATTTTGGCGTGCGGTGCAAAAACTGTAAGAGTTAACGAATATAATGTATGGTGGAATTGTTTCTCCAAAATAAATCTACAAAAAAGTCTACAACTGTCGTATATAAATAATGTTTTTACGTGGTAGAGCCATGCTGCAGCTATATTATTGGTATAATTGTAGCACGAATGGGTCGGCTCGACCGGGGAAGGACTACGCTCTCTCAGAATACCAGCGTAAAATAGCAGCTTAACGTTGGTGTGTTTTGTATGGTGAGTATAGAGAACCGGAGACCCTTTTTACTGGAAACGAGGCATTCCATCCTAGTCCTCATGGGTGACAATGCATCGGCATTTTGATTTGTAATCGAGGATAGATATAGATGTCTATGTGCCACAGCAACCACTTACCATCAGTGGATTGTGTGCTCGTTTGTCACCCTAACCTATAAAAAAAACCTGTAATAATACTGACTCTCTATACCCTTCATACCGGCACACAGCGGCTGAACAGACGGACGGACCTACTCGAACTTCTCGGCAGAAAAAGATCCCTACAACCAAGAAATTTCCACGTAAAAGTGAAATCACGGCCCACATACATCTATCTAGTGGACACAGACCTTCTATCATATCTTAAAGAGTCATTGAGCTGGGAAGAATCCACTTCGACGCATCAGTGAGTGATGGTGTTCATCATATTTCCTTATTTTCTCACAGTGTTATCCATTACCACGAGCTCACGATAAGTCAACATCCAAAACTGACCACCCAGCCAGGAGCTACAACAGTTCTGTAGTAGAATTAACACTAATTAAATTTTGCAATATTTTTTTGTTTGTTTCTTTCTTCTTTTATCCAAATGGTCGCCTAGTGGTCCATGTTCGTCTTAATTTATTGACTTTTTTGTATATCAAGCTGTATTTCACTTTCAACTGAATTTATATATAAAAAGTAGTTATTATATACTTTTTGGTACTTACTCCAACACATTAGCAGTACGTACCAAAGAGTATATAATCACTACATTTTAGCATGAACGTTAACAAACGACATAATTTTTCCAAGTGACGATTATGTTTTTGGCATTAGCAGTATACAATGAATGTTTTATTTTGTTTCATTTAATGTATGTACAATATATGTATAGATTTTGTATATATTATTTGCATATAATAGTAAGTATGTTTGTTATTGCACCTGCCATAAAATCTCATTATTCCACGGGTTCATTGCCAGAGAATGTCGATAGGCATTAAGCCGCCCTTTGTTACCCTAATGATTAAGGTGTTAATAATAAAAATTAAATAAATATTCTATATAAATTTTAACTGTCTGTACTTCTTCTCCATTAAACTTTAACTATGCAAAATTTCACACGCCTCCGTGCGCGCAATATCTATTCTTAAAAATGTGTACAAAGTTTTCTTTGCACGTATCATTATAAGTATATAGATGTACAAATAAACGCAGATCTGATTTTTTAGAGCTACACCGGTAGACGCGGTATTCTTCTATTTGAAAGCCCATATTCTAAAAACAGACCAACTGTTTTAACACAATCGACACTGTTCGCAATCTACTAATCGCAAATAATAGGGTCCGTTACCCTGCGGCGATCCGGCTATATTGATTGGATCCCTCGCCCCGGTGACAGACTAATAGCGAAGTACGAACGATTAGCCTCGGGACAGTCACCAGGATTACGTTAAGATCAGAGACTAATGTTTTGTATGGTAGAGCATACTGCAGTTATAGCTTGTAGCACGAATAGGTCGGCTCGACCGAGGTAGGATCACGCTCTCACAGAATACCAGCGTAGTATAGCAGCTTAATGCTGCTTTGTTTCATATGATGAGTGTAGAGAACCGGAGTGACAACGCATCTGCATTTTGATACTTAATTGAGGATAACTGTAGATATCTATGGGCCACAGCATCCATTTACCATCAGGTGGGCTATACGCTCGTTTGCTACACCCTTATTTTATAAAAAAAAATTACAGAGAGGAGCAATTCGATTCGCTCTCGAACTTCCATGATCGTGATCCTGTGAAAGTACGGAATAAGGTTATCCTTATCAATCATATCATATAAAAGTAATCCCACAAAGCACGGTCCAGAGACACCTGAATCCAGAATTCCTGCATCTCTCACAAAGTCATCACTCCGTTTAATGGGAGGCCGCCCTTCCCTTCGCTTACGATGCTGCCACTGGGAAACTTTTCTTACCCGTCGGTTGTCCGTTCTTCGAGATATGTGGTCGGCCCATTGCCATCTTCTTCTCCGTCCGGCTATGCCAGGCAGAATAAGGCCAGGACAAATTGGTTGGCATATTGGTGTATGACTTTGATGAGCCGTCTATAATTTTAATACATTGGCATTACGAACTTATTGATGAAGTAACCAACGAAATATAATAAAAAACGAAACAGTCTATTTGATGGTAAGTGGCCACTGCAGCCGACACTTGAATTCTACTTCAAAGGCGGAGGCCTGAAGCCTCAGAGGTGACAATGCATTTGAGTATTCAAAAACAAAAACAGTCTGTAATTATAATGTCTCTCTCTAGCTTTCAGATCGGAACAGCGGTGCAAGCACTGTTAGTTAGCGGCAGAAATAGGTAAGGTGGTACCTACATCGGCAGACTCCTGGGCAGAAAGGGAATCCTACCACCTATTTATAAATACAGGTATGTATAATTTTCATAATGGTTACAATAAAAAACAAAAAAATATATTCTTTCGTCATTTTGTTCGTTTTTTTTTATTAGAACGAAATAATATACGTGGTAGAGCCATGTTTATACGTGGTAGAGCCATGCTGCAGCTATATTGGTAGTATAGTTGTAGCACGAATGGATCGGCTCGACCCCCGGTCGAGCCGACCGGGGCACGGCAAGGAGCGAGCTCTAATAGAATACCAGCGTAAAATAGCGGCTTAACACTGCTGTGTTTCGTATGGTGAGTGTAGAGAACCGGAGACCCATTTTACTGGAAACGAGGCATTCCATCTTAGTCCTCACGAGTGACAACGCATCTGCATTTTGATTCTTTATTGAGGATAGATGTAGATGTATGTAGATGTCTATGGGCTACAGCAACCACTTACCATCAGGTGGACTGTGTGCTCGTTTGTCACCCTATCCTATGAAAAAAAATAAAGCCAAATGTATTTTAAGATTAATTCGTAGAAATACATTTGCGGAGAAATAGTTTTGAGAAAACTTGAAAATATTGGGAATTAAATTTTCAAATAAGGTACTGAGAGCTTCAGAATGATTGAAATTTATGCATTAGTCGTACAATCGCAAATTCAAGTGATATAAAGTTTCAAGAGTAGATAAAGGTGAATGAACTGAATTGTCTTTGTGTAGTTGTGGTCTGCCAACATGGCTACGTAACCTACAGAAGCAACTAACTATTGCTGGGTGTAGGCTCTTTTTCTGCCTGTTTAAAGGAATTTAACAGCCAGTATAATTACAGATTGTGAGGCCTATCTCCAAAATTCCGGTCACGGCGGTCAGTCTCAACGTATACTGCTGGAGCATAGCGAGCCCGAGCAGACTTGTCCTCACAAGCAACTTGTTCTTTAGTCTATCGCTTGTGGCTGATGATGATGGCTGCCGCCATCACACTCCTCAACAAAGTAAGTTAACGTCCTGTAGACCAAGTTTCAGTCACGATGGCTAGTCTCAACGGAGACTAGCCATCTGCACAGGACTCACTATTTTTCACTCTCATAGTCCGATAGGACGGTAACCCAACACGACCGGAGAGAGATCAGGCACAGTACCGACGGCTTTACGTGCTTTCCCAGGCACGGGGATGAAACACCGCCAACTTCCAGATGCTACTTTACAGAAAAGTCCAATGACTGATTTTGGCCCAATCTGGGATTTGAATCCGGAACCTCATGATCATCAATCGCGTTTATGGCATCAGTGTGGCAGTCGAGGCATACACCAGTCATCGGAGGTGGCAACCAGGGCCGGATTAACCTTTAGGCAGAGTAGGCAACTGCCTAGGGGCCCCGCATCGGGTAGGGGCCCCGTGCGCGCACAAATATAATGGAAAATGATTCATACAGAGAAAATTTTATTGAAAAATTTGTAACCTCAGCGACAATAGGTATTATTAAGTTTTCGCGACGCATACTGTCAGTTGAGAAATACTTCATACTTACAGAACAGAACCATCGAGTATCAAGTAGTAGAACTAATAATATGGATACGATACGTAGCGTATTGTATAATATACAAAAGTTTTGAAATGCTTGATCTGTAATTGCGTTTTGTGAGTTTTGCGAACTGGATCATCACTTATCTATAACCTATTCATTAAGACCATTTCAATGAGCCCAAATACAAATCTTTTACTGTAAGTTCCTGAGGAGTTAAGCACCAATCCGGTGATGCTACTCACATCCCTTTATGCTAGCTGCCAAGGGGCCCCGAGAATTCCATTGCCTTAGGGCCCCGACATGGTTAATCCGGCCCTGGTGGCAACGCACCTGTAGAAATCTTTATTATTTAAAGTTTTTTGCGTCCATAATAGGTTACGTTTCCGTTGTAGCGTTGTAGGTTCTTTGCCACTTCAGTTGTATAAAAAAACCCAGTCGACTGAAAACTTAAATAATAATACAGCTTATCTGAGCAAGGTATGCGCACAGGCGAGCTGGCGTGCTCCGAATTTCCTAATTAACATAGAGGCGCAAAGGTCCCGTGTAATTGTTAATTTGGCAGCACATTCGCGCCCGTTAATGACGCGTGACGCCCGTGCGAGGGAATTGCTCGCACCCGACAATTTATTACTTGTACGTGACAATCGCCAGCTACCCCTGAACCCAGACCCTCGTCCGCGTACACACGACGCTTCAAGGAGCACGGGCCATTGCTGACTGGTCGCATTAGTTTAAGGGTCGAATTTGTAATGCTTTTGAAACAATTTGTTGGGAGCGGGTACAATGGCTGTAGGTGCGTATGTCGCCCTGGAGTTCGGAATTAGAGAGCTAAGCCTAATATCATGTTCGTAATGATTTGAAAGGAATGTCATTTGGAAGTACGCAGTTAAATAGAGGCTTTGTTAACAGCAATACTTGCTACAGGAAGTATCTATGTTAATTGAATTATTAAAGGTATATACATATAACCGCCTTGAATTATCCTCGGCTTTTCTAGAAATGTATATAAGACCAAAGTAACCGACACTAATTTAATGTCAGTTAAAGAACCTCGGAGATATTGTCTAATTCTTAGACAAATATCTAGGTTACCATTCGAGCGGGTTTTCATATTCTTTGAATCTTAGAGTTTAAGAAAACACGTTCGAATTGTAACTTCCTTGATCTTTGAAGAAGATTTAAACAAGTTTGAAAAAAAATCATAATATAATGGATGTGAATGTAACTCATGGATACATTTGTGCAGGATTTATTACAGTGCCTTAAAGCCAGGCACTAGTTTAATATCAATAATTAAGACACGAAACTAGGTTTCTTAATGGCAATTCATAACACACATCTTTTTTAATATGTTGTTCTGCTTGATAATATCGGGTCAATAAAGGAGCTTAATTAATAAACCACCTGACCGACACGACACCAGTTATCGACTTTAAGCAAAGAATAGATGCGTTATCACGCATAAGGGTCAAGATAAAATGGCTCACAGCATGACTTACATAGGAGGGGGCAAATGAGCATGCGGCTCACCTAACAGTAAGCCGCTGTGAGTTGGTCACTCACACACTCACTCGTTCACGATACTGCGTTGATGTGAACCTTATAGTGATTGACACGTATGCGGACAGCATCTGCGGACACGACTCATGCTGCAGTTCGTTAATGTCCACCAAGTAAGATGAATGCGATAGATTTGAGCTCGGTATTCGTTTATAAACACTAAAACGTATCTCTAGGAGCACTTGCACGACATGTACGAGCCTGCGTCAACACGTGAGAGCCAATGCGGTGTTCGTATACTATGCTGTAGGTTTTATACGCTGTCACTTACACCATTGCGATTATGAGCATGTGTGGCGGGGCTTAAGGTCGCTTGGTCTAATCGGCCCGGAAAAATCTTTGGTGGTAGTCGATTCCAGCTGATAGCTGCTAGCCTATAATTATACCAACTCTCTTACCGTAAAACCAGGACAAACTACCAAACATTGATTGCCTACCAAGACGGACTCTATATTAGTAGTATGGTTCATTAGCCATCTTCTTCTTCTTCACCCGTAAAAGTAAACTGCTGGATATATTATAGGGAAGATTTGAAGTTGCCATAATTGGCAGGATTGGCAATCGCAGTACCTGCCAGACATCTCGCTTCTTTAACTCTACTCATCGTCACCGTGTTAAATCATCATCATCTGGGGTAACTCAAGATGGTTTTATCGCCATGTTTCTGAACCCATAAAATCTTTTTGGCGATTAGCGTCAGTCATATCTACAGTGGTAGAGCCACGCGGCGGCTTTTGCTGTCGCACGAATGGGCCGGCTCGAACCGGGGTGGTACCACGACCTCACAGAATACCAGCGTGAAGTAGAGGTTTACCTCTGCGTTTCGCTTGGTGAGTGCAGGTGGCCGGAGGCCCTTTTTACTGGAAATGAGGCATTCCATCTTAGTCCTCACGGGTGACAACGCATCTGCATTTTGAATCGCAAACGAGGATAGATGTAGATGTTTATGGGCCGCAGCAACCACTTACCATCAGGTGGACTGTGTGCTCGTTTGTCACCCTTATCCTATAAAAAAAAAAGTCATCTAGTGTTCGATATTTTTTTAAATTCTCTATATTCGACATTTATTTTATTAATTAGTCCTTTTATTACATTTATACGTGTACGTATGCTGCAGCTATATGATGGTTGTAGCACGAATAGATTCGCTGTACCGGAGAAGGACCATACTTTCACAGAATACCAGCGTAAAATAGCAACTCAATGTTGCTGTATTTCGTATGGTCAGGGTAGAAAAGCGGAAACCCTTTTTACTGGAACGAGATATTTCGTCTCAGTACTCAAGGGTGATAACGAATCTACATTTTGATTCTTAATTGAGGATAGATGCAGAAAACGTCTATGAGTTAAAGTATCCACTTACCATCAGGTGGACTGTGCGCTCGCTTGACACCCTTATTCTATAAAAAAGTAACTAATGATAATTTACCTTTCACTAATTTCTTTGAATCCTAAAGTACTAGGAAATTTTGTAAGCTTCATTAAGAAGGTATGTGCGACGAGCTCACACTGGAATGCAGTATTTGCACACAATTAAATTAACATGACAAAGATATCACAGAGACTTAATGCATTTGCATTAATATTTAATATTTCATTTGCGGCTAGGATAAAAGTATTGTTGGAAAATCCGCAATGTAATGAGTTTTTTTTTAAATAGAATAAGTTTTAAAAGCGAGCATACACTCCCACTGATGGTAAGTGGATGCTGTCACCCATTTATCCTCGGTCAAGAATCGAAATTCAGATATGTCGCTACCCCTGAGGACTAACATGGAATGTCTCGTTTCCATTTAAAAAGGGTCTCTGGTCCTCTAGACTCACCATAAGAAACACAGCAACTATTTTACGCAGGTATTCTGTGAGAGCGTGGTCCTTCCCCGGTCGAGGCATTCCATTTTAGTCTTCAGAGGTCACAACGCAACCGTATAGCCTTGTTTGTTAGGAGTCGGTGGCAGACTTCTAGAAGGCTGAATCTGACTCTAGACAGAGCCTGGTTTGTAGTGACCGACCGAAAATTCGGTTTCGGCAAGTTTCGGTAATAGTTTCGGTTTCGGCACAAAATCTGCCGAACCTTCGGCGGCGCCGAAACTTGTGACTCGTTCTCTCGAGTTTGTGACTCATGTATTATTCATAATAATTCAGAAACAGAAACTTTTTATTTAATACAGATTATAAATAATACTTATTGAAAGTTACTCTTTTGTTTAATTACCACTAGGTCGAAAAAAGCCTTTGTACTTGGAAGAACCAGCAAGAAACCCAGCGTGACTTTTTTTAAATAACAGCTTACAATCAGAGGCATAGCGTGAACTAATATAAACGTGGGCAAAATTGCATCAGCGAGGCCCCTTTTCTTTCGTTCCAAAGATCTGCCCAATAGATCTATCCTACCAAACATGCTATGACATGACATACCTACTCAAATCTAATAATTCCTGACAAGTCTCGTATTCCGTCAAAGTAACAGTCGCGGTCTTTGAAGGTAGTTACAACGGCCTCGCAGTCATATTTAAGTGGGGCTTCTTGCGAGGCCCCAAACAAACACACTTAAATTTGTGACTTTCTTTTGTCGTAAAAGTGATAAAATTAATTAGTCATAATATGTGGTAAAGTCTGGGGGTATCACATTTTAGGGGGCCTCGCGAGACCCCTTTAAGTGCGAGGCCGTGGGCGAGGGCCCACTTCGCCCATGCCTAGCTACACCACTGCTTACAATCATGTATGTTACTTAAACAACACAAAACAAATTAGAAATAGCTTGGTAGTGATCACCTCATTCCCAGGGGTTATTATGATCCATAAATTTCTCAATGTTATAATAACCCTTTTTACACAAACTTAGTTTATTAAAGTTTTTCAACTTTGAGCAAATTTGGTATATTTCCTGGGATTTTGTTAAGTTTTGTGTATATTGTAAGCGTCTGAGTGTGATGTATTAAGTTAATGCTCTCATTGAATAGGTAATATTAACAATATTGCGAACACAATAAAATATGTTCTCAATTAAACTCAAATAAAAAAAAACTTTTAATCAGTGTAAGTATTGATTTTTTACAAAATGATTTAAAAAAGTATTCTTAACGTTAAACTGTTGATTTTTACTTTAAAATAAATACCTAAATATATTGCTACATGATTATTACAATGACTATTTTTCATTAACATGCATTACCTATCTGTATGTGTATAAAAATATATCAGATTTCAGTATACAATAAAAAAATTAACATGTCTAAATAAGTTTCGGTTTCGGTTTCGGCCGAAACTGACACCCGGACCGAAGGTTCGTTTCCGCTTCAGTTTCGGTTGAAAATCCTGTTTCGGTTGGACACTAGTTGTTTGTTAATTAGTAGGGTGCATGACGTTCTGATGAGATCGTTAGACACTACACTCCAACTAAACCTATAATTTTAGCGCTAGAATAAAATTAATTTGATAAAACTTTAGCCGCTCTGCAGCGAATTCTGGTTGCAGTACATATAGACCAGCTAAATTCTACTTGAGAATTATAATAATAAATATTTCTTTTATAGAATAAGGAATGACAAACGAAAACACAGCTTACGTGATGGTAAGTAGTTGCTGGCGCCCTAAGACACCCTACATCTATCCTCGAATAAAAACCCAAACTGACTCCTAAGCAAAAGGCGCCCAGCGAATAAAATAAATTTTAATATCAGATTTCATTTCGAATATTCAATTTTTAAATCGTAAAGAAATAAAAAAAAAACATCTGAACAATTCGAAACATCGTACATATAAAATTTTAATAAAATATTAATTTAAGCCAATATTTTAGTAAATAAAAAAGAAAACTATAAGTATTAGGTGTGTATCGTACAAAAATTGACGTTAGTACGTCAATTTTTGTAATTTTTGTAATTGCAAGGTTATTTAAAATTTTGTATTTTGGTTATAAATTAGTATTTTGTTGTATGTCAACGGTCTGGGCCAAAATAGAATTTGATGGCTGCGTGACACAGCAACGAGTTCCACCGCTGGGGCCGCGGGTTCGAATCCCGCGCCATAAAACTATTTGTAAGGCCTACAAGTACTAGTTCTGTCTGTAAGTAGTCTGGATATTTGTCCTTGTCTCATTTATATGTTTTTAAACTGCCTCCACTATACAGGAGAAAATCCTAGTTTAGGGGTAACGTTTTAAATAAAAAATAAAAAAGAAAGAAGTGTTTCTTTCTTTCCATATCAGCAGTTTCTGCTAATAAAATTGAAACAAAAAGTAAACAAATTTCTCCAGTCACTGAAATATCGTAAGCGTACCTTTTATAGAAAATTCGTCACGATACTAACCCGCCTGTAAATTGAATTATAAAACGCTATTGAGTAGAAAACATTAATTCGCCGCTACCCCTGCCGGGGTAACAATGTCTAATCCATTGCAGGGGCACAAAGGGGATAATGCAGCGCTCACGCCATCTACTAATGCTACAATCAAGGTGCTAAGCGATTTAGTCTCGGGGGAGCGGGGTTCCCTCAGGGAACCGTGTTAGGACCTGGTTGTTTTTATTGGTTTAACTGTTTACTTCCAAAGTATTAATGAAATCATAATAACAAGTTGGTAATGAGTTGCTTAGTGTTACAAGATGTTTTAAGTTTGTGTTCTCAACAATGTTCATTTCATTAATATTTTAAATAGAATTGATGAAATATTTCGCTTCATGGTAAGGTAAGATTTTATGCAGTATTTATGCATCTTATCCAACAGCCAGGTAGGTATATTTAGAATAAAAATATTTAAATGTTATCTCCGTAAAATTCGAGCAAGTGCCGTGACATCCATAACATTTTTAGAAAAATTACAGAATGCTATAAAACCAAGAAATTCGTTATATTGTTAAATCGAGTACATAATATGAAGTCCACGCAACACGCAATAGGGAAAGCGAGGCGGATCCCTGCCCTTAAAACCATTTCATGCATGAGAGGGGTCTCTTTTATAAATTAAAATAAAAACTTTTAAATTTATTTTAAATGATAAGAGACACAGTCCACCTAATGGTAAGTTGATGCTGTGGTCTATAAACACCTACATCTATCTCAGAATAAGAATCAAAATATAGTGCGCGTTGTCACCTCTAAGGACTAAGACCAAATGCCTTGTTACCAATAACAAGGGTCTCTGATTCTCTGCACTCACCATACGAAACACAACTGAACTAAGCTGGTACCTACTTTGTGAGAGTTGACCTTCCCCGGTCGCGCCAACGCATTCGTGCAACAGCCATAACACGTTAAATGATTGAAACTCCATAAACTTTGATTATCCTGTAACATGGTAAAT
The DNA here is from genome assembly GCA_033319125.1 of Parnassius glacialis. Taxonomy (NCBI): domain Eukaryota; kingdom Metazoa; phylum Arthropoda; class Insecta; order Lepidoptera; family Papilionidae; genus Parnassius; species Parnassius glacialis. The sequence continues at coordinate 1,035,559 of JAVANC010000022.1, read as the reverse complement.
TTCAGAGTCAAACTTTAAGTTGTAGAGCCATGCTGCATTTATATTATGTTTGTAGTATCTACGCATGGGCCGGCTCAACCGGGGTTGGACGAAAGCGGTCAGCAGCTCCATGCCGCTGTGTTTTGTATGACGAGTGTGGACAATCGGATACCATTTTAATTGGAAACGTGACCTTCCATTTTAGTCCTCAGGGCTGACAACGCATCTGTATTTTGATTCGGACTCAAGGATATCTATGGGCCACAGCATCCACTTACCCTCAGGTGGACTGTGTGCTCGTTTGTTAGCGTTATTCTATAAAATAAACATCGTTCATGGATCGTCCGGGGCGCCTGCGACGTCATCTGTCGGACGGACAGTCAGCAATTTCATTAAGCCGCGACCCGGCGGAGGCGCTGACAGTTTGAATAAGGAGCCGAGTGAGACGGCTCACGGCTCACAAAGGCGTTCTTATTTACGGAGTGCATAATTTCATTTCTTCGCCTTTGAATGGAGGTGGTGGGGGGGCGTGTCGACCAATCGGCTGCAGGCGCGCGGTAATGGAGTTGCGATTGCGTCTGGTCCCAATTTGCGGCAATTTGCCGCACAATGCCGCCCCCGCCCGCCTCGGCTCGCTCTAACAAGTTATTATTCAATTTGGGGTGCGTCCGACACATTCCGATTAGTCAATAAGTTAATACACGGTTACGGGCGACAGGTTAGCGTCGCTCGATTCACTACTAATTGGGTAATTTGGATGATTATAGTTCAGGCCCCGGCCTGTTAGGTCTAAGAAATCTTTCCGGTTATTTCTATAAATTGATGGGTCAATTGATTTCACCTGTGTCTTCATTCGTATTACGTTATAAACGCTCATATTATAAGACACAGTCTCAATAAGATGTAGAGTTAGAAATACAGATAGAGAAACGTTTAAAAATCCATCCATCATGGGATTTTGTTATAGTTGCTACAATTAGCAGGTGGGTTTGCAGCCGCAGTTTTTTTTATTATATTGAGTTATTATCAGTTACCCTCAGTCATATCCTACGACACCACGGGACGATATGGCGTAGTGGATGGTATTCTTACACCGCTGTTATACGGTTAAAAGCTTAAAAATAAATATATCATATTAGATATGACAGATATTAATCAATTTGTTATAAAAAGAGGATACCTACGGAGTTTTCCTCCGTTTCTTTTCCTAATAGAGCAATCTCAGTTTTAAACAGTAGTGGATTTTAAAACATATTGACGTTTGAATTTGAATTTCTTACGTTGAAAATTATTTATTTATTTATTTCGACCAACAAGGAATGTAATATTACATTCATTCAAGTTAATTCTAATATTAAAATTATTATTACTCATTACTAAAATTAATATATCAAATGCATAGGTATTCATAATAATATTGAAAATATAATAATTATTTAATATTAACAAAATAATATAAATCAATGTAAACGTAACACACAATAACCCGACTTAATAATATATTGAAAAACTTATTAAAACGTTTTCTTTTTATTTCATTTTCATTTCAACTAAATATTTAATTATTAGTGGTATTAATGGCAAACGAAGTCGATGGTCCATAGATATTTTTTTTCAATAAAACTAAAGAGATATTTCAAGATACAGTCCATAAGTGGATATTGGAGTCCAGGTACATCTGCCACCCACTACAAACAAAGAAAGATACAGATTCGTCGTCACTACTGAGTGCTAAAATGGAATGCCGTGAGGCACCTGTAATTATACTGGTGGCTTACACTCTTCTGGCGCACCTACAGCGTCGCAACCAAACGCTTAGCCAAAGCGCCACCAAGCCGTCAATTTATTTGTCATTTCAGTTTGTGCTACTTAACTTAAACTCAATATCACGTGAGAGAAAATAGCGGGAAAAAATTGATTACCAAAATATCTTACTATTGAGACTACTTGGAATTTCTTCCCGATAGATTTACTAATTTTTTTATAGGATAAATGTGACAAACAAGCACACAGTCCACCTGATGGTAAGTGGTTGCTGTGGCTCATTGATTAAGAATCAAAATTTAGGTGCATTGTCATTCCTGAGGACTAAGATGTAATACCTCGTTTCCAGTAAAAAGGGTAACCGGTTCCCATCACTTACCATACGCAACACAGCAGTATTAAGCTGCTATTTCATGTTAGTGTTCTGTGACAGCGTGGTCCTACGCTGGTCTAACCAACCCATTCCTGCTAGAACCATAACATAGCTCCAGCGTGGCTCTCCCACGTATAGATCAGCGACAAAAAGATGGTGGAAACTAAGCTTCACAGCTTAGCTCCCCGCTTGCTTGTTTGTCGATCTTGTACAGATATAGTACTTCGGAGAGCGTGCTCTTAAGCTCATATCGCCATATCCATTCTCCTATTGGAGTACCAGACGTACTGCAGGTTACCATTCACGCTTGGTTGGTATTCCGAACATTCGCATGAAGCGCTATAAGTCATTGTTTATAATGCACACAGACAAGGAGTGGAATGAACTGCCGGAGTCCGTTTTTCCGAGTGCGTATACTACTCTGTGTAAAAAGTAACGGGAATATGTCAATAAAAAGACCCGCGTAAAAGAGGTCGTTCTAATTTTTTTACTGCATGTTGGTAGCACTGTACTGATTTAGCGCGCAAAGTTTGGGCGGGATCTGTAATTTAATTTGTTTTAAACTACACTTTTTGTTGGTCATAGTTTTGAGTTCTCGGCGATTTTTACAATGGAAAATATTGTTGAACAAAGAGTGTGCCTTAAATTTTGTGTTTCGAATGATATTTCATGTGGTAAATCACTAAAAATGTTGCGAAATACCTACGGCGAATCGTGTATATCGAAAACAAGGGCTTATGAATGGTATAAGGCTTTTAAAGAAGGCCGAGAAGTAGTAGTAGACTTGCCTCGTTCTGGTAGACCTTCAACCGCTACGACCAAAGAAAACATCGACAAAATCAAGAAGCTAGTGCTCGAAAATCGACGTATAAGTCTGAGAGAGTTGGCTAGTGAGGTGAACATATCTTTTAAGTCCGTCCACAACATTCTCATTGACATTTTAGGCATGAAACGCGTCGCCGCTCGACTAGTTCCAAAAGAGCTCAATTTTGTTCAAAGAGCGCAGCGAAAGCATGTTGCTGAAGACATGGTTTCCCGAGCTTCTACGGATCCGACCTTTATGAAACGTATAATAACTGGCGACGAGACATGGGTTTATGAGTACGACATGCAAACAAGCCAACAGTCTTCAGAATGGCGTCTCGAAAACGAGCCGAAACCCAAAAAACCGCGGCAAAGTCAAGGTGATGCTGACAGTTTTTTTTTGACTACCGTGGTGTGGTTCACTCCGAATTCCTTCCAAAGGGAGAAACAGTGAATAAAGAATATTATTTAGGCGTCATGAAGCGTTTGCGTGAGAGTATCCGCCGAAAACGTTCAGATTTGTGGCAACACAACTCATGGATGCTGCACCATGATAATGCACCATCACACACATCCATTATAGTGAAAGAGTTTTTAGCGAAAAACTCAACAAAAGTTCTCGACCAAGCACCGTATTCACCTGATATGGCTCCGTCATACTTTTTTTTATTTCCCAAGTTAAAATTACCACTTCGAGGAAAACGTTTTGAGTAACGATAGAAGCCATAACAAAAAATTCGCTGAATGAGCTAAAGGCCATACCGCAAATAGCCTATGAAAAATGTATGGAAGACTGGGTGAAGCGTTGGAGATGTTGTATTGCAAGCGATGGGGCCTACTTTGAAGGCGATAAAATAAGTTTAGATGAATAATTTGTATTTTTTGTTTTATTGACAAATTCCCGATATTTAGTACACAGAAGGTAAGTTAAACTTCTTCAAGGTGCGTGTGAACAGGCGTCTGTTGGAAAAACCCGCTTCAACTTGACTCTGTCAGCATAGATCTCATCTTTGCTCTCGGGCCAGATGGAGATCAAGAGTGAGCCCATTTTTAATACAAAAGACATACCACCTTAGTATTCAAAGGTACTTACTCAGAGTATTATACAGTGGTAGAGCCACGCGGCAGCTTTTGCTTTCGCACGGATGGGCCGGCTCGAACCGGGGTGGTACCACGACCTCACAGAATACCAGCGTGAAGTAGAGGTTTACCTCTGCGTTTCGCTTGGTGAGTGCAGGTGGCCGGAGGCCCTTTTTACTGGAAACGAGGCATTCCATCTTAGTCCTCACGGGTGACAACGCATCTACACAGTGGTTAGTAATAGAGGATAGATGTAGATGTCTATGGGGCGCAGCAACCACTTACCATCAGGTGGACTGTGTGCTCGTTTGTCACCCTCATCCTATAAAAAAAAAGGGTAACCGATATAGACCAACGGATTTGTAAGCGGAAGTGGTAATGGGCCGACCATATAGATATCTCGAAGAACCGACAACTGGTGAGAAGAACGGTTCTCGAGTGGCAGGCTTGTGCCGGTAGATAAGCGAATTTAGAAGCGGGCCCCTACTAGATATAGTGACAACCTGGTAAGACATACCTACAGGAAGTCGATGGCTACCGGTGGCTTAGGACCGTGCTTTATGGCATTAGAAAATGTTCAGTAGTGTACTGAAGGTCTGTAATGATGGTGGCCCAGAGGTGGCAAGGCAGCTGTGGCGTCATTTGTTCGAAATTAGTGGCAGGTGTCCATGACCTGAGTTGCCATTTATCATTAGCTGGATGAAAGTTCGCTTAAAACTTTGGCTGATTTAAAGAAATTGTTTTCGCTCTATTCTTTTATACTCAAATCATGTAAATAACATTTTTTGAACTAAACAAATATAATTTGTACTCTGTTATTTATCAGTATTGACTCTTACGTTATAAAAATCATAGAGCACAGTTAAGTAAATATAAAATATCTTTAAAATAATATATCAAATATGAAAACCAACAGCAACACCTACTCATCTACTTGATTACTCATTTCTTGCTCACACCCCAGGATAGTTACAGTTCTTTGATAGAATATTGGTTGTCAACCAAGAGACGTTAGGAAAGTTGTGAATACAACGACTTTTAGAAACTTAACATTAATACTTGTACAGTTAATACGCTTCATTTTAAAATGCACAATCCATGTTACATTCATGTTATGTATATAACATATATATATATATTCTATCACCTGTGATCGAGGAGGTAGGTAGGCAGAAACTAATAAACCTAGCAAGCTAACAGCATAGCAAAGTGGCGAAGCAATCAGCTTTTTTTCTTTGAGCAATCAGTTTCAAAATAGAAGGTTCAGATGCCTGGGTGATCAGTAATCGATTGCTGAAAACAGAATTTGAAAATTCGAAACCGTTCTCGAGATAATCGTGGGACAGACGGACAGATGGACGGACAGACGGACAGACGGACAGACATCGTGAAATCAATAAACCTAACAAGCTAACAGCATAGCAAAGTGGCGAAGCAATCAGCTTTGTAGCGGTTTATAAAGGAAAAAAAAATTCAAAATAGGAGGTTCAGATGCCTGGGTGATCAGTAATCGATTGCTGATAACAGAATTTGAAAATTCGAAACCGTTCTTGAAATAATCGTGGGACAGACAGACGGACATCGTGAAATCAATAATTGTCTTCGCAAGCTTCGCCACTTAATAAGCAGTGAGCTATCCGGACCACGTTTATGCAAAAATATAGAAGGAAAATTGTGAAAGAAGCGATAGGCGGCTACCTATCGTCTTTACAATGACAACACTAATATCTATTACCAATGTTACCACTTCCTGCATATTATCAAAATGCAGAACATATTATCTATAAAAAAGTATAAAATCTTAATTATGATTTTTTTTTCAATGAGAGTGTAATAATACTACTAAAGAGTACATGCTTGATAATAACCGCTAGGAATGAGGTGATCGCTACCATGCTGTTTCTAAATGTTTTCATACTTAATTGTATAAAATATTATATTTTTACGTACGTTACGTTACCCCCACACTAGGATTTTCTCCTGTATCGTGGAGGCAGTTTACAAACATATATTGCACAAGGACAAACATCCAGACCCGGAACAATTATTTGTAGGCCGTACAAATACTTGTTCCGTGCGGGGTTCGAACCCGCGGCCCCAAGCGTTGCAACTCATTGCTAAGCCACTACGCCACGGAGCCGTCATAAATAAATGTTTAAAAAAGTCCACTAGGTTTCTTCCTGATTCTTCTGAGGACAGAGGGTTTTTTCCGAACCAGTGGTAAAGATTAAATGACTTTCAATAAGTTTGTTCTTTGTACGTGGTAAAGTCATGCTGCAGCTATATTAATAGTATAGTTGTAGCACGAATGGGTTGGCTCGACCGGGGAAGGACCACGCTCTAACAGAATACCAGCGTAAAATAACAGCTGAATGCTGCTGTGTTTATTATGGTGAGTGTAGAGAACCGGAGACCCTTTTTACTGGAAACGAAGCATTCCATGTTAGTCCTCAGCGCATCTTTATTTTGATTCGCAAACAAGGAGATGTAGATGTCTATGGACCACAATATGCACTTACCATCAGGTGAATTTGTGCTCTGTTATCATCCTTATTGTTTAAATAATATATTATTATAATCTGTATTGAATAAAAATAATTCTATTCATTTATTGTAGAAAAATGTATCATTTAATACATTGAATAATCGAGAGTTTTCTTAATTTTCATGGTGTGCGAGCTAAGCTTTCGCGGGTCGGGGCCCGGCGGCCGGCCGCGTCCCCTGTATAAAATCGATACGGTCGCGTTTTCATACTTTCATAACTGAATTTTATCCCCCCTCGCCCTCCCCTCTAAGACGTTCCCAGTAATCCTCGAGGGAGTATTATAAAGGTCCACATTCATACGTCTCGGGTAAACTTTTTTTTAACGAATATAGATTCACACTGCAGCAGCACTGTTGATTCGATATTATGTCTTTTTTTTAAATAATATATTTTTAAGTTATGACATAATTTAACTTTACCGTGTAGTGGCGGTGTAAGGATATCCCCTACGCCATATCATACCGTGGATGTCATAAGAGGCGACAGAGGGAAACAAATCAGGAGATGGGCAGCAGTGTCTTCCTAATAATGACTGAATATAGAAAGAACTGCGGTTGCAAACACAAGCGTGGCAATTATAGCAAATATTCCCCCAATGAGACAATCTAAAGGATTCCTATGTTCATCAGTGGACTTTAATAGACTGCAACGGTAACGGCATGACATTATTTTAGTTATAATTATGATATAATTTAAGTTTTTTTTAAATTATAGGTTTCTAATATTGTATGTATTTCAATGTTATGTAAATAAATTGTTAAAGTTATGACATCATATGACAAAACTTGGTTTTCATTAGTATTACAGTGATGACGATCATTGGTGATTGTAGTTGCGACTAATTTTATATAGTCAAAGAAGTAACATAACAGACCAATGCTGGGCCTATAAAATTATATTGGCTCTCTTTACTCTTCAGAATCGAATAAAGCAATGCAACCATTCCTATTTGGTGGAAGTAGAAGAAGGTGATACTTATTTATAGAATAAGGGTGACAAACTAAGTCCATCAAATAGTAATTGGAAGCTGTGGCCTATAGACATCTACATCTATCCTCGTTTAAGAATCAACATGCACATGAGTTATCATCCTCGAATACTAAAAAAGAATGCTTCGTTACGAGTAAAAAAGGTCTACGGTTGTCTACACTAACCATACAAAACACAGCAACATTAAGCTGTTATTGTACGCTGCTATTCTGTGAGAGCATGGTCCTTCCCCGGTCACGTCGACTTATTCATGCTACAACTAATATAGCAGCAGCATGGCTCTCCCACGTTAGATCACCAACAAAAATAGTTTTTGATTGAGTGATAGGGGCGTTATGATTAGTTGTTTTCATTCAGTCGATTCCCTTAAGATTTAGGAGGCAAGCACACTAGCTGAAAAGCAACTTAATAAGCCATAAGAGTACATTTATAAAAATAGCCCTGAATGTACAGGCAACAGTTGTAATATGGGTTAGTCCAACAATAGTGTGGACCCCTAATAAAAATATGGCGCTAACTAGAAAACGAGTCGACTTCCGACAGCGCGCCGGGAAAATAAACAGGAGCCTGTCGTGGACAAATTATATGCTCTGTTCTTCTGGTTGAGTGGTGTAGGTTTTAAGCGTTAGCGGGTACAAGGCCATGTTATCTTGGTTGGAAATAAAAAAAATAATCACCGTGATTATATAAATGATTGTATAAGTGGGAGTTATCCCACAGTATATTCTACACCTATTCTAGACCAATACTGGGCTGTATTATTAAAGTGTAGAATAGAATAGAACAGAATTATTTTTATTCAATATTGATTATTACATAATACTTATTGAAAGTAATTTTTTAATTTATTACCGTTATTATTGTAATTTTCAAGTTTGAAACGAAGTAAATAGCAATAATGTTATTAAAATTACTTATATATGAAAGATAACGCAATCTCTTTGTAAATTTGACGTGGCAGATCCCTTTTTGCAGCAAAAAACTGAACAATTCGGCATTTTTGTAGGACGTCGATTCAATCGCGCAACTAGATTTAGTCTAGTGAGCGGTGCGGTTGGAACTAGTTTTATTGTACTCATAGAATCGCGTGGATTTATACTCTGACAGAGAAGAACGCTACTCTCCTCCGATCCGCCGGTGGCCCGTGTTGCTCTATGTTTGTAATACAGAATAACTACCACGTTTAAAACAAGTATAAATAAACATAACGACCGTATTAAACAAACGTTACCAACATAACGACCGCTTCCGCGTTTGACTCGACGCTCCCGCCAGCTGCACCGGGTCAACTAGCGGGCATGAATAAGCGATTTCGGCGCGCTCGCGGTCTTCACATAATTGCACCGCCATCGCAATCGCCGGACGCCCGTCAATTTGACGTCTAATCATCGCACGCTGTTTGTTTGACGAGTTTAAACGCGATCGCTCGTCATTGGGCCTGTTACGAACGCACTTATTGAGAAACTGCCCAGTCAGCCGCTTTAAAGGTGCAATTAAATTGTTCTGTTGCCACTCCGGTACCAGAACGTAAATGGCGATGTAAGAATATCCACTACCCCATATCCCGTGGCTGTCGTAAGAGTCGACAGAGGGAAACAAATCAGGAGATGGGCAGCAGCGACTTCCTAATAACGACTAAAAATAGAAAACTACGGTTGCCAACCCGCTTGCCAACTGTAGCGACTATGGCAAATATCACCCCTATGAGGCAATCTGTGGGGGAGGCCTTTGTTCAGCAGTAGACTTTAATAGGCTGTACCGGCAATCGGAACGGTAGTTGCTCGAGCAAACGGTAAAAACGAACTCGGTAGAATAGAACGGCTTCGTGGCGCAGTGGCTTTAGCATTGAGTTGCGGCACTGAGGGTTGCAGTTTCGAATCCCGCACGGAGTCTTTGTATGGCTTACAAATGATTCCAGGTCTGGATGTTATCCTTGTGTGGTTTATGTTTGTAAACTGCCACGTAACAGGAGAAAATCTTATTGTAGGGGTAACGTTATTTTAGACAAGAGAGAAGAGAAGGGACAATTTGTAGTTCATTTAGCAGAGCCACGTTGTAGCTTTGGCATGAAGTGGAGTGGTTATTGTCATCCAATTTCACCCCGTGTTGAAACAGAAACAGAAACTTTTTTTATTCAATATAGATTATAAATCACTCCATCTAGTGGGGGGTCGGCCTACACTTCGCCTACCGGTACGAGGCTGTCACTCGAGAACCTTTCTTCCCCATTGGTTGGTGTCGGGCCCACTGCCACTTTAGCTTACTAATCTGTTTGGGCTATGTCGGTTACTCTGTTTCTACTGCGGATATCCTCATTTCTAAGTTTATCACGCAGAGACACCCCGAGCATAGCCTTCTCCATAGCTCGCTGAACGACCTTGAGCTTCCTCACACGGCCAGCAGTGAAGGACCACGTCTCATATCTGTAGGTAAGTCATCACTGGCAACATGCACTGGTTGTACAATTTCGTTTGATTTTTATAGTTTGATTAATATAGTATAATATAACAATGAAGATATTTATAATACTGTCAAATAATTATATTTCTTTTTAATAATTTGTATTTATTCAATGATGTAATTCAGTTTTTATTCCTTACAAAATAATGAATGCATGTTGTGATTACCCATAAAAAGAAATACAATTATAATGTGTTGAATTTGTTATGAAAATGATCTTTGTATTACTGCTGTAATTTCTGTTGGTAATCCTAATAAATAAATAATACTTATTGCAAGTCACTCTATCTATTGTTTAATTACCACTGGTTCGAAAAACCTTCGGTCCTGGGAAGAACAGCAAGAAACCCAGCGGGACTTTTTTTTAAATAACAGCTTACAATCATGTATGTTACACAAATTAACAACACAACAAATTATAAATAGCTTGCTAGCGATCACCTCACTTCCAGTGGTTATTAATATATATAAGTTATTTAATATTATAATAACCCTTTTTATACAAACTTAGTTTAATAAACTTTTTGAACTTTGAGCAGGTCAAATTTTGTATATTTTCTGGGATTTTGTTGTAAAAGCGTATACATCGCCCTAAGAATGAATTACTGACACGATGGAGTCGAGTAATTGGTATTACTAGCTTGTGTCTGTTCCTAGTATTTACAGAATGAATATCACTTATTTTTGTAAAACTACTTTTATATTTGTGTACGTACATTACATTTTCATAAATGTATTGAGAGGCCAAAGTTAATATATTAATTTCCTTAAATTTCTGTCGCAGCGATTCTTTAGGCTTTAAATCATAAACTGCTCTTATGGCCCTCTTCTGTAAAACAAATATAATTTCAGTGTCAGCTGCGTGTCTCCATAGCAAAATACCATACGACATTGTGCTATAGAAATAGCTAAAGTAAACTAGTCTAGCTGTTTAAACACTGGTTAGACTTATAATCTTTTTTACAGCAAATTTATCTTAAGAGTTGTCTATGGGAAATTCTAGTAAAATCTTATCGCTTTCAAATCCTTATAGCCATCAAAAGTGAACTGCTCAACATGAACCTCCCTTATACATAATTTATTAGGTGGGATATCTGGCATAGTTGCAAGCGCAGTTATTTTTATTATTTTGAGTTGTTGTAAGAAAGATGTCCTGTCTAAGAGGTGACAGAGGGCCATCAGGGAGGGGTGATATGGTACATACTCGGATTTCTGGTTTAAGAAATTTATTTCTCATAAGAATAAAACATTAATTTGTCTGAGAAATACAAGATTGACTTAAAATAGATACGTATGTTTACATCTGAACAAATGCTGGAGCGACATTATTTTATTTAAATTACATTATTATTGTAAGAACATTGACAATTACATTTCAAACTCAGATTAACATAAAATAAAAATGTGGGTAAGTTGAAAACAATTACATCGACAAATTCAAAACATTGCACACATTATAATATTGTTAAACATTGAGTATAGCAAACGGCTATGGTCTCATTACATGTCAAAAATCGAAGCACATCTATTACTATCATAAATTTCTATCTGGCATAACTATATTAAGTAGTTAATGTATGCGTGGAATATTAAGATTTAATTTGTTGCGCATTCAATTTTAGACGATCTTATTTAAAATTATATTATATTATTTAATCCGTAAATTTAAGAATTATCACGTTGCTTACATAGTATGAGATAATATTATTTAGGTATTTAGATTAATCATATTGTATTTAAAATCATTAATTTATTAGAAATCTAGATTTGAAATTATTATAATATGAAATATTATTAATTTCTTAAAAATAAATTATGAAAAGACATGATATTATTAGGATTTGCAGTAGATTTATTAGTTTTAATTTTATATTTTTGGAACGAAGTTCCTTATCGGACAGTATGAATTGGGGGCTAGACGAGAAAAAGTGTAAGAATTTTTCCGTCAAGACCCTTTCTCTTAGAGTATTAAACTACTCTAAGCCCTTTCTGACGTAGTGTAGACGACCTTGGCAGCTATAAGGAAGAGAGATGGAATAATATCCATCTCCCTCGCACAAGTTAACTGTTGTAAAATAGTAAAATTAAAAATTTATTAATAAAATAAAAGAATAAATTCCAATATTCTGTTTATCAAAACAATCGTAAATAAATCAATACTTTTCAAAGACAAAAATTACTGTCTGCATTTTTTGTACATTTCCGCAGAGGATAAAAAAGCCATTTAAATTCTGATTCCGTACAAACATGTCGCAATTAGGATAAATTTCTTCAGCCTCTTTAATCCTGTTCTCACACAATAACGAGGAAAATCTTTTTATAAAACCCCATTGGAAAGCAATTCGAGGATGTCCAGATTTAATTTAATGAAGAGCACCGTCCGTAATTCGCCATCGACTACTTCAAGGGTAGGGTGGCGGGAGGAGGGGGAGCCGCAAGACTCGACATGTTTTTAACTTGGTGCATAATTACGAGAGGTCCAGTGCAGTCCGGTTGGGAATTATCATATCTGAAGCGGGGATTTGCGTTATTGCAAACCACTTTCAATAGACGAGCTTGCGTCGCTCTTTCTATTTAATATTGGAATTAATGCAGATTACTTTATACATTGGACTGACCAGATTTTATATTTTGTATGCAAATTCATCCATTAATATAAATAAGTTAGTATTATTGTTTGTCTACGTATACTCACACATACTCACTCTCACCACACTACTAAAGATTGGCTGTAGAGAATGTCACTATGGCATTAAATTTGCCTTTGGGAATAAAATTAAAAATTTGGGAAGTGATTTGTAAATTTTGAGTTCAATCACCATTCTGATCACCATTTACGATATTCACACGGCATCAATTTTCCATTACACGTGACAATGCGATTAAGAATCTCTCATTTGTGTGATTATCACCTGCATCTATGCGATATCATACTTCACATTTGTGTTCCGATTCAACGAATAATGTCCTAATCCGACGCGATGTGGTTCTTCGGTAAATTTAGCGAAGAACCACATCGCGTCGTCGTCACTTTCGTGCTTCTTTATTTTATCAATTCGTCAATTCCATTTTTTTTTTGCTTGCTGCTAACTCTAGTGCGGCTTCAGATGTATGCACTTCCACTATAGCTATCTATTTGTCGTTATCGACTTTCATTTCTGGTTATCCACTCGGTTCGGTGTTGAGGGCGACATTTTCAGAACGGAAGCTGAAGCAAGCTGAACTTTCAGTTCTTAACTAAAAACGCACGTTCATTTTTTTACATTTCATTGATATCGTGTGTCGTCTTAACATTGCAAAGTTTTAATTCTGTGGTCACAGATAAAGCGATATTAAAGAAGATAAATCGCACAATAATTAACAATTTATTTATTTGTAAATCACAGATTTAATATAACACTAGCTGACCAGGCAGACGTTGTTCTGTCCTTTCCGAACGACCTTTTCCTTTCCCAAAAAAACTCCTGAAATTAGCAATAAGAAAATTGACGGTCTCTTATCGGGATAAAAACTATCCTATCTCTCAAGTTGGACCAAACTGCACACAGTTTGCAATTTTTTCTTTGAAATCGGTTGAATACTTACAGCAACACGTGGTGGTTATACTACTAAATTGTAGCTTATATTAAACGTTTGTATTTTTAATATAGCGCCATCTATTAAATATTTACTCAATCCAGTCAACAGATATCGTCATCTGACAGAATCGTTTGGAGCTAGCAGATAATTGTGACCGTCAAATAATATACAAATAATTTTCAATATAATAATATTGTATTGCTACTATAAATTGAGATGTAAACTATCCTATCTTTTAAGTTGGACCAAACTGCACATTGACCAAAAATTTCATTGAAATCAGTTCAGTAGTTTAGGAGTCCATCGCGGACAAACAACGTGACACGTACTTTTTATATATAAAGATTAATTTGAAGTTGTAAAAAGTCGAATGCAATATATCAAACTCCAAACTAGTTAGTAATTACATATTGCAAATTTGGTAGGTACCTAAGAATCAAAACATTCAGTTTTTGCAAAATAAAATATCGTTGGTAACGTGAGCAGGGAATGCAAACAAATATTTCAGACCTTTTCAGATATGGAAAGCGATCGAGATCGCGTATCTATTAATGATCTCTTATGCGTGTTCTTTTATAATGTCGAACATAGAAAGATAAAAGTTAAAGTCATTGAATCAACAAAATAAATTATTGCTATTGCCTATTATTTATCAACTATGAAAAGTAACGTAACAAATGATAAAAAACGAAGTGACTTGAGACCAAACGAGAGAGTCACGCAGTAACGATAAGCAAATATCTCGATATAATTCGACAAACACATAGACAATGAGGCGAGAACGAGCAAACAGTCAGACAGGAATGCGGACAAATGGCCCTCGTCCCGGGACACTTGTGCCAACATAATCAGGCTCATTATTGTCTGGGGCTCGCCGTATTAGTCCAATCCAACACGGACACTGTTTGGTTAGATGTTACACTTTTTAACTGTTGTGTCCCGAAGGTGATAATGTAAATATTAAAATTAGTAAGGAGGTTTATTTGTATCAATTATACGTGTTAGAGCCATGCTGCAGCTATATTATGGTTGTACCACGATTTAAATTAAAAAATTCAGAAATTTTCGAAAGTTGCCTCTTATATAACCATGGGACGAACTGCAAACTGGATGATGGATTTTCTACCCTACACTGCCACTGTAAAGCTAAAAAGTAATTACGACTAGAAAAACATTCTTCTTTAGCAAGGTTATGTCGTCTCGATCGGGTAGGTAGGACCACGCTCTCACAGAATACCAGCGTGAAATAGCAGCTTAACACTGCAGTTTCGTATGGTGAGTGCAAAGAAATAGATACCCTTTTTCTGAATACGAGGCATTCCATCTTAGCCCTCTGGTGTGACAACGCATCTGTAAATGTAAATGTTTACGAACCACAGTACCCTTACCATCAGGTGGACTGTGTGGTCATTTGTCACCATATTCAATAAAAACCTAAGTTATAGTTTCTGTAAAATTATTTTTAAATTGAAATTTAACTAAGACACAATGTAACACACATCGTGCCTTAGTTAAATATGAGCCATGAGCCATGTAAAATATGATGCAAAATAAACGGCGAGTCATGGCGTTTGGCGCGTAGCTATTAACCTGTCGCGGGTTGTTATGGTGTGCATTGTGCGCGGCCATCTTGCAACTGCTGTCAGCGCCCCCTGTGCACTTTGCACCGGAAACGAGCACTTTTCTGTGTTTATTTGAGTGATTTGGATCGTGACTATGTAAACTTTGTGGTTATTATGTAACGGTCAATTGGTGTTGAAATAATAACATTATTTTCAGTGGTTTAAAGAATAATTTTATTATATACAAAATTAAAAACTATAATAATAAAAAAACTAAAACTAGAAACTTAATCATATAGTCTTACTCCCCGCGGTATCGTGCCAAGAACACTGGCTCCGTTTCCCCGCTGCATGGCTATACTTAGCCTTTGAGCGAGAAAAGAACCAGCCCTCTTATCACCAGCAGCAACGACCAGCCGCGGGTGGAGTTCCTTTAGGAACTACACCGCACGTGAACCCCACGGGCCGATAGTCTCTACAGCAAATGGCACAAATACGTAGTCGTCTCTTAGAGACTCTTCTTTGCGCCACTTACTCAGTTCAGTTGCCACTGATGCCGCCACGGCTCTATACGAGGTACCCCTGAGATGAGAGGCCGCCAAAGTGTCTACGCAAGTAGCATCCCACACTAGGGCTTTACCTCTCTCCCAACGACCAATGTCATACCGTCGGGTCTCCTGCCATCGTCTCTAAATATTCCATAAGGCTCTAAAACCGAGGGAACATTTATAGAGACGTCATTTTCAATTATAACAAAGACTTTAACCGTGTAGTGACCGTATAAGAACATCCACTAGCTCACGTTGAAGAGGCGACAGAGGGGAACGAGAGAGGTGGGTAGCAGTGTTTTCCTGATTATACCCTTAAATTAAAAAAAAAACTGTTGTTGCTAAGCGCGACAAGTAACTTACAAGCAAATTAAGGAGGAATCCCCTTTGAGGCAATCGATAGGGAGTCCTCTCTATCGAGGAGTCCAGTGATGGATATTGATAGGCTGTTATGAATGAATGAATAATTGAATGAATAAAAAGTCAGCTATAAATTAAGGGACAAATGTAAAGAAATACTATTTGTGTCGATTATGTGTTTTTGCCATATGCTGGCGGTGCAAGAATAACCAGACACCCTATATTGAGGTTCATATGACGATCGGGATACTTGTTCTCGTTTCCACTTATAGTTCACATGCGCAGATTCATAACACACACAATGGCATCACTTTTACGTATCCTAAATCCACTTCAAATCATTATTTAAAAAATTAAACGATAGCAACAATTAGCTAGCGGTCAAACTCGCGCCAAAAACTTAAACGTCATCAAATAAAAAAACGCGCCATGATTATATGTCAGTACGAAAAGAGTTGTATATGAAATATCGAAAAATAAATCTGCACCAATCCCCAATACCTAAAGCAGGTATACAATATGAAAAAATCATCCCTCCCCATCACCTTATCGATCAAGACCTAATAAAAAGTCCTCGACGAGCCTCCAGCGGCGCGGCCACACACGCCTTCCCCGAACCTCTCATCGCTCCACTAACAATAATTACGCATTTATTTTCTCTCCAAACCTCTCTTGACACTCTGATGCATCCCGTGTCATTTCTTTATGCGCGCCACCAACTTAAGCCCGCGCTCATAAATCCATTTTACTTTTCTAAAGTCTTTGAGTTCTGATAATTAAGATTCAAAATGGAGGCGTGTTGTGTTCATGGATGATAAACAAGGTAGGTAGTTATTGAACGAGGTGCCTACACGCTCATTAGTAGGTTGTAGGCACACATAATACTGGTGCCGGGTCGGGTATGGTAACAATATTAAAATAATAAGACGTTAATGGCCCTTTGTGTTGCTGGGCTTTGGTCTGGTATGGTTTGGACAAGCGCCGGACTGTTCTTTTATTGAATAAGAGGAAATGTTTTCATTTTTCATGGTAACTTAAAAACATGGGTAGGTTACACTATCTGTATCTATACATATACATAAAATTTACATGTTTGTCTGTATTATTGAAATTGCTGCCTTATTTTGAGCTGACTAGGGGTTATTAGCATGTCATTAAGACATGAATAATCATTTTCAAAATTTTTATCTGTCTGTCTGTATGATGTACTGAGTCGATTGTGATGAAACTTTACGAACAGATAGAGTACAATGCCAGGAGGAATATACAGGAGGGAGATACAGGCTAGATTTTATCCGAAAAATTAATGATATATTTTTTTAAATCTATTTTAAATGGAAATAACGCCACGTTAATAGATCCTATACAGGCAAAGCCGGGCGGGTCGCAAGTCATAAATAAATGATTACATCTTATAATTCGAAAATGCTACTTGTAGTATATAGAGAATAGAATAGAATAATTTTTATTCAATATAAATTACAGGAATATTTATTGGAAGTCATTTATGCAACGTCAGGTTCGGAAAAATCCTCTATTCTATGAAAACCAGTAAGAAACCCAAGTGCGACTTTGTTGAAACCTTAATTTACAATATAATATGCCAAACATTAAATATGAAAGCAATTATAAAAAACATAGTAGGTACTACCTTATTCCGAGGGGATATATATATATATATATATATATATATATATATATATATATACCTACCTATTTAGTAGTGTTTCTACCTCACAACTTGGACATACACACATTACAATAAATTACTATTACTATTACTTGTAATGAATATTTAATGAAAATTATTATATATTTTCTCTATAAAGGTTTCGTTTTGACAACTTGATACATTATTGGTAATATAATATTATATCAATAGCACTGTGTTTTAGTGTTGTTAGCAATCATTTCATCAATCGATTGTTTAGAACTTTTTAATATTGGTTATTTTAATCTAATCAATATTTTTTATTATTGTGAAGGATGGGAAAAATCATTGTCCAAAAATATTTTTTTATGAACGACGAAAACACTCTACCCGATGGTAAGTGGTTGCTGTGCCGTATACATCTATCCTCGATTACGAATGAAAATACAAATGCGTTGTCACCCGTGACAACTAAGATGGAATGCCTCGTTTCCAGTAAAAAGGGTCTCCGGCTCTCTTCACTCACCATGCGAAACACAGCAGCGTTCAGCTGATATTTTACGCTGGTATTCTGTGAGAGTATGATCCTTCCCGGTCAAGCCGACCCATTCATTTTACAACTATACCACTAATATACCTGCAGCATGGTTTTACCACGTAAAAAAGAAAGATAGCTTTTTTCGTGTAAAAAATAGTTTGACGACAAAAATGGCGCTATTTTGAAGATTGGTAAAATTTAGATTAGGTACCTTTAACCGACGAGAATGTACGTGTTAACATACATGAATGTAAAATAGCGAGAAGTGTGTCGGGATCGTGTTTCCGTAGTTTCTGCCTACCCCTCTGGGTGACTACCCTGACCATTAGATACATTGAAACATTTTCTTCCGTAGCCTAATTAATCTCCCGAAATCGACCACCAGAATCTAAATTCAACTGTAAAACAACAACAAAAATTGAACTATGTTAATCTTTACGGCTGTAATTAGACCATTACGCTCTACACTTACAAGTTACACAAAAAATTTTGTCAAAATTATAAATTATACTATTGACAATTTTTCTTTTTGAAAGAATTAGGCAGGCGTATTTGAACCGGCTACGCGTAAATATAGTTTTATAAGCCGTCTTTAATAACTGGCAAAAATTTAAAGCTAAACAGTTATTTGTTCGATATAATTGGTCGAGAGTTCTCGGGCCCTGGGTTCGATGCTGAGTGTTTACTCAGGCGCCGAGTACCAATGTTACTGATTATTGTTAACAAGCCGCGAGCCACTCCACACCTTTTTCTTATTTACTTCTGTATATTATCCATGAATGAAAGTAGCGTTAATTTTAAAGAATGTATATATCTACGTGGAAGGAGACCTTTTCTGCGTAGAAGATTGTACCTACCTGGTGCTGTACCTATCTTTTTTTGCTGGTAAAAGTCAGTGCGTGTACTGGTGTGTTCCGGTGTGAAGAGTAGAGTCAATTATCTTATCTCAAAACAATTATAGGTAGTGAGGCATTTCATCCGAGTTCATAGAAGTGACAATGTATCTGTAGCTTTCTTTGTATGAAGTTGGCTGCAATGCCATGAATGACATGAAAAGTCGCTACTTACCACTGGTGGGCTGTAACTTCATTTGTTACTCAAAATTGCCAATATATTCCTCCATACAGAAAACACCTTAAGGTGTCTTTATCTAGCATTCAATAAAACAACACTACTTCTATTTTCTACCGACTTCAAAAAGGAGACTGTACTCAATTCGACTGTATGTTTTTTTATGTGTGTTACCTCATAACTTTTTACTGGGTGAACCGATTTCGATGATTCTTTTTTAATTCAAAGCTGGTAGTTCACCTGTGGTCCCATGTAAATTTGATCAAGGTCTTAGCAATAGTTTTGAGTTATTCTTAATAATTTATATTGAAGTCGGTTGCACAAAATTTTTAATTTTAAATTATTATATAAGGAGTTGAATAATTGCCAAGGTCAACAATATCAAAAAATAAACCCTTAAAAACAGGTATTGTGAACTTAGACAGATTCGTTGAGAACTGTTTGCCGAAGAGTCGAGGGCACAGAACTTAAAAATTGAAAAGGTGCGGTCCTCCAATTTGCACATATACGCGTTTGGAGCCCTCAAATTGGACGGTTCTCGAGCGGAGGACGCTGGAGAGCCGCGCGGGAACTGTTGGCCCACCAAACTATTCACAAAGAGCCCTTTCAAGAAGTCGCATTACTCTATTTACCCATCTCGACACTACAAGATGCCACTTTACATTTTTGGGTGCCTTTTGTAAAGGGTTGTCATACAGCGAACTGATAGAAACTTTTCAATGCAATAACCAAAGAAAGATGTCGACCTTTTTTCAATTTATAAGCCGGAGTTTCAACTACGCGAAATACTTTTTGTTATTTTTAGTTGTAGCATGTAAAATATTTGGAGAGGAAAGAGAAAAAATAACATGTTAATATGCAGATATATATTATAGCAATATATTATATTTGAAGTATGGTTAATTAACCACCTTGTAAGCGATACAGAAAGTCGATGGACGGTTTCACGTACTGGTAATGTACAGGAATATATAAAAAAAAAATTCGACGTGATAGAACCATGCTGCAGATAAATTTCTGGTATAGTTGTAGCACGAATGAGTCGGCTGGACCGGGGAAGGACCACGCTCTCACAGAATACCAGCGTAAAATAGCAGCTGAACGCGGCTGTGTTTTGTATGGTGAGTGTAGAAAACCGAAGACTTTTTACTGGAAACGAGACATTTCATCTTAGTACTCGTGGGGTTACAACGCATCTGCATCTGATTCGTTATCGAGGAAAGATGTAGATGTCTATGAGCCACAGCAACCACTTACCACCAGGTGGACTGTTTGCTCGTTTGTCATCCTTATCTTATTAAAATCTTTTTAGCGACAGTATGTGATATTATTTTCCATAATATGCAATTTTTTTTAAAGACTGGTTTACTTATCTTGTGTACTTATTGAGCATATACGTTATAAATAAATGTGTTGCCATCCATAAATAAAATGTGTGGATTCCGAAACATGAAGCCGACGTCCGCGAACTTTTAAAATAAAAGCGAATCCGTCTACGACATAATTTGGTTTGTGTGCTTGCGATACGAGGACATTAGGCGCCAGAACTGCCAAGACACAAATCACGCCACGGGGTCTCCCCATCTCCCCATAAAACACTATAACTCGATTACCGGTACGCCGCAATAACCGGACTTTATTTACCGGTGCCAGTCGATATCCGCAAGGTCTATTTAACCGGTATTATCCGGTGGATTTAGCGAGCGTCGCCCGCCCGGGCTATCTGGAAGGATTAAAGTGCTGTCCGTCGAGTTATTTACTTCTCTCGATAAAGTATTTTTGCCGGTTATTTCGTGTTCCGGACGGAGAGTCGTGTTGCGACTGGAGAGCACTTTACGTTTGTTGGCGAGTCGTTTTAAGCGAGCCATTTCTTTGGCATTAGATTAACAAGTTTATTTGAACGCGGTTAAAGTCTTGTAATATCGATAATGGCCGAGTTGTAATGTAAGGGCTTCATAGCTAGAGTTACCTCTCTAATATATCTATCTACATCCTTTTCTAATGTCTTGAGAAGAAAGGAAGGTACGCTTATAGGTCTAAAGGACTTTGGTAAAGCGTAGTCCTTGCTGCCAGCCTTAGGTATAAATAGAACTTAGTCAATTGTTTATCGTTCTGGAATATATGTCCATTCACAACTTGTTCTGAAGATTTTCGCCTGATCAGGAAGAAGGATATCGATACCTAGCTATAGTTGCATGGGAATTATTCCATCCTCACTGCTTGTTTGATACGGTTTAAAGCAGTCAACAGCCCACTGCACCAGGTTTGGCTTATTATCTTTGCAACCCTACACCAGTCCTCATTACATATTATAATCAAAAAAAAAATGTATGGATGTAAGTTGATTACGAACAACTGCTCTAAGGATCCTTCACTGCTGGCCGTATGATGAAGCTCAAGGTCGCTCAGCGAGCTATGGAGAGGGCTATGCTCGGAGTTTCTCTGCGTGATAAACTTAGGAATGAGGTTATCCGCAGTAGAACCAGAATAACCGACATAGCCCAACGGATTAGTAAGCTAAAGTGGCAGTGGGCCGGCCATATAGCTCGAAGAACCGACAACCGATGGGGAAGAAAGGTTCTCGAGTGGCAGCCTCGTACCGGTAGGCGAAGTGTATGGCGTCCCCCCACAAGATGGAGTGACGACCTGGTAAGACATGCAGGAAGTCGATGGATGCAGGTGGCTCAGGACCGTGCTTTGTGGCATTCTTTGGGGGAGGCCTATGTTCAGCAGTGGACTTGTGAAGGGCTGTAATGATGATGATGATGATGATGCTCTAAGGATTATATTATATTTGTATAATGTGCCGTGTTTCTAGATGTTAATAAAAATGCATGTAATAACAGTGATATGTTTATATATAAGACGTAGTGATGTGATGAAAATAAAATGAAGTGATGCCGGTAAACCATTGCGGTGTTAGGGCTAACTAGTACTTAAATATACGATTTTTAACCTAAAATAGTTACTTTGCTGATTAATAGATACATCTAAGCACTATACAATGCGTGGTTGGTGATGGTTTGATATATTATATCGAAAAATAAAATAAAACATCTCAATTGCCGTCCATACCGTGTGGAGCGTGAGAGTATACATCGCCGATTGTCCAAGGCTTTTTTTTAAATTAATTTAAGTGTTTTTTTTACATCAATCTCCGTTTTTTCCTGAGTCAATTAAGCTTCCAACTGCACTGCACTGCACTGTACTCCACAGATTATCACTAGGGCGGGATCCTGTTTGACATCACACAACTGCATTATTATCGAGTTGTAAATTGTACTACGAATTTCTGTTTCTTAATGTTGTGTGTTGGTCAAATAAATGTTTCTTTCTTTCTTTCTTCTGAGAGGTGATGATGGAAAATGTCACAAAGCCAACGGCTTCCATAGATGGCTGAATAGCCATCAGGATAAGTGTGACGTAACATTTCCAAAGCGGAGCCTCAACGGACAGCAGTCATGAGTGCGAAATTTCTGGTTATCCTTTTATCAATTCATCTACTAAGCGTGAAAACTTTTCAGAAATAAGATTAATTTTGTAGTTGTTATATGCTATTAAATTTAACATAGTAAACTATAGTAATAATAAAATTTGTATTGTCTCAGAAAACTCAGTAAACGGACAGGTTAGTGAATGCGCGCAATCGATTTCCAGGTAACAGACGTGCCTCCGTTTGCTATTCTGCTAATGTTGGTGCGTTTGTTTGACGAACCGATAATTGGTGCAGTGTTTTATTAATTGGAGACGGTTCAATGTCTACAATGAGGGCGAGAATACAAGACATGACATCGTGGTTCACGCGACGTAATGGTTTTTAAATTAAATGTATTCAAAATGATTCAAAACAAAATGTTTCGTTAACCAAAGTAATATCAACAATATTATCCACCACTGTGCGAGTTACTAGAAGTTTTCTTTCTCGCACTACCTCCTTGTGGAATCGACTACCACCAGCGATTTTTCAGGACCGACACAACAAAGGGACCTTCAAGAAAAGAGCCTGCTCTTTTTTAAAAGACCGGGAACGCACCTCCTATTCCCCTGGTGTTGCAGTTGTTCATGGGCGACGGTCGACTCTTACCGTCAGGTGAGCCGCATACTTGTTTGCCCCTTCTTCTATAAAAAAAACAATAGAAGGTGTATCCAACATCCATTTTTGTACCGTAAGTGTCAAGAGAAATTGGAAAGAAAACCAGAAAATCAAAACAAGATTTCATGGCTTGGAATGGCATGGGAACAGTGTCAAAGGTACGTCTGGAACTGCGATAACCAATTCACCTGCCAAGCGTGGATAAGGAAAACAGTCGCTACAATATAAAAAAACTCATGTGCTAACGATTATAGAACTATCTTAGGTTAAAGATTGAAGAAAGTCAAAATGGATGACTGCTCCAACAGAATAGTCAGCGTGCCGTTACGTCCTATGTATACACTCCATTCATGCCGCTTAGGTCAGTAATCAGAGACAACTATTATTTTTACAAAATGGGGCTGACAAACGAATACACATTCCACCTGATTATAATGGTCAAATGATTACCTGAATGGTAAGTGGATGCTGTGGCACATAAACATCTGCGTCTATCCTCGGTTACGAATCAAAATTCAGATGCATTGTCACCCGTGAGGACTAAGATGGAATGCCTCGTTTCCAGTAAAAAGGGTCTCCGGTTCTCTAAACTTACCATAAGCAGCGTTAAGTTGATGTCTGACGCTGGTATTCAGTAAGAGCATGATTTCCCGATCAAGCTGACACATTCGTGCTACAACTATACCAGTAATATAGCTGCAGTATGGCTCTACCACGTAAAGTCAAGGAGTACTTTCATGAAAATAGCTCCTGGGAATTAATTGATCGCCACCATGCTGGTTCCATTAAAATTCATATATAAAAAATTCTACAAAATTATATATCTATACATATACATAAAATTTACATGTTTGTCTGTATTATTGAAATTGCTGCCTTATTTTGAGCTGACTAGGGGTTATTAGCATGTCATTAAGACATGAATAATCATTTTCAAAATTTTTATCTGTATGTCTGTATGATGTACTGAGACGATTGTGATGAAACTTTACGAACAGATGGAGTACAATGCCAGGAGGAATATACAGGAGGGAGATACAGGCTAGATTTTATCCGAAAAATTAATGAAATTTTTTTTTAAATCTGTTTTAAATGGAAATAACGCCACGTTAATAGATCCTATACAGGCAAAGCCGGGCGGGTCGCAAGTCATAAATAAATGATTACATCTTATAATTCGAAAATGCTACTTGTAGTATATAGAGAATAGAATAGAATAATTTTTATTCAATATAAATTACAGGAATATTTATTGGAAGTCATTTATGCAACGTCAGGTTCGGAAAAATCCTCTATTCTATGAAAACCAGTAAGAAACCCAAGTGCGACTTTGTTGAAACCTTAATTTACAATATAATATGCCAAACATTAAATATGAAAGCAATTATAAAAAACATAGTAGGTACTACCTTATTCCGAGGGGATATATATATATATATATTATATACCTATTTAGTAGTGTTTCTACCTCACAACTTGGACACACATTACAATAAATATTACTTGTAATGAATATTTAATGAAAATTATTATATATTTTCTCTATAAAGGTTTCGTTTTGACTACTTGATTCATTATTGGTAATATAATATTATATCAATAGCACTATGTTTTAGTGTTGTTAGCAATCATTTCATCAATCGATTGTTTAGAACTTTTTAATATTGGTAATTTTAATCTAATCAATATTTTTTATTATTGTGAAGGATGGGAAAAATCATTGTCCAAAAATATTTTTTTTGAACGACGGAAACACTCCACCCGATGGTAAGTGGTTGCTGTGGCGCATACATCTATCCTCGATTACGAATGAAAATGCAAATGCGTTGTCACCCGTGACAACTAAGATGGAATGCCTCGTTTCCAGTAAAAAGGGTCTCCGGCTCTCTTCACTCACCATGCGAAACACAGCAGCGTTCAGCTGATATTTTACGCTGGTATTCTGTGAGAGTATGATGCTTCCCGGTCAAGCCGACCCATTCATTTTACAACTATACCACTAATATACCTGCAGCATGGTTTTACTACGTAAAAAAGAAAGATAGCTTTTTTCGTGTAAAATAGTTTGACGATAAAAATGGCGCTATTTTGAAGATTGGTAAAATTTAGATTAGGTACCTTTAACCGACGAGAATGTACGTGTTAACATACATGAATGTAAAATAGCGAGAAGTGTGTCGGGATCGTGTTTCCGTAGTTTCTGCCTACCCCTCTGGGTGACTATCCTGACCATTAGATACATTGAAACATTTTTTTCCTTAGCCTAATTAATCTCCCGAAATCGACCACCAGAATCTAAATTCAACTGTAAAACAACAACAAAAATTCAACTATGTTAATCTTTACTGCTGTAATTAGACCATTACGCTCTACACTTACAAGTTACAGAAAAAATTTTGTCAAAATTATAAATTATACTATTGAGAATTTTTCTTTTTGAAAGAATTAGGCAGGCGTATTTGAACCGGCTACGCGTAAATATAGTTTTATAAGCCATCTTTAATAACTGGCAAAAATATAAAGCTAAACAATTGTTTGTTCGGTATAATTGGTCGAGAGTTCTCGGGCCCTGGGTTCGATGCTGAGTGTTTACTCAGGCGCCGAGTACCAATATTACTGATTATTGTTAACTAGCCGCGAGCCACTCCACACCTTTCTCTTCTTTACTTCTGTATATTATCCATGAATGAAAGTAGCGCTAATTTTAAAGAATGTATATATCTACGTGGATGGAGTCTTTTGAAGTCTGTACCTACCTTTATTTGCTGGTAAATAGCAGTGCGTGTACTGGTGTGTTCCGGTGTGAGGAGTGGAGTCAATACAATTATAGGTTGTGAGCCATTCCATCTGAGTTCATAGAAGTAATATGAAACAGTGGTAGAGCCACGCGGCAGCTTTTGCTATCGCACGGATGGGCCGGCTCGAACCGGGGTGGTACCACGACCTCACAGAATACCAGCGTGAAGTAGAGGCTTACCTCTGCGTTTCGCTTGGTGAGTGCAGGTGGCCGGAGGCCCTTTTTACTGAAAATGAGGCATTCCATCTTAGTCCTCACGGGTGACAACGTATCTGCATTTTGATTTGTAATAGAGGATAGATGTAGATGTCTATGGGCCGCAGCAACCACTTACCATCAGGTGGACTGTGTGCTCGTTTGTCACCTTTATCTTATAAAAAAAAGAAGTGACAATGTGTCTGTAGCTTTCTTTGAATGAAGTTGGCTGCAATGCCATGAATGACATGAAAAGTCGCTACTTACCACTGGTGGGCTGTAATTTCATTTGTTACTCAAAATTGCCAATATATTCCTCCATACAGAAAACACCTTAAGGTGTCTTTATTTAGCATTCAATAAAACAACACTACTTCTTCTTTCTTCCGACTTCAAAAAGGAGACGGTACTCAATTCGACTGTATGTTTTTTTATGTGTATAACCTCATAACTTTTTACTGGGTGAACCGATTTCGATGATTCTTTTTTATTTCAAAGCTGGTAGTTCACCTGTGGTCCCATGTAAATTTGATCAAGGTCTTACCAATAGTTTTGAGTTATTCTTAATAATTTATATTGAAGTCGGTTGCCCAAAATTTTTAATTTTAAATTATTATATAAGGAGTTGAATAATTGCCAAGGTCAACAATATCAAAAAATAAACCCTTAAAAACAGGTATTGTGAACTTAGACAGATTCGTTGAGAACTGTTTGCCGAAGAGTCGAGGGCACAGAACTTAAAAATTGAAAAGGTGCGGTCCTCCAATTTGCACACATACGCGTTTGGAGCCCTCAAATTGGACGGTTCTCGAGCGGAGGACGCTGGAGAGCCGCGCGGGAACTGTTGGCCCACCAAACTATTCACAAAGAGCCCTTTCAAGAAGTCGCATTACTCTATTTACCCATCTCGACACTACAAGATGCCACTTTACATTTTTGGGTGCCTTTTGTAAAGGGTTGTCATACAGCGAACTGATAGAAACTTTTCAATGCAATAACCAAAGAAAGATGTCGACCTTTTTTCAATTTATAAGCCGGAGTTTCAACTACGCGAAATACTTTTTGTTATTTTTAGTTGTAGCATGTAAAATATTTGGAGAGGAAAGAGAAAAAATAACATGTTAATATGCAGATATATATTATAGCAATATATTATATTTGAAGTATGGTTAATTAACCACCTTGTAAGCGATACAGAAAGTCGATGGACGGTTTCACGTACTGGTAATATACAGGAATATAAAAAAAAAATTCGACGTGATAGAACCATGCTGCAGATATATTTCTGGTATAGTTGTAGCACGAATGAGTCGGCTGGACCGGGGAAGGACCACGCTCTCACAGAATACCAGCGTAAAATAGCAGCTGAACGCGGCTGTGTTTCGTATGGTGAGTGTAGAAAACCGGAGACTTTTTACTGGAAACGAGGCATTTCATCTTAGTACTCGTGGGGTCACAACGCATCTGCATCTGATTCGTTATCGAGGAAAGATGTAGATGTCTATGAGCCACAGCAACCACTTACCACCAGGTGGACTGTGTGCTCGTTTGTCATCCTTATCTTATTAAAATCTTTTTAGCGACAGTATGTGATATTATTTTCCATAATATGCAATTTTTTTTAAAGACTGGTTTACTTATCTTGTGTACTTATTGAGCATATACGTTATAAATAAATGTGTTGCCATCCATAAATAAAATGTGTGGATTCCGAAACATGAAGCCGACGTCCGCGAACTTTTAAAATAAAAGCGAATCCGTCTACGACATAATTTGGTTTGTGTGCTTGCGATACGAGGACATTAGGCGCCAGAACTGCCAAGACACAAATCACGCCACGGGGTCTCCCCATCTCCCCATAAAACACTATAACTCGATTACCGGTACGCCGCAATAACCGGACTTTATTTACCGGTGCCAGTCGATATCCGCAAGGTCTATTTAACCGGTATTATCCGGTGGATTTAGCGAGCGTCGCCCGCCCGGGCTATCTGGAAGGATTAAAGTGCTGTCCGTCGAGTTATTTACTTCTCTCGATAAAGTATTTTTGCCGGTTATTTCGTGTTCCGGACGGAGAGTCGTGTTGCGACTGGAGAGCACTTTACGTTTGTTGGCGAGTCGTTTTAAGCGAGCCATTTCTTTGGCATTAGATTAACAAGTTTATTTGAACGCGGTTAAAGTCTTGTAATATCGATAATGGCCGAGTTGTAATGTAAGGGCTTCATAGCTAGAGTTACCTCTCTAATATATCTATCTACATCCTTTTTCAATGTCTTGAGAGGAAAGGAAGGTACGCTTATAGGTCTAAAGGACTTTGGTAAAGCGTAGCCCTTGCTGCCAGCCTTAGGTATAAATAGAACTTAGTCAATTGTTTATCGTTCTGGAATACATGTCCATTCAAAACTTGTTCTGAAGATTTTCACCTGATCAGGAAGAAGGATCTCGATACCTAGCTATAGTTGGATGGGAATTATTCCATCCTCACTGCTTGTTTGATACGGTTTAAAGCAGTCAACAGCTCACTGCACCAGGTTTGGCTTATTATCTTTGCAACCCTACACCAGTCCTCATTACATATTATAATCTAAAAAAATAAAATGTATGGATGTAAGTTGATTACGAACAACTGCTCTAAGGATTATATTATATTTGTATAATGTGCCGTGTTTCTAGATGTTAATAAAAATGCATGTAATAACAGTGATATGTTTATATATAAGACGTAGTGATGTGATGAAAATAAAATGAAGTGATGCCGGTAAACCATTGCGGTGTTAGGGCTAACTAGTACTTAAATATACGATTTTTAACCTAAAATAGTTACTTTGCTGATTAATAGATACATCTAAGCACTATACAATGCGTGGTTGGTGATGGTTTGATATATTATATCGAAAAATAAAATAAAACATCTCAATTGCCGTCCATACCGTGTGGAGCGTGAGAGTATACATCGCCGATTGTCCAAGGCTTTTTTTTAAATTAATTTAAGTGTTTTTTTTTACATCAATCTCAGTTTTTTTCTGAGTCAATTAAGCTCCCAACTGCACTGCACTGCACTGTACTCCACAGATTATCACTAGGGCGGGATCCTGTTTGACATCACACAACTGCATTATTACCGATTTGTAATTTGTACTACGAATTTCTGTTTCTTAATGTTGTGTGTTGGTCAAATAAATGTTTCTTTCTTTCTTTCTTCTGAGAGGTGATGATGGAAAATGTCATAAAACCAACGGCTTCCATAGATGGCTGTGTAGCCATCAGGATAAGTGTGGCATAACATTTCCAAAGCGGAGCCTCAACGGACAGCAGTCAAGAGTGCGAAATTTCTGGTACTCCTTTTATCAATTCATCTACTAAGCGTGAAAACTTTTCAGAAATAAGATTAATTTTATAGTTGTTATATGCTATTAAATTTAAACCATAGTAAACTATAGTAATAATAAACTTTGTATTGTCTCAGAAAACTCAGTAAACGGACAGGTTAGTGAATGCGAGCAATCGATTTCGAGGTAACAGACGTGCCTCCGTTTGCTAATCTGCTAATGTTGGTGCGTTTGTTTGACGAATCGATAATTGGTGCAGTGTTTTATTAATTGGAGACGGTTCAATGTCTACAATGAGGGCGAGAATACAAGACATGACATCGTGGTTCACGCGACGTAATGGTTTTTAAATTAAATGTATTCAAAATGATTCAAAACAAAATGTTTCGTTAACCAAAGTAATATCAACAATATTATCCACCACTGTGCGATTTACTAGAAGTTTTCTTTCTCGCACAACCTCCTTGTGGAATCGACTACCACCAGCGATTTTTCAGGACCGACACAACAAAGGGACCTTCAAGAAAAGAGCCTGCTCTTTTTTAAAAGACCGGGAACGCACCTCCTATTCCCCTGGTGTTGCAGTTGTTCATGGGCGACGGTCGACTCTTACCGTCAGCTGAGCCGTATACTTGTTTGCCCCTTCTTCTATAAAAAAAACAATAGAAGGTGTATCCAACATCCATTTTTGTACCGTAAGTGTCGAGAGAAATTGGAAAGAAAACCAGAAAATCAAAACAAGGTTTCATGGCTTGGAATGGCATGGGAACAGTGTCAAAGGTACGTCTGGAACTGCGATAACCAATTCACCTGCCAAGCGTGGTTAAGGAAAATAGTCGCTAAAATATAAAGAACTCATGTGCTAACGATTTTAGAACTATCTTAGGTTAAAGATTGAAAAAAGTCAAAATGGTTGACTCTGCTAGATGACCGCTCCAACAGAATAGTCAGCGTGCCGTTACGTCCTATGTATGCACTCCATTCATGCCGCTTAGCTCAGTAATCAGAGACAACTATTATTTTTAAAAAATGGGGCTGACAAACGAATACACATTCCACCTGATTATAATGGCCAAATGATTACCTGAATAGTAAGTGGATGCTGTGGCACATAAACATCTGCATCTATCCTCGGTTACGAATCAAAATTCAGATGCATTGTCACCCGTGAGGACTAAGATGGAATGCCTCGTTTCCAGTAAAAAGGGTCTCCAGTTCTCTAAATTTACCATAAGCAGCGTTAAGTTGATGTCTGACGCTGGTATTCTGTGAGAGCATGATTCCCCGATCAAGCTGACACATTCGTGCAACAACTATTTATGAACAGTGGTAGAGCCACGCGGCAGCTTTTGCTGTCGCACGGATGGGCCGGCTCAAACCGGGGTGGTACCACGACCTCACAGAATACCAGCGTGAAGTAGAGGTTTACCTCTGCATTTAGCTTGGTAAGTGTAGGTGGCCGGAGGCCCTTTTTACTGGTAATGAGGCATTCTATCTTAGTCCTCACGGGTGACAACGCATCTGCATTTTAATAATAATAATAATAATAATAAATATTTATTTCATTTCCAATTACACATGTTTACATACAGGAACAAATATGAATAAAATTAAATAAAGTAACATTATGTCTAACAAAAATAACATGCTATGATAAAATTAAAACTATGTGTAGCTTAATAATATAGAATCTACAAAAGAAAAATAGAAAAGTCAAGTTTATAATATTAGCTACCTGCCTGAACTAGGTTGAGTACCTGTGTTTCAGACATCACATTTTGATTTGTAATAGAGGATAGATGTAGATGTCTATGGGCCGCAGCAACCACTTACCATCAGGTGGACTGTGTGCTCGTTTGTCACCCTTAT
Organism: Parnassius glacialis; assembly: GCA_033319125.1. Classification (NCBI taxonomy): domain Eukaryota; kingdom Metazoa; phylum Arthropoda; class Insecta; order Lepidoptera; family Papilionidae; genus Parnassius; species Parnassius glacialis. The sequence continues at coordinate 1,003,972 of JAVANC010000022.1, read as the reverse complement.
CCTATAAAAAAAAATTATACCAGTAATATAGCTGCAGTATGGCTCTACCACGTAAAGTCAAAGAATACTTTCATGAAAATAACCCCTACATACCGCTCTACCACGTAAAGTCAAAGAATACTTTCATGAAAATAACCCCTGGGAATTAGTTAATCGTCATCATGTTGGTTCTTTTAAAATTCATGTAAAAAATTCTACAAAATTATAATAAAGTTACATATGCATGTATAAAAAATATAATCTTGTTGGGTTTCTTGCTGGTCCTTCTCAGGACAGAGGTATTTTACGAAACGGTTGAATATAAAAAAAAGTTTCATTAAGTATTATGTAATAATCTTCATTGAATAATAATAATACGATTCTATTCTATTTCATTCTATTCTGAACTGTCACACGAGATGCAATCGTTATCCTCCAGCGTGCGTCGCGTCGATTCGCTACAGTGCTGTACGGAGGGTAGCCGGTTGGTGATATTTCCTAACTTGTCCACTTTTACATTCAATAACTCGTGAATACAATTAATGGTGCGCGCGCATAAATAGAGTCCTTTTAGTTGTGCAATACGTAGTTATAAAAAAAGTCCATTAAAAATTTGTTGGTGCTAAAAAAATAGTATCTATCCAAAATATCTGAAAAACGACTTAATAAATTTAATGATTTTTTTACATATTTTTATTCGTAAATCAAATCACATTTTTAAGAAAATTAACGAACACAAATGTTAGTGTGTGTGTGTGTGTGTGTGTGTGTGTGTGTGTGTGTGTGTGTGTGTGTGTGTGTGTGTGTATGAGTGTGTAAAAATTGATTTCATGCATTACAAAACGCGTGAAGTCCGGAGCATTACGTCGATTTAACACCATCATTTTGTCTAATAATGATGTTTTGAATAAGCAATTCGCTAATATGTCATATTCCTCAGTGTAAGCACACTACGCTCAGGTACTTGAACTACCTAAGAAAAGTCAGAGTAGATAAGATGTAGGTATTTTCTTTCATCATCAGGCCGTAAAAGATTCTACTAGATGTGGGCCTCTCCTGTTATAGGGATGATATACGATATTATAGGTATAATAACAGTGGTAGACCAACGTGGCAGCTTTTATTGTCGCACCAGGTAGGTACCAAGACCTCACAGAATACCAGCATAGAACATTTCCTTCTGCGTTTACTTGGTAAGTGCAGGTGGCCGCAGGCCAACCCCCTAATTGGCCTGCACTGCATCTGCAATTCCCCTGGTGTAGCCGCTGTTCATGGGCGGTGGTCATCACTACCCATCAGGTGAGCCGCATGCACGTTTGCGTCTCCTATAAAAATATATACCATAATCGTCACGTGGATTGACAATCGTGGAATAAAATAAAATGGAATAATTTTTATTCTATATATATTTAAAAAAATTATTCAAAATGATTTGAGTAATGATTTATGTAGAAAGTAACTAAAATAAATTAATCTGTCTTAACATCTGTGAGACTTCTAATCTTTCTTACAGCATATGCTGCAGAACTAAGTCTGCTTGCTAATTTAGATATATGGGGGCCCCATTGAAGCTTCGCGTCAATAGTAATACCAAGAAAAACAGTGGTATCCACAAGACTCAACTCCTCCCCATTTAAGACCACATTGGTATTCGAAAGTTTTACATTAGTTTGAGTTTGAAAATTAAAGAAGTATCATCAGCAAATAATACTATATCGTGATTGTCCCCTATAAGATAAGGTTAGTCATTAGTATAGACTAAGAACAGGAATGGACCAATAATCAAGCCCTGAGGAACGCCCACTGATACTATTGATCCGGAGGAACCTTTACCATTGATAACGACTTTTTGAGTTCTCTTATTTAAATATAAAATAATAAGTCTAAATGCAATATTTTTGTGGATACGCTTACTTCGCCAACACGTAGCACTTTACAAATTTGAAATACAAAACTTAGTAATCCTAACAAAAACTTCTTTAAGTTTTCTTTTTAATTGTGTAAGACTTAATTTTCCACTTTTTCCCAATTTATTGGTCTGACGGAAGTTTAATATTTTCGTCTTTTAGTAGAATACAGGTTTTATAGTAACTCATTCTTAATTACTTTAGAAAGTCAACAGTTCCAGGTTCTAACGAGATCGTATCACAACAATGAACCAGTATAGCCAAGTATTCGTAGAGACAAGAAAGTCTCTGGAATTTCTAGTGCAGTAAACAGCAGGGCCTATTAAAACTTGTCCGTCCCGACACGACTGGCGTCTCTGTCCTCAGCTATCGGAAGCTCCTATTACCAACTTGCACAATTGATAGATATTTCCAAGTTATTCACGATCGTTTTCTTTCGTTAAATACGTATATAATTAGCTCACTAATATATCTAGATTACTGTTCAGATTAATGTTTTTGTTACTCGTATATCAATAACATATGTCTTGGCTTTTCTATCTATAGTTTGCAGAACCGACCTGTGAAGGGGAAGAAAGGATCTGGAGTGGCTCCCTAGTACTGGTAAATGCAGTGTTGGCAGCCCCACCCTAGATGGAGTCAATAAAGTAGAGAAACAACCCGATGAAACACAAGTAGTCGATGGATGCAGGTGGCCGTATTTTGTGACAATCTATGGTGGGTCTAGGTTCAGGTTGTGACGGCCTGTAATAATAGTGATTGTAACAATGATAGTGATATCGACAGCAAGGAAAATAAACAAAATATATAAATAAATATAAAAAGCTAAATGCAATGAGACGATGAGTGATTACCTACAATTGAAATAAGTATTTGTTTTGATTTATTACAATGTGTAACGGAATGGAGCCATGCTCTCACAGAATAACAAAGTAAAGTAGCAATAATTACTATTGTTTTTATTTTACTGAGTATATACATCTCATTTTTAGTAAAAACTCTGTCGTAGTCCTCGAGAATCACAACGCATTTGCATTTTGATTCTTAATCGAGAATATAGTAAAGTAAAGTTGCAGTCTATTTACGTCCCACTGCTGGGTACAGGCCTCCTCTCATTGCTGAGAGGGTTTTTAGGGCAAGGAATTGCCCACCGCGCTGCCGCCGCCGAGCACGTGGCAAATCAGCACTTAAAATTGCAATTAACAATTTCATTGGTGCCGGCGGGGATCGAACCCGGGTTGCTCGAGTACTGTGAAGCTTACAGCGAGCGCTAACCATCTGAGCTATCACGGCTCATGATAAGAATATAGTATCTACGTGAGGGTAATATGGTCATCCAGTTAATGTGGTCACTTTCTTATAACTCAAAAACTACAGCCTTGTTTGCATGAATGGCTCTGTGATAGGATAGCTCTTTATCAGTCAATTAAATAATAAAGGGTCAAAAGGGCGCTGCTTTATCGACGCCATTTTAACAGTTCACATTATATTAAAAATTTCTGTCGATTTTAGTATTGTGTAGTGTAGTAAATATTTTTAAAGTTAATTTTTCGAAGTGTTCCTACTTATTGCCAAACTTGTCTGCTATTTCTTTTCTTAATATATTAGCTAAAGTATACGACTTTGTGTTTTTGTGTCTGTCCTCCTCCCAGTTTTGTTTTTATAAGGCGGCAAAGATTATGGTGACCATATTACCCTCACGTACTTAGATGTAGGTGTTTAGGAGCAACAGCGTAAGCTTACTATCAAATAAAGGTATACACACCTTTACTTGTATAAAAATTAGATATCATTTTGTCTTTCATACGTGATTTTTGTTGCTATTTTAAAAAAGAGGTTTTTTTTTGGAGAATATGGGTGAAAAACGAGCACACAGACCATTTGATGGTGAATGTGTGAATGGTGACTCATAGATGTCTACAATTATTCTTAATTAAGAATCAAAATGCAGATGCGTTGTCATCCCTGAGGACTAAGATGGAATGCCTCGTTTCAAATAAAAAGCGTTTCCGATTCTCTATACTCACCATACGATTCGTAGCAACATTGAGCTGCTATTTCACGCTGGTATTCTGCAAGAGCGTGGTCCTTCCCTGGTTGAGCCGATTTATTTGTGCTCCGACCATAATATAGCAGCAACGTGACTCTACCACGTAAAGTTGGTTAAAAACAATCAATCGCTTTACAAATGTACGCTATTACGTTTGAAAAAAATTATAGACTTATTCAAAGATAAAATAGGAATTAAATTGATAGGCGACTCGATATCATTAAAGAAATGGCTTTCCTCAAAAAGCAATAAATCTAATAAAACGTTGAATGGGCGTAACTGACCGGCGAGGGCGGACCAATAAATTGAGCGAGGACCCCGTACAAGTAAACGGACACAATTCTACCCATCACATTACACAGCAGCAACGAACAGTTAATCGCTAAGTATCCTTACATGGTGAGGTTGGACAGGTGGTCCAAGTGTAGAGCGACAAGTGTTAAATCTTCGTGTGAAGTATTGTGGCAGTTGTGATCTTGTGATAGTCGATAATGATTTAGATAGTTGATAAGAAAATTATTCACAAATATCTGTCTATTAGCGAGATTGTGTTATTTTTCTTTATTTAGAAATGCCATGCTTTTGTAATATTAACGGTAAAAAAATATAAAAAAAAGAATAACTGCTATGTTCCTTTCACCATATGGAAACAGTAGCAGATTTAGAAATAACGACATTGAATAAAAGATTTTTCGTTTGTTATCTCGAAGAAAAAAAAGTATATTTCATATCATTTAATTTTGTTTATGAAGGAAAGGACATACCTTCATTATTCGGTCACTCGAGCCCAAGTGTTAAATCTTCTATAGTTCACAGTTGACGCATTCTTAACAAAGTTTATAACCAGCTATAAATCAAAAATGAAGAAGATTCCATTTTTTTTTATTTGTTACTTATCCATATTCATATATCATATTATAATAATTAGAATGATAAGCCCAAACGTACCTTTTATCTTAAATTCAAAAAGTAGTGTCTAGTGTATGCATGAGCATTTTTGTATGTAAGTCACATCCACGTATCATAATTTAAATTATTGATTTTTAAGTAACAATATTTTTTATTAAACCCAATTGTCCTTGCTTTCGTGACTTGTACCAACCAGTGAGTTCATAGAAGTACGTGTTATTGTGGTGACTTTGAGCAGCGAGTCGTAGATACGTATCCATTACCAGTGATTCAATTCGCTCCTGCATTGTGACCGGGGGGCCCGCTAAACAACTTAAACATAATGAAATGTACTTGGTCAGGATCGTCAAGTGAATTAAGTAAGTAATTTCTACTTAGAAATATCTTTGATTATATTTGTCATCGAATGAAAGATTTTCAAATAATAAAAATGTCGCTAATCTTAGAAATATTTTAATAAAATATCTTAGCAATATTAGTTGTTGTTCGTTATTTATTTTGTTTAATATTCTTTGCTTAATAATGTTTTATTTTAAAACTAGTTAATATACATATATATAGCACGAATAAACAAGTAAAAAACAAAACCATACCTACAAACCTCGCTAGTCAGTAATTTTTATTATTTAAGTTATTCTTATTAAGGTAGGTATGTATGTATGTATAGTTGAGACGAAGGGTAGGATTAAAAGGAGACAATTTCTTTTTGTATGCAGAATGGGTCAACACAAGTTGTGGCGTGCAGTAATGAAATGCATTTCGATTTATAATAAATATCTAGAAGGGATGTTGAAAAATTAACAATTAAAATATGAATATCACAATGATCTAAAAACAAACTAAAAGCGTTTGTCTGGTTGTTTTCACCGGTATTATAAGTTGAAATAGTGCACTGTTCAATAATAGATAGTATTAAAACGAAGTGTTAGGTACATCAGCATTTATAGGCACTTTGAAATGGATGGAAAGTCCTTATAATTGCATTGAATTTTAACGGAATTCTGGCGAAACATACAATGCACCGACATACAAACGCACTATGGAGACTACCTTTAACATAATATATTGATTGATTAGTAAGTATACATCCCAAACACCATAACCCTTCGAGCCTATTAAAGTCTACTGCTAACATAGGCCTCCCTGTAGGATATGCCATAGTTGCTACGCTTGCCAAGCAGGTTGAAGACCGCGGTTTTTTATTTTCAGTCCTTATTAGGAAGACGGTGCTGCTCATCTCCTAATTTGTTTCCCTCTGTCGCCTCTTACGACATCCACGAGATGATATGGGGTCATGGATAGTCTCACACCGCCACTACACGGTAATATGATTTACCCATTGAATTAATTAAAAAAATATGATTAAAACCACGTGGCTAAGGGATAATATACCCATTCATAATATTACTTACTCACTATATAGTAAGTAAGGTGTTCTAAGCTAATGGTGTAAAGTAGCTAGCGAGCTACTTTATCTGTGCGTTCATTATAATAAGCGAATTGTGTCGTCTAACACTCAAGTGACGTTTATGAAACAAAATTTCGTCCACTGTGCGTTAAAGCCTAATGCGTACGCATAGTATCGTTCTTGAATACGGGTGTAAGGATAAAAGACACAACCATAGAATACTGTAATAATACATTACAGTATTCTATGGTTGTGTCTTGTATCCTATATATCCTATAAAAAAACTTTAAAAGTAAACATTTCTAAAACAGTGTTGGTCAATTTATGGGCCGCAAAGAATAAACAGTAATAATACAATGCGTTGAATGATTCTATGAAAGCAACCCAAGCATTAAGGCATTAGGCCATCGTAAAACTAACAAAGAAGCGCATTATCTCTGCTGGTACCACTGATGTATCACTTTCTCACCGTTCGAGCGCGCTCCTCACAGCGGGCGTCCGGGAGTCGTGCTCATTACAAGCATCTAACGAAGCGCCGCCACGTGGCGCGCGCCCGAACTACACTGATTGTTACAATTTGCACTTTTTTGCCTCCGTAGCACGTTCCTGTGTGTCCGGGGCGGTGCAACTCAATTTGGGAATACATCTAATTTTAAATCCTGTTTTTCTAATGTCATTAATATTAAAGTGTTTTAGTCACGTTTTTCTTGGTGGTTATTGTAGTAAAAAGTTTGATTAATTGTTCATCAGGGGACGCATGGTGTACAATCCCTGCTCCCTGCTACCTACTACCACGAGTTACCACTTTCATATCTTCGGCGTATTAAAAACGTTAAAGTATTCTACTACTGGGTTATCTAATGTCCTCCAGACCGAATTTAGGTCACGGCGGTCAGTCTCAACAGAGACTAGCCATCTGCGCAGGACAGGACTATGGTGCCTGAGTGTATGTAATACAGGTGTACTCTCTATTCCCTCACATTCATGGTCCGATGGGACGGTAAGCCGACACGACCGGAGAGAGATCAGGCGCAGGACCAATGGATTTACGTGCTTTCCGCGGAGTGAGACATCAGCAATCTCCTGACTCCGGAGAGACACTGAGAATTACTTGATGGAAAAGTTCAATAACTGTATTTTTTACCCGACCCAGGATGTCGCACTACTACAACCACCAGGCCTACGAGGTAGTCACTACTACTGCACTTACTTATAAGTAAGTGTAGTCACTACTATAGTATGTGCCAAATCGATTGAGAAAAACGGACAATGACCTTTCGGTCGTTTAACCAGGGGTTACAAACCTTCAATATATAGGCACATTTTATATGTAGTACTTTCTTTATTTATAATGATTTTTTTATAATGATTGATATAATATATATTTATTAACTATTATTAAAAAGTTATGTGAAAGATCGCTGTAGAAGAAAAATCATCTATTGTTATAAAGTACTTTATTCATTTAACAACAAAAAACATTAATTTATAACACATATAAAGATTCGAGTGATAACGACACCGAATAAGTACGTACTTATGCAAAAGATAAAACTTTATTTTTAATATTATATAAGAACTTTATTTTTATTCGGTGCAATCATCACTCGTATCTTCACTTGATGAACTATCTGTAACATTAATTATAAAGCGATCTGCAGTTTGGTCAATTCTATCATCCATGCCACGCATTTTTTGTTCAACCTTAAGGACATGCTGAACACAGTTTTTCCATTTATCTGGCGTGATTTGAGTTAAACCATCTTTAAGTAAATTTTTAACATCTTTTAACTTGAAAGTTGTATTTTTTCGTGCAACGTACCCTTCCACATCTGCCCACACAAGTTCAATGGGGTTAAGCTCACAGTGATAAGGAGGTAACCTTACCACTGTGATGCTTTTTTCTTTTGCCATCTCGTCGGTGACGTAACTTCGATAGTTATCTTTAACTGCCTTTATTTTTTCCATTAAGTGGGTCTTTGTGTCCGAGGGCACGTATGCGATCTGTTTAGATTCTAGCCATTCCTGCATATTTTGTTTCCGCCAAGACATTGTTGGGGTTTTTTCTAAACGTCTGGAGTGGTAACTAGCGTTATCCATAACTATGACATCGCCGCTTTGCAGTTTTTCTATTACTTTTCTAAACCAGTCCTCGAAATGGAGAGCGTCCATACTCTCATGGTAGTCACCAGTAGATGATGATTCAAATAACCAATCACATCCCTCCAAAAAGCCATTTTCATTGCCAACGTGTACAACTATTAATCGCTTTCCTTTACCCGAAGGGGCTTTCGCGCCAGTAGAGTAGCCTTCTAACCGTGATTGACGAGAAGATTCAATTGTGGTGTCTTCCCATACCTTTCCCATAGTATGACCTGCGTTAATCCATGTTTCGTCAAGGTAAAAAATGTTACGTCCCTCGTTTCTTAATATTTGTATTTCTCTCAAATATCTGGTACGCCACAGAACTATCTCTGGGCGATCTATTAGACCACTTTTTCTGTTTCTCTTTATATATTTGAATTTTAAATGGCGCAACACACGTCGCAGGGAAGTTTTGCTCAAGTTTGGCAACTGGTCATCTTGATTTATAATGAGCAAAATTTTGTCTAAAGTCGGTAATTCTCCTGCAAGAAAGAACTGATGCACTTTCGCTCTTATAGCCGATTTATCAAAATCGTCCAACTTGTCAATTACAGACTTTTTTCTTTTATTAATTATTCCCTTTTCTGGTATTTTATGGGAATCTCTATACACGCTTAATACGCGATATATAGTGCTCTTGCTGACTCCTGAGATCTCCGAAACCTTTTCTACCATATTAACGTTTGAAGGATACACGTCTTCGGGCCAGGTGTTTTTGACATATTTGTATACATTAATGATAATCTCTTGTTCCCCGACCGACAAAGTGGTAGGTTTTCTCTTTTTTACTGGTGACGTTAAAGGTGCTCCAGAAGATGGGCCTGTAAATAAATGACAAAAATATACTACCATAGTACTACATCACATAAATACATATTGTTTTAGAAAATAAATACCACATGGTCACATAAAAAGAGCGCTTTAAGAAATAGAAAGGCTACGTCGTCGCATTTGTACCTATTTGTACGTACCTGCTACGTTTATTATGGGTCGGCGACGTCTCTTTCCACTTGATGTTGAAGGACCGGGTCCTTCACCAAATTCTCCTGAACTCATGTCGATTTAGTAACGACCGTCACAGTAAAACTAATATAACAGATTCAAAAAACAAAAACTTAACGATATAACAAATTTAACAGTAAAAACTCAACTAAAACAATGCAATGAATGCTATGAATTACCCGAGACGTACACACGCAAGCGCTATCCGAACACGAATGAAAACAAAATGGCGGACCGGCCCAAAAAAGGTGACGCATCTCTGGCTGCCATTGTCACGTTTCTTTTAGAACGAACTGACGTAACGCGCGTTTTGTTTATTTTAAAGGGATGAATTTGCAAAAGCTCAATATGGTGATTATATTGCTTCAAATATTTTTTTAATATGAAACTGTTATTAAATGAATTGCTGCGTTACTTACCATAAATTGAAATATAAAATATAACACATTTTTCGCGATGTACCGTAAGATTTTACTATGTTTATAGGAACCACAGACAATATTATTTAAGAAACAAAAAAACAAAACATATGTGCTGACCTAGAAGTGGGAATAATATCAATATTTAAATATTGTTATCACATCTAAATTGAGATTTTGTAAGTTACGCCTTTTGACACTCGGCTCATATCTGAGGTCATTGTCCGTTTTTCTCAATCGATATGGCACATACTATAGTACCTAGTAGCGAAAGCCTCGAGAAAAAAAAGAGAGAAAAAACATTAAATTCAGTCCACCTGATGGTAAGTGGTGTTGTGTCTCATAGACACCTACACCTATTCTCGATTAAAAATCTAAATGTAGATGTGTTATACGTGGTAGACCCATGCTGCAGCTATATTAGTAGTATAGTTGTAGCACGAATGGGTCAGCTCGACCGGGGAAGAACCACGCTCTCACAGAATTTAACACTGGTAGAGCCACGCGGCAGCTTTTGCTGTCGCACGGATGGGCCGGCTCGAACCGGGGTGGTACCACGACCTCACAGAAAACCAGCGTAAAATAGCAGCTCAACGCTGCTGTGTTTCGTGCGGTGAGTGTAGAGAACCGGAGACCCTTTTTACTAGCAAAGAGGCATTCCATCTTAGTCCTCACGGGTGACAACGCATCTGCATTTTGATTATTTATTGAGGATATATGTAGATGTCTATGGGTCACAGCAACTACTTACCATCAGGTGGGCTATGTGCTCCTTTGTCACCCTGTCCTATAAAAAAAAAACATGAGGACTAAAATAGAATGTCTTGTTAGTAGTAAATTTTTGTTCTCTACACTCGCTGTACGAAACACAGCAGTATTAAGCTTCTAATTTATGCTGGTATTCTGTACGAGCGTTTTACGTGGTCATTTCCCGGTCGAGCCGACCAATGAGTACTGCAGCCATAATATAGCTGCAGCATGGTTCTACCACGATAAAAGTAAAGTTAACAGTTATGTGGTGACAAAAAGTGATATGTAAGTGATAATCTGTGGGATATCACATCACTGGTTTTCAGTGGGGATCTTATTTGACACCAAAACCCCAAGAACGACCGAACATATGCAAACCTTCTATCCTATCTACTTTTAATATAGGTATTCTTTGATGGTGTAAATATTAATTTGGTTATGAGTACACAGCCGGATTGAAGATTTTTTAACATATTATTAAAATACATACATACATAAACACTCACGCCTGTCACCCAGAGGGGTAGGCAGAGAGTACGGACTTCCATTTGGCACGATCCTGACACACCTCTCTCGCTTCCTCCACATCCATATACCCTACGCATACACGCTCGTCGGTTAAGGGCACTCCTAATCTGGCCCATTTTTAATGTATCGCCGATTTGGTCGATAAACTTTCGTCTAGGGCGTCCCTTCCCGACCCTGCATAATGAATGCTGAATTATTAAAATATTTAATATATTGAGTAGCTAATAACCGAGAAATTCTATTTTTACGTTTTTTTTAATATATCAGATTAGTCATTCTCGGAGAGGATTTTTTTTAAAAAAAGAAGTCTTTCTCGGAGCGATGGAATAATAGTGGGGTAAATATGTGAATGGCCGTGCGTGTCGAGGCTTGTTAACGGTGGCTTAGCGGGGCGCACGCGCAGCTTCCCTCACTGCGCCACGTCACTAACTGTCATCTCATTGTACTATAATTTAGCTAGGTTCCAGAGGGACAAGATATTAGTTATGTTTATTTATTTATTACTTGCGACATCTATTCCATACAGGTCGAACGCAATGCGATAGTGTCCTCTTTTTCATTCTAAACTAAATCTCACATTAATAATATTAAACAAACAAATAAAAACAATATAAACTTTAAGAAATATAAATGAAATATACTCACATAAAATCAGCAATAAGAGTTAACATCGTTAAAATATTTTTACATACAATGACCTTTGAAAATTTTAACTCTGACATATTGATTATTATTATATGTTCAGGAAGTCAATTCGCAAAGTTAAAAATTCATTAGAATTTTACTTTTTCTTGTGACGTAGGTACTAGGGTGTTAATCATCATCATCATCATTACAGCCCTTCACAAGTCCACTGCTGAACATAAGCCTCCCCCAAGGAATGCCACAAAGCACGGTCTTGAGCCACCATCCATCGATTTCCTGCATATCTTACCAGGTCGTCACTTCATCTATCCCCGTGTAATGGCGGGTAAGAATACTCACTACCCCATATCTTCCCGTGGGTGTCGTAAGAGGCGACAGAGGGAAACTGAGGCAGAGGATAGGCAGCAGCATCTTTCTGATAACAGCAAAACTACAATAAAAAACTGTGGTTGCCAACCCGCTCGCCAAGCGTGGCAACTATGGCAATATACCCCCCATGATAAGAGGGTGTTAATAGTGTGAAAATATTGTATGGTATTTGGTTGTTTAAAGGCGGCGTAAAATAATCAAACAATATTTCGTCCCGTGAGTGTCGTAACATGGCGGTATTATCATTTTGTTTACGCCGGAAGTAAAGAACGTACACCTCATTGGCGACGGGTAGCGGATTCGAATGTGCGATATGACAATCCGCCTGCCAAAAGTGATAATTAAGGGAAATCTTCTGTTGATCAGGCGACGCACATGACCAGCGGTGAGTTTTTACGGAACGATCATGATGAAGAAGATGAAGTTAAAGATGTCGATTATTACCAAAATACGAAGGCTAGAATAATGTTTATTATACCTGGCTTGAACAAATCATTTTTACAAGCTTTAAGCAGTTCTGAACGAGATAAAACACTAATCGGTAACGATCTCTTGGAAAAAGTAAGAGCGTCTAAGGCAAGGGCAATAAATAAAGAAAATTTTGCCCATTTCAAAGCTTTCTAGTTCCAGCTCAACAGTGCAAACAATAGCTAACCGCCCTGTCTACCAGGGAAACTGGTCAGGACCTTCTCGCTTCCACTCGAACAGGGGAGGGGGGCGAGGAGGTCAGAAATGAATCAATCACCCAGCTGTCCCTGTACTCTGCCATTTGAAGACCAGCCACTAACCACTTGCGTCAATACGACATCCCTGAGCCAGGTACATACAGGTAGAATAAAAATTTGTTATCAGTGTTGGACTAGTTAGTGGTTAATATACCAAATTGTTGAGTTGATTTGAATCCTAGAATGTGGTGTAGGTGCGTTTTGGTGTGCGAAAATATTCATTAGTTGATTAAATGTAAATTCATATTTTTCGTTAGACAAACTTATATTTTAATAAACCTAGCAAGCTAACAGCATAGCAAAGTGGCGAAGCAATCAGCTTTGTAGCGGTTTCTAACGGTTGCCGTTGAGCAATCAGTTACAAAATAGGAGGTTCAGATGCCTGGGTGATCAGTAATCGATTGCTGAAAACAGAATTTGAAAATTCGAAACCGTTCTCGGGATAATCGTAGGACAGACGGACAGACGGACAGATGGACAGACATCGTGAAATCAATAAGTGTCTTCGCAAGCTTCGCCACTTAATAATGTTGAATGAAATTGCCTTGAAGATAATATCATCATTTCTTTTTGAGATGTATGAGATGAAAAAACTAATGTATGGAAACATACAAATACACACAGACAAGCTTTCAAAAACAAGTGAGTCTTTGCATTAGAGATGATAAATCTTTTCGAGATGTGCGAGACGAAAAATATTACTAACGTACAACACATACACACAGACGAGCTTTCAAAAACAGGAGAGTCTGACGCAATGGAACTAAAAATATGAAGATATGTTGAAATTAAGATTTTATTAATTCTTAATTAAGGTTAATTTATACGTAGTAGAGCCATGCTGCAGCTATATTTCTGGTATAAATCTAACACGAATGTGTCGGCTCGACCAGGGAAGGACCACGCTCTCACAGAATACCAGCGTAAAATAGCAGCTTATTACTGCTGTGTTTCGTATGGTAATTGTAGAGAACCGGAGACCCTTTTTACTGGAAAAGAAGCATTCCATCTTAGTCCTCACGGGTGACGACGCATCTGCATTTTGATTCGTAATCGGCAATAGATGTAGATGTCTATGGGCCGCAGCAACGACTTACCATCAGGTGGACTGTGTGCTCGTTTGTCACCCTTATCCTATAAAAAAAAATGTTTTATCTTGGTAGCTCAGGGGTTAAGTACTCGTCGTAAAATTCACAATATGTGAGCAACCTAGGTTTGATCTCAACCGGCATTAATGAAATAGACATTGGAATAGTATAAAAAGCTTTATTATAATATTAAGGAATTTACGAATGACAATAATATGAATGAGGTGATCGCTATCAAGCTATTTCTAATTTGTTTTATATTGTCAAATATTGTAAAACTTTAATGATTGTAGACTGTTCTACGTTCTGCTTTTCAAAAAAAAAGGTCCCGCTAGATTTCTTGCTGGTTCTTCCCAGGACAGAGGTATTTTCCGAACAAGTGGTTAATTAAACATAAGAGTGACTTTCAATAAGTATTATATAAAATCTATATTGAATGAAAAATATCTATTTCTATTTATAAACATCTTTAATAATAATTTTAAGTGCTTATATTTACAACGTGTTCTATGGTGATAGAAAACATCGTAAGAAAACCATCAGGTCAAGGGTCTTAAGTTTGCCCAAAACGCAGCCCTCTCCGAAATGAGAGGAGACCTGCCTAGAAGTGGCAATTAATAATTAAATTACAAACTCTATTTTAATTTAATTATGTGTATTCTATAATGACTTCGAAACTAAAAGCAATGCTATTATCAACAAAGTAAATCTACTGAAACAAAATCGCGAACATTTATCAAAACATTACATTATACTAAATCGAATTTAACTTTTAAGAGGCGACATTAAAAAATTCATTTCACAAAAGTAATGCAATAGAGAAATATGATATTTAGTTAAACAGTCTTTAAGTTCTTTATTGTATGACTATCGTAATAAGTTACGATATGTGGTGAGTGCTGTATACAACATTAATATAAATAGTAGAGACGATGTGCAGTGTACGCGACAAGTCCCGGCACGCGGCGTCTACTGGGGGACGCGGAGAGACAAATGGCTCCAATAATTATTGCTACAAGTTAGTGGTGTGTACGAGCTATTATTTTTGGATATGTGACTCGAAACATTATTGTCTGTTAACTTAATTTGCCGGAGAGTACATGTCACTGCTTTATGACCAAAACGTGATTTTTATGGGCAGTGTTATTTTTTATGTTTTAACTTATCACTTGGCTTTAGGACACAACCGAGACACGATGTAGATGCATAATATTTAATAGTTCGCTTAAATTAGTATCATATCAATGACATTTATGGTATTAGTTACGCAATACGTTTCTTTTAAACTACGGACTGTAAATTGTAATATTATTTTTCTCTTTAAATGTTTACATATTATACATATTAATCAATGTAATGCACACAAAATCATCAAGATGCCATTGCCCATTCTGCAGCTATATTATGGATGTGACACGAACAGGTCGGCTCGACTGGCAACGTTTTCACGAAACACTAACGTAAATTATAAACTTAATGCTGCGGTGATTCAGTTGGTAATTGTAGATAACCGGCAACTCTTTTTACTGGAAGCGACGGCGATTTTTTGAACTAGAAGTCGATCGTAGTCATCAGGAGTGACAATGCATCATTTTGAATCATAATCGAAGATAGATCTATGGGCCACAGCATATTATCAGACCGATTGTGTTTGGCCCTCTTATTCTATGAAAAAAAAACCTGCTTTATAGCCATTATTGTAATGAGAGAACTTTTGCCAACTATGAGAAATCTTTTACTTTATAATTTAAAAAAAATTAAAAAATAATTAACACTTAAGCGTTGACACGTTGTCTCGTAAGTGATTGAACTTCATGAACTTCGATTCACACATAAATATTTAACGAGGGAAACCATCAAGTTGCATTAGGGTAGTTAATAAAATTATATCGCTCGAGGTCGCGGTAACAAATGATGCAGCCGAAATTTATGCACCGGGGACACTGTCTGGGGGATGAGGGAGATGTTGTCTACTCACTGGACCACTGCATTATTGTACTTAATAGATGTAAACAAAGATTCATGGCTATTTGTTCGTGAGGGCGCTATAATACAACTATTAGGAAATATTGGCATTTAAACAAAGGAAAATATTTAAATAAATAAAAATGAATGAAGTGGAATCGAATAAGATTTTGATGTAACAATATCTCACTGTAGTAATAAACCAGCATGTGCAGATCAATGTTCTTCTACGTGGTAGAGCCCCGCTACAGATATATTATGGTTGTAGCACAAATGGGTCGGCTCGACCGATGTAGGACCACGCTCTCACAGAATACCAGCGTCAAATAGCAGCTTAACGCTGCTGTGTTTCGTATGGTGAGTGCAAAGAACCGGAGATCCTTTGGAAACAAGTCATCTGAGTCGTCTGAGTCTGTTAACGCATCTTCAGCTTGATTCTCAATTAAGAATCTACTTACCATCAGGTGGACTGTGAGTTCATTTGTCATCTTTAGTCTATAAAGAAAAAAACTATCTGTCATTTGTCAGCGACGATATCTGTCTCAAAAATTACAGAAAACACCTCTCATGACACACGCTACAAAAAGGCGTGATGAATTGTTATACTGCCAGCATACGGCAATTTTCATTCCTCACTATCATCATCATTATAGCCCATTACACAAGGCCACAGCTGAGCATAGGACTTCCCAAAGAATGTTAAAATATATTATTTTGACTTATTCTGCACTTATATGCGTGGTAAAGCCACGCTACAGTTGTATTGTGGTTGTGGCACGGATGGGTCGACTCGACCGTGGAAGAACCACGCTCTCACTGTGTTCCGTTTGGTGTGTGTAGAACTGGAGACACGTTTTGCTGGAAACGGGGCATTACATATTAGTTATCAAGGGTGAAAACGCATCTGCATTTTAGATGTAGATGTCTGTAGACAATCGCATCCACTTCTCATCAATTGGACTGTCTGCTCGTTTGTCAACCTTATTCTATGAAAAAAACTTAATTCTCAAGTTCATGTTTTTATATATCTTCCAGATCAAACCTATAGTCGATTAAGTTATATAACAATTATTTGTTTTTTCCTTAAACCTTGTTTTTGTTTTAGCTGTAGCCCTATACGTAGCTTACTTAGTATGTGTTAACCTGTTACTAAAGGCGAGAGTGAATAAGCTTTTGTTACGCTAAAATAGTGTGTTTTATCATCTAGGGTTTCATCATCATAGACCACCAAGTAGGATAGTCGTTGGGCACCATGTATTAAGTCAAAAATTATGTTGTTACAGTCACTAGTAGTACAAATGTTTATCCAAAATACAAAAATATGACAATTGTGGCTAAGTCCCTCAAAGGCAATATATGGCGAGGCCCTTAGCCCCCGAGTTACCACGGCTTTTTATTTTCACATAAAATATATAATTTTATCTTTATCATAGAAAAATGATAGAGTTTTACTAAATATAAAAAGAATCAATTATTTCATTCATGGAGAAGCACAGAACTGTACTTTCAAAACTCTAACCAAAACTGCATTAACGGGAGCTTTTAAATCGCAAACTAACTTCACTTTTTAAACAGCCATTATGGTACAAACAAATACAACTTTTAAGCCACTGAGCCGGCACATTATTAGAAATTAGGGGCTCCGGGTTGTGTCCCTCGGAGCGCTTAGAGGGCGTGCTGGTGCAAGCGTCCGTGCAGTTGGGTTAAGGAAAAAGCTATCTTATATCAATGTAAGAGGTCTTATGAGAGCGGTGGCCGGGCGGTGATGTGATAATTTATAGTTTATCTCATAAATTGATTATCACAGATGGAGAGTGCGGATAAATCAGCAATAATCGGATCATGAGCGACGCGGCCTTCCTCCCCGTCGTAGTGTGCGGTGCTCGGGCAATCGTTGTGTGTGTTTTTGTGTTTCTTTGTGGCTTTGTGGTTAATGAAATAACATTGATACGTCATTGATGAGTTCGACATGTTCCTGTCAGATATTTTTTTTTGATTTTTTTATTAACATTTCACCCACACTAGGATTTTCTCCTGTATTGTGAAGGCAGTTTACCCAATCCCTTATTTCCAGAACCTTAGACCCAAAACGGTTACAAGCAACAGTGATACGAGACGATCGATCCAAATCTTAATCGTGAAAATTGTGTGAATATCAACCCACGAGGAAGCCTGTTTCTTACAAGAACGTGTATCTATCCGGTGACAGGACGTATAGTAATATTTAATGTATACGTCTATTTTTTTTTATAGAATAGGGTGACAAACGAGCACACAGCCCACCTAATGGTAAGTGGTTGCTTTGACCCATACATTTATCCTCAATAAAGAACCTAAATGCAGATGCGTAGTCACCCGTGAGGATTAAGATGGAATGCCTCTTTTCCAGTAAAATGGGTCTCCGGTTCTCTACACTCACCATACGAAACACATTAGTGTCAAGCTGCCATTTCACTGGTATTCCGTGAGAGTGTGGTCCTTCCCCGGTCGAGCCGACCCATTTGTGCTATAACTAAATTACTAATATAGCTGCAGCATGGCTCTACGACGTATTAGGGTTTAATCGGCAATTACTAAGCACAGCCCATGCGGTTGGTTAAACTTAGGTGTCATGGCTAAAAGTCGACGAAGCTGGTTGCTTTCGGATAAAAGTAAGTCTTGTAAAATTCAAATAATAATAAAATGACTACGACATCTATTAACTTAGTCAAAAACACGAAAACTCCTTCCAAGTAATATCAGCGACAGTTGGTTAAGGTGCAGGCATGTAATATTAAAAAATAAAGTAAAAAAAGTTCAAATAATTTGTATTTTATGTAATATATAAATTATTTGGACTTCACCCAAAAAGTGTGGATAATTCTTATTCTTATTAAGCCCAGATAAACCTAGGTTATTATTTCTTCTGGCATAACCTGTATCATGAATAAATCGAATGTCATTAACCAACCGCAATTGGCTGCATCTAGTTGTAGGCTTAGCCGACGAATAAAAAAAAACATAAAATATACATTCTTACAATGCCTTACTGATGATCTGATGATTAAGTTCCTCAAATCATCATTTAAATTGCAGAAATTATTATTTTTTCTTCTATTCTAACTGTGTTTACCTAAAAACGTTTTAACACAAATGTTTATAGTACAAGTAGAGTTTGCGTCAAGTGGCGACATACGGCATTTTAATCAAGCCAACCCACTTGTGTCTAGTCGTGATGATACAGTAATGCAAGGGTCCATCGGACCGTGGATTATACCCGGATAAGCGCCCTCGACAATTGTTGCGACCGAATTGCCCCCGGCTTTACGACTTTGCCATGCTAGCTCTGGGGCTAAACGCTTACTATGAATTTCACAGTATGCGAAAACCCGGCTTCAACCCCGTCGGCACTAATGAAATTGTTAATTGCAATTTTAAGTGTTGATTTACCACGTGCTCGGCAGTGCAGCAAAATATTATTAGTTATAGAACAAGGGGGACAAAAGAGCATACAGTCCCTGACCTGACGGTAAATGGATTCTGTGGCCCATAGACATCAACATTTATCCTCAATTAATAATCAAAATACAGATGATTTGTCACCCCTGTAGACTAAGATGAAATACCTCATTTCCAATTAGCAGTATTAAGTTACTATTTTACGCTGGTATTATGTGAGAGCATCGCCCTTCCCTGGTCAAGCCGACGCATTCGTGCTGCAACCATAATAAAGTTGTAGCTTGGTAGAGCCAACACAAAAAAAACAATACGTATAAAACGATCTCACTTAATATATATATATATATATATATATATATATATATATATATATATATATATATATATATATTACTACAAATGTATTACTAGCAATTGCCCCACTAGTCGGATTCTAATGGAATTTATATATGTATAAACAGTGGTAGAGCCACGCGGCAGCTTTTGCTGACGCACGGATGGGCCGGCTCGAACCGGGGTGGTACCACGACCTCACAGAAAACCAGCGTGAAGTAGAGGTTTACCTCTGCGTTTCGCTTGGTGAGTGCAGGTGGCCGGAGGCCCTTTTTACTGGAAATGAGGCATCCCATCTTAGTCCTCATGGGTGACAACGTTTCTACATTTTGAATTGTAATAGAGGATAGATGTAGATGTCTATGGGCCGCAGCAACCACTTGCCATCGGGTGGACTGTGTGCTCGCTTGTCACCCTTATCCTATAAAAAAAAAGGAAAAAAAATGTATACTAGCTGACCAGGCAGACGTTGTTCTGCCCTTTCCGACGACCATTTGCTTTCCTAAAAAAAACTTCTGAGATTAGCAATAAAAAAATTGACGGTCACTTATCGGGATAAAAACTATCCTATCTCTCAAGTTGGACCAAAATGCACACAGTGTGCAAAATTTCATTGACATCAGTAGTTTAGTTCATCGCGAACAAACAACGTGACACGTAAATTTTATATATAAAGATAACAAATTTAATTCTTTGATATACCAAAACTTAGCTCCGATTTCATAAGCTATTATGTGAAAATTATTTTATTCTTTTTTGAAATCTGTTTTTACTTTAATTAAAAGTTTTCTTTTTACAATAAACCTAATAAAGTTTATCTAGCCAAGCGGGCAAGTAACAGCTAGATTGTCATTAACGATTTCATAACATTGATAATATTCAGTCTTCAATATTTTGGCAGATACTCGGGAGACAGTGAAATGAAATTGAATGAAAACTCTTCATTTTTCAATGTAAAAATTGAAATTTTGTTTTAACTTGATGTAGCCCATAGTTACAGCATTCACTAGCCGATAAAAATCAAAATTCAGGTAAGTTGTTACCTCTAAGGAATAAGAAAGAATGCCTCGTGACCAGTAAAAACGACTGGGGAAGGATCAGGCTCTCGCAGCACACAATAGCAGTGTGAAATAGCAGTATAACGCTGCTGTGTTTCGTATGGTGAGTGCAGAGAACCGGCGACCCCTTTTACTGGAAAAGAGGCATTTCATCTTGGTAATCAGGAGTAAAAACGCATCGGCGTTTTGATTCTTAATCGAGGATGGATGTAGATTGTAGATGTCTGGATAAACCACACCATCCTTGTCACTCTTACCGTCATGTGGACTGTGTGTACGTTACCTTGTTATATAAAAGTGATGAAAACCACCAAAGACTCAAAGAATGCCGCGAGCAGTTTTAAATTCGACGATCTCTAAACAAAGCATATAATTGTTAACAAAAAGAGTAAAGTTACAGCCTACATGCCTACGACACTCAGCATGTCATAGGCTTCCTCAAGTAGAATTTATAGTCAAAAATGCAAAGATAAAGACAATGATTGTGTTGCAAACCCGAGCAGACCGTCATCACAAGCAACATTTATTCACCAAATCTATCACCAAACTGTCTATCAAATATTTTACAAACATTGTTACAAACATTGATGTCGAAACATTTTAGTCCTCAGGGGTGGCGACGCATCTGCATTTTGATTCCGAGCTGAGGAAAGATGTAGATATGGGACACGACCTTCAATTATCATTAATTCACTTAATGATAATTGAAGGTCGTGGGCCATATCAATCTATATGTGTCCTCTTTTGTCTAAATTTATGTGCCCATAAAACGCATATATGTATTTAAAACAATAGCATATATTTAAGACTCCACATAGGCAGTAATTCATTCTTGGGGCGATGTTATACGCTTTTACCACAAAATCCCAGAAAAAATACAAAGTCTCACCGCCACCAAGTTTAGAAACTTTATTAAACAAAAATTGCATAAAAATAATTATTATAATATTACGGATTTATGGATGATAACAACCACTGGGAATGTGGTTATCTCTAAATTGTTTTGTGTTGTTCATTATTGTGTAACTTTAATATTTGTAAAGTGTTCTTTTCTTTAAGTCCTTCCGCGTTTCTTGCTGCTATTTCCCAGGACAGAGGTATTTTCCGAACTAGTAGTAAATTAAACATAAGAGTAACTTTCAATAAGTAAATAATCCTGAATAAAAATGTTTCCACTCTATTCTATTCTAGTGACAGACACGAGTATGTGTTCAATCTCAGTCAGTGGGTAAATGGGGGTTTGGTTCTGAAAACTGCATCAACCGGCCTGGCTCGCACGCTAATTGCTAAATTCGACCGGACATCCGGCCCCTCCCGCGCGACCGTTCCCACGTCACCCCCACCGTCCCGCCGTCCACCTGCGCCCGGTTTGCTGTCATGGGCTACATACGTGGATTGACTGGGAAGTGGGGTTTTCCTTACTTCCGATTTACGGTGACGACATATTAATGTAACAAAATTAAATTGTGGAGACATTCTGAAATTTTAATGTATTAAGCTATACCAATTCTAGTTTGAAGATTTTAGAATAGAAATATTTATGATTGTTGTAAGGAAAAGGAGTGTCGTTATATTACTGTACAATTGTTCGTAGTTACCCATACAAAGTCGTAACGAAAAAAAATAGTAATTTTGTTTAAAAATGTACAAACAGAAAATAATTATAATTCCAATTGGCGACCATGTTTACTGCGTGTAAATATGCCCTATTAAGGTTTGATGTCTCAAAATACTGGTAAATTAATTCACTATTTTATTTTACGCGTTATGAACGATAAAGCAAACAATTTGATTCGAATGTGTGGTAATTAACAACGTAAGACAACAAAGGTGTTAACATAACGTAAGACAACGTAAGACAGAGGAATTAAATTTTTCAATTCCTGCGCACACTGTAGCAAATCGGGAAGTTACTTTAAAATCAAATTCCTACCTAAAAGAAAGACAGACAAGAAAGTGCGACTATAAAAACGTGGGAAGACAACGTTAAATATTTTTGTAAAGAAAACGTTACATATTCTTAAACTGAACCATTACACTGGGTGTAGCTAGTTAGCAGTAGACAACACATAAGA
The DNA here is from genome assembly GCA_033319125.1 of Parnassius glacialis. Lineage (NCBI taxonomy): Eukaryota > Metazoa > Arthropoda > Insecta > Lepidoptera > Papilionidae > Parnassius > Parnassius glacialis. The sequence continues at coordinate 981,179 of JAVANC010000022.1, read as the reverse complement.
GGACATTACAAACATCCAGATAGAATCCCAGGAAGAAAAATAACTAAGTGATTTCTGTGGAAAATGATACAAACTATAGTAGAGTCGAATGATATACACCATGCTACATTATCAATGCACAGGTTAAGAAGAACCAACAATACAGAAGCACTATATGACTCTATCTACTGCAAGTACAAAGTAGCTCCCGTGGTATGATTAGGGCAGGTGTGGGCGGGCGGCCGGTGGGCGGGCGCCTCGCTTGCACGTGTAATTGTGGGGAAACTGAATCGGCTTCCGCTGCAATCTAATCCCAACCGGCTCGCACACGGCGGTTCAATCGCTTTTATTGTTACGTTCTGCGTTCGGGTTATTATTAGATGGTTATTGAAGTGCAGAGCGTCGGTAGAAACGACTTTACTGTTAAGCTTACTATTTACTAAGTGAGAATGATAAACAAGCCATATAAAGGTTGTTAGAAGCAATTATAGAAGCAATTAATAGAAATACCAGAATGACTATGTCTTTCGATAAACGGTGATATATTCAACTTCACACGTTTGTCTGTTTATAATCGATTAGAAGTTAAAACGCAGATGCGTTACCCCGATACCGACTAATAAAGAATGTCTCGTTACTAGTAGGAAACATTAGACGTGGTTGAACAAGGCTGTTATTGAAGTGCAGGATTTTGGTAGAGATGATGGTCTACTAAGCTATTGAACTTGTTTTTTAATAAGATTGACACCGTCACCAAGACCACCGGTCGTTTCATAGAATTCATTACACCATTTCGTTCTGTTGGTGCTTACGGGTATCATAGAAATACTTTTACTTTGTCTCCCCATAAATTACCGTTTTGTATTATGTCACAATCTATTCCCGGTTATAAATAAAAATGCAGATGTATCGTCACCGTGAGAGAACTAACACAAAATGCTTTGATACCAGTAAGAAAACGCTATATGTGAACCAGGCTGCAATTCGATGTGGTAGAGCCAAGATTAATAGAATAGATGAATATTATCATTTTTATTCGATATAGATTTTTACGTAATACTTATTGAAAGTCATTTTTTAATTTACCACTGGTTTTGAAAATTTTTCTTTCCTGGGAAGAAGCTATTGAAGTGCAAGATGTTGGTAGAGACAACTCTACTGAGGTTTTAAACTTACTTTTCATTAAGTGGGAATGATAAGCAAGGCATATAATGGCATTAGACGCAAATATAGACACTACTACAACTAATGGAAATACCAGAATTACTTCTTTGCCTTTCGATATACGGTGGTGTATTCCACGTGGTAGACCACGCTGCTATTGAAATGTCAGATTTTGGTAGAGATGATTCAAGTAAGCTAATGGTCCTACTTACTGTTTAATAAGTAAGATTAACAAATGAGTACCTAATATTATGGCATCATTCGAGAATTATAAGAGAAACAATGAATCTTGTTCTGTTGGTGACGTTAGAGGTGCTTAAAGGAATTATAGAAAGACCTTTACTTGGTCTCCCGATAGATTAGTCTCGTATTACGCCTCTATTGATTCTTTATTATGAATAAAACGCAAATGCATCGTCACCCCAAGAGGACCAATATATAATGCTTTGATACCAGTAAAAAAATGTTAGACGTGGTAGAACCAGTCTGCAGTTCGATATGGTAGAGCCACGGTGTTATTGTAGTGCGAGATGTTGTAGAGACGATTCTACAAAGCTTTTGAACATACTTTTTATTAAGTAAGATTAGAAATTGAGCCATATAATGAACGCGTAAGAATATTCATTCCTCTATCTCGTTATATAGGTGTCGTTGAAGGCGCCTAAAGTAATTACAGAAAGACTTTTTCTTTGTCTTCAAATAGATGGCGCTATTTTGTGCTATGCCTGAATTCAGGCCTGCCTCAAATTATGGGACGTATTTAGGATGTAATTAAGTTTTAATTTTAAACTATAATGTTTTCTACCTATAAAGTTAAGTCCGCCAAAACGCACTGAAACAGTGCGGCGGATTAATTTGTCCATAGCTCTCATAGAAGAGACCTTACTTTACTTATAGAAAAATATAAAATTATTTATAGTAAATAGATCGGGCATCTGTCAACATCTTAGGTATTACATAAGTGTTAAGATGTCAAGTGTAAAGAGATATCTCTTCCGACGGGAAGAAGTGTGTACGTGGCGACTATGACAAAACCTTCTTCCAACGCCCATGCCCAGCAGTGGACTTATGGGCTGTTGCAAAAGAAGATTCAAGAGTAAGTTATCCACGCCATGCCATTTTAAAATAATGAACGTAATGAAATGTAAAAAATGGCTTTAAACTATTAGAACTAACACCAAGAACTATAATAAGGTAGTTCTCTATTCACACCGGATAATTTTAAGTATTCTATAATTAATGTTCCACTGTTCACTGACAGGCAAAAACTAACGTGTTATTTAATCAAGTTGCCAATATCACGTGATAGATATAGTAGACCGTAAGTAGGTACAAACGCTAAGATTTGTAGATAAAATAAGATTCTAAGATTGAATGAAAGTCAGTTAAACAACGTAGTTTTATATCTATTATTATTCCAAAAACATTTGAATTATTTTTTAGCCTTAATCAATATATGTTACCGTATAGTGACGGTGTAATAATATCCACTACCCCATATCAACCCGTGGGTGTCGTAAGAGGCGACAGAGGGGAAAAAATCAGGAGATGGGCAGCAGCGTCTTCCTAATAACGTCTAAACATAAAAAATAAACTTCGGTTGTCAACCCGCTTGTCAAGCGTGGCAACCATGACAACTATCCTCCCTATGAGACAATCTATGGGGAAGGCAGCAGTGAACTTTAATAGGCTGTTAAGGTAAAGGTACTATGGTAATTTAATACACATTACAACTCAATAGGTTTTATATGCTATAAAATATTGGGAAGCCCGAGTCAAACATCATCATATCTATCCTCGAGCAAAGCAACCAACAGTCGGGAATTAAAAATATGAATTCCGTAAAATTTGGTATTTTATCAACGTTATATAGTAGTTATATAGTATTCGCTGTATAAAAAATCTAATGTGATATAAATTATTAATAAATCAAACAATCTAAAATTAACTGCAAAATTAAATGCCGCTGGGATTTTAACTTCTTTTATGCAGGAGCTACTTAAATTTCATCTTTATGTTAAATTAGGGTGTTACTTTAAATGAATTAAACAATTAAATTAAACATTTTCTGCATAAATAATATAGATGAAAATATCTTACAAATCTTAACCCATCAAGAAATCAAAAGTAACACGACAAGCGCAGGTATGAAAATGCAAACAAAACCGACGCAAAAAGACAGACCGCCAACGCATGCAAGGATCCGCCATGCCGCTCGGAAGGGCGGCGCTAATAAAAAACGCGGGAAATAATCTCAACAACCAATACCCAACATTAATGGAACTAGCTAGAATGCATTTGTTGTTAAGATTTAAAATTGAGTGGACTCTGGAGCCGCTTACTCCATTCTACCACATTCGGTGAGTACAGAAGTGGCCAATGAGCGCACGGTTACCATAGCTACGAGATGCCACGCGCGTTCGCTAGATGGCGCTGTCGACAGGTACCGACATCGAAGGTGTATTGAATGGCCCCTACTTAAGCATAAACAAAGAAGTACGTGAACAATTTCAATCACCTCCAAGGTGATGCCAGTGGCTCGTTGAATCATTGCAGAAATCGAGTTGCAGTTATATCTACGTCTACATTTTAGTGCGTCAATGTCAACAAGAGATTGTAAGTAAATTTTTTTGTAAGTGTTTTTTTATTAATAATTCGCCATTATCCTACACTTAGAGTTTAAAGATAATACAAATACTTTTGTAATGAAATTTTCGAAAAGTTACTTGGCTGTAATTCGTAGGTAGGTAGGTACTTATTATCGATTAATATCATTTAACGTTTTAACTATCTATCTATAGATATCTACTATCTACCTATTTCTTTCGTTTGTCATTTAGTGAAGAGAGAGCGTAAATTTAAATATTTATTAACTTAGACGTCGATATTTGTTTGTTTCTTTATAAAAGTTAATTTTAATGGAAAATTATTTTTATATTATCTGCATTAAATATGATACCTAATTTAAATCGTAGATGTTCTCCTCTCGAAGGATACGTGTGTGCAATTGTTAATTACGTGGTTCGTAGTGAATAGGCGAAACACGGGATCGAGGCTGGTATAGAGTATAATGAAGCGTGCGTCGCGCGCCGGAATTGGGGAAACCTAATCTCCAGCAGGCTATTATACCGAAAATTAAAGCATCGCTCATAACGACCCCGGCACCCGGGAAAATGCACTTTAAAAAATAGCAGATAAGACCCAATTTGGAGATGCCGCGAGGAGATTTTCCATTTCGAACGAATTAAGTGGCGATACACTTTATTCGGTCTGATTAAAGCTTAGTTTACATTGTAAACTGGATACAGGTTCGAGAATGAAATTTTCATAAATGCGGGGCAAGGGGGAGGGGGGAGGGTGCGACTGTACGGGGGTTGTATTTGTGTTTTCCCCGCAGTTTCCGAGGGTAGGCGCGACACTTGAGCCCCGTTGTGTGTAACCGACGGACGGAAAAACTATTAATAATAATTATGGTTGTAGCTACGCGTAATTATAACGGGAGTAAGTATGCACCTGTGTATTGTTGTGCGAGCCACCGCTGCAATATATTTCAATCTCGGAACTCTGCCATCTCGGCTCGTGCCAACACAAATTGTTTAGAACTTGCAACAATTACATTATAAGTTTATAAGCGTTCACTCTCGACGCTGCGGAAGTGTTTATTTATATCTTACAATTATTTCAGCTTACAATTACAGAGCTACACTAGGGTGAGAATAGAGTAGAATAGAAAGGAGTATTTCTATATAGTAAATGGGTGACAAGCGAGCACACAGCCCACTTGACGATAAGTTGATGCTGTGGCCAATGGACATATACATCTATTCGTGATTAAGAATCAAAATGCAGACGTTTTGTCACCCCTGAGGACTAAGATGCAATGCCTCGTGTACAGCAAAAGAGCGCGATCATACCCTGGTCGAGCCGACCCATTTGTGCTACAATCATAACATAGGTGCAACGTGGCTCTACCACACATAAATAATACAATAGAACATTTTTTATTCAATAAAGGTTAACAGAATACCTATTCAAAGTCATTTGCAATTTTACCACTGGTCTGGTAAAACCTATGACCTGGAAAGAATCAGCAAGAAACCAAGAGAAACTTTTATAAATAAATACTACACTAAAAAGAATATTGTACTCTATTTTAAGTGTTTTACTTCAATAATAATCTCCAGACCGAAGTTCGATCACGACGGCCAGTCTCAATGAACGCCTGTCCCAGTTTCAATCTCTATTCCCTCACTCTTATAGCTCCATAGGATAGCGATCCGATACGACTGGACATCAGGCGCTGGACCAACGGCTTTACGTATTTTAGTTTCAGATATGAGCAACTCATGAGAATTTCTTCATAGACAAACCCAATCACTGAGTTTGGCCCGACTCGCGATTTGAACCTACTTGATCAGCAGACGCGCTTATGATCTCTAGACCAACGAGCAGACAGGCAGATAGGTACTTTAACACACAATATAATTTATCAATAGAGTACCTACGCTAAAATTGTCTATTTACTATAATATACAAAATTTGACTTGCACAAAGTTCAAAAACTTTATTAAACTAAGTTTGTATAAAAAGGTTTTTATAATATCAACCATGTATTGATTATAATAACCCTTTTTATACAGTTTTGTTTAATTAAATATTTAAATTTTGTAAAAGAGAGAGCGTGTATATTTTCTGGGACTTTGTTGTAATAGCATAATAGCGTAATATCTACATTGCCCCAAGAATGAATTATTCTGTGGAGTCGAGGAACTGGTATCACTAGCTTGTGTTTGTTTACAGAGTGTACCTATGTCACTTTTTTTACTAAAACTACTTTTGTTTTTGTGAACATACAATAAATTTTCGTAAATATACTGAGAGACCAAAGTTAATATATATTTCTTTAAATTTTTCTCTAAGAGACTCTCTCGGTTTTAGGTTCTAAATAGCTCTATTAGCCCTCTTCTGCAAAACAAAAATAGTTTCAAAATCAGCCGCATTTCCCCATACCAAAATTCCCTATAAGACATGCTATGGAAATAACTGAAATAAGCTAATCTAGCTGTATTGCCATTAGAGAGACCTCTAATCTCTTTTACAGCATAAGCTGCAGAACTTAGTCTGCTTGCTAGTTTGGTTATATGGGGTCTCACTGAAGCTTTGCGTCGAGACTGATGCTAAGAAAAAGAGTGGATACAACAGGGCTCAGTTCTTCCCCGTTTAAAAATACATTGGTGTTCAGATAATATTCGGTATTATAAATTTAATACATTTAGTTTTATTTTCGTTTAAATGTAGATTATTGACGTTAAACCAATGCACTAATTTTGATATAGTATTATTAACTTCGTCACATTTAAACGTTTAAGTTTAAAAATTTATTAAATTGATCAATTAATTGAATAAAAAAGTTTCTGTTTCTGTTTTTGTTACATTAGCTTTAACATTTTAGCGGAAGTCATAATATAAAATAAAAACGACATGTAGGTACTGCCAAAAGTTTAAAAAAATATTGTTTTAAAAATTTTAATAAAAATTAAAATAATAATAAATAGAAAAAGTTAAACAGTGGTAGAGCCACGCGGCAGCTTTTGCTGTCGCACGGATGGGCCGGCTCGAACTGGTGTGGTACCACGACCTCACAGAAAACCAGCGTGAAGTAGAGGTTTACCTCTGCGTTTCGCTTGGTGAGTGCAGGTGGCCGGAGGCCCTTTTTACTGGAAATGAGGCATTCCATCTTAGTCCTCACGGGTGACAACGCATCTACATTTTGATTTATAATAGAGGATAGATGTAGATGTCTATGGGCCGCAGCAACCACTTACCATCAGGTGGACTGTGTGCTCGTTTGTCACCCTTATCCTATAAAAAAAAAGATTACTCTTATAAAATCTGTATTCTTTATTTTTCTCTCTAAAATTTATTTGAAGTTATTACTCCTGAAGAAAGTTAGCAGACCTAGCTACACTTAGCTTTTTATCATGGTAGAGTCACGCTGAAGCTATTTTAGACCAAGGAAGGACAACGCACACACAGAATACCAGCGCAAAACAGCAGCTTAGTGTGGCTGTGTTCCGTATGGTGAGCGTAGAGAACTGAACACTAGTTTTACTGACAGCAAGGTATTCTATTTTACTTTTCAGGGGTGCCAACACATACATATTTTGATTCTCAATCTAGATAGATAACGAAGATAGAGATCGAGCATTTCGAAAACCTACTGGTGAACATGGGTCTCCCCTATAGATCACATATCACACATCACATGGGCTCCTCCTTTTTTGCCATAGTAAACATATGTGATATGTAACATAGTTGCCACACTTGACCAACAGATGCGACATGGCAACCGCAGATGTTTATTTTTTTGAGTTATTATTAGCTAGAAACTGCTGCTCATTTCCTGTTTCATTCTCTTCTGTTGCCTCTTACGACGTACGTCGGTACGTAGCTTTTTTATGCTACTACTATAGGTACAGCGGCATTAACCTTGTCTAAGTTGAACAAATAAAATTCTATTTTTACAACTGCAGGGTGGCTCTAAGAAGTTAACGTGAAGTAAATATATAATCATACCGAATTTCTCTATAGGCTTGGGAATGAGGATATTCAAAGTAGAACCAGAGTAGCATCGGATTAGTTAAATGCAGTGGCAATGGGCCGGTCATGTAGCTCTAAAAACTGGCCATCGATGAGGAGGATTATTGTGTATGTGTGAAATTTATCAATTTTAGGTTTTCATCCTAGCCCACTGCAGTACACACATCTCTCACTTTAACTTTTCCGTTGACTGGTAGAAAATGCCATATGGCATTAAGTCCGCCGTTTGTGCCTTTAGTACAATAAAGTGTATAAATAAATAAATAAATAAAATTATTCTCGAGAGGTAACCTCGTATCGGTAAGAGAAGTGCGGAGTGGTCACACACAATATGGAGTGACGACTGATAGATGCAGGTGGCTCAGGACCGTGCTTTGTGGCATTCCTCGAGGATGCTTACGTTCAGCAGTAGGCTTGTTAAGTGCTGTAATGATGATCATGATGATTGAACAAATAGCAAGTTGATAGTAAGATCACATATTAGTTTTGATTTAATATTTTCTTAACTAAACAGTTGATGGGATTTCCTACATCCATTTGTATTTCTTGAAGAAGAAAAAAATCTCTCCGATAAAAGCACACGGGTAATTGCTAACAATGGGTGTACAGGGGCGCTTCCTTCCGCGAACTGGTCGGAATGCTGTGCAAAGTATCGCGTTGCCCCGCCCGGGTGTTGAATTCACTACAACATTGATTTGCCACTCGTGTGACTGCACTGGTGGAGGACGGCGGACAGTCCAAAGTTATTAGAGATGTCAGTAATCAGTATTAATGATCACAGATATATATTATTTATTAAAATCAAGGATGACACTGCATCTGCATTTTGGTTCTTAATGGATGATTGATTTAGCTGTTTGTTATCGCTATTTTTTTTTATAAAATTGTAGTGACATACTTAATTATAGTCCAATCGATGGCAAGTGGCTACAGTAGTCCATGGACACCTGTAGCCAACTTCTAACAAAGACTACAGATGCATTGTCACATCATGAATGAGATGGAATGCATCACAGCGTGTAATTGTACCGCCTCTCTATACTCCACCGACCAAGATACAGCAGAAATAGAGAAGAGGATGGAATTAAACCAGACAGTAGAAATCCGTCTGGTTGAGTTAGTAAAAGAGTCCACCCTCCACCTAGAAAATCTAGAGTGGGGAATTTCTGAAGCGAGGGGTAGGTCTTATTACTTAAGATCTTTGTAAAAGCCAATTATACGTGAGCTAAAGGTTTATGTAAGAATTTAATGCACGAATCCTCCCATTATAGTTAAAAGTCCACTTTTGAACATCCTCCATAAATTGCTTCATATTTTTGTCACGCGTGTTAAGCGGCTTGTCATAGAGTGACAACCTGCTTAAGTTTTTATTATTATTTTTCGTTGTTATCAGAAAAATGCTGATGCCCATCTCCTGCTTTATTTCTCTCTGTCACTTCTTTAAACACACAAGTGATAGTGTTATGGAAACATGGATTCTCTTACGCTTTGAAATTAATAGATTTATGAAAAAAAGTTATCAATTATCAATTTTAACGGTATTATAATAATGGGGTTGTTATAAATTAATTTGCTTAATTCCGCGTAAAGAAAGAAAATGATGTGTCCTGCTCAGTTTTAAGGGGACCTCCCACCCTCCATCAATCGCGCGAACTATACCCGTTGCCGTTTATCCCAGCACTACCATCCCCAGCACCACCACACTAGGCACAAAACAGCACTCTCAAAAATACGACACGTGTTTCGCCTCTACACGAGGCATCCTCAGGTGAAGTAGACTCTGCGGAGGCTGGCCGCGGCCAGCGGAAGGAGGGTGGGAGGTCCCTTTAAAACTGGGCAGGACACATCATTTTCTTTCTTTACGCGGAATTAAACAAATTAATTTATAACAACCCCATTATAATCGATTTCCGCAAAGTAACGCCTGATTCTATCAATTATGGTATTATAATAAATAGCACTACCAGTACCAGGAACTATTAATAGAAACTTCTTCTGCGCTATGAAATTAAACATCAGATTTACGTTTTTACAACAATATTGCCAATTTTCAGCAGCTGCATCTCTAATCCATGGCTTGCAACTTAATGACCAACCCTAATCACCAAACTCCACGGGAATCGTTATAAAATTGTCTATAAACTGTCCACAGCTGGACGAATCCTAATCGAACTGTCATGAATTACCGTTATCGCTACAGTTTAGTTACCGTTACCGCCTATTAAAGTCCACTGCTGAACATAGGTCTCCCTCATAGATCGCCTCATAGCGGAAATATATGCCATAGTTGCCACGTTTGGCGAGTTTGCAACCGCACTTTTTTAGTCGTTATTAGGAAGATCTATCTCTTGATTTGTTTCCCTCTGTCGCCTCTTACCACACCCACGGGATGTTATGGGGTAGCACATATACTTACACCGCCACTACACGGCAAGTCATCAGTATCGCATAGGAAATCCAATGGAAGTCAACTGCGTGGTCACCATATTTAAGTGTAGCGAGGCCGATTGATTCGTATCGGATATCGACGGAGTGTCGAATTACTCGGCGATTGACGTGCGGTGGATAATAGGCGTTTTGTTGGGCCACCGCGATACGAGACGAGCGCTTTTTTGCCTCTAATCCAATTATTCGCTCTTTCTTCGAGCAAATTGTGCGGACACAATGGCGCTCGCTCCACTGCGCCGCGGGACTTACGGCTTACTTACGACGTTTAAACGGCTTTAGTCAAGTTATAGAACAAAGATTTTCATACGTGGTACAGCCATGTTGCAGCTATATTATGGTGGTAACACGAATGGGTCGGCTCGACCGGGGAAGGACGACGCTCTCAAAGAATACCAGCGTAAAATAGCAGCTCAATGTTGCTGTGTTTCGTATGGTGAGTGTAGAGAACCGGAGACACATTTAAATGAACGCGAAGTATTCCATCTTAGTCCTCAGAGGTGACAATGCATCTGCATTTCGATTTTTATCGAGGGTAGATGCAGATGTAGATGTCTATGGGCCACCGCATCCTATTACCATCGGATGGGCTATGTGTTCGCTTGTCACCCTTATTCTATAAAAAAAGGATGGAATTGATACTGCAGCTTTTGTTTTTATGGTGGTTATTTATTTTATTAATTTGTGCTTCATCATCATCATAACAGCCCTTCTAAATTCCAATGCTAAACCCCCAAACAATGCCACGCACGATCCTAAGCTACCTGCATCTAACTACTTCCTGAATATCACACCCTCAATTCAAATGATATAATTGTACTAATAAGATGATGATTTGACCATGAAATCTTCACACTATATTCTCATATAATTTTAAGGAAAATATTTATTTTGACAACTCTTACAAGGTATTTCTGTTGACTAAACAGTCAAATACTCAATACCAAAACATACGATTAACTTTTCGACAAAGTTATTTTAACCTTTTGAGGAAAACACCTCCACTCCTGGGCACAGACTCCCTCTCTTATATGAGAGAGTTTTGGGACAAGGAAGCGCCCTCCAAGTTGCTGGAGTCCATTACCACCGAGCACGTGGTAAATCAGCACTTAAAATTGCAAGTAACAATTTCATTGGTGCCAGCGGGAATAGAACGCGGGTTGCTCGCGTACATTGAAGCTTAAAGCGAGTTTTTAGCCCCTGAGCTGTCTGACCTACAACGGTTACCTCAAATAAAATATAATATAGTATATATTCAGTGAAAGACGAAAAGATCTTACTCTTCCTTAAATTCTTGATTAAATTCCTGAGACCACTACATCCACGGAAATCAACTCATATATTAAGTGTTGTACTCCACAGCCTTAGATATTACATTCTAAATCTTATAATAGCAACTTATTTCTTTCACTCGATATTCAGTATAAACGAGAATGAGATCTTTAAGAATAATTATAATGAATTATTTTAATACACAGGTTTTTCAACGTGGTAGCGCCACGCTGCGGTTATATTGTGGTTGCAGAACGAATGGGTCGGATCGACTAGGAAAGGACCAAGCTCTCATAGCTTAATGCTGTTGTGTGAGGGTAGACAACCGAAGACCATTTTTGTTGATAACGAGGCATTCCATCTTAGTCCTCAGGGGCGACAACATTTTGATTCTTAATCAAGGATAGATATAGGTGTCTCTAGCATTCACTTACCATTAGTGGTCTGTGCGATCGTTTGTTATCTTTATTCTATATATACTGAGAGGTACCGTTGAATTTAAAATCATTCATCATCATCATTACAGCCCTTCACAAGTGCACTGCTGAACATAGGCCTCCACCAAGGAATGCCACAAAGCACGGTCCTGAGCCACCTGCATCCATCGACTTCCTGCATGTCTTACCAGGTCGTCACTCCATCTAGTGGGGGGTCGGCCTACAATTCGCCTACCGGTACGAGGCTACCACTCGAGAACCTTTCTTCCCCATCAGTTTTCGGTTCTTCGAGCTATATGGCCGGCCCACTGCCACTTCAGCTTACTAATCCGTTGGGCTATGTCGGTTACTCTGGTTCTACTGCGGATATCCTTATTTCTAAGTTTATCACGCAGAGACACCCCGAGCATAGCCCTCTCCATAGCTCGTTGAGCGACCTTGAGCTTCCTCATACGGCCAGCAGTGAAGGACCACGTCTCAGATCCGTAAGTCATCACTGACAACACGCAGTGGTTGTACAATTTCGTTTTCGGGTTTTGAGGTATGTCTAACGAGAAGATGTGTTGTAGTTTACCGAACGTTGCCCAGCCGAGTTGAATCCATCGATTGACCTCTCGGTCGAAGTTGGACTTACCTAGTCGGACTATTTGTCCCAGGTAAACATACTCGTCAACAACTTCGAGCTTAGTGCTCCCAAACAACTACCGGCATAGGTGTGACATGGACGTTAAACATGATTTTTGTTTTGTCCATGTTCATCTTAAGACCTATCCGTTGGGAGACACTATTGAGGTCATTGAGCATAGTGCTTAGGTCCTCCAGCGATTCTGCCATAAGGACTATATCGTCGGCAAATCGAAGGTGAGTGATGTACTCGCCATGGATGTTAATACCGCATCCTTTCCAGTCCAGTAACTTGAAAACGTCTTCCAATGCATCAGTGAAGAGTTTCGGGGATATAACGTCACCCTGTCTTACACCTCTCTGCAGTTGGATAGGTTTCGTACTCTGATTCTGTACTCGGATAGCCATAGTAGCTCTACTGTACAAAAAACATTTCAGCACTTCGATATACCGATAGTCAACTCGGCATTGCTGAAGCAGCACCGCCCAAATTTCGACGGTATCAAAGGCTTTCTCATAGTCCACATACATAATTGCATCCACATAATTGCAGTAAATTAAATTTACCTTTAATATCCGTGTGTGATATAGATACATAATTAATAAATTGTTATGAACATCTATCAAAATAAGTAAGCGGTTGTAAGTATATATTTTACATACAACCGAATTGATTTATCATTTGTGATATGTTTTTACCGTGTAATGGCGGTGTAAGAATATCCACTACCTCATACCACCTCGTGGGTGTCGTAAGAGGCGACAGAGGGAAACAAATCAGGAGATGGGCGTTATCTTTCTAATAACTTAATAACACTAACTAAAATAAATAACTGCAAATAACTCCCTATAGTGGTAGCCTATGTTCAACAGTGGACTTCAGTAGGCTTTAACTGTAAGCTTTTGTTGATCAGTTATTTAGATATAAGAGACATAATTATTCTAATACATAAATAAATAAAATTGAACTGTTTGCACCAAAATAACTACATTTTATTGAGCTAAATATTTTTTTAAATGGTAGCACCCATTTGCATGTAATTAAGTCACGAATAATCATTTTTAAAATGTTTGTATGTCTGTCTATCTGTCTGTGCGGGCTAATGTCCAGAATGTCTGAACAGTTTGTAATGAAATTTGATTAACAGATAGAGAGTAATACCAAGAGTGATGCAGGATATATTGTGTTCATAAAGCTTGAAGATTTTCTTAAAACGAAATAAGTAAATGGTCTTTTAAATACGTTATTCTTATCTATTAATAACTTAAATCCAAATAACCTCACATTAATAGATCTTATCCAGACGAGGCCAGAGTAGAGCGCTAGTTAATAATAAATTGTTAAACATTAATAAACGTAACTAAACTAGATTGTTTATTAAGATACAATTAGTAATTATTAATGAATAATAATTATTTCGAATAAATACGTTTGTCATGTGTTTAGGTTGCTAAGAAGGAATTTATGCTAAATTTGCAAAATATCTTCAAAACAATACACAGTCATTAGCATAAGCAATTATTATACCAAACCAAGTGATAGTTGTCCATGTTAGCCACTTACCTGTATTCTATCTTCAGGCAGATCGGTCTTAAGGGAGAGCATTTCTCGCGCATACACGTCCGGGTAGTGCGCGTCCTTGAACGCCTTCTCCAGCTCGTCCAGCTGGTACGAGGTGAAGATCGTCCTGCCGCAGAAACAGAACGCAGATGGGTAGACATGGATAACAAGAAGCGGGTGAAATCGTTTATTGAACTTTACCTAACCTTTATGTTTAATTTGCCACAAGTTTAGAAAATACCAAACACAAAAATAACAAACGACAAAAAAGACAAAAATAACAGTTAGAATCATTAAAGTCATAATTAACGACACAAAACAAATTTGAAATAGCTTGGTAGCGACCACCTCATTCACATGGGTTCATCATCCACAAATTCTTTAATATTATAATAACCCTTTTTATTACAATCTTTGTATAATAAGGTTTTTTAACTTGGCGGAAATCAGATTTTGTATATTTTTTGGGATTGGACTGGACTGGATGTAAAATAATCCAATGCCAGAAGTTTCTCTTACCTGCCTATAGATGGCGGTACTTATAACCAACTCGTTTTTGTCTGACGCAAAATATTCAGAGCAGCACTGGGCAAAGGTCAAATGCGCGATATGGTTAAGGCAACTGCTCCATACAACAGGAGGGTCTCATGTTCACCAGTTGACATTCACGGACTTTGTTACGAGCCCTTTTTACTGGAAACGAGGCATTTCATCTTAGTCCTAGATGTGACAACGCATTTGCATTTTGATTCTTTATTGAGGATAAATGTAGATGTGTATGGGCCACAGCATCCACTTACCGTCAGGTGGACTGTGTGCTCGTTTGTCACCCGTATTCTATAATATGATGAAGAAAATGAAGAATAATTAAGAATTAAGCAAATATATTATCTTTTCACAGAGTATTTTAAAGAGAGAGAGTATATTTTACTTTCTCATTAGGAGCTCATGTGCTACATAAATACATGAATGAATTAATTAAAATCAAACTTAACCTAGTTTCAAATATATTAATTTAAAAACATCTCCGCATGCAAGACATTAATTATCTGAGCTTGTTAAGGAACTACTTTTCTTTTGAAATTAAATGAACGGTGGGTGTTTATCATACAAGCTAATTCCATGACTTTGCGTAGTTTTCAATTCCTCTTTATTTTTATTATTATAGTTTTTTTATTGAATTGAAGTGACAAAGGAACTTACGACTTACAGTTTACTTAGAATACTGAAGCGTAGTCACTTGACTGAGGACTAAGATAAAATGCTTCACATACATACATACATATAATCACGCCTCTTTTCCGTAGGGGTAGGCAGAGACCACTTCTTTACACTCGCTACGATCTTTACATACTTGTTTCGCTTCGTCCACTTTCATTATTCCCTTCATACATGCTCTTCGGCATAGGGTACTCTTGACCTGGCCTTTTTTCAGGACGTCCCTGATTTGGTCTAGAAACGCCCGCCTAGGTCTACCCCTTCCAACGCTTTCATTCACACTCGCCTTATACACTTTTTTCGTCAATCGTTCTTCATTCAATCTCTCGACATGGCCAAACCATCTCAGCATACCTTTCTTAATTTTTGTCACTACATCTCCTTTCAGACCACAACGTTTCCTTATCTCACTATTTCTTATCCTGTCACTCAGTTTAACTCCTATCATACTTCTTAACGCTCTTATCTCAACTACATTTATTCTGCTTTCATGTTTCCTCTGCCATACCCAACTTTCACTTCCGTACATGAGTGTCGGAACCAACACCCCCTCATGCACAGCTAAACAAGCCTTGTTAGACACCTTCCGACTGCTCATAAAGGAGTGCAAAGCTCCATTCACCATGTTTCGTGCATTCACTCTTCTTTCGATATCACTCTCACACTTTTTACAAGAGAAATGCATCACAGTCTGTGATTACACTGGCTCTTAATATCTTTCGGACTGGAACACGCGTAAGATGGTGGTACCTACGCAGACAGATTCCTAGTCAAAAAGGAAATCTCTCCACCTAATAAAGTACGTATTACGAGTCCTTCTCCAACAAGGAATATATCTAGGTCACTAAAATTCCCTAAGTAATTCCTGCAGATAGACAGCAGTTACATCTATATAACATCATCAAGGTCAACAACGCATCTGTAGGTTGAAATAATTGCTGGTGTTCATGTGCATTGGTAACTCTAACGTGGACTGCAAGCACGGTTACCGTCAATTACTTGTGGGAACTGTGAGCACCACTGCGAGGTTCTTGGTCCTTTCTACTTACGATTCAATCTTCGAGAAGGTCTTTCGCAAGAGGGACTATTTTTTAGAACGTTACCTCCACACTAGGATTTTCTCCTGTGTCGTGGAGGCAGTTTACCTACATAAATTGCACGAGGATAAACATCCAGACCCGGAACAATTATTTTTAGGCCATACAAATACTTGTTCCGTGCGGGATTCGAACCCGCGACCCTTCGCCCTGTAACTCATTGCTAAGCCACTGCGCTACGGAGCCGTCACTTGTGGAAGCAATAGCCAAGCTTTACCTTGCCTTTTTAATATCTTAAGAAAATTATTTTGGGTGTCGCAGTGAAGCAAAAACTTATTTATAGGTTTCTTATTTTCAAATTTATGTACTTGTAATAAAGCACTAATATTTACCTATGTCTGCGTTTTTTCTTCTTCTTTTTCCCGTTGTAGCCCGTGAGCCCGTCCACTGTGAAGTCCTTGGCTGCTTCTAGTGAAGACACACCTGGTGGCAAAGATGTAAGTAATAATTGATGCGTTTCACTTTTAGTAAAGAAGGGTTATGTTTCTCCTTTTTTAAAGTTTATTGTTATAATCATAAAAATGATTGAGATGTTCCTATAGTAAGTATATAGAAAAATGTGTGTTTGAAAATGAAAACCACCACGGCACCTACCAGAAAGGGCAAACGACGTGCCAAGCGTAGCAACTATGGCAAATTTTCAGCAGTAGACTTTCGATAGGCTGTAACTGAATATATAAGTATTTATGAAAAGATAAATTTTTAGTTTGCGAACATTTGTGATGTTTGTAAAAATATAATTTTATGATAACTTCCGACCGTGATTAAAACTGTACTGTAACAATTATTAAACAATTAATAATTAAAAAATATCTGTTTCATTGCAAAAGGTGCATTTGAAATATAAATCCAACGTTAAATATCGAAACTGAAGCTATATCGAAGTTTGTGCGGAGATCAAACGAAGTTGGGAGGGAAGGAAAGTTAAAGATTTAATTGTTCCTACAGCCTATATTTATTTATTTGCAACAACAACATTAAAGAACTACAAATAATATGTTTTTTTTTTATAGGATAGGGTGACAAACGAGCATACAGTCCACCTGATGGTAAGTGGGTACTGTGGCCCGTAGACATCTACATCTATCTTCGATTACGAATCAAAATGCAGATGCGTTGTCACCCGTGAGGACTAAGATGGAATGCCTCGTTTCCAGTAAAAAGGGGTCTCTGGTTCTCTACACTCACCATACGCAACACGGCAGCGTTAAGCTGCTATTTTACGCTGGTATTCTGTGAGAGCGTGGTCCTTTCCCGGTCGAGCCGACCCATTCGTGCTACAACTATACTACTAATACAGCTGCAGCATGGCTCTACCACGTAAAATATGTGCTTAAATCTGAAACAATACTATTTTTAGGTTTAAAACTGGTGTTTAAACTAGATAAAACCTATACCTTAGGTCACCAGGTCCCCACCTGCAGTTATCCGTGGACAAAGTAGATAGATAAAGTTACAATAAATGATTTCCTTTGCAATTAAAACGCGATACATTTATATTCTAGTTAAGAAACTAAAACACACTAAGAAAGAAAACAATGTCATACTAAATAGCAAACAGAGACAACAGAATATTAATTACAACGGTAGATACTGTATTTTACTTTTTAATTTTAGCGTTTGGGATCCACGTAACGTACGAGCAGAATAATGAAAATTGTGTGTGTTTGTGAGTCATAAGTAGAAATACATAAATATATATATATATATTCTTCTTTTTCATAGTATAATGGTGACAAACGAGCACACAGTCCACCTGATGGTAAGTGGTTACTGTAGCCAACAACAACTAACACTTTTTTACGGATAACCTGTCATTGACTTTGATTTGTGTAAGAAACTTAGGCATAAACCTACTTATTTTGTTATCGCTGTTGATTCTCTTAATAAAACAATTCAAACAAAAAAATGTGCTTGCTTAATAGACTATATCACACCAAGGCATCAACAAACCAGCAAATGATTGTAAACAAACATATTGGCACACTTGGACTTTATCTATAATTCCCGCTAACTGAGCCCCGGGTCCAACAGTTTGCCGCGCGGGAATTGTCACATAATTACCGAATGTGATTGCAGACTGAATTAGTAAGCGACGTCGGGTTAATAGAATAGATCGAGCGCGTCCCGAGAGAGGCCCGGCGAGGGGGAGGCACCCGAGGGACGCCCTGGATAATTGAATTTGGTGCCAATGAATACGACAATGAATTATTAAATTTAGAGCGCTTCTATCGTTTTCCTCATCCTAGTTACGACATTATTGCGTAGTACACTGCTGCATCAGTTGGCAACACATTTACACATTCCTGGATAGCTGGCGGTGGAAAAGGAATTGTGTGAATGTTTGTAGCAGGTGTTGCAATTGTGGCTGCGTGACGAATCGCGAATGGGATTATTCAGTAAAAGGGGTTGTGTTTGTTGGTTTGTTGCGAGGTCAAGACACGTGGTCCCAGTTCAATCGATAGGTGCACCGACGGGTTAAACTTTTAGCAACTGTGCGTTTATCAAATGTTTCGCAAGTTCAGTGAGTGTTTTACATAAGAGTTTATTAAAGTTTTTTTCTTAAATTTAATTTATTTTTTTTCTTTCCTATTGTATGTGGTAGAGCCACATCGCAGCTGTATTATAGCTGCAGAATGAATGGGTCGATTTGACCGGGGAAGGAGCATTCTCTTTCTGATTACCAGCGAAAATAGTACCGTAATGCTGCTGTGTTTTGTTAAATAACTGACAAGTAGAGACTCTTTTTACTAGTAACGAGGCATTCCACATAACTCTGCAACGGTGACAATGCATTTTGATTCCTAATCAAGGATAAATAGATAGTCTATACGCCACGGCATCTACGTACAATTAGATGAGTATTGTTTGCCAACCTTCAGGGCGAATTTAAAACCATCAGATTTACTATTACTATATAATTAGATATAGGAAATATTTGTAATAACAATTGACTTATTTTATTCATATATCTTTAATGTTCAATTTGTTTATATACTACGAATAAGTTTTAACCCGATGAATGAAAAATCGGCCCTTTCATAAACAATAATTTGATCAAATTAAATCTTTTAATGCTATATTGTGTAAAGTATAATTGTTGTAGTCCGATTGTAGAATTGGGCAGGTCGTAACCTACCTGGGAGTAATCATAGTATGCCGCCATTTCATGATTTTTCCGATAATTTATCCCCCATATCAATTTGTGCCTAACACACACCCGGTGCTTTTGTATTTGTTTTAATAAAATTGAAGTGATAAACGAACTTACTATAGTCCACCTGCAGCCAAGTTCAAACGAAGAAGGCTGAAGATGCGTCATCATCTCCAAGAACTTAGAAGAAAGTTTTACAGTCTATAACTATACTTGCTCTCTGTATCCCTCCAACATAAACACAGCAGTGCACGCACCGCTACTGGTGGCAGAAAGAGGCAAGAGTTTGATAGCGTCCCAGACGGATTCCTAGGCAAAAAATTAATCGCACCACCTAATAAGTTAAATTAATGATAACAGAAATCATAGTTATATATTAATGACGAAATCATGATATGGTCGTGCATCATATAATTCCCAAATATAATCTAATGATGAGACTACGAAATGTATAAATACCGCCGGAGCAATGGTTTACCGACAGCGCTGTTTAAAGAGCTGATTATGCACCGGCCGTGCTTTGTCTTCCTACAGTTTCTACACGATTGTCATGTCAAACTCCTGCATAACTGATTACGTGTGACTAACTTCAGCTGTCTCGCTTTTTATTTATTTTTTCTCTTCTTTTTTCTTGATTAATGGCAGTTAACGTGTTATAAATCACATGTTGTAACATCTTAATGAGGGCATCCACGACTTTTGCTGCCACCAGGGCGGCGCCACCTTACAGTGAAGTAAAATATTTGACAGATTTCATAGCGGGGACGATAATTTCTTAGGAAAATGTAATCTTTAAGGTTTCTTTCTGTATTATTAGTTATATTTTATATTAATTACATTAGAAATGAATAAACCAAACTATAAATATAACTAAAAACCGATTTTTTAAAATAAGAGTTATAAACTGCAAAAAATTAAAAATTAAAATTACTGACGCATTGTGTTGTGTATTAATATAATACTCTAGATAATGATAAACTATTATTTAAAACTAATTTCTCAATTAAATGACATTGTGTAACGATAAACTTTACCTCAGTCACAACTAGCGACATCTGGTGAGTGGAAGATTATTGGCCCTCATTGACTGCGTCGCTGCAGACAGTCGGTTTGAATCCCTTAAAGATCAAGCGTTTACAACTTTTTGTTTTGGATTTAGTTAATAAATGCGCATTTTATCCATACATGAAAATTTTTAATTTTAATTTAAAAAACCGGCCAAGTGCGAGTCGAACCCGTGCATGAATGTGAAGAAATCTGTGCCTAGTAGTACGACAAACAAAGGCGTATAAAGGCTACTTTTTATTAAATAACGGTGACAAACAAACACACAGTCCATCTGGTAAGTGGGTGCTGTGACCCATAGACGTATACATTTATCCTCGATCAAGAATCAAATGTAGATGCGTTGTCATCCTTGAGGACTAATATGGAATCCCTTTTTCCCAGTAAAATGGTTCTCCGGTTCACTACAGTCACTATACGAAACACAGTAACATTAAGCTATTTACGCTGGTATTCTGTGAGAGCGTGATCCTTCCCTGGTCGAGCCGACCTATTCGTGCTACAACTATAACATAGCTACAGCATGGCTCTACCACAATTTACTATCCCTTAATCCCTTTCAGATATGAAAGGAAAAAACAGAGAGGAGACCTGTGACCAGAAGTGGGACATATAAAACTCCGATACTTTACTATATGTGCAAAGTATAACTTATGTTACTATATAATGCTAACTTGCTTTACTGTATGTTAAAAGTACAGCTATATTGTGCACATGTACAGCACACTTTCCAAGGCGTTATCATCGCAGTGAACACAATGGGGATGAATTACTGTCAACTCACGAGTAATTTCCTGTGCCCCGTTATTTACGGCGACAAGTACAATCGTGTTTAGGAAACGATTTAAATATTATAAGCGGGTCATTACGTGGAACAACCTCACCAGCCATTGGGTAATGTATGCGCTACCACGCGCGACCTCGCTCTTTTACTGTCTACCTTCAATCGACGGTATAGAGTTGACAATCGTGTGGTAGGGTATAATTCAAATGGGAGGGCCTCCGGGAGGGAAGTGCGACTCTTGGCGGAGGAACGCTACTTGTGCCGGAGAACAACGCCACTTTAGCAACCGACATTGTTAGCGGCCACGTAATAACGTAAACATGCAGTCGGACAGACAAAAACACAGACATACGAGTAGACTGAACGTTTTGTTACATGATGCCGCCGACAATAAGTAAACACTATGTTTTTTTTTTCAAAAACCGCCATGAATTTAAACCTCAAAATAAAAATGACGAGCGCTTTTTCTGCCGACTTCCAAAAAGGAGACTGTACTCAATTCGACTGTATGTTTTTTTTTATGTGTGTTACCTCATAACTTTGTACTGGGTGAACTGATTTTGATGATTCTTTTTTTATATGAAAGCTGATAGTTCTCGTGTGGTCCCATATGAATTTGATCAAGGTCAGACCAATGGTTATTGCGTTATTCTTAAATAACTTATATTGAAGTCGCTTATATTGAAGTCGGCTGTAGAAAATTTTTAATTTTAAATTATTTAATACAGGGATTAAAAATTATACTTCCTAGGTATTTGGACTTCCTTTCTGCCCAGGAGTCCAACTGGGTAGGTACCACCCTTATCTATTTCTGTCACCAAATAGTGCTATACTGCCCGATACTTGTACTGCCCGATATTTGTACTGCTGTGTTTCAAAAGTAACTAACTTACGTGAGGGTAATATGGTCATCCGGTTAATATGGTCACTTTCTCATAACTCGAAAAATAGAACTTTGTTTACATAGATGTATCTGTGATACGATAGCTCTTCATTAGTCAACCAATTAAAAGATCAAAAGAGCCCTGCTTTATCGACGCCATTTTTTGACAGTTGACATCACAGAACACAATTACTCTCTACCAAGAGGTTGACATTATAGTAAATATTTTAGTCGATTTTAGTATTGTGTAGTGTAGTTAGTTTTTCTTAAGATGTTTTTTGAAGTGTTCCTTTAATAATAATAATAAAACATTTATTATTATTGACATATAGATTTAACAAATGTAAATAAGAACAGTGCGTTACACATCTAAATAATGTTCAAGATAAGATAAACAAACACTTTCCGTTGGACCCCAAACTAGGATAATCCTGTATCTTGGTTCCTAATTATGTATTTCCAAAGCTTGTTTGCTATTTTTTTCTTAACTTATTAATTATAGTATACAACTTTGTGTTTTTGTCACTGTCCTCCGGGGTATGGCGCTGGTCTTACAAAATATGAGCGTAAAACAGCGGAAACCCTTTTT
This sequence comes from Parnassius glacialis, assembly GCA_033319125.1. Taxonomy (NCBI): domain Eukaryota; kingdom Metazoa; phylum Arthropoda; class Insecta; order Lepidoptera; family Papilionidae; genus Parnassius; species Parnassius glacialis. Next base: position 958,307 of record JAVANC010000022.1, on the reverse strand, counting down.
AGTGAAAATTAGGCAATCAATCTGAGTCCACAGAGGTGACAACGCATCTGTATTCTGCCTTGTTTGAAGTTGGTTGCATGTCCTTGGACTGCTGTAGCCGCTTACCATCAGTTGGATTGTAAGTTCATCACCTCAGTTTTATAAAAAAAAAATATTTTATAATTCCATTAAAAAATAAAAAAGAATATTAGAATATTTAATTTCGAAAATATAAAATTCGATTAGTGTAACTAATAACATAATAGGTCGTGCTTTAGTTTACGGTCGCACGCGGAGGGGTGGGGGAGGTGGTTGGGGGGGGGAGTAGTGGTGAACCCTCCCCTAAAAGGGGGGGATGCGGAAAGGTATAGTTTCTGAAATATATTAAAAAATCTAGCCTAACCTATAAAATATTGATATTGATTAATTTAATATGGTATTTGTTTAAATCAAGTGGGGAGGAGGCTCTAATCTTCTCTCTACCCCGTCTGACGCTTTACATTCGACCTTCTTACTTACAGGGGTTCGATTCTGGGGCTGATCTACGTTCAACGGACACAATTCTTACCAAACCTGACGTGTCGCCAGTTTGGTACGCCAGAACAAATCACAAAAATATTATTTGAATAACAATTCAAATATAAATAATATCCGTCTCCATGAACTCGGTTTCGCCTTAAACATTTTGTATATCAATATATATATATTGTTTACCTACCAAGCTAGGTCAATTGAGTCCTGCTATGTAGGGCCAGTATGTCTGGGTGGTTATAAAAAAAATAACCACGAAGGCTAAGGCGGGAGCTTCGCTCCCGCCTTAACCTTCTAACCTAATCTGTCCGAGTCGGATTGCTCTGAATCGGGCTGTCAAACATGATATCAAAACACTTAACCAAAAAAAAAAACTTTTTTTTAAAGCAAAGATTTACCATATACAGCCAAAAAAATTTTAGGTCTGAAATAACACGCAGTAAAAGGAGATGCAACCATTATGTTGTCTCTTTCTAATGCTTTAGAATGTCATTATGGAAATGTCAAGGGCCGAAAGCCAAAACAATACTGTTCTATACGATTCCTAGTAGTTAAACTATAAAACTTAAAAAAATAATTTCTCGAAAACTAAGTTTCCGCAGAAAATCCTTCTAGCATTTACTTCAATGACCTGTTACCTACCTATTAAAATTAAAATTATCACGAAAATCGTGCGACCGTAAACTAAAGCACAGCCATATTTGGAAATAAGAATTAATCTATTGGCCATAAAATGTTTACTATTTTTTTTAATCCTTCTATTTTAAAAAAAATAACAAGTGTTTATTATTGAAGACCGAGTCTGAGTTTTGGCGGGAATTTGACCATCGACGGGTTGTTGGTCCTGCTTTATCGTTTATAAATACATAATGGTTTGAAGTTGATATCGATACACAAAAGTGATGCGATTTTGTGTGATTTTGTGTCTGCTCATGTGAACTATTAGTGGAGACGACGAAACAAGTGCTGCGATGGTAATATAAACCATGTCGGATGTAGTATAAATCATGTTATTTTATTCGCTTAGGCACCTAAGAACTTGAGCAACTGTCGTCATCGACTGTCCACTAAGTTGAGCTGTCGTCAAAATCTCCCATAAACTTCTCAATGTGCAATTCAGCATATTGTGAAGAAGTTAACAAAATAATGTTATATTGGATAATTTCTTAGTGCACTTAGGAAACAAAATAACAAGTTTTTATTGTTAAAGAACGAACCGAACAAACTGGCCTCATTACAATTCGATAATTCCAATTCCACGCAAACGACGTCAGGGATCGATATAAAAACAGCAACACGAAAACTAAGGAGTGTAGTACGTGTCCCTTCACGAGTGTCATGTACTTAATCCGATGTGAACATTTCACTTTACAGGAGGGGAGCACATTGAGCCGATACACCTTACCTGCTATGGCATCTTGCATAAGTAAACGTAAGAAAACCAAAAAAAAAACAGTTATTTTTTTAACTGAAGTGATAAACAAACTTACGTAATGATTTCTTTTAAGTACATAGAATAAAACTAATTTTACAGATTTGTCGCGTTTAATTTAACATGTTTAACTTATTTTTAATTTTAAATATTCAAAAGCTAAAGGTAGCCTAACTATGACATCGGCACGTCAAACACCTCAGTCCCCCCAGTGATCATAGGTGCTGTACAGCACCCGAAACATCGGGAATTGAAAATAAGTTAATCGAATTAACTAAACGTGACAAAACCGTAAAATTAATTTTATTCAAAGATCTTATAAGCCACCTGATGGTAATTGGTTATTTCAGTTCATAGACACCTGCAGCCATCTTTAAAAAAAGAAGACAGATTTTTTGGTTCTAAAGACTAAGATGAAATAACTGACACCCTATGAAATATACAGCCTATATATATATATATATATATATATATATATATATATATATATATATATATATATATTAATCCCATAGCTGGATGCTGATGTCCACTCATTTCTGAGAGGGTTATGAATGTATTCGAAATATTTTTATTCATCACTCACATACGTGGTATATTGATTTTTTATAGGATAGGATGACAAACGAGCACACAGTCCACCTGATGGTAAGTGGTTGCTGTGGCCCATAGACATCTACATCTATCTTCGTTTGCGAATCAAAACGCAGATGAGTTGTCACCCGTGAGGACAAAAATGGAATGCCTCTTTTTCAGTAAGATGGGTCTCCGGACCTTTACACTCACCATACGAAACACAGCAGTGTTAAGCTGCCATTTTACGCTGGTATTCTGTGAGAGCGTGGTCCTCCCCGGTCGAGCCGACCCATTCGTGCTACAACTATAATACTAATATAGCTGCAGCATGGCTCTACCACATATAGGAAGCACCACCGTCTCACAGAATACCAGTGTAAAATAGCGCCTTAAGGCGATACCCCGACCAAAACCTTGCAATAGTTCGTTTTTCAGAGACTATTATCTCATTAGTTATGAGAATTAAACTACATATAAAAGCACATTATTAATGTTCGAATGTGTAGGTATTAAATACATTTAAAGTCTACTTTTATAAAATGACTAAAATTATTGATTACAGGCATCTGTTGCTAAAAGCAACGTTCTAATCATTAATTTACTCATTTCACTATACTTCTACACTATTAAATTAAACACTGCACTTTCATTTTCATTTGCACGCTCATTATTCGAAATCATCCAATACCTATAAAGCTTAGGGAATAGAACAATTATAGCGTAATACAATTATATTGTTGTGCCATCTATTGATGCTGTGAGCATATTAAACATAGACAACTTATATGAAATCTTTATGCTTATCTCTACATTTTTTCTAAAGACATGATAATGAGATGCCACAAATTGACTTAATTTTTAAGAAGGATTACACTAATGGATAGATAAAAATATATTATATTTATATAAAATATATTAAAAATATATATTATTCACGTTTTATTTAATTGTTAAAATTCGTTTTTCTTTTTTAATTAAAATAATTCCAAAAGTTGCGTGAATTCTATGATAAAGCGGCGTACGTCTAAAGAGGGAACGAATGCTCAAGGTTATTTGGTCAGGGAAACGCCATAATGCTGCTGTGTTTCGTATGGTGAGTGTAGAGAACCGAACAAGCAGCACACAAGCGTTATGAACGTCAATATACCAGCCCACATAGAACTTAGAATTCTTTTAAAAGCGTATAAAAGTGTTGAAAAGAGTTTGTATCCTTATAAGAGTGTTTTATGGGTTATTATACAGCTCTAGCTATGTAAAGTCTGTTTTATGGAATCTAAGTAAGCTTAAGTTTCTTATTGAGAATATGAAAACTCTACTATACAACTTTAAGTATTTTGTATCACTTCAATCTGATTTTACTATTAAAGTTGTATAGAAGCTGTTTTTTACATGCTGTTCCTTGCTTATACAGCTTTAAGTGTTATTATAGTATCACTAAAATCTTATTTCTGAACAATGGTGCACCCAAACTCTCTTCCAAAACTTATTCTTATGGTGTCATTGTACATTTTTGTAAATACAGCAGTTTTATGACTTCTGATAGAGATAGATAGAGAGAGAGAGAGAGAGAGAGAGAGAGAGAGAGAGACAGAGTGATATAAAACTAAAAAAATAAATAACAACCATAATACAACTAAAAACTGTATAAGTAACAGAGAATCACTATTATGCATGCGCTGCATGTTCATATTGTGCTAGTCAACAAAATTAATTTGTTATCAATGTGTGGAAAAAAATAAAAAGATTCGGTGCAGTTAAAAGATTATTATCTTATATTCTAAATTAAATTTATCCAACCCTATTCCCAAGACAAGGTTTTTCATCTTTTATACGTATCTCTAAAGCGAAATATATGTTATGTTGAGAAAACTAAACTATACAACATAAGTAGATGACAAAAAGATCCTATTATAAAACTGATTAAAACCAATGGTTGCATGAGATAATCCATAACATTCATATTAGGTGCAGCTACTAAGACTAGGAAGATCCTCGAAACACCGTTTAGGCAGTTTAGCAAATTGTCGCCATTTTAAGACCCATAAAACAAAATCTAAAATATAATTTTGGGAATATTGGACATTAGTCTAAGCTTATACCATTAATTTCAATTTGACTAATGACCACTGTGCCCCAATGTACCTACCTTCATATCCATTATTTTTTTTATTCTAACCTACACAATCGATATTTAGTTACCGTATTTAGTATCTGTCCTTATATTATTTCGTTGTTTTGCTGGCTAAGTTTTTGATAGAAAATATATACAAGCTTACCGTAAATCTAATTTTGCACTTTCATTGCACCAATTGTGTTTTAAAATGAATGAAGAACTATTGATATCACTGATCCAACAATATCCAGAGTTGTTTAATCATGAAGATCCATATTATCACGACGTGCTGTCCATGACGCAACGCAAAAAACGACCTCTTTTGATGAAGAATTTGAGATGAATGAACAATTCGATTCGATTCTTCAGAGATGGACCCACTAGAAATAAATGCAACTCGCTTCGATTCGACGCATTTCTGCTGTAGTGGACGCCTAGCATTATACTTGTAGATCTACTGTACAGCGCTACTAATGCATAAAGCTGCATTATTTGTGCCAAGTGTTTACTTATAAGAACTGTATCTATAAGCGCTTATACAGCTTCTATACAGCCAGAAAATACAGCCTCTAGTATAAAAACAAACTTCAATACAGTTCGTTCATAGAGCTTGCATGCTCCTTGGGCGTAGATCTCTTTTATAATCTTAGTCCTCACGGCTGACAACGCATTTGCATTTTCATTTGCAAATGAGGATAGATTTATCCCTTATCGTATAAAAAAATATGTTTCCTCGATGTGTTAATTCACCGCCGCACAAGTGGTAAATTAGCACTTAAAATTACAATTAACGATTTCACTGATGCCGGCAGGAATCGAACCTGGATTACCACCTTAGTGTGAAATTTACAAGGAGCGCTTGGCCCCTGAACTTCCGCGCCTCTAAATTTAAATAAATTTTTTTCGTGGTAGAGATTCGCTCTAGCCTATTATGTTCAACATAAGATGAATGGGGTAGGTACTCGACTGGAGTAGGACCACGTCCTCACAGAATACCTGCTGTACAATGATGCCGTGCTTCGTACTGTAGCTATAGTATCCTGCACTGTGGCTCTACCAACGGCGGTAACAAAACAGAAACAGAAACTTTTTTATCCAATATAGATTATAAATAATATTTATTGAAAGTCACTCTTTTGTTTAATTACCACTGGTTCTAAAAAACCGTCCTGGTAAGAACCACCAAACAAAGCGAGACTTAAAAAAAACAGCTTACAATCATGTAGGTTACACAATTAATAACACAAAACAAATTTGAAATAGCTTGGTAGCGATCACCTCATTCCCAGTTATACATTGTTTATTTTAAAATGAATGAGGTGCTACATCTGGTGACCAACGGTAGAGGAACACATCACTTAAGCTGCATATTTTTTTTTTATAGGATAAGGGTGACAAACGAGCACACAGTCCACCTGATGGTAAGTGCTTGCTGCGGCCCATAGACATCTACATCTATCCTCTATTAGAAATCAAAATGTAGATGCGTTGTCACCCGTGAGGACTAAGATGGAATGCCTCATTTCCAGTAAAAAGGGCCTCCGGCCACCTGCACTCACCAAGCGAAACGCAGAGGTAAACCTCTACTTCACGCTGGTTTTCTGTGAGGTCATGGTACCACCCCGGTTCGATCCGGCCCATCCGTGCGACAGCAAAAGCTGCTGCCTGGCTCTACCACTGTTAAAATCTATTATATGCGAAATTAAACAAGCCCTATCGTTGAAACAATAATTTAAAAAACCCCGATTACAAAAAAGTGTATACTGAAAAGAGAAAACATTTGTAGCGCATCTCACTCCCACTCACGAATTTAATGACGCTTCATAAGTCAAAATCCATCAAGCCCTTTAGGCTACACAGCGTGCCAAAGAAATAGATATACCTACATACATACTCTCGAAAAAAGTTACTCTCCTTCTGAGGCAGTCGGCTAAAAAAACATAAAAAAGCGACAATCTTCTCTAAATTAACACGCGTTCCAAAGAGCATTCCTTTGCAGAAAACCACAAAAGGATACCTACACGTACCCGCTGTAGTTATGCCTAGAATCGTGTGGGATTTTTGTACGGTAATCACACGGCAAAGAGCTCATTTACCATTTCAATTCCAACGATACATCGCTTATTTTTATTATCAATGTGTTATAACTGGCTAATTCCGATACACATGTTTTTTATTTCTTGTTCCAAATTCAGTAAAAAATTTATTACAAAATTCGCTTCTAGATGGCGTTAGTTGTTAACCTAATCTGTTCCTAACGCACTTTTGTGACAAAAAACATAAAGCTAAATTTTAAATAACTAATAATAAGGGCTGAATTACATACTTTGACTTCCTTATTAAAGTCATTAACAAAAATAAAGTTATAACAAAATGCGATTATATTTAATAGTAATGTAGATTTACTAGAAGGAAACAAAATAGGGTGGACTCATCCAATTTCGTGATAAAACAAAATATGTAATAAAACTTCGATATTTTAGTAAAGTCTTCTTTTTTATTTTAATTAGGAACATTAATCAGTCTTTCATTTACAATAATTAGGATAGTAAACTTATTTAGGACTACTATTTTTAGACTTATAGCTAGTTATAGAAACCTCGTTGACTTTAACAATTTCGTGATGATCACTTTAAGTCCGTGATACATACTTAGATAATTACGTCATCACGGAGTTGCATGAGCTTTTTACATTTTATATCACGTAATTAGAAAATATTTCCTGATTTTTGTCAGATTAATTGATAAATGTGTAACACTAGTAATATCAATTTAAAAGCCCCAACCCAACTATGTAGCTAGATTTAAAGCTAGTGATCATTATCATCACTATCTGTCACACTGCAAGCGTCACACATGAAGATTTGTTGTTGGCTTTGGTTTGGCTTTTGGTTAGATTTGACTTTGGCAATGCACGTGATAGGGTAACGTGCAATAAGAACAAGTTATCCATTCAGCTCCGTTTTCTGAGATCAGAAAACGGAGAGACATCGTTGGAGTACAGTCCATCACACGTGTGACATGTCCAATCGTCGTCTTCTGGCAGTGATAGTTTGCGCTTCTTTTGAGTAACTGATTTACCTTTTCCCTTGACTGTTGTTCTTGTAGGTTTTTGCTTTGGCTGTTGTAGTGTGTGGTTAGTTTGCAGTTTGGAAGTTGACGGTTGAACAGGTGTTAAAAATATAGCTTTAGGAACAGTCCTTTTAGAACCCTGCTTCTTCGCATTAGGTATCCATTTAGGTAGTATCAAAATATCGTGAATTTCAATTTTCTTTGGTTTAGGAGGCGAAGAATTTGCTACATTTGAGTCTGCCTTCGTAACGCATGAGCTCATATTGCATATGGTGGTAAATTCTTGTTCTCGTTCTTGTGATGTCGAATCATTGAAGGGGTCGCTGTTAGTTGTTTCGATTTTGGTGTTAGGGATCGAATCTTCAAGGTCTTCTTCGATCAGAATTTTTTGTATTGGCTCCGTGGGAAGAGGTTTGTCTGTAACTCGGCTGGGCGCGATTGCTTCTGGACGCACTGTAGTTCTGTTTAATGGATAAATACCTGTCTTTTCAAACCCTGCTTTTATGTTTGATGGTGTGAAACTTCTTTCATATGCTGGAGTCAAAAATTTATGAAAGTCAAAACGTGTCGGCACTGAACTTGGATGTTGCGTTTTATGCTTTTGTAATTCAGCACGCCAAGCTGCTTTTAGCGGTCAAAAGACCCCGACGTCAAGTGGCTGCAAGATGTGACTTGTGTGTGCTGGCATTGTGAATAATATGATATTGTTAGATTGAGCATAAGCTAAAACATTCGGGGAAACGTGGCTGGCATGTGAGTCCATTATGAGCAAAACCGGCCTTGCTGGAGGAATGTTTTTGGAGAAAAACTCCAGCCATTCCAAAAACAGATCTGCATTGATCCAACCGTTTGGAGAAAGTCGTGTCAAGCTATTTGGAAGAGAACCAGAACTTAGTTGTGGTATATTTCGTATCCCTTTGAAAATCGTCATCGGTGGAAGAAAACATCAAGAAGCATTGATGGCAGCTAGTACTGTAGTGGTGGTACCTTTTTCAGCGTATGTACGGTTATAAACATACTGTTTGCCAATCTTTGATACTATTTTGAAAGGTTTGTTTACGAACATTAAGCCTGTCTCGTCGCAATTCCATATTCTATCCGGGGATTGTAACAAATCGTGCTCTATCAGGGTCTTCTCTAACTTTTCATAAAAGTCAGCAAGGATAGCAGGATTTGAACAACTAGCTCGGCCAGCAGACAAATTCTCCGGTATTCGCAAAGATAAGCCATAACGCTGTTTAAAACTGACCCACCAGTTCCAACCAGCAAATCCTTTGTCTGAGCTAAAGCAATTTTTAGGATTTTTTACCTCTGCCAATGAAAAGGCAATTTTTCGAATTTGATTCACTGTGAGGCCAAACCCGAGCTCCTGCATTTCAATTATATAAGCAACTAGTTTTTGCTCTATTTCAACCGTTAGTGAAAACGGTCTTCCAATTTTAGACATAATAAATTGAGTTTTGATTCCTTTATCTTTTTCTTCTTTCGCACGAAGAACATTATCTTTGAGAGTAGTCCATGGAATACCGAATTCTTTAGATGCGCGGTAAACAGTCATATTTTTTCTAATACATTCTCGACTGCGGTTCGCAGGGTCGCTTCATTGTATTTTCTATTTTTTTTTATTATCTTGTTCCTCCATTATATCTGTAAAAATTCATTGAAAGTCAGGAAACAATATATAATTCAAGTCATTTAATTCCGTGATAAAAATTCTGGAAGTTTTTTCTATAGGTATTACATTTTTTTTATTTGGTTTTACTTGACGTAAATGTTCACATTAACTTAATAAATCACGAAAAACAATAGTTTCTAACCCCGTTTTTTACGTACATCACATTTGCCTACGTTAAATCCGTGACACAACTGCATTTCAAAACTTGAAAATTCGTTAATTTTATGGGTTAACAAAATAAGAAATTATACCAAAACCACTCATCCTTTGCTAACACCAAGCCGCAAATCACAATCTGCAATGGTCTGACTCTAAGCTATGTAAGTTTTGTTGCAATCTATGCACATTTAGTATTTATTTTTAATTATTTACCTGAACACAAATGTTCTATGGCCGCGCAGCGCACAAAACTAAGCGCGGGTGGACAAATCTGTCATTTGTTACTATCTCTCTCACACGATTCGAACCAAACTTTTCAGAGAAAAATAAGACTTATTACTCTAACCTAAGGTTCACATTAAAGATGTGTATATGTCTCACTTAACTAAGTGCAAGCTTTGAAACAGACTGTCACGAAATTAGATTATCACTTATTTGCGTGAGTTTACCCTACGTCTAGCTGATAAAAACATTTTATAATAACCAAATGTCTTATCAATACTTATCTTAATTTTTTTTAAATAAATGAATCAGTTACCAATTATGCTTGATAATGTTATTATTTATTTTAATTATAATTATAAAGCGTAGTAATGGATAGGGCATAAGCCCCATTTGTTAAAAAATGGATTCTGTTGCAATAAATAATTTATTAATTTTAATGCAGCAAATCCATACAAGTAGGTAGATAAGTTTATGCCGTTATTACTTTGCTAAAACTTAAATAAAACTCAACACTATTGGTTATTTTATAATTATTTAAAAAAAGGTGCAAAACTCCCTGGACTAGTGGTTTTTTAAATAAAATAATTTTATAAATAACAAATGAGCACACAGTCCACATGATACCTACCTAAGTGTATGCGTTCACCCAAAGACATCTACATCTATCCCCGATTAAGAATTAAAATGCAGATGCGTTGTCACCCCTGAGGACTAAGATGGAATGCCTAATTTCCAGTAAGGATTTCCAACACGACAGCATTAGACAGCAATTTTAGGGTGGTATTCTGTGAGAGCGTGGTGCTTCCTCGGTCGCTCCCGACTCATTCGTACTACAAACATAATAGCAGGGCTCATGACTCTGTAACCAATAAAACCCACCAACCCACGGGGTGGAGTGATTTTATGGTGTGTATTCTCCAACGCCACTATATTCCATACAATTGTAAAATAGGGTTAAACACAAAATGACAAACAGAACTCTAACGTATTTCAGTTATATGAAATATTTAAAATACCACCAGAGATTTTTCCAGACCGATAGGTACAACTTAGGGACCTTCAAGAAGACCGTAGTTACTCCTTTTTTAAAAGGCCGGCAACGCACCTGCAATTCCCCTGGTCTAAATGATCTCTGAACTGACTAAGTAGATGGCACTTACTCACAAGCAACTTTCTCTACAACGGAAGAGGCCCAAACTTTTACGGGATATTGAAATAACAAAACTCGGCGCAATCCTACCGCACTTTTGATACAATTACCTCTACTATCGTCGTTTTACGTAATACGTCAAAATTTTCTTACAAAAGGCACACTAGAACGTCGCAAATATAATATAAAATATATTGAAAACGCGCCGGCAGTGAAATGTTCACGGTTATTTCATATATTGGGCCACTTTACGCGAGTCGCGCCGACAGATTGCCAATCGGCGGTAGGCCAATTTGCGCGGATCCGCTGGAGATTAGATTTGTGAGGTGGCGCGATCTCGAGGCTCTGATGATGTTAACGACACGGACGCCGTGAGGCACTCGGGAATGAAACCACAGAATATGTTTACGCGTGAAAAGCTCCTGATAGAACTAAGCGTCTTCTTTCCGTGTAGAAGCGACATGCATTACAAGCTTGGGTGACGGCTCTTGTATTAAAACGAGAAATTTATGTGAAACCATAATGTACAATATAAATACATATTACTAGTCACAAACAAGTGATACTTATATGTATTAGTTATATAATACAAATAAAAATAAAAAAAAATTAAGATCAATTTTTCAATCCTCAGGTAAAGTTATCCATCGAATAAATTATTAGTACCTACCTATGACTAATGAAATACTGAATATAAAAGTGAAACAATTGAATTATTTTGTTCGTACCTACATCTGTAATTTTCAATTTGTTTATGTTGTATTTTATACTATGAATTAATTTTAACTGACGATAGAAAAATCGTTCTTCAATTTTCTTTAACGATTCTAAAATAAAATTTAACAACCTCCGAGGAAAATAATTGTATCTACCGCGAAACCATATTAAAACTACGATATGTTATATTTTAACCCTTTAAACAATAATATGTCTTAAAATATAAAAAAGGACTACTTTAAGTCTGTGGCCATAGAAAAATTGGTCGTAATGTACCTACTTGTGTCGTAGATACTAAACTACGATTTAGGTAACTAATTCTCTGGTTTTTACTAAATTTTTTTTAAACTAAAATGCTAATTATTTAAAACATTTATATCTCTACGAATACATCCCAATCATGCAATATTTTTGTAAATTACGTAGTTTCAAAAATCAGAACTAGGTTTCTTACAAGCTCGCAGCGACGCTACGCAGATAGGAAGCCCGCCGCGAAGGGCGCGCTCGCGAATAAAAACGAGCATGGAGTCCGTGCCAAATCAAATATTCCCTGCAAGCGGCGCGCCGGATTGCCTTGTTGCGCCCGAATTGCCAATTTCTTTCACTCACACCGTTAATTGTATGGATCCTCGAGCAGACGCGGTTTTGTCACATTTTAAATTACTTTTTCGCACAGTTTATGAAATGTTAAATTTGAGTTAGATTTTTTATGCTTCAAAGGAAAAGGCACAAGAAACTTTGAGGACATTTTTATATTTTATAAAAAAAGTAGTAAGTAAGTAAATCTAGCTTGAGTTGCCCTTATCTAAGTGTACCTAGCAGCTAATTGAGAAGATTGCGTAATCTTTCTTTCTTCTTTATTAGCTTGTATAACTATACTACCTGACTTGGGCATCGCTTGTTCAGGCGGATTGACTTTTGACGCTGCTTCCCCCGTCTCCAGTCTGGATATTTTATGCCTATTGTAAGCGAGATGGTTACAGCGCCATCTATTGAAAGCCGAAAGATCTTTTTAGCAGATCCCATATTTATTCGCCTATTACAATAGGTACTTACAGTACGAAATTGAGCGTAGAATATAGGTACTTACGCCTCCATTAAACTGGTATTAATCACAACAATATTTCTTTATGCTTTCTTTGTTTGTCTGTGTTTTTTGTATTGTGTTGTAAGTAACTACGGATAAATATTTTTTTTTCTGAACAATTAGATAATATGAATTTTTAATATCTGTGAATAAAATCTCGTGTTTCGTGAGCTAGGCGTTAATTAAAAATACTTTATTATTATTCATAATGTAGTAGGTATAAATTTACCCCTTCGGCGCAGCGCAAAAGAAAATGGATTACCTGAGTAAAACTGTCGAACCGCTACGTTACGTACATGAAACAAACAAAAATAACACAATTAAAATCACTAAATAGTTCAAAATAAATATTATAGCGAATAAATCTGAAAAAAAAATTGATTCCATTCACTTTATTTTTCTCAAATAAGGTTTTACAGGTATACTTATTAATAAAACAGTAGTCAATCTTCTAGCTTAAAAATCTAAGCTACAAGTTTCGTACTTGAAATATTCATGAATTATTAACCATATATCTTGGACTAACTTAGTGTTCCTTTCATTATAAATATCTAAGGAGAACGTAGTATATTGTATTGACATTTATGTAAAGGCTCGCTCACTAACCTTATTTTGTGATCCTATTAAAAGTATTAATCAATAAGGCATGTTGACTATTGCTTTTAAATTATCAAACATTTTTCTATATAAATGTGTCATTAAATTAAAAAAAAACAACCTAGGTCTTCATTTCTACGACACAATTCAGCCTCTGCTAAAAACAATAGTATCTAAGTAAAGTAGTTATTAAGATGGACGGTGTCTCTACACCGTCTACCTTAATAACTCGAGGAACATGAGCTACAGGAACGTTCAAAAGCCATAATGGTAGTGCTATAAACTCTCGGCCGCTCCCGTACTATCGCGACGATACAACGGACGTCTCGCAGCAAAAAACCCTCCGAAAACAAGAGTCCCGTAAACGTGCCGGGATCGCGTTACAGCGCCTTGTTCCCACAGCCCGGGGGTGTTAAGAAAAATGGAGCAAAATGGCGGACAAAGCCGCGCGGCGCTGCCAGCACCGGCCGCTCATTGTGGCGCGATATTATGATCTCGGATGCTTTTGTTTAGCCCCCGCGACGTTTCGGACAACGTTTGCTTTTTGTTTGAGTGCCAAGAGGAACTAGGTCTTTAGGTTCGCAATTTTCGGCCGTGAGGTGTTTCGCCGTATTATGGAAAGGATTCTAGAGTTATTGTTGAGTGACTGACGTATAATACTTAAGCTTATTTAAATGGGTTTTTCTCTTTCTCCCTCTTAAATATTACGCTGTCTCCTTGTTATCATTATCATCATCATTATAGCCTATCAAAAGACGTAGAGGACTATAGCAATATGCTCACCGCTCTAGCCGGGCTGAGGCCGAGCTATGATTTATGACCCCAACTGCACGGACAAAATAATTTTACTATAGTAAACATATCCGTCACCATATAGGTATTGCCTCATAGGGGGGATTTTGTTTAAAGGAGATGTATGAAATTGGGTTGTTGACATCGTTCGTAACAGTTATACAAAAATATGTAGGTAATATAAAGATAAATTCTAAGCATAAATAAATGGTTTTATTTCTGTAGGCCTTGGGACTATGATAAAAACATTTTTTTTAAAAGTGAAATAGAAAGCTAATGCTTTTGCTTTAGCAAAAACGAAACGTTTTTAAATATCTTTCTGTTCTGTCTATGGCAATAGATAATGAAGGCTAGTTTTATAATAAAATAACCTTCCTTACCAAAAAAATCATAATATTGAAACATTGACGCGAATCTGTAGTAATTAATATTGAATAAAATAACATATTTAGAAAACGATTGAATAGGCTATCTCAATAAATCAAAAAACATTTGAATATTATCCTACACGACTGAATAGGCTGTATGGTTATTGATCATTGCATATTCCGAAGGAGACTTAACTTAGTAACTTCAAGTTTCAGCTTGTCATGCGGCATGCGCATTTGGCATTGTAGCTGTTTTTTGGATAGATTTCGTGGTTTTACTTTCGTGGATTTATTTAACTTGACTCTTGGATTTTCTCTTGGATCACAGGACAGTAGTGTGTTGCGCCCATATAATGAAAATAATGTGATACTTAAGTTTTGAGAGGAATAGAACAGACAATGTACAGCCTCCGTCTGTTTTTTTAGATGACATTTTATTGATAATTGCAGAAAATAGTTAAACAATTAAAAAATGTTGAGTTTTATTTTACTTTTATAATAATAACTACAAAACTGCATTCTTTTGTGTTTTTTCAATTTATTCAAACAACCTATCACAAGAACGAGTGCTTTTACAACATAACCTACAAATCATAAAACAAAATAAAAAAAACCCCAGGCCCGGCAAAAATATGATTTTTGGATATAAGTAGCAAATATTTAAATCTTCAAACTAACACATTTTAAGTTTGTTCACGCCGGGCCCAAGCTTGTATGGAATCAAGTTCATCTCCTTTGCCTCGGAAAGCACGTAAAGCCGTTAGTCCTGCGCCTGATCTCTTTCCGGTCGTGTCGGTTGACTGAGAATGAAGGAATAGAGAATGCACCTGTGCTCGCGCATACACTTGGGCAATATAATCCAGTCCTGCGCCGATGGGTAGTCTCCGTTGAGACTGGCCGCCGTGACCAAAATTCGGTCTGGAGGATGTTATTACAATGGATGACACGGAAAAGTTGCTGATTGTTTTAAGCTAACTTATGATAATATATTTTAACGAAATTAACCCTAATTAGTTGGTATGTTACATTTTATATAAGAAGCAGAAAATATTTGTAAGCAGAATTAATTGACCTCAATTAATTCTGCTTACAAATATGTTCAGGTCTATCTTAGTTCAGGTACCTGTGATTGTAGATTATTTTTAGATTAAGGCTTTGTTTGAATTAATTGTAGATACAGTTTATTGAAATAAAGATTAAATTACAAAAAAAATTGCAATCGTTGCTTCGCCTCAGACAAAATAAATTTGTCTGAGTGCTTCGCTTGCCCGGATGCCAACTTAAGAATAGTTTTTTATTATTTTAAGATAGAGGCTGCTACCCATCTCCTGTATCGTTTCTCTTACGTGGATACACCAGCCCATATGGATGCCAATGGCATCCATATGGGCTGGTGTATCCACTTATGATGTTACAACACGACTCTCAACTTCTAACAGCATCCGAAAATTTTCACTAAGGTACAACCACGACCCTAATATATATTTTTTTCTGTCAATCAAATAAATTAAGGAAGGCGACTGCAGAGACTTGTGCAGTGGAGCGCGACTTTCTTCTTCAAACTCAAACTCAAACTTTTATTGCTAAAAACTAAACTTTTATTCTTCTCCTTCTCCTTCCTTATCAACCCATAAAAATCCACAGCCGGACTTTGGCCTTTGCCATCTTAATATTCCAATGTGGAAGACAGATCAATCTAAAGATTGTCATGAAGTTTTACTTGTAGAAGAGCCTCGCTGCAGCTATATTATGGTTGCAACACGAATAGACTGGCTCGACCGAGGAAGGATCACGCTTTCACACAATACCAGCGTGAAATAGCAGTTTAATGCCGCTGTGTTTCATATGGTGGCTGTAGAATACCAGAGATCTTTTATAATTATATCGAGGTATTCCATCTTAGTCCTCAGGGGTGACACCGCATCCGTATTTTGATTCTTGATCGACGATAGATGTGTGTCTATGGACCACGGTATCCACTAACCATCAAGTGCTGACTGAGACTGTGTGCTTGTTTGTCACCCTTATTCCATAAAAAAGCATTATATCTCATCACAGATGACAGCTGCGCATGCGTTTATTTTAATTTTAAAAATAATGTGATTGAGTTATTTTCCTGTGATTGTCTATTTAGTTGCTTTCTCAATGCAATATAATTTTGTGAAAATCATAAACACGAAATTATTATTTAAATTTTGTTTATTACATTATCTATATTTAGTTTCCTTAAAATACTTCACCATTAACGTAAGAATCATATCTTTATTGAAACGTCTATAGAGTATGGGCCAAACACTGTTACAGTAGGTACATAATATAAGAGCAGTTACCAAGCAACTTTTAGTATAGTTCCTGCATTAGTTAATTATTGTGCTAAACGTACCAGACAATATTATGTAGTTCCTATAATTATAAATAGAATTAGTTGCTGAGTAATTATAAGAAACGGTTAAAATTTATTTCTTGGAATCTTTATTTAATCGATTTGTACACCAATAGTTAGGTATAGATAATATAATAATATTTGGGTTTATAAATCCAAGCCAACTTCATACAAGGAAGGCATAAGGCATATTTTAAATTGTATGCATATTAGATAACTTATTTACACCATTGTGTTCTTAATGACATATTTCAATGTATATTGTTAAAAAAAATATGTTCTCTCATGTCTATTGTAATTTGTAACTGAATGATTACACTAAGTAGATAGGTATCAAGCCATCAAGGTTGCCAACAAGACCACACAATGCAATCGATTACCTTCTTAACAACAACATTAATGAGTTGTTTTCAATTTTCGCCGACAGTGTACACAACGGAATGAATTGTATTAATTAATGAGAGCATTAAGTATAAGCTATCGCGAGCTTTTTACGTGTCCCGCACAATGCCACTCAATTACGGCGCGTTTGTTTGCTGTGCCAAGACAAACACGCGCGGTGACGCGTGACGCAACAAGATGGCCGACGTAGGTAATTATGTATTAATTTTTTTGCTTCTTGTCTTAACTGTTTTTAATAATTTGTATCTACGTGATATTTTATAGTCTCGATAATTTATGACTTATATGACAACCTACCACTTTACCTAGCTTGAAAATGTTAAAGTACGTAATACCTATTCCGTGTTTCGTCATTATGAAGCGCAGCCTTCATATCATTCTTACGGTGTTACTTACTGTTATCATTAAAGGTGAGTAAAGTTACAGTATAATATATCCAAGTAATATACGTCCACATTTGGACATAGGCCTCCCCTAATTCTGAAAAAGTTATGAAGTTATTTATGTGTTCGGTAGTAAAGAAAATATAGTGAGGAAACCTGTATACGTCGGAGGAATATTATAATATTTCGAGAACACCTGAAGTCCACCAGCACGCATAAGACCATTGCGGCAAATTAATTGATATATAACAATCAAGCTATTTAATTTAATTTAATCAGCTTAATTAGTGCCGTGTAGTGACGCCATTCCCTTTATTGGGTATCATATGAGGTGACACAGGAACTTCCTCATGATTTCCGATAGATAGTGGCTTCACGCTAGACGTAAAATATAAAGACCGCCAGCAAAGTACAGCTGCAATCGCCAATCCGCCTGCCAGCGTGGCAATTATAGCAAATTCACCTTTTCATAAAATAAGGGTGACAAACGAGCACACAGTCCACCTGATTAGGAATAAAAATGCCGATACGTCGTCACCCCTGTCAAGATAGAATGCCTTGTTTCCAGTAAAAAGGGTGCCTGTGTGCCCGTAACTAAAGCACCGAATATTACGAGCCGACATTTCTCCTGGCTACTGATATTGTTGTGGTAAAACTGACAACTAAAAATATTCGTTGACCCTTGACTTTGCATTATTTTATTTTAAGTTATAATTGTAAATTAATTTGTAACACGACTTAAAAAAAGACCCCAGAGTTTCTTATAGGTTCTTCTCTGAGGTCTTGTTTTTGCGAACCTGTGTAGATTCTATAGTTCATACGAACTTTCATGAAGAAAAAAGTGTGAGGACGTTAGTGAAATCTGGATGTATCTACATTTAGACAATCACGGTGTCACTGTGCTACGCGATAAGCATACTTATATCAAATATTAAAAAAAAATCTTGTTAAGAAATCCTACAGAATTCAGGGGTGCAATAACCCTCAATCTACAAAATTACAACAGTATTTGGCTTAAATTCGCAATTACATAATAACTTTATCATCCACTTAGCTAAGCACCATGACGTGTCGGGCGGGGAGGCTCTCAGGGCTCCGGGGGCACGTTTTCGGGGGCGATTCCCCCTCGGGGCTCGTTACGGGGCCGGGGCGCCGTTTTCCGCCGTTTTTTTGAAAATGATATTGTTGTCGCGACCCTCGTAATGATGTAAGGATATACTTAGATTTGTGTAACGCAATCTCATTTAGCGGGAATCTATGCATAGTTTTTATCATTTTGGCACGTGGATGATAAGATGGAAAATAATGAACGAGAGCTTCTAATGTACATTTTTTACCTGGTAGAAGCTATGCTGCAGCTATATTAGTAATATAGTTGTAGCACGAATGGGTCGGCTGGACCGGGGAAGGACCACGCTCTCACAGAATACCAGCGTAAAATAGCAGCTTAACACTGCTGTGTTTCGTATGGTGAGTGTAGAGAACCGGAGACCCTTTTTACTGGAAAAGAGGCATTCCATCTTAGTCCTCATGGGTGAAAGTGCATCTGCATTTTGATTCTTTATTGAGGATAGGTGTAAATGTCTACGGGTCACAGCAACCATTTACCATCAGGTAGACTGTGTGTTCGTTTGGCACCCTATCCTATAAAAAATGGTAATATTTAAAACAGCAAAGGTCAACCATCATCATCGTCGTTGTCATCACAGCCTTTCACAAGTCCACTGTTAAACTTAGGTTGTCCCTAAGGAATGCCACAAAGCACGGTCCTGAGTCATCTGCATCCATCAGCTTTCTGCATTTTTTACCAGGTCATCACTCCATCTGGCGGGGAGCCATCCTATTATCCGCTTACCGGTGAAGGCCAATGATATGTGAATATATTTGTGAGAGAGCGTTTATAAAATGCACCTGGACAAACATCTAGTCCCGGAACAATGATCTCAATTCCATATAAATATGTGTGGGTTTCGAACTAGTGAACCCACAGGCACTCAGCCACTTCCCTACCGAACCATATTGATAGAAGACAGTGTAATGTAAGCCTCTCCTCATATGAGTGGATGTGCAGGGTTAGCCAGATGAACTTTCTAAAATTGTTAACGCTAATGGAAAACTATAAAACAGAATGAAATCAACGTTAAGTCACGTAATTTTCCATTAAAATATGTCATTGCCATCCATTTTTTTGTTTTTTGTATACTGCTGTTTGGTACGAGTGGCATAAACAGGTAACAGGGTATTTAGCGCAGAAGAGAATCCCTACACTGTAGTAAACTTTTTAAATGCTCCTAAATATTTTTTTTTGCTAGGTGTTAAGGCTTCTTTTCTACTATTCTTTCTATTATTCTATCATTATTCTATCTATTACAACAAGGTCCCGGAAAGTGTACAGGCTCTCTCTATTAGCAAGTTTAAATGTTTTGTTAAGTTGAAACTGTATAAAAAGGGTTATTATAGTATAAATGAATACATGGTTGATAATAACCCCTGGGAATGAGGTGATCGCTTCCAAGCTGTTTCTAAAATAAATTTTGTACTTATATAGTTGTATAACCATTATTGCAAAATTTGCTTTAAAAAAAAGTCCCGCTGGGTTTCTTGCTGGTTCTTCCCAGGACGGAGGTTTTTTTTCGAACCAGTGGTAAAGTAAAAAATGACTTTCAATAAGAATTACACATGTGATCTATATTGAATAAAAAATTATTCTATTCTATTCTTTTCTATTCTATTCTATTCTACAATGTCTGTCTAGATAGGTACTACCCTCTTATGAAGGTGTGAAAGATAAAGTAATCCTGTATAATTACGTGGTAGAGTCACGCTGCAGTTATATTATGCTTGTATGTGTTCGCATGGTGAGTGTAGAGATCCGAAGACCCAATTACCATTAGGTGATTGTGTGCTGGTTCGAGTGATTAATTATATAACAAGTGAAATTTAAAATAAAATGTGTGTTTAAACATTTATTATACCACGTTTTTTTATTTAATATACCACGTTTTTTTTTCTTATTTTTACATTGATATTCGATTTTAAGTTCGAAATTTCAAGTCCCTAGCTTATCGAGAAGTTAGGTTAAAATCAATTACCAAATTTGATCCAAACAGACATACACGAAAGCAAGTTAATTAAAGTAATTAAAAAAAAGAAACTCCTCAGTCCAAACCGATTTTCAAACGTAGGTTGGCTCAACATGAACGTCGTTAGCAAAAATTTTCTTAACATCCTCAAAGCTCATCCAAGCATACACAAAATCGGTTGGCTCCGAATCGAGATACGCAGATGCAATTATTTTCTCAGTTCACGCGCCCGGGGCGACCGAGAGGAACAATTTAAGAAGCAGAAGCACACGATTCATTAGATAGGCATCGATTGGAGGCTGTGAGAGCACGTTACAATAATATACGGAAACAAGATACTGCATAAAAACTAACATAACGTAGTCTTTCTTTCATCAACATCATCATCAGTCTTGCCTGGTCGTAAACGAGATAGCTGATCATGAGGAAATTTGAGAGTTCGAATGTTTGGTCGAGCTAAAAAAAATAGTTGTTGAGTTTTCTGTCGAGAATTCTCGGTAGCTGCCCGGCAACTAGTAAGTTGGTAGCGTTTCATTCCCGTGGCAGAAAACACGCAAAACCGTTGGTCCTGATGGCTATTCAGTCGTGTCGGTTTACCGTCCCATCAGAATATTCGAATGAGGGAATAGAGAGTGCACCTGCACTTTAATGGCTAGCTTTCGTTGAGACTTGCCGCTGTGATCGAAATTCGGTCTGGAGAACTAATGTTCTCCTAAATTACTAAATTTACTATTCATCATCAGCTTATAAAGGTCCATGCTGGATATGGATCTTCCCTGTTCTAGGATTCTTTATCGCCACGCTTGGTAAAGTGGGTTATCAGTCGCAGTACCAGACTTCCTAAATGTAAAAATGAACATTGACAAGACGGAGGGTCTTGTGTAAAGTTCACGTTACCTATACCGACAGTTTTTGCTAAACACACTACTAAAAACCTTTTTAATAGTGCCGTTAGCATCCCCTATAGATTGCCTCATAAGGGGGATATTTGCCACAGTTGCCACGCTTGGCACGCGGGTAACCGCAAGATTTTACTTCTATTTGTTATTAGATTGCTGCTGCTGCCCATCTCCTGGTTTGTTTCCCTCTGCGCCTCTTACGACACCCACGGGATATGGGGTAGTGGATATTCTTACAGCACCACAACATGGTCACTTGAATACCTACCGTAGAACACTGTACCTTAGCATACTTACGCATACGTTAGGACTAGTGATAGTAAGACTCCTTTTCTAACCGGCTTAAAAAAGGAGGAGATAGCAACTCAATTCGATTATATGTTTTTTTATGTGTGTACTGTGTTACTTACATAACTTTTCTCCAGGTTAACCGATTTTGGTGATTTATTTTTTATTTGAAATTCTGGTGCTTCTCATGTGGTCCCATATAAGTTTGATTAAGGTCTGACCAGTAGTTTTTGAGTTATCCTTAATCTATACTAATATACTAATACTAATCTATACTAATATTATAAGGAGGTAAAGTTTGTAAGTTTATGAGTTTGTAGCAAGTAATCTCTGGACCTACTGTTACTTTACTATTTTTAATGTGAAATAACAATATTTGTCAATCAACTCCGAAACGAAATCTGAAATACTCAGTACTGAACACAAGAACCACACAAGATAATTTCATCACAAGTAGATAAACATGTTTGACGCCCAGCGAAGTGGGCACGGGTCATGTTGT
Organism: Parnassius glacialis; assembly: GCA_033319125.1. Lineage (NCBI taxonomy): Eukaryota > Metazoa > Arthropoda > Insecta > Lepidoptera > Papilionidae > Parnassius > Parnassius glacialis. Next base: position 935,894 of record JAVANC010000022.1, on the reverse strand, counting down.
AGTTTATATTAAAGTCGGTTGTACAAAATGTTTAATTTTACCTACAACCTGTTTGCTTACAAATCCCTCTTGATCGGAACCACCCTTTCTTTTATCTAGCAGCAGCGCACTCACTACTGTAAGAAGGCAGTACCTACCTATATTAACAGGATACTAAACTAAGGATAAAAATAAATAGTCACACCCATTTTACCCTTAGCAGTGGTTTTTACCCTCAGAAGGGAACGTTATTTAATTATTATCGTTTTAAATAATTAAAAATTTTGACTTCAATATAAGTTATTAAGAATAATCAAATTTATATGGGAATACAAAAGAAGCACCAGCTTTCAAGAAAAATAACAGTCATCGAAATCGGTTCAACCAGACAAAAGTTATGAGGTAATACACATAAATTACCTAAAATAAAATAAAAACATACAGTCGAATTGAGCACCGTCTTCTTTTTGAAATAGGTAGAAAAATACAATGTTGATGAAATATTTAATGATCGAAACGTAAATGAGACCTAAATTTTTTTTTTATAGGATAAGGGTGACAAACAAACACACAGTCCACCTGATGGTAAGTGGTTGCTGCGGCCCATAGACATCTATATCTATCCTCTATTACAAATCAAAATGTAGATGCGTTGTCACCCGTGAGGACTAAGATGGAATGCCTCATTTCCAGTAAAAAGGGCCTATAATATAAACGGGTTGGTAATTTTTAAAATAAATATAAGTAATTTAAAAGTAACTGGTTCCATTCCAGCCTATAAAGTCTACTGGTGATGCGCGACACATATTTAGGGGATTACCGCGGAACACAATTTTACCACAATTGCCACGCTAGGCGGGCGGGTTTGCAGCGGCAGTTTTAAATTGTCAGTTGTTATGATGAAGATCTTGTTGCTCATCTCCGGTTTAAATTTCCCTCCGTCGCATTTTACGACACCCACAGGGCGATACAACTGATTGTTATTTAATAAATTATCGTAAATCAATTATCATTTCGTGAGAAAATGTTTGCACATTTTTGTTGTCAAAGCGGGCCATTTTGTGGACAACGGGGCATAGCGCAAAAGCGGGACTGTCCGCTTCAATCGTCACTTATATTCACGTTAATTGTGACGCCTCAGAGCTGAGAACGCATCTGTGTATTGATTCCAACTCGAGGAAATATGTAAATGAATACAATGACCCACAGCATTCACTTACTAAATGGTGGTTTGTGTATTCGTGTCATCCTTATAAAAAAAATCCAATAAAAAAAGTAAATTGTAGCGATTGTTACTGTTATACACATTTAAAAAATGGAAGTGTCTATCTGTAATGTCGAAATTACTGCCTTTTATTGTGCTGATGGGGTAATTTACGAATTTGCGTGGCATTAACACATGAATAACCATTTTTGAAAAGTTTGTCTGTATGTCTGTCCGGGCTGATTTTCGGAATGCCCGAACCGATTGTAATGAAACTTGATGAGCAGATAGTAAGCAATGCCATGTGTGATCTAGGCTATATTGTGTCCGAGAAACTTGTTTTTCTTTTTGTAGAAATCGAAAAATTTGTAAAATAATGGTATTTGATGACCATCTTAAATCGAAATCTAAGCACCAATAGATTTTACTTAAGCTAAGCAGGACTGGGTTGCTAGTTAGAAATAAAATAGCTCTTTACAACATGCAATAGCACCGTCGCAATATTTATCTTAAAACGACTACAAACGTATCGACGACAAAGTAACAAAGTGAACACAAAAACAGAAAGCCAATACGATGGCCGGGCGACTCCAGCGACGCGTGGAAATATAATGGCCGGGTAATAACGTTACGGGAGCCTGGCCGGGGCCCGGGGCCCGGAGGCCGCGGCTGGGCGGGGCCCGGTTACCTTATAACCAATTAGGGCCACTTGAATATCGGGCACAAGACGAAACAAAGTCGCCTCGCTACTAGAAGCACATCGATTGGATTGTTTCGATATCATGTTCGACTGCAATCTACTGAGAGGTTTAGATTTTAAAATCAATAAGATGTATGAAACTGCTGCAACCTGCCTGCCAATTACATATTATTTTCGTATTTTTTACGTATCATTTTAATGGAAACTTGAATTGAACTGACTAACAGCTATTGTGTAAGTGTATATCGATGTAATAGAAATTTAGAACATCGATATACCTACACTTACTTACGAGTCAGTACATATTAAAACCATAAGTAGTTCTAATATTTTTACTTTGTGACTAAATTAATTTTATCTTACACTAACGATACGCCCCGGCTTCGCACGGGTTATTTCTGGATATCGACAACAGCGCCACCTCAAGAAATTTCGTCAAAATCGGGTCAGCCGTTTGTACGTGGTAGAGCCATGCTGTAGCTATATTAGTAGTACAGATAGTTGTAGCACGAATGTGTCAGCTCGACTGGGACAGGACCACGCTCTCACAGAATACCAGCGTAAAATAGCAGCTTAACACTGCTGTGTTTCGTATGGTGAGTGTAGAGAACCGGAGGCCCTTTTTACTAGAAAAGAGGCATTCCATCTTAGTCCTCACGGGTGACAACGTATCTGCATTTTGATTTTTTGATTATTGAGAATAGATGTAGATGTCTCTAGGTCACAGCAACCACTTACCATCAGGTGGACTGTGTGCTCGTTTGTCAGCCTATCCTATAAAAAAAGCCATTTTCTAGGTTTTGCCAGACTAACGGATAGCAATTGATTTTTTATATAGAGATAATGATTTCTCATATTTACACGAAAACTTGACATTAAATAAAACTAATATTACCTTTTGAATTCCGGACGTTTCGGGTACTTTACACCACCCATGGTCACGGGAGGGACTGAGATGTTTGAATTCCCGAAGTCGAAGTTAACCCGGGCTACCTTCAGCTTTTGCATATTAATTTTTTGGTCTGATCTACGCAGAATGAGCTTAATACAGTATATTGAAGTCTTGCAGCGGTGTACTTGGGCTTGGATTTAATTTTATTAATTATAGGATCCCAAACAGAAGGTAATACCTAGCTTCTCTATCGAAATCAAGTATTTTTTTAGTTTCGATAGCCTCGCGAATAATCCTTAGTAGAAATCAGCGTTTTTTTTGCGAGGATTTGTTGTCCATGAAATCTGATGTAATGGCGGGGAAGATCTTGAACATATTTACAGACTGCAGACTTCATCGTGCCTATACTATATATCTTACCTATGTAATTTTGGACAGTGTCAACTGAATGAGTCCCGTAGAGTCCCTCATAGTAGGTACATAATATGTATGTAATTACTCCAAGGTCTATCCTCACTGTCAGTTTACAGTCAATTGACATTTGTGACTAATTGTTATATCGATTTTTCGTCACTACAAAATCGCTTTTAATTGAAACCTAATCAAGTATTCATTATAAAACTAAACATATAGGGAAATTAGTTTAGAGACGCTATCACAATTATTTATTGAAATATGCGAGACGAAAAAGTTTGCACGAACACGCACACACACTCACACATACACACACGCCCTTTGAAGAACAGTAAAATCGAACTTTACGCACCTTAAAACGTGGAGACATATGCAGAAATTAGGGTCCACCCTTTATAACCCCTAGTTGAAGGTATTTGCAATAAAGGATAAATAAATAAATTTCATACGTGGGGCTTATTGTAACATCTTTCAAGTACCTAGTATTAATAGGTAAATAGAAAATTTACTTCAACGACAATATTAAAGATATTTAAGCAATTATGTTTAGTATTTCTACTGAATGTTTTGAGTCAACCACCCACCCCAATCCATCCCCACTCAAAGCCACTGATCGTATAATGAACTAAGTGTCGATAGAACGAGTGCTGTTCACCTTTGTCTGGATCAAGGCGCTTAAAATCTCTTCCCATCAAAATACGAACACTGAGGAAGAACAATGGAGACGTCTCCCATTTTTTTTTGTAATAATGTGAATGTGGTGGAAGGCGATCATTAGCAATTATAATGGCTAGTGTATCGCTGGAAGTAAAGATTTTTTTATAGGATAAGGGTGATAAACGCGCACACAGTCCACCTGATGGTAAGTTTATGCTGTGGCCCATAGACATCTACATTTATCCTCGATTAACAACAGGTGCGTAGGCACCCCTAGAGACTTAGATGGAACGCCTCGTTTCCAGTAAAAAGGGTCTCCGGTTCTCTACATTCACCATACGAAACAGTATTAATCTGCTATTTTACGCTGGTATTCTGTGAGAGCGTGGTCCTACCCCGGTCGAGCCGACCCATTCGTGCTACAACCATAATATAGCTGCATCGTGGCTCTACCACGTATAAAAATAAGATGTGATTAACGGCTTTAAATGTAGGTACAACAAATTCATCTGCTTAAATTTTTTCGTAAGCAACTTATAATAACTGCTTATTTGCTTAATTGCTTATAACTTTTAATCCTTTCAAAATTAAACGTGATTCGTCGTAAAATTTACGTTAAAAAACGTTATTTGCTGTTAGCTTAATTACTTATATTATCAACATTTAAAAACGTTTTCTGCTGTTAGTCTGTTATAAATCCACCGAACTTTCCTTCGTACTAAACACAGGCTTAGGATTGCCTGAAAATATTTTGGATTATTATATTCGGTGTCGATTTTCTGAAAACTGTATTGTTATTAATAATCACCCTAGATGCTGTATCGAAAATTCATCAAAATTCAGGTGAGTCTGTTTAATTTTGCAATAAGCAATTAACGTTCACTGCTTTTTAAATTTAATTTGTTAAATAGCTTATATTAAAAAGTGCAGTAACATTATATGTTAATCTTAAAAACTTCCATCTTTAACCGTAAGTGCCTGCTCATTAGGAGTCTCAGCTATCGGGCAGCACGTAGCCTTATTGACGCCTTTCAAGAATGCTCTGGTCTGCCGCATTATGCTACGTAGCCTCGATCACTTCAACGTAATCACTGCTTTTAACAAGAATTGAAAGAAGCGGATTTTTCAAGTTTATTTTCTGCGATTTTTATGAGAGACACTTCAACTAATAAAATAGAAAACAATATAATTCTGAAAGTAGCTACTAGAAACTCAGATTCTAAGAAGTAATCCTTGAATATATAAAATTTGAAAACATTTAGTAATAATTGAATATTTTAACGAATTAAAGTTTATTTTCTATAGAAATAGAAATTTCATTGTATTGTAATCAACATTAATTATAATATCTTATGAAAATCTCTGTTTTCTGAAACTGTTTAAAATAATTTAAATTACCATTGTTTTAGGAAATATCTCTGTCACGGCAAGAAATACTGTCAAATTTATATTTTTATTATATATTGTTGTACAATGAATTAAATATGTATTTGGAATAAAACTAATTTTACGGATTTTATCGAGTTTAATTTTAACTTCTTTAATTTTAATATATTGCTGATGTGAAGCAGCCACGCTCCGGGAAGTCTGCAGTATGGTGACATGTTCAGGATCGAATAAAGATTTAATAGATCACAAATCTTCGCAAAAGAGCAATGTTTCATACCAAGGATGATTCGCGAGGCTATTGAAATTGAAAAACATCTTAATTTCAATATAGAAGATCCGCTTAGAATCCCATAATTAATAAAATTAAATCCAAACCCAAGCATACAAAGACTAGAAGCAAGACTTCAAAATACTCTACTTCAAAATAACTCGTTCTACGTAGATCAGACCAAAAATTTATAATCAAAAGTTGAATGTAGCCTTCGCTAACTATGACATCGGGACGTCGAACACCTGAGTCTCCCCCGTGACCACGGGTGCTGTAAAGTGCCCGAAACGTTAAAATTAAACGCGACAAAATCCTTAAAATCGGTTTTATTCCCTGTGTAGTGCTCGCGTAAATATGAGAAATCATTAAGTATGTATTCCACGTGCGGTGAAGTTTCTAAAGCAACTGTGCCCGTGACCGGTTGTCGCTGCTGGTGATAAGAGGGCTGGTAATTTTCTCGCTCAAAGGCTAAGTAGTATAGCCATTCAGCGAGGAAACGCAGCAACGATACCGCGGGGAGTAGGACTGTATGATAATTTAAGTTTTTAGTTTTAGTTTTTACTCTAGTTTTTTTTTAATATCGTGTATTTATATTTTACATTTCAATGTTATATAAATAATTTATTTAATACAACTTATTAACAAATTAAATTAAATCATAAATACTTCTAATTAAAATAATAAGCATATGAAAGGAAAAAGTGTTTTACAAAATTATACCGTATGTAAAACTTAAGTAAAAAAATACTTGCTCAATCGTCGCCGTCTGTTGGAAGTGTTCCAGAAGACTGGCTGAGTTGCCTTACAAAATATCTGCTAACTTTTGGGTCACCATAACTTTTTGTCACATTGACAAGGCGTAATGAGATATCTCTGTACAAACGCCTTGCTTCAGCACCCCATGGTCCCAGTGTTTCTACACCAAACGGCACAAACATGTATCTATACTCGTACCTCTCCGAGGGCTGCATATTTGCGCCGCTTGTTAGAGTGCACGCAAGATGTGATGTGTCAACACATTAAGGAGTGTCCATTATCCCATGAAATGAGCGTCATTCCATCAGATCTGTTGCCATTGTTCCACATTATACCGCTTGGCTCTAAAATTGCTGGTACGTTGGCACTGGCTAAGGCCCGGCGAATGACGTCATTAATGGCTGCTTGGCGAGCGATGCGACCAGCGCTCCGCTGGCACGCCAGGTCATGGTGGCCGAGAATGTCAACTTCTTTACCACAGCGGCAGCGACGGAGCTCATTGGTTTATAAACCTAATCTAAAATAAATTTTTTAAATTTTAAATCTAGTCACTAATAGGGGATAGTGCACGCAACCAGCACCACTAATCCCAACACCACTACCCTAAGAAAGACGTACCATCGACGATGTACAACACTTATTTCACCTCTAAACGAGGGATTCTCAGGTGAAGTATATTCTGCGGTGGCTGAACGCTAAGATATAATGATGTATGACGCTCGTCAATCAAGTCCTTTGCATTTATTCTAATTCTTCAGTCTCCATTTATCTATTAGATGTAAGTATTTCTTTTTATATGATAGGGTGACAAACGAGCACACAGTCCACCTGATGGTAAGTGGTTGCTGTGGCCCATAGATATCTACATTTATCCTCGTTTGCGAATCAAAATGTAGATGCGTTGTCACCCGTGATGACTAAGATAGAATGCCTCTTTTCCAGTAAAAAGGGCCTCCGATTCTCTACACTCACCATACGAAACACAGCAGCGTTAAGCTGCTATTTAACGCTGGTATTCTGTGAGAGCGTGTTCCTTCCCCGGTCGAGTCGACACATTCGTGATACAACTATACTACTAATATAGCTGCAGCATGGCTCTACCACGTAAAAAAGTAGATCCTTTATAAACATTTAACAATATACATCGATCATAACACCATCGAACAACAACTAATTTAGTCATTGTTTGAAGGTACGGGCGATCAACTCCAACATGACATCCAGAATTTACGAGGGTGATACTGAAAGCTCTTAGAAAATGAAAAACTGAACAAACTAGCAAGTTATTAGTTTTATTACATCTTTTCAAAAGTGTCCATTTACATCAATACATCGCTGCATCCGATGGAACCACTGAGAAAAGCACTTTGCCCACTCGTCCTTCGACGGAATTTTGAAACCCAGCCGCTGCTTCCTCGGCGTCCATAAAACGTTTTCCTCAAAGTTTTTCTTTTATTTTCGGAAATAAAAAAAATCGTAAGGTCAGGGCGGGTGACCCAGTAATTCTACCTCTGATGCCGCCAAGTAGTCGATTGTTTGCGGTTTGTCGATTGGCGGTATGGAGGAGGATCCTATTACGAGGTCGTTTCTCCCGAACTTTTTCCAAGATAAATGGCAAACAATTGTTAGTGTACCATTCTGCAGTAGGTAACTGTTTTTCGATCTTCTAAAACAATTTTTGCGTAATCGCCTGTCATTCCGAAGAACGAGGCCACCATTTTTTCCCCACGCTTCGACCTCTCTTCACTTTAGTTGGCAACTCCTCGGAAGGAAACACCCAGACTGCAGACTGTCTCTTAGTTTCAGAATAATAAAAATAAATCCAGCTTTCGTCAACCGTAAGTATGTCGAACACAGCATTTGAATCACCTCCGTTAAATATTTGAACCATTTCATGACACCAATCAACAAGACGGTCCGGTTGTCCGAATCTGCTGATGAGTCACTCTTTTGTCAGTCTCTATCATACGCCGGACAACATTAATGTTATCTTCAGTCACCGCCGTAGAAGGCCGCCCCTCACGCAAAGCATCGATGAGATTAGTGCGACCACGTTTAAACTCATTAAACCAGTTGTAAACAGTGGCACGAGATGTGGCTTCATCGTGAAAGGCCATTCGAAGACTATCATAACTTTCTTGTCGAAAGTCATAAAAAATCATTGTACGAAAATTTTCTCCTGTTAAATTCATGCTGACGTGACACGGGCAATTTTCAATTTGCCGCCAAATTGTAAACAAATGATAAATTAATAAAATATATACACAATAATATTGGCAAAGAGTTCCATTGTCAAAATTTGAACTTCTTTTTAATTATATCGTTTACAAGTGGCCAGTTCTAAACATTTTCAGTGTCGCCTCGTACTAAGAAGGATTCAAAGATGGGACAACATTTTGTTCGTTGCTAGAAAAACTTTCGATTCGATTATATTAAATTTATGTATTTTCATCATCATCATCATCATTACAGCCCTTCACAAGTCCACTGCTGAACATAGGCCTTCCCCAAGGAATGCCACAAAGCACGGTCCTGAGCCACCTGCATCCATCGACTTCCTGCACATCTCACCAGGTCGTCACTCCATCTAGTGGGGGGACGCCCAACACTTCGCCTGCCGGTATGAGGCTGCCACTCGAGAACCTTTTTTCCCCATCTGTTGTCGGTTCTTCGAGCTATATGGCCGGCCCATTATCACTTCAGCTTACTAATCCGTTGGGCTATGTCGGTCACTCTTGTTCTACTGCGGATATCCTCATTTCTGAGTTTATCACGCAGAGAAACTCCGAGCATAGCCCTCTCCATAGCTCGCTGATCGACCTTGAGCTTCCTCATCCGGCCAGCAGTGAAGGACCACATCTCAGTTCCGTATGTCATCACTGGCAACACGCACTGGTTGTACAATTTCGTTTTAAGGTTTTGAGGTATGTCTGACGAGAAGATGTGTCGTAGTTTCCCGAACGCTGCCCAGCCGAGTTGAATCCGTCGATTGACCTCTCGGTCGAAGTTGGACTTACCTAGTCGGACTATTTGTCCCAGGTAAACATACTCGTCAACAACTTCGAGCTTAGTGCTCCCAACAACTACCGGTATAAGTGTGACATGGACATTAAACATGATCTTTGTTTTGTCCATGTTCATCTTAAGACCTATCCGTTGGGAAGCACTATTGAGGTCATTGAGCATAGTGCTTAGGTCCTCCAGCGATTCTGCCATAAGGACTATATCGTCGGCAAATCGAAGGTGAGTGTTTTCACATTGTTTTAATTCATGAATATGAATGCTATGACATCAGCAGCAGTTTATTGGGACTTAAAGATAGTGCCTACTCTTCACACTCACTCGATATTAATGAAGTGTACCTAGCTTATGTGTTTATAATTTAATGTGTCGATAAATTACGACCCTCTGTGTAAACATTTCGAGTGCATCGAGTATATCATTTTGCAAAACAGATACGTGTTGCGGCTAAAATTAATTGATCGAAACTGAGTCACTTGCCTTAAAAATAAATTTCCATATTTTAGATATGTATTAGTGTTAGTTGGAATTTAATGGCAACTATATAAGAATTTTTGATTTGAATATTATATAATAATATATATTAAGATTATATAAAATTACAGTTTTAAAAATACAAAATAAAAAGAATTCCCTAACCAAAAACTTGATTCGGATTTGAGAGTTGTTCGGATTTTAAACAAAATTTTCCAACACCATCTTTATTAGAAAATTTACTGTAAGATTTGACTGTATGAGGTAACCAACATTCAAATTACCTATTTAAATACTAATTTCTTTTCGTTCTATGCAATAAATAACTATAAATATAGCTTATTTCAACACTAGAGACAGGTCTTATTTGCCTCAAGCTCGTCAGAGTCGCCATGGGGGCGCCATCTTGCGGAACCAGCAGACTCCCATGTCGCTCTCTGCATCTATCACTAATTGAATCCTGTAACACGAAGCTGTGCCGAGTGCAGTCGCAGTTTGCACAGCACTCCACACAACGCCACGAGTGTTTAATTAATTTCTTCACCAAATTTCCAACCGTTCTGTGGGAAACCACAAGTGACTTTCCAAGTGTTCCCCGCATTGTGTTTCTTAAGCGGACAGTATGGAGAGTTACTGCGAATACAAACAACGGAGTGCAAGCATTAGCATTTTGCGTAGTCGATGACAACTCGATGCTAACATTGTAAGGGTGAGTAAAATCCTTTCACGCAAAACTCAATTGGCAATGGACACCTCACGTTTTGCCGTTATAAGTGATTGGAAAATTTGCAAAGTATTATTTTACCTTTTCATATTATTGTACTAACGAAACATCTGTCACTAAATTGTAGGCAACCACGTTACTAATAAATTGTGCTTATGTAGTCAACTTTGTAAATTAAATCCAAGTAATTACTACGATGAATTTAGGTGATATTTCAATTGTACTCTTCAATCTGAGATCTGTATAATTTCATTAGAGCAATTATGATCTTAATTAAGAACCCTTTTATCACTTTATGAACCAATTAGATGGACAAATAAAATAAAGGCAATGCCACACTAGATCCACTATGATAGAGAGCAATTCAAAATATGTAAGTAGTTTATATAATTTGTAGTTGTTATTAGAGTACCTGAATGTAAAGTTAATATATTATAAATAATTAGATGATGGGCAGCAGCGTCTTCCCGACCACAACACAAGAGAATAACCACTGGAACTATTTCAAAAACTCATGAGGCAAACGTCGGGGGAAGCCCGTGTTCAACAGTGGACTTTTATAGAGTTTAATAGATGGTTGGATGAATGGAAATGCAAAAAACTATTAAGAACTTATTCAGAAAGAAAGTATTTGCTCTGCTTTTGAAAAACATAATCCTAACGCAATATCCAATTGGCAAACAGAATCTATAATCAATCGGTTCTTCTGTTGAATGTTAACTGTATTAACCTCAATTAAATTAGTTTATTTTCCCAATTTAATACCCCATTAACTTTAATATACATTTCGCACTAGACGAAATATGAAGCGTAAGCTAATATATTTATAACAAAAATTAAATACTCTAGAACTAAGTCAAGTAAGTGTCTTAGAAAAACATCTTAATACTGACAGATTTGTTGACAATAGCCCACTCGCTCTTCAGTGAAGAGCTTGTGTGAAAGCCGCACGTGTGACTCAACACAAGGTCCTGACTCCCGCACTGTAATCCAACACTGACACAATTAGTTGCAACTCGACCGCGGACTGTGTCACACTTTATAGCAAGCGCCGAAGAATGTGAGGAATGAATGTAATCACAACTTGGTTTTACAATATATTGCCTTTTTTAAAATGTCGATATTATTTTAAGTTTGTTTTATTTTTTATTTCAAACAAATGAATTAATTAATTTAACTTAACTAAATTAATTACACTTATTTATTATATCTATTTTAAATTACAAAGTAGTAAGTCAGATTCAAACCGCGATAGAAGAAGCTCAATTATGATATAGGTTTTTTTTTATAGAATAAGGGTGACAAACGATTGAATGCTGTGGCCCATATACATTTATCCTCGATTAAGAATCAAAATGCAGAAGCGTTTTAACCCCTTATGACTAAGATGGAGTGCCTTGATTCCAGTAAAAAGGGTCCCCGGTTCTCTACCCTCACCTTACGAAACACAGCAGTGCTAACTTGCTATTTGACGCTGGTATTCTGTGAGAGCGTGGTCCTTCTCCGGTCGAGCCGACACATTCGTGTTACAAGTATACTAATATAGCTGCAGCATGGCTTTACTACGTATAGCTGCAGCATGGCTCTACCACGTGTAATTATATATTATAAGTTTCTATTGATTTAAACAAAGTATACTGCCACAGATTAACTAATAGTTACTAAGTACCTATTGTTCCCACACAATAGTTAATTGTCGAAGCTTAGATAAGTCTTCATTTAGCTTGGTTAAATTACTTAAAAATCAAATAAGGATAATAACGGATATGAGTATTATTCGCATAGATATGGTATGATACGAAAAGTATTTATTTTTAATTAAACTGATGCGACAAACGGATATAAGCTGAAGTGGCAATGGGCATGTAGCTTGAATGTCCGACAACCCATGGGGAAAAAAGGTTCTGGACTGGCAGCCTCGGTACGAAGTAGGGAAAGGGGAAGTGTGACCCCTCCCTCACCCCACTAGATGAAGTGACGACCTGGTAAGACATGCAGGAAATCGATGGGTGCAGGTGGCTCAGGACCGTGCTATGTGGCGTACCTTGGGGGCCTATGTTTAGCAGTGGACTGGTGAAGGGCTGTAATGATGATGAATGATGACGAACGTGTTGACTGGCTACTTGATTTAAACAAAAAAGTAAGCTAAAAATGCGTTGTCACCTCTAATGTCTAAGATGGAATACCTCACAGCGTGTGACTATCCTGGCTCTCTATAGCCTTCAGACTGGAAGATAAATTCAGGCACTGCTGTTTGGCGGCAGAAATAGGGGGTCTCTCTCTCAATCTCTTATCGAGATGAACTTCTAGGCAGGAAATGAATGCTACCACCCAAAAAAAAAATTAGTTAAGACTGAAATTTTAATAAATGTAGTAGTGAAAAACTAGCACACAGTTCAGCTACATGAATGCTGTGGTCCAGACAGCAACATATATCCTCGATTAAGCACTAAGCGTTGCCATTTTTAAGGATTTAGGTGGAACGCCGTGTCAACCGTAAAATAGGTCTTAAGCAGAAAATAATCTCTCTTTATTTTGTGATATAAATATTTTAGATACAATATTACGAATCTGTAAATGGTATGATAGATAATTAATTCAAAACCGTGTGTGAAAGGAACTTTAATAGTTAAGAAGTATTAAGTAATACATTATAGCTTTTAAATCTTTGCGTTATTCATGATTAGAATTATCTAATACGTCGCGAGCGGAGTTGTTAGCGTGTCAGAGGATGCCAAGAGCACATCTAATTGGAAATATAAATACGAATTAACAAAATCAAATGTCGGCAAAGTACATCTGACGAGGTACAAGTGGCTGGAGCGGCCGCTTTAACTATATTGCTTGTTATTACAATTTGTCCCTCATCAGCAGCCCGCCGCCCGGCGCCTTGCAACTCGACACCCACGCTTTATAACTGTTACCAAAGTAGCAATAAGCGCTTTGTTGATACAGCCACAAAGGCGATAATTGAGCGTTAACGTCATTGTACTGTCAACTCTGTCAACAGTCGGCGCTTGTCGTTAGGTGACGGAAAAAAAAGGCGCTTCCTCAAATGTTTCGGGTAACCGAGAAGGTTGTCGCTTCGAAGTTCGCTACTTAATGATGTGCCAATGTCGCGCGTGTGTTTTGCCGGATGTCACGTTGATCGTCAACACGTCGCTTGAGGAACTTATGAAAAAAACAATGAAACGAAACATCTGAATGGATTTTTGAAAAATAATGGAGAAACATTTGAGGTTAAGAAGATCTCTAAAAGGAAATTTGTTTTTTCTGTGTGTGTGGCTGTGTAAGTGGCCAGTAATTTGTATTTTAATCGTGTAGTGGCGGTGTAAGAATATTTACTACCCCTTATCGTTCTGTGGATGTCGTAAGTAACAACAGAGGGAAACTGAAACAGGAGACGAGCAGCAGCATCTCCGGATACCAACTTAAGATTATAAAAAACTGCGGTTACCAACCCGCCTGCCAAGCTTGGCAACCATGGCAAAAATCCTCCCGTGAGGCAATCTATGGGGGACGCCTATGTTCAGCAGTGGACTTTTATAGGCTGTAATGGATGGATGGAAGAAATTAAAAACAAACACAAATTTGGAAGTATATATATTACAGAGAGTTTAGGTCCTGTGAATTTAGGTTTTGTCGATTGCACTTTTAAATGCTGATCTACCACGTATCGTCTCTTACTATCAGGATCGTAGTCAATCTATGTACTCGTATAATATTTTTATTCTTATTATTAATTAATAGATCCGCGGTGTAGGGAACAGCGTAACAGAACACGTTACCGAAGAGATGGGCAACAGTATATTTTTGATAATCACTCAATAATCATATTAAAAAACTGTGCTTGGCAACCTGCCTGTCAAGCTGTCAATAGTCATTGCAAATATCTGCTTTATGTGGCTTTATGTTACACTTAACTTACAATAAATATTTTGAATTTGAATTTGAATTTATGAGGCAATTATGCGTTGATAAATTCAGGGTCTATGTTCCTAATTTAAAATATAAAAAAGAATTTTAAAAAGTGTTTACCTAGAATATCATATATTAATGGAAAAGGATGTTTTATTGAAAAAAATAACACAGTCCAGGTGGACTGCATCTGAATGGCAAGTGGGCACTGTGTCTAACATACATCTCTATCTATCCTCAGTAAAGAATCTAAAATGCAGATGCATTGTCATCCCAGATCGAATGTCGTTTTCAGTTAAAAAGGTCTCCGCTTCTCCCGGTACACTCACCATAATATGAAACCCAGCAGGATTGAGCTGTTATTTTACGCCGGGATTCTGTGAGAGCGTAGTCCTACCCCGGTCGGGCCGACCCATTCGTGCTACAACTATCGTACTAATAACTGCAGCACGACTCTACCACGTACAGTTATTTTATGATCAGTAAGTAACAGCGTAAGAGAAACCACTACCCGATATCATACCGCGGGTGTCGTAAGACGAGACTGAGGGAAATGTAGCAGGAGATGACCAGCAGAATCCTCCTGATAACACCATAAAATAATAATAAAAAAACTGCTGTTGCTAACCCCCATGCTCAGCGTGGCCACTATACCAAATATTTGAGGCAATGTTTAGCTGTAGACTTTTGCCATTAGATTAGAGCCTATAAAAGTCTACTGCTGCCGATAGGCCTCCCCTATAGATTACCTCATAGATCCCCCCTATGAGGTAATCTATAGGGGGGATCTATGAGTAAGAATATTTGCCATAGTTGTAATGTTTTTTTTTTATATAGGATAAGGGTGACAAACGAGCACACAGTCCACCTGATGGTAAGTGGTTGCTGCGGCCCATAGACATCTACATCTATCCTCTATTATAAATCAAAATGTAGATGCGTTGTCACACATGAGGACTAAGATGGAATGCCTCATATCCAGTAAAAAGGGCCTCCGGCCACCTGCACTCACCAAGCGAAACGCAGAGGAAACCTCTACTTCACGCTGGTATTCTGTGAGGTCGTGGTACCACTCCGGTTCGAGCCGGCCCATCCTTGCGACAGCAAAAGCTGCCGCGTGGCTCTACCACTGTTAAAAACTTATGTTACTGTAGGTTTAATAATTTCATCTCTCAGTGGGTCATGTGCTCCTGGTAAAAGTGAAAGCCCACGGCTGAACAACAGGCCGTTCCCATAGATTGCCTTCTCGGGAGGATTTAGCCATAGCTGCAGGTGGCAACCGCAGTTTTTTATTAGTTTGAGTAGTTATCATCAGAAAGATTCCTGCTGCTTTTTTGGGTGACACTGTTAGAATAGAACATAATAGAATATTTTTTTATTCAATATATATATCACATATGTAATTCTTATTGAAAGTCATTTTTTACTTTACCACTGGTTCGAAAAAAAACCTCTGTCCTGGGAAGAACCAGCAAGAAACCCAGCGGGATTTTTTTTAAAAGCATATTTTACTTATTTTATGTTAATACTTTCTATGTGGTAGAGCCACGCTGCAGCAATATTACGAATATGGTTGTAACACAAATGGGTTGGCTGGACCAGCGCCACATTAGGATCACCCTCTCACAGAATACCAGCGTAAAATAGAAGCTTCATGTTGATGTGTTTCGTATGGTAAGTGTAGAGAACACACAGTCATCTCAGACCTCAGGGGTTAAAACTCATCGGCATTTTGATTGTTAAATGAGGATAAGTGCAGATGTCTATAGTCCATAGCATCCACTTACCATCAGATGGATTGTGTGATCGTTTGTCACCATTATTCTATTTAAAAATATACTGCAATGGGCTTGTACGTTGGCCATATAAAAATCTTTACATATGGTACCTATAATTCTTCTGTAGGTACGTGTGTTTGTTACTAAACTTCTCCTAAACGACTGAACCGATTTTGATGATTTTTTGTGTATTTGAGTGGGTTTCTGGATGGCTTAAATTCACAACTGGACCCGGTAGGTGGCGCTGATGTCGAGGTCTATAAATCACCCGTGTGAAGTCGGTGCGGAATGTTTTCTTAGTAATATATAAATAAGTATTGTTCATATCCAACGGGAGAAACAAGTCAATGCAATTTCTAATGTGAACTATGTACCTACCAGATTGTTGTAACCTTGAACGTTTCTTTTTATTTGTCCAGTATCCTATGAAGTATAAGAAGTGTTTTTTTTAAACAAATTTAGTTTGTTACCATAGTTTGTGACTTAATCAATTAATGTGAAATAAATAGCATAATAATAATAGACTTTCTACACCTCAATCCCCCATGCATATGAATGCTTTAATACACTCGTGGTGTTGGGATTTTAAAGCAAGTTCCAATGAAAAAAAAGTTATAAAAATATATTCAAATTAGAGCAATAAAATTTGTGAAAATAAGTTTTCTTTCCAACGTGTAGTATTCACGTTAATATTAGAAATCATTAGTAGAAGTAAGACCAGTTAATTACTAGGTGTACCTACATTATACATTGTTTTGTGTATCAATAGCGCCAATAAGGAGCTGCCAATTGAAAGTGCTAATCGGAAAACAGTATACAGTAATGGTGGGGACCATAGACCCTTTGGTAATGGTGGTGACTTTTCCTGCAACTTATACATAGGCTTTGTTCTGTAGTACATAACAACCCCTAATATTCGAATTAAAAATGGCGGCTTCCGCTAAACAATGGCAGTAGAAACGGCCATCGCACAGCGAGTGGCTTTGTTTTAGACAGAATAAAGCATGCGGCCATGATGGCTTGTCGTATCTACCCGCGGTACACCCCGCGGCGTAACAAATATGAAATTCGCGCGCAAAAATGGCGGCGAAGGCAATTTTTACAAATGGCTGCCGGGCGGGGAGACTCAGGTGGTTTGTTTAGAGTACTTTTCAGACAGTTAGGGTTGCGTTATATGTGTTCACGATATGTTCCCGCTAACGAGTGAGATCTCCTGCTCTGAAATCGTAACAATAGACGGAAACTCATTACATAATTAAGTAACTCGAGCGCCCCCGGCCATCCTTCATCTCGACCTCTCTAATTTGCATTTAACGGGATATTTTCTAAAACCTCACGTACTACCTAAGCAAATTCTTTCGTCGCATTCGTTTTGAAAAGTCACAACTTAGAAATATATATTCGAAGTAATACTCTATGCTGTGTAACCAAAGTCTAGTTTAGGTTGGCGAAACGTTTAACATATGATTTATGGTGTTGGCTGTGATTAGCGACTGCGCGGTGACGTTTGGCGTTTGGCGGATTCATTACAGAGACAAAGGCGGGGGGTGCCGGAGTGCGGGGAGCGGGGGTCGCGAGGGATCCCCCACCTGCACCCTAAAACCACCGCTAGCCACTTTCCTAAATCAGTGGCACGTATTGTTCCATATTAGTTCTCAGCTGATGAGAGATTTGAAAGAATAGGTGGATATTCTTTTTGTACTGAAACATTTCAAATATTTTAAGAATGAAATGTCTTCAAAATTAAATAACTTGCGACAAAGAAGAATTAGTTGCGTTAGTACTTAGCCGGAGCGGCTTTATATCAAATCGGACACAGTAAAAATAAAAAAGTATAGTGTTTGTATACGTCCAACTGTAGGCCACATGTTTCTTCTCATATCTGCCTAAAAAGCAAGGATAAGTCCGCCTAATGCGTAATGGCGAATTTCATAATATCTCCTCAAAACAATTCATCTCTCCGTTAGACATGGAGGTTACGATGACTTCCTTTCCTACCACATCTCTCTCTGAGTGAAAGTGATAAAATCAAATTTGAACATCATATTAAAACTACACTTTTATTATTAATTCATCTGGAGTTTAAATAGAAGACTGTTACTCTCGGCTATTATGTCTACATAGTATAAAACAAAGTCGCCTTCCGCTGGCTTACATATACAGATTTAAGAGAAAGGTATATAAAGGTATTAATAAAATTATACAGGTACCTATAGGTATACATTACAAATTATCTAAACATATAATAAATCTGTAAAAATATCGTGTCTGTAATTCTAATATATTCTTAAAAAAAACAAGTACACGCGACTAAATAAAGGGTTCTGAAGCCTAATTAGTGAAAGATAGAGAAAAAGTAGTATATTTTGCTTTTAGTTATTAATAAGTTAAATAAAATAAATAACTTAAATTTATAATATGTTTAAATGATTAGATTTTTAAAATTATTTAAAATTTCTAACGTTTAATTTTTCAGTATTTTTGTTATTTTATTTTAAAAGTGTAATAATTTCAATAGATAATAGTGGCGTCTATCAAACATATGAAACTTAATAAAGTTTTTATTTCACTTACTAATCTATATGTAAAATGATTAAAACTGGTCTGCCTGCAATTATTGCAAAATTTTCATTATCCTTATAATTTGATATAAGAGATTTTTACATATTATGTCATGGCCAGATCGTAGAATTGATCATATTATATCATAAAGTACTCGTAGTATATAATTTCTTGAAATGTTGTGGTCATTTCATGATAATTAACATTGATTGTTGACCATGTCATGATGTAGCTTGACCAAATCAATGAATAGAAATCGTTTGAAGATATTAATAACTAAACACGACGTTGATATTTCATGATATAGTCATATAACTATATCATTTAATAATTTTTTACCGCTAGCGGCGCGACAGCGTATTTTTTAACAGAAACAGAACTTTTAACAGAATTGACATCACTTTATGCCTTATTGATATAATAAATAAATAAATGTTCGCTTTGCTGATATTTCTAGATAGTAGGTATAGCTTTGACTTTCATTGTTTCATCAAATAATAGCGCCATCTGCTTACTTCTTAATGAACTAAAATGGTAAGTCACTGATAAAATTAAATAGTAGAATGCTACCGAATATACGATGTAAATAATTAAAAATTTGTTCGTGGCATCGTTAGATGTATAATTACTAGGTAGATGTGGTCAACAATCATGCAAAAGCTTAGTTTCAGTGTTTATGAATTGTATTTAAACAGACTTTTCAGACATATTGAGATAATTGTGACAGTCCTGGTTTAATAACTCATATATTATGTAAATGAACAGGCTCTTACGGAAAGACTTAAACAAAGGTTAATTTTATTTTACTTGTCAAAGTAATCAAACTGATTAAAACTTAAATTTCATGGTACGTAAGTATTATAAATTTTAGCATACATTTTAATTGCTATTTGATGTGTCAATTTACCACCTTCTCGGCGGTGAAGGAAAACCTGCATATCTGAGAAGTTTCCCAGTTGAGGTCATCGCGCATTGGAATCAGCGCAGCGAACACTTTTTTGGCCAAAAACTCTTTGCGGCCTGTGCCCAGTAATAACATGTCTGTAAGCTGCTACCTTTTTACTTTTCATGGGGCAATATATGCAGTTTTTATTTCATTCGTGTTTTCGGGTTTGTTACTTTTTTGTTTTCACTCTACCGTAAATATTAAGGGTTGCAAAAATGAGTAGAACTCATTATCGTCAGCCTATCAAAAGTTCGCTGAAATGAACATAGACTTCCCCCATAAATTATCAACTAGGGGTATTTGCTATAGTTGCCACGCTTGGTAGGCGTGTTGGCAACCGCAGCTAATATTATTTTGATCTGATGTCAAGAAAATGATGCAGCCCATCTCCTGTATGTTTTCCTATGTCGCCTCTTACGGCAGCACGATATGAGGTGGCGCATTCTCTTTCACCGCCACAACAAGGCGAACATTTTTCTACTCCCGTTCATGAATAAAGTGCTACCCAGGTTCACTGTGAATAAAATTTATAAGATATCACCTAATTTTAAAGATTTCATCGCGTTTATTTTAACCTTTAAAATTCCCGATGTTTTGGGCACTTTACAGCACCCATGGTTACGATAGGACTGAGGTGTTTGACGACCTGGTGTCATAGTTAGAATAGAATAGGATAAGAATAGTATAGAATAGAATAAATACAGTAGTATGCTTGGGTGTGAATATTATTTTATGGATTATGGAGTCCTTAGCAGATAGTTGCCCTTAGACATCTTCCCTATTAAAATTAGGATATTTTTAATTTCAACAGCCTCGTGAATCATCATTGGTAGGTCGTCGATGTTCTATTGCAAGAATTTGTTGTCTATCAGATAATGGTTGAGATGATACAAAACATGTTGACATACTTTAGACCATATAGTCGGTGCTTCACATCGACGATATGGTCTTTTACGAAGGTTTTTATGGAACTTCCAGCCAAAGATGCGTAAAAAACTCAACGTAAAAAAGTTAAAATTAAACTTGATAAAGTCCGTAACATTAATCATTATAGAACTGAGTTTATGCAATTTTGAAGTCTACTCGAACGTAAAACAAATATCTACATTTAATACATAAATAATAATAATAAATTTTGACTCCAAAATAATTTACCTTTGTTATTGATACATAGTAAGACACGCCCGATATAAAAAAATAGTAAGTGTTTCTAGACATATACATGTATATTCACGTGTTCTCGTAGCATATTATATCTATGCCAAATATCAATCATCTACGTCTAATAGTCTTTTAGAATTCATAAAATATCTTCGACAGACATTAAAACACGGACACCGCGAGGTGACTCTAAAAGTAAGAGAATTTTACTAAATTTGGCACGGAACAGCATTTAAAGGTGTTCCTAATTCATGCTTACGCGAGCGAAGCCGCGGGTAAAAAGCTAGTATTATATATAATTCTTCTGTCCGCATGTGTTTTGTTGCGTGCACTATCCCCGTTACCACTAATCTCAGCACCACTACTTCCAACAGTAGTATTCGTGTAAATATAAGAAATAATTATGGAAATCAATAATTAAATATTTTTAAACTATTATTAAGGTATCCAAAAACGGTGGTGTACCTATTCCGTATACGCTGGATACATATGTCGTGGTGAGTTTGAGTTAAATTAAAGTAAAATACAGCTTGTAGCGTCCCGGATGAAGACAGGCCTCGCTACTCCGGTCTGTGTTGGCGGACTTCATATGTCCTCAAAGTATTTTATTCCCTAGAAAAGCAGGTCTCAGTTTGTATATCGACACTGGTTCTAGTATTTCCACGGCAGTAGAACCAGTGTTGATTTAGACCCTGAGTTACCGACATAGCCCAACGAATTAGTTAGCTGAAGTGGCAATGCGCCGGCCAAATAACTCAAAGCGCCAACAACCGATGGGGAAGAAAGGTTCTTAAGTGATAATATCGTACCTGTATGCGAAGTGTAGAGCGGACTCCACTAGATGGGGTAACAACTTGCTAAGAGAGTGAAGAAGTCGATGAAGAAGCCGTACATTCCTTGGGTGAGACCTATGTTCAGCAGTGGACTTGCGAAGGGCTGTAATGATGATAAGTGATGAGATCAACACTTAAAAATTTCAATTAACAAATGCGTTGGTGTTGACGGAGATCGAAACCGGATTGCTCGCTTACTAGCTAGCCCTTGCACTATCACGGCTACCCGGAGCTACCATGGTTACATTTCTTCTACCAGTTACTCGACACCAGTGTTAAGTAATTCCTTCATGGAGCAATGTACCTTTTATTTACACGTTTTTACAACAAAGTCCCAGAAAATATGCAGGCCTTATCTATAAAAATGTTATTTATTAAACAATAGTTGTTTAGTACCTAAGGGTTATTACACTACTAAATAGTATAGACCTATAAAACATCTTTGAGTATATAATTGACTATAACCCCTGGGAATGTTAAGATCGCTATCATACTGTATTAAATGTTTTTGTACTAATTGTATAAAAGAACATAAGTATTGTAAATTAATTTTATTTAAGAAAAAAAATCCGCTAGGTTTCTTGTTGGACGGAGGTTTTTTTGAACCAGTGGTGAAGGTAAAAGTAAAAAAAGCCGGCCAAGTGCGAGTCAGACTCGCGCACCGAGGGTTCCGTACAAATCCGTAGGTATATAAGCTTAAAATTATTAAAAATATCTTTATTATATGATGTAACTAAAAATTTATGCTTTTCGCAAATTTTCCTTTATCTGTGCTATAATACGTTGCGTAAATTTTAAGATTCTGAGTTCACGGGAAGTACCCTGTAGGTTTTGATTCCCTTGCGAATGCCGAAAATTTGCGGCATAAACGGCTGTATCTTTTGACTGCGTTGGCTTAGAAGTTTGATTTTTTCACAGCTTCAAGCTACAGTAGACTTGAGTATTTGATATGAATTTCAGCTTGATACCTCTACGCGTTTCTGAGAAAAAGGGTTTTGACAGACAGACGGACAACAAAGTGATCCTATAAGGGTTCCGTTTTTTCCTTTTGAGGTACGGAACCCTAAAATGACTTTCAATAAGTATTTTTGTAATCTATATAGAATAAAAATGATTCTATTCTCTTCTGCTAATTTTATTTTATTTCCTTCTCTAACTAACATCCTACTTCATTCTTCGAATGTCGTAAAGTTTAAGGGAAGCACTCAGAAAATCATATGAAACACACAAAATGGCGGCATCGCTATCCCCTATAATATTCGTATGCTGAAAAAATATAGTGCGGTGAGTTTGGGCAAGTTTTCAGAAAAACCTGTAGTCAGTAATGAATTTTAAAGTCATGTGGGTCTGGATACCCAGACCATGTGACGGAGAGCAGTGTTAATGCAACGTCTTCTATTGCGGTTACGTCACTTTTGCCCGATTCCTATATTCAAGAAACGTTTCGTTTTCCGTAACGATCCATTTTATAACACACAACGTGCATGTAAAATGGTGTACCTATAGATTAATTTGGTTGCGAGTACCTACACAGCTGGATTGAACATTCGAACAACATTACCAGCGATAGCTTCGCACAGGTGATTTCTGGAACTCAACAACAGTGCCATCTACCGGATCTAATTGTGAATCTAAACCATGCAGGGATCCTGTAATGCGTACTAAAAATTTTATCAAAATTGGTCGAGCCGTTTTTTAGTTTTACGGAGACTAACGGACAGCAATTCATTTTAATATACATATATAGAGATAAATATTCAGCAACTTAGAACGACTTAAAATGAAAAAAAAACTTTAAGCGGATCATAAATAGTTGAACTGATATTTTGCTTAAAAAGGGGGTTTTATGCATTTTATTTACTGCGAAACGGCTCGTAAAAGAAAACGAAACGTTTTTAAATATAGAAACCCGGCATAAGTGTGAAGTATACGGCAAAACCCCTCTATTATGATTAAGTAGGTTTATTTGACTGTTATCGAGTTTACGTGTTATCTTAAAAACATTTACCGACAGACTAAGACGGAAGTTATTGTATTTTTATATCACGGAGGCGGGCGAGCCTCCTTGTAGTTGAGATGTGTAGAGACATGTGCATTTTTAGCGTTCCTGTAGTGTTAGCCAGCTGTAAATATTGCTCTATGGAAATCTGTACATTGGTTTAAAGCCAACAATTTGCTCTTAAACGGCAATGAGACAAAATGTATTAAATTTACAATAAATGCCTAATGTAAAACATTCGAAAACCAATGTGCTTTCAAATGGGGAGGAGTTGAGTCTTATGGATACCACTGTCTTTCTTGGTATTACTATTGACGCGAAACTTCAATGGGGCCCCCATACATCTAAATTAGCAAGCAGACTTAGTTATGCAGCATGTTGTAAGAAAGATTAGAATTCTCACAGATGTTGATACAACTAGGTTAGTGTGTTTTAGTTACTTTCATAGCGTAATGTCTTATGGAATTTTGCTATGGGGTAATGCGACTGACTGACTTTATAACCTAAATTGTAAAGAGTCCCTCAAAGAAAAATTTAAAGAAATAAACATACATATTAACTTTGGCATCGCAATATATTTATGAATATGTAATGTATATACATAAAAACATAACTTTAATAAGAATAAGGATGTTCTGACCTTAAACACTAGGAACAGACATAAGCTTGTAATGCCAGTTATTAGATTCCAAAAAATCAGTAATTCATTTATGGGGCAACGTATACGTTTTTACAACAAAATCCCAGAACATATTCAAAGTTTGTCAAGAGAAATATGTTTAAAAAAAAGTCCCGCTGGGTTTCTTGGTGGTTCTTCCCAGGACAGACGTATTTTCCGAACCAGCGGTAAATAAAAAATGACTTTTAATAATAAAATTCACTCTATTCTATTGTTACAAATAGAATAATGACAATCGAACTCTCAGTCCACCCAACTTCAAACAAAGAAGTCTGCAGATGCGTTGTCACCTCTGAGGACTATGATGGATTGCCTTACGGCCTTCTATAGCCTTCAGGGGGGAACATAGCAGTGCAAGCACTGCTGCTTGAGGGTAGAAATAGTTAAGCGTATCTGCTAATACTAGTATCGTTTGATTAGAAGACAAGAGTGAATATGCTTTTATCAAGCCAAGTCAATGCGTTTTAGCATCTTTGTCATCTTGTGTCTTATGGTTCTAATAAGTTGCGGCGATGAGGGCCGTGGGTTCGAATCCCACACGGAACGAGTATTTGTGTGGTCTATAAATAATTGTTCCGGGTATGGATGTTTGTTTCTGTGCAATTTATGTATGTATGTAGGTAGGTAGGAATGTAGGGAGTAATGATTTTAAACATAAGAAACGAGCGATTTCTTACCACCAGGACCCATGTAGGGTGCCAGGTCGTCTGCCTAGCGTGGCGATTATGGTGAGGTAATTTATGTTGAGTTTAGCAGTGGACCTTTGATAGGCTGTCACGGGAGAAGGGAAAGTAAATAAGCACTGGCGTAGATTCGAAACCAGAACTTGGTTGCCACCTTCTCTGCAGTAGTTTAAAAACTTCCACCTAAGATTATGTCAGTCACTGACCTGTCAAGTGCGGTTGCGCCGTCGGACTGTAGGGGCTCTTGATCTGCGGGAAACCTGCGGACGAGGAATTACATTAATTGAGCAACAAACAATTAAGGTCGGCGAGGAATTCCAATTGAAAAGAGCCGCCGCTCGTGATTTAGCTGCGGGGAAACTCGCTGCAGCCTCCGCGGTCCGCGAGGACACGCTATTGTGCCGGCAGAGCAGAATTCACTTTAAATTAACTAATCCGTTGCAACGGCAAGATTTAAGAGGGAAAATTGTGAAAGTTTCTGTTTTGTGTAAAACGAGAAAATTGTTTAAGTGAATAAACATTTATCGTTACCGTGACAGTCTATGACAAGTTCACTGCTAAACATAGGCTTCATATGGAGATATTCGTCATAGTTTGCCGCGCTTGTCAGCTAAGTTGATAACCTCATCATCATCATCATCATCATCACAGTCCTTCACAAATCTACTGCTGAACATAGGCCTCCCCCAAGGAATGCCACGAAACACGATCCTGAGCCACCTACATATATCGACAACCTGCATTTCTTACCAAATCTTCACTCCATCTAGTGGGGGATCGACCTATACTTCACCTACCGGTACGAGGCTACCACTCGAGAACCTTTTTTCCCCATCGATTGTCGGTTCTTCGAGCTATATGGTCAGCCCATTGCCACCTTAGCTTACTAATCAGTTGGTAACCTCAGTTTTATTTAATTTTTAATTGTTATTACCGCCCTTCTCCAGGTTTGTTACCCTTTGCCGCCTTTCACGACACCCACGGGACGGTATATGGTAGTGGATATTCCTAAACCGCCACTACACGACGATTCAAGACGATTGGTAGATAAATAATGTTATTTTAAAATTAAAACTAGGAACTTTATCAATTCGTCTGTATGTTTTAGTGTATGCAACACAACTTGTCCAGATGATGGATAATTAATTTTGCTGATAGTTTGATTAAAAAATCAAACATCAAGTCTGTTTAAATCAATAGTCAATTTACCTACTACTTCTATGATGACATTATATATAACCACCTTTTAGTAACGGGGAAACGTTAATAATATGGATGTTTTTAATAAAGTGAGATCACCAGGATATCTTAAAAAAATATCCACGATATTTTACACGTTGTAGAGTCGCTCTGCAACTACAATATGATTGTAGCACAAATAGCTCGGCCAGGGAAGGTAAAAGGACCACGTTCTCACAGAATAACAGCGTAAAGATAACTGCTGCTGTGTTTCATATGGTGAGCATAGAGAACAGGAGAACCTTTTTACTGGAAACGAGGCATTTTATAGGTATCAGTCTTCAACGGTGACAGTGCATCTGCATTTTTAATTCTTAATCGAGGATAGATTTAGATGTCTATGGAACGCAACATCCATTTACAAAAAAAATCATCGTCATCTAGAATGACTTCTTTCAGTGTTAAAAACAAACAAAAGGGAGTCCTAATATGGTTGGGGTGTAGTATCACAATCAAATGCAATCCATTATCAATTTCAACTGTAAAGGATATGAGTCAGGTAAAAGAAAATAATTTCGGACAAATAACTAAAACTCCTTAATAAGAAAAATGCAACTAAGATTTTTTATGGATCTGTGACTAACGAGCACACAGCTGATGTTAAGCGGATGCATTGGCCCATAGACACCTTCATTAACATCGATTAAGAACCCAAACGCAGACAAGTTGCCACCCCTGAGGACTTAGATGAAATGTATCGTATCCAGCAAAATGGTCTACGGTCCTCTACAATCACCATACACTAAAAAACCACTAAAACACAAATGCGCTGCTCATGGAGGCTTTTGGGTGTTAAACGCAAAATGAACAAATACATTAAAGTGACAATGGTGACAACATAAATAAGAAACAGGACAATGGAAACGACTTGTCATCATTTAATCTTATGAAAACAATTTTATATGAAAGGTCCATTTTAAAATTTACTTTCTTTATAAAAATAAAAATTTGTTTTATAATATAAGTTCTTATTGATTTTCATGTCTATAACAATTTTAATGGAAAAATAAGTTATAATAGTGTTTATCCATAAACATTTTTTTCATTATTAGTTTATTTTTTGCTGCACTACCTCCCATAAGTTTATCTCTGCTTAGCCTAACGGTTGACTGGAAGAGAATGCCTTAAATCCATCTTAAATATGTCATATGTACGATTTTTCGTGCATAAAAGTTTAAATAGATAAATAAATAATTGTTCGTTTTTAGCATAAACATTCCAAAATTAACTATATTAGTTTGAACATAATTTTGAGGAATAAACATGCCCAAGCAAGTCACCTAAGATTGTTCTCGAATTAATTGTAAGGCGACGCTTTACTTAAGCCTATCAAATTTCAAGGGATTAGACAAAAACGAATAGGGACAACAAAAATAGCGCGCTGTAATCGAATCGCCACAGACTAAATCGAATTTCGCGAGCCATAGACAATGAGGACAATCGATGGCAAAGGCAGCTCGGCATTCAGCCGAGACGTGCTTCTATTATTTCTTCAAACACCCGTTCACAGCGATTGTCGTAGAAATTTAACAATATTAAGCGGGAAAAAAATACACAATGGAGATGTAAAGACTTCCTCAATTATGTGTGGAGTGGTGGATAAATAAATAAATGAACTGGTGCGTGTAAAGCCGTATTGTATGTCCGGGCTGAGAGTGACCGACCAGATGATTCATGCTCTTACGGTAGGTGTTCTCAATTGTATGAGGATGTTACTGTAGAAAGTTTGCGACTTAAGTTGTGATAATTGTCATTACAATACATTTGCATTATGAGAGTAAAATTAATGATCTTTGAATTAGTGTCACAATTTTTGAAAACTATTTTTTTTTAAAGTTTAGGGTGACGACTATTCAGCCCATGGAGACTTACATTTATTCTATATTAAGAATCAAAATGGAGTAGCGTTGTCATCCCTGAGGAGATAGAATGCATTGTTACCAGTAATAAGAGCCTCCGGTTCTCGTTATTCGCCAACACCGAACACAGCAATAATGTTGCTATTTCACGTCCGTATTCTATACGAACATGGTCGTTCCCCGGTCGAGCCGACTCATTCGTGGAGCTACCTGCAGCATGGCTCTACTACAGCATGGTTATACCTCCAATATTATTACAAGGCAATGTAAACTTGTGAAAGCAAATAAAGTAAACTACAAAGGCTGAATGTTTTTGATATATTATTTTAATAACAATGATCGAGTGGTTTGACTTAAGGTCTTGAATCCAGAATGTAAGAATAGTTCTTTATTTAAAATTTGATCTCGATCAAGCAAAGAAAATGCTATTTGCAACTTCACGTCATTCCATTTCAGACCTTATTGTTATAAATTCAAAATCTCATTTCCTTATATTACTATAATAAGAGTTTTAGGTGTTATTAAGGAGTAACATTCAAAAGTGTTAAACAGAAAAAGACTTCTCGCAATTAAAATATGTGACGCCGCTGAAAATATTTTCTAACGTCTCTCTGAAGACACTACAATATTAACATATTTATTAAATAAACTATGCTATATTTACAAAAACATGCTATATTAACAAAATAAATTCAATATTACAGAGCGTTCCGGGGCGCCTACTTAACACATATCGTGACTAAATTCTAGGATGTTGTCAGAAAAAACTCGGCGCTGGGCTGCGGGTCGGCAAACAATGTAGAGAGGATTACACGCTGAAGCCGCATTGTCCCCAATGTCGCGCGCTGTCATCCCATTGTGCCTGTATTAGCCCACTCGATGCGTCAAGTGCGCTGTCGACTTAGCGAGATTACGCTCCTGCGCATCGGTGGCTATTAAGTCCAATTTGCTACCTTAGCTCACAACTTAAAATACTTAAAAATTAAGTTTTTTTATAAAATTTAGGCGACAAATGAAGATACAGCTATAAACGTGGTAGAGCTATGCTGTATTATGCTTGTAATACGAATGGGTCGGCTCAATCGGGGAGGACCGCGCTCTCATAAAATTCTAGCGTAAATTAGCAGCTTAATGCTGATGCGTTTCGTATGGTGAGTGTAGAGAACCGGAGACTCTTTATACGAGACGTTCCACAGTCCTTAGGGGTGAGAACGCATCCGCGTTTGGATTTTTAATCGAGGATAGATGCAGATGTCTATGGGCCACAGGATACACTTAACATCAGGGGGGCTGTATACTCGCTTGTCACCTTTATTCTATAAAAGAAGCCCATTTGATGGTAAATCGCTACAGTAGCTCATGTCCATCTGTAACCAACTTCCAATAAAGAAAGCTACCGCAGCTTTGTCACTCAAATGCTCTAAGGTTGTCACCTCGGAGGACTAAAAGCGAATGCTTCAAGAACTGTAATTATACGAGAGCTCTGTACCATTCAGAGCGGACCGGTAAGAGGGTGGTATTTCCCCAGACGGAGTCACTAGACAGAAAAGTTACCTACCTCATACCACCTATTCTATCAAGTTGTATTGATGTAAAAGCCTATTAATTTAATAGGACAAGTGGTAAAATTAAAATTTTGTACAACCGACGTCAATATAAATTATTAAGGATAACTCAAAAACTACTGGTCAGCCCTTAATCAATTATATGAGACCACATGAGAAGCACCAGCTTACTAATAAAAAAGAAATCATCAAAATCGTTTCACCTAGAAAAAAGTTATGAACATTAAAAAAATACAGTTGAATTGATTACCTCTTCCTTTTTGAAGTCGGTAGAAAATCAACTAAAATGACACGATGGAGGATGGAGGACGACACGACCATGCCAATCCAGAATAACAATCGGATTATAGTCGAGTAGTAGCAATGTATTTCCTATATTTAGCAAATTAACGATTTTACCATAACTAGTAATTTTGTCTATAAAAAATGTTGAATGCTTATCTACCTGTTTTTCGTTGTATCTGCCTCCTCACTGTCCCTCCCTCTCTCTCTCTTTCTCTCTCTTTCTCTCTCTTTCTCTCAAGTCCCTCTATTTAAAGTACCTACTCATAACTACTTTTATAACAAACAATCACATAAAATAAAATAACCTTGTCGATCCAGTCAATATCATCGAAGTTCGTTTATGCAAATATGTTTTGTGGATTCTCTTGTACTACGTAAATAAATCACATAGGCGTGTGTTTGAAAAGCCTATGACGCTCGATGCATAGGCACTAATTAGTTTATTTGACAACTACTAGTGGTGTGTGCGCCGCAGCCGGATTGATTACTTATTTGTGGGGTCTGGGTGGGTTGCTATTTTCCCTTATCGGCATCAGACTCAAGGTGACTCGTGGGTGCGTATATTATCAAAATATAGTTCTGTTTTATTAAGTTATTTACTAAGCAACAAAATAAGAAAGCCATAAGAATGGTCTGGCATTTTCCATAGCGGCCTCCCACAACATCCACTGAACGAAACGATGATGGATTCTCACAGGCCGCCTACACGCGGCCGGAAGTATGACAACAAATGATTTTTATTTTAATTTTTGAAATTTACTTTGACTTTGGTGCGTGGAATGCTACGTGCGTAGTTCTTGCGACTTCTCATATCAGGGGTACCCTGTGTAGCAAATGAGTATCTGTGAGATGACTACATATTTGTACCTTTTGCTGTAGAAACTATAGTCCTGTGGGATCCCCGTGAGGTGAAGTTCCTAAAGGAATTGTATTCACGACTTGTCGTCGCCGCTGATAATATGTGATGTATGATAATTTAGTTAATAACCGGTTAAGTGCGAGTCGGACTCGGACATGAAGGGTTCCGTATCATCGTAAAACACGTTTCTAGTAGGGGGAGCCCCTTAGAATTTATTTTTATTTAGCGTCAACAGAAATACACATTCTGTAAAAATGTCAACTGTCTACCTATTACGGATTATGAGATACAGCCCGCTGACAGACGGACGGACGGACAGCGGAGGCTCAGTACCTAATAGGGTCCCGTTGGTTACCTTCTGGGTACGGAACACTAAATATAACTAGGAGTATATCATAAGTTTAGAATTTAGTTTTACTTTTTATTATTATAACAAAAACCTACGAGTACTTTGTAATTTATTTCACAACAGCACGGATTAGCTCATTATGCAACACTCGAAATTAAGTATCAAAGGCGCTGGCTACGAGTATTAACATATTATAGACTTATGATGAAGTGCTGTGAGCTATTAGCCCATCGGCACAAATCTGAAGCGCCAGCTAGGGACGATCGAAATTAGAAAAACATCGATGTTCACAACGATGTTAACATCGATTCAAAACTATCGATGTACGACAAATATCGATGCAAAGCAATCTAAGATTATTTTATTTATTAAATGTATTTATTACGCTAACTATAAAAAAATTAACATTTCCAGTATTTTTTAGGTACACACTGCAAAAAAGTAGCTTTGTCAGAAGTTTTACTTTTACTATTATAAAATAATCCTTTGGTGATATAGATGTTGACCAAAAAAAGTCTATCCGAGGTTGGTCTGTGTGCAGCATAAATGTTTCATTGCTACATTCTTCATCTATGGATAGGTGGATACTAGGACTTGCCATAAGGTTTACCATTACCGTTACAGATACAGCCTATTGAAGTCCACTGCTAAACATAGACCTCCCCCATAGATTGCCTCATAGAGGAGATATTTGCCATAGTTGCCACGCTTTGTAATCGGGTTGGCAACCGCAGTTTTTTATTTTTAGTCGTTATTAGGAAGACGCTGCTGCCCATCTCCTGGTTTGTTTCCCTCTGTCGCCTCTTACGACACCCCCAGGATGATATTATGGGGATAGTGGATATTCTTACACCGCCACTACACGGTAAGCCATAAAAGTAATGGATCCTAATGACCTAGAGTATATAAATGTTCCGACATAATTTTCATAACATCAATTGATACATTTAACATCGAAGTAAAAACATCGATGTTTTCCAGCTAAATATCGATGTTTATGTACCGTCAGTGAATATCGATCATCCCTAATGCCAGCTGAGCAGGCTCGCAAAACTGCGGATAAAGGCTTTGTCGGCCGTTAGCCCTCTCGATAGTTGCGAGGGCTCTCGACGAGCGGAGGGCCCTCCCCTTGAGCTGCCTCCTAGACATCTTCCGCGACATCACAATTACAAACAACAACATGACACCGCGACATGTTTGTTTTACAGTTATCTCAGCAATTAATTGCAAGATAACTGTATACACTTTCAGCACAAACAAAAAATTGAATCATTTGTTACATACGTATCTATACAGGGTTATTTTGCAATAGCCCGTCAAATTTGCAGAGAAGGTTCAGAATAAATAATATAGCCAAATGGTGAAGAAAATTAATAAAAAAAAATCAAACAGTCTGTCCCTTTTATCTTTTAAATTCAAAATGCGTGATAATGCATTATTTTAACTGATTTTTACTGCGCACACACACATTCATAGGGGTCGATCTGTAGGCAAAAAAGTTGTTGCCCATAAATCACATTCAATCTGAGATAATCTATACCTACAATAATAGCTATAATAAAACTCTAACACGACGTCTGTCTGAACACGCATCACGCAGAAACCTGTAAACCGATTTGGATAGGACTTTCTCTGGCAGATAGCTAATATTATAGGGAGTAACTTAAACTACTTTTATTTTACGAAAAGAATTAGTTTCCCGCGCAAAAAATTAAAAACACCTGAAATCCAATAGCAATAAATTCCTTGCGGGCAAAGTCGCAGTGAACAGCTAGTTTCAAACAAAAGTAGAAGCCTTATTTGCTCATATGTTCAAAAACTTCAATAACGGTATATATATATATATATATATATATATATATATATATATATATATATATATATATATTACATATGTGTGTGTTTTTTTATAGGATAAGGGTGACAAACGAGCACACAGTCCACCTGATGGTAAGTGGTTGCTGCGGCCCATAGACATCTACATCTATCCTCTATTACAAATCAAAATGTAGATGCGTTGTCACCCGTGAGGACTAAGATGGAATGCCTCATTTCCAGTAAAAAGGGCCTCCGGCCACCTGCACTCACCAAGGGAAACGCAGAGGTAAACCTCTACTTCACGCTGGTATTCTGTGAGGTCGTGGTACCACCCCGGTTCGAGCCAGCCCATCCGTGCGACAGCAAAAACTGCCGCGTGGCTCTACCACTGTTAAAACTGTTTGTGTGTGTGTGTGTGTGACTCGCTCATCACGAGATCTCCAAAACGATACGCCTGATTGAAATGAAATTTGGCATGTTGTGTACTGCTTTCTCGACTTGATAAATTCAACCCTAAAGGAGGAGAAGTAGGGTGTACATAAGTATCAAAGTTCACAATTGTAGGTACAAAGAGATGTTGTACGATACGTACATGTTGGATGATAAATTCATTAGATAATAATATATTTTTTCTATGGGATAAGGGTGACAAACGAGCACACAATCCACCTGATCGTAAGTGGTTGCTGTGACCCATAGCCATTTATCTTTGATTACAAATACAAGAAAAAATACAAGAATACACAAAAATGCAGATGCGTTGTCACCCGTGAGGACTAAGATGGAATGCCTCGTTTCCAGTAAAAAGGGTCTCCGGTTCTCTACACTCACCATACGAAACAAAGTAGCATTAAGTTGCTATTTTACGCTGGTATTCTGTGAGAGCGTGGTCCTTCCCCGGTCGAGCCGACCCATTCGTGTTACAACTATAATACTAATATAGTAGCAGCGTGGCTCTACCACGTATTAAATACCAATAGCGACTCGCCCCGACTTCGCCCGAATAGATTCTATTAATGTGGCGATAATTAGATTTACGATAAGAGCATTTGTTTTATCAATTTTTGTTTTTTTTTCAAGAAAATGTCTTCAAATTTCTCTTCTTTTCTTCTTATATAGTATAAAACAAAGTGGCTTTCCGCCGTCTATACGCTTTGATATTTTAATCTCCGCAACCGATTTTGATGCGGTTTTCAATTCAATAGACAGAATGATTCAAGAAGAAGGTTCATATGTATGATACATGCGTATTGTATAATATATAATTCTTCTGTCCGTGTGTATGTAACTCCTGGAACCGAAAACGAAAACGGCTGGACCGATTTTGATGAAATTTTGTGTGTGTGATTAAGTTGATTAGAGAATGGTTTAGATTCACACTTGGACCCGGTAGGTGGCGTTTTTCTCGATCGCTACTTTCGGATAAAATAAATAAATAGTAACATTATGAGTCTCTGGGATGACTACATATTTGTGGCATTTCCTGTAGAGACTATCGGTCTGTGGGATTCACGTGCGTTTGAAGTTTCTAAAGGAACTCTTTCCGCGACTGGTCATCGCTGCTGGTCTTAAAAGAACTGAATTTTCTTAAATATTGTATATATTTTAGTGTAGTGTTAAGTAAATAAATTTATATACCTATTGTTAAAAATATAAATTAGGTACATGAAATATTGCTTAGATCCCTCCTGGCATTGTTATCTATCTGATGGTAATGTTTCATCACAATTGGTTCAGCCATTCCGAAGATTATCCCAGACAGACAGACAGACAGACAGACGGACAGACAAAACTAATAAAATGATTATTTATCTGTTAATAACATGCAAATAACCCCCTGTGCTGAATAGAAGCTCAGGGGGCATAGTTATTTTTTTTGAATATTACAGATTTAATTTAATTTATATGTATAGATTTTAATTTATAATATTATGTGCAATGAATATGTTTTGTAGGTATATATTCAACATGTTAGTGTTTATGCCAACCCATGCCAACCCAGCTGCCTATCGCAGCAGCTATGGCAAATATCCTCTCTATGACGCAATTTATATGAGAGGTCTACGTTCAGCAATGGACTTTCGGTAGATTGTAATTAATAAATGAATAAATATATGAACCTCAAAATATGATATCATGGTATTATTAAATTTGGACATTCAAATATCGGACTCATTAAAAGAAAACAACAAGTAGCTTTGTTGAGAAATGTCGGTAATTATAGATGCATACATTAACTGTTAAAATTATGACATGTGTTGCCATCATAACGGGCTATCTCCCAATTTTATTTAACTAGATGATTGACAACTGTTAAAAGATTTTCATCATAGAGTCTATCAATTATTTCTGATTGTGTTAACAATCTCAGACGTTTGTTCCCCAATTAGGCTGGGAGCATCGTAATTTGAAAGTTAATCAATAAATTCGAAAGCGGACATTAGCGGATTGACAGACAACGGGGTCTATTCACGGTGAGTCATTAGTTTCGGGCTCGTTGAGGCGCTTAGAGGCCGCGGGACGGGGCCGCGAAGACTCCGACTGTTTCTATTAATTAAGCGAGTGGAATCCAATACGGATTGGCAAAGTCGTCGGCTGAGTGCTGACTCAATTAATTCGCTCCTTTGTGTATAAATAGATCTCAAGCTTGGCTGGGCCGACAGCTGATGTCTCGTTTGATAATTGAAGTATAGCAATTGTACCTTACTAATTATAATTTTTTTATATCTGTTTATTATGAAAATAAGTCATATTACGTTATTTGATTTCATCGGTGCTGGTGGGGATCGAAATCGGCATCGAATCGAAACTCGATTGTTATGAAATTTACGGTGAGAGCTTAGCTTAACAATTTTTTGTAATAGATATAACGTGACATACGAGCACACGGTCCACCTGATAGTAATTGGATGCTGTGGCTCATAAAACCCACCCTTGAGGAGTAAAATGTTACACTCACCATACGAAACACAATAGCATTGAGATACTATTTTACGCTGGTATTCTGTGAAAGCGTGGTTCTCCCCCGGTCGAGCCGACATATTTGTACTACAACGATTATATAGTTGCAGCATGAGTCATGCTTACTATATAAAAATATACTTTCTCATTTTCATAATCGTCATGTTTTTGCTGAAGTCTTTGTAATATTAGACTCCGTATATAGAAATCAAAAGTAAACTAATAACTCATAACCTATAAACAGTCCAGGGCTGAGCAGGCTACCTCCGTCCCTCACACGTGTTGGCGAACTTCACATGTCCTCTCCGATTTTTTTTATTTCGTTGACATGCAGATTTTTGCACTAATTTTTTTCACCGAGCACGTTTTTTCCTTTATTTACCTTCATTTATTTATTTTATTTAAAGTTTTTTTTACGGAAGAGGGGGCAAATGAGGATGCGGCTCACCTGATGGTAAGTGACTACTGCTGCCCATGAACAACTGCAACACCAGGGGAATTGCAGGTGCCTTGCCGGCCTTTTAGAAAAGTGTAAGCTCTTTTCTTGAAGGTCCCTAAGTCGTATCGGTCCAGAAAAATCGCCGGTGGTAAACAATTCCTCAGAGCACTCCCCGTGGTAAATTCAATAGAAAATGTAAAGGAATGCAACTTGTCTATACAGCCCAGTGAATCGAACCAATCAAAAAGAATCGGTCGCCGACGATTCGAATCGCGAATCGCGCGAGCCTGAGTGGCTGATGAGGCCGAACTTGGGCTTTGTAAAGTCGCAAATGATGTGCCGGCATGAAATACTGTCTCGCTCTGCTGAGCACGCCAAGCTTTTTCGAGGCCAATTTGGCCTTCCCTTCCAAGTGACCACGAAACTGCACACAATTCGATATGTCGACGTCGAGGATTCCGATGCTAGATGCACACACAAAGGATTCATACCATTTTAATGATTTCTTATATTTACGCGAACACTACACATTTAAATAAAACTAATTTTACGGATTTTATCGCGTATATTATCTTATTTTACATTTCCGACGTTTCAAGTACTTTACAGCACCCATGGTCACGGGGGACTGTGACCCCCCCGTGACCATTTACATTCCATGACTTCTCACATGACAGATGAAAAGTTTTAAAAATAGATTGAGTTACAACTAACCGTCCCAAAGCATGCGCGTTACGACAATGCCAACTTATTTTTTTTTTTTAATATTAAATTAAACTGACCAAATATTTATATAAGCTAACCAATTATCAGCGAATGCTTCTCGATCGCGCATGTTTTTTACTTTTTATTTTTTTCGCGAATGAGGTGCTAAAATTTCTCAATGACCTTGAAAAACTTTTTATTAACAGTGGTAGAGCCAGGCATCAGCTTTTGCTGTCGCACGGATGGGCCGGCTCGAACCGGGGTGGTACCACGACCTCACAGAAAACCAGCGTGAAGTAGATGTTTACCTCTGCGTTTCGCTTGGTGAGTGCAGGTGGCCGGAGGCCCTTTTTACTGGAAATGAGGCATTCCATCTTAGTCCTCACGGGTGACAACGCATCTACATTTTGATTTCTAATAGAGGATAGATGTAGATGTCTATGGGCCGCAGCAAGCACTTACCATCAGGTGGACTGTGTGCTCGTTTGTCACCCTTATCCTATAAAAAAAAACCCTTAATAAAAATGTTTCTAACGCTGACCAATTAATAGGATCAACTGACCTTTTATGACCAATTTCTGACCTTTCAGATGGTATAATTGGTAAATCGAAATTCCGCACATGAGATGCTAACATCGCGGAGCTGAAACGTCGGGAATATAAAATAAATTAATATACGCGATAAAATCCGTAAAATTAGTTTTATTGAAATGTGGAGTGTTCGCGTAAATATAAGAAATCATTATGTCTTCCTTGAATCCTTGATTACGCCTTGACAGTAGGAGTACCGGAAAAGATAAAGGGTGAAATCAATTCTTGACGGAATTCTCTGCTAGTCAACCCGTGGTGATGAAGTATGGTGGCCGATACATATACTTACTACTATATACATAAAATAATTCTGTAGCTATCTAAAATAATTGTTTCAGACCTGGATGTTTGTCCTTGCAAAATGTATGTATGTAAAGTACAACTACAACTAAACCACGATACAGGAGAAAATCCAGTGTGGAGGTAACATTTTCTTAGAAAAATAAACCTAGGAAGCTAACAGCATAGCAAAGTGGCGAAGCAATCAGCTTTGTAGCGGTTTCTAACGGTTGCCGTCGAGCAATCAGTTTCAAAATAGGAGGTTCAGATGCCTGGGTGATCAGTAATTGATTGCTGAAAACAGAATTCGAAAATTCGAAACCGTTCTCGAGATAATCGTGGGACAGACGGACAGACAGACGGACAGACCGACAGACGGACAGATTTCGTGAAATCAATAAACCTAGCAAGCTAACAGCATAGCAAAGTGGCGAAGCAATCAGCTTTTTTTTTCAAAATAGGAGGTTCAGATGCCTGGGTGATCAGTAATCGATTGCTGAAAACAGAATTTGAAAATTCGAAACCGTTCTCGAGATAATCGTGGGACAGACGGACAGACATCGTGAAATCAATAAATGTCTTCGCAAGCTTCGCCACTTAATAAGTGTCTTCGCAGGGTTCGCTTAATAATTAAAAATATTATACCTATTTATATGAAACGTATGTTACATATAAATATAAAAATTATTATACTCAAGTCAAGCACACCTTAATCAGACTAATGGGTCGTGGAGATAACATTTGGAGATATACATTCTCTTTAGTTTATCATTCCATAGAGCAGAGACAAATTTCCATCAAAAATTGACCACGGCGCGTCCCGGCGAACGTGTTGTGCATGCAAATGCACGCAAGATGGCGCCCGCGCGGGTAACGACCGCTTTGACAGCATGTTGAATTGGCGGGCTTTTATGTCATGCCTTTGTTTTAATTAATTTTGGATCATCGATCCACATTTTATACGTGGTAGAGTCACGCTGCAGCTATATTATGGTTGTAGCAGGAATGGGTCTGCTCGACCGGGGTAGGATTACTCTTTCGCAGAATACCAGCGTAATGCTGCTGTGTTTCGTATGGTGAGTGTAGAGAACAGGAGATTTTTTTTTATGAGACATTGAATCTTAGTCCTCAGGGGTGACAAAGCTTCTGCATTTTGATTTTTGATAGAGGATAAATGTAGATATCTATGGGTCCCAGCATCCATTTATCATCAGGTGGACTGTGCGCTCGTTCGGCATCTTTATTCTTTATTAAAAAAGTCCGCTATCACGTACCTATGTATGTGTGTGAGTGGTGCGGCAATTAGATTTTTATTCACATAAATTTGTAGTGGGAAATATGTACCTAATTTATTTCCAAATAATCCGTTTTACTTTTTTATAGAATTAGGATAACAGGCAGCGTATAGACCATCTATTATATGGGTTAGCATTGAGTAGCGACGCTGAGAGCCGGGAGTTAAAATCCCGCACGGAACAAGTATTCCGTTTCAATGTTTCATTCAAGTCTGAATGTTTGTGCTATTTATATATGTAAACTAAACTAAAAAAAAAACCTAAAGTAAAGTACGATTAATGTGTTACTAAATAAACCACTTTCTTTCTTACTTACTTACATTATACATAAAATAGATTAGCGTTTTCTAACAAAAAGTCAATTGCCTTCAAATAATAGGTCCAAACTGCAAAGCGAACCGCACGCACCGCGCGAAACATATGAAGGCAATAAATTAATATCCAATCGTCAGCCGAGGGTCGGTTAATTGAACCTGGCTCCCACCAACTTGTAATCCGGCGAGAATGTGCCGTGGATGCTCCACTACGACCAGCGTCCGCGTACCCCCGCACAGCGGAACAAACTTCCCCCGAAGTTGCCGCAAACTCGGTACAACGGGGCCGGGGGCAGGCCAAGTGCAGCCGGTAGTTACATCAGTCTAATACTCGCCGCTATTTCAATTACGACGGAGGCTCGCCCTCTGCATTTCGCAGCTAATCCGTTAACAAAAGACCTCTTATAATTTGAGATGCGAAAGAGTCGCCGCACCGAGGTAATTGAAATTTTATTGCTATCGTTCTGTTGCCGCCGATCAATTGCGATTGTGTGTGTCACTCAGAATATACAACATTTAATTTATAAAATGCCCTTTGTCAGTTATGCCAAAAAAGAACTAGCATAATTAAAAATTAAAAATTTTGTACAGCCGACTTCAATATAAGTTATTAAGAATAACTCAAAAACTATTGGTCCTTGGACTATTGGACCTTGATCAAATTCACATGGGACCACACGAGAAGCACCAGCTTTCAAACAAAAAAGAATCATTCAAATCAGTTCACCCAGTTTAAAGTTATGAGGTAACACACATAAAAAAAACGTACAGTCGAATTGAGTACCGTCTCCTTTTTGGAAGTCGGCAGATAAAGTATAAATTATAGGCGTAGCGATTTGTTTATGAAGAAAGAAAAAAGTAGCCTCTAAAAAAAACCGGTGGAGTTTCGGCGGGTTTTGGATTTGATCGCCGGCCGCCAATTGCTGCTTTATTATTTTAAGCTTAGAAGTGGTTTTGGATATTTAAAAGTGGTGCAATTATGTGTATTAAATGTCTACTCATGTTAACTATTTGTGGAAACGATGAAACGAGTGCTCCAATGGTAAATGAACCTCAAGTAATTGTATGCTTGGTTCCTTGAGATACTATCGTCATCGACTGTCTGCTGGCCCTAGCTGCCGTCAAACTCTCCCAAAAAACTTCGTAATGTGACGCACCAACATGTATTGTGAAGAAGTTTTATACATATTTATATAAAGAATAATTTCATTATACTTGATACTGGCAAAGTACGTGTGTGCAACCCAACTATTATTTGAAATGTAAACATCAATATTAGAAATTACTTTATTCATATTTGGTCTGAAAGCTTAAAATAAACAAATATGTAATTTAAAAAACTTAATCAATTAAAGTTGGCTTTCACCAACATAATCGAAATCCTTCACAACAAAAATCGCAAAAAAGGGAACCGAGACAGCCGCTCGAATAATCCCATTCATTCACAAACTCGTCGTTCAATACCGAAAAAATCGTAGCGAGGCGCATTACAATCAGCGAGCGACACTCATCATTACACCGGGCTATTGTAACATTGAGGAAGTGTCACATAATGTAACACTCAACGCGACACTTCCCTAATCCCGCCGGTGCGGTGGCGAGACGAGGTGTGTCCGCTGTCACAACGTTGTGACGGATGAATAATGTAGCAGTGCCGCGACAATGAAAGGGTTGGCGGGAGCCATAGCTACGCCTCTCTGGCCTCTCTTTGTACGGCGTGCTGATTATTGTAAT
Source organism: Parnassius glacialis (assembly GCA_033319125.1). Lineage (NCBI taxonomy): Eukaryota > Metazoa > Arthropoda > Insecta > Lepidoptera > Papilionidae > Parnassius > Parnassius glacialis. The sequence continues at coordinate 894,565 of JAVANC010000022.1, read as the reverse complement.
TTCAACTCTTATCGCTCCACACCGATGCAAAGCGTCTGAAACTTCAAAATAGGGCAGCTGGAAACTAGCTATCACGATTACAAGGCAAAAATTGAAGTTTTCAATATTTTTTTAAAGAACAATGGTGACAAACGAGCACGTGAATGCTGTGGCCCATACATATCTGCAACTAATCTGGATTAAAAATAAAAATGAAGATTCGGTCAGTGTGAGGACTCAGATAGAATGCCCCGTTACCAGTAAAAAGGGTCTCCGATCTCTACGGAATGACCACACGGAACACAGCAGTATTAAGCTGCTATTTTCGCTGGTATACTGCAAGAGCGTGGTCCTTTTCCGGTAGAGCCGACCCATTAGTGTTGCAACTATAATATAGCTGCAGCATGACTCAATTGGATGGCTCTAACGGATTACAAATGGGCCAGGCACATAGGTCGAACAACCGACAACCGATGGGAAACCGAAAGGTTCTCGAGTGGCAGCCTCGTATCGGTAGACGAAGTGCAAAGCGTGCACCCACTAGATGGAATGTAGTTCTGATAAGATATGCTGGAAGGCGATCGACGCAGGTGACTTGGGATGCTTTGTGGCATTCCTTAGGGGAGTCCTATGTTCAGGAGTGGACTAGTAAAGGCCTGTAATGATAACGATGATGGCTCTATCACGTTGAAATTAGTATACAGGGTTATTTTGCAACAACCGGACAAATTTGCAGAGAAGATTCAGAATGAGTAATAATAGCCAAATGGTGAAGAAAAATTAATTTGAAATAATCTTAAACATTCTGTCCTTTTTATCTTTTAAGTTGAAAATGCGTGGTAATGCATTATTTTAACTTATGTCGACTATTTTACTACGCACGCACACATCCGTAAGGGTCGGTCGGTCGACAAAAGAATGGTACACGTTGTTGCTCATAAATCGCATTCAATTTGGGATAATTTCATATAAAAGTAGAAGCCTTATTTACTCGTATTTTCAAAAACTGCAATAACGGTACATCATCATTTATATATTTGAACTTAAGTTTCAAATTTGGTTACCTAAATTTGAAAAAATAACCCAGTATACAATAGTGATTGATCATCAATATATTTATCAAGTGTGATAGTCAAAGTTAATCATCCCTGCCGCGATGAACGCCCATGTCCAGCAGTGGACTTGTTGATAATTGACACGCTGATAATTGATGATGAATCAGCGATATAATTGTAAAAGTTAATCTTTAAGCGACTCTTTTGAATTAAGAATCGCAAAATTTCACAGTCCCCCTGATGGTAAGTGGATGCTGTGACCAATAGACGCGCTACGGCTATTTTAGATTAAGGACCAAAATACGGATATGGGTTGTCACCTCTTAGAATTAAGATGGATGTCTCAATACCAGAAAGAGGGTTTCCGGTTCTAGTTACGTACAGTTTGACATGACACATTTGGCTTTGTTTCTGCAAGAGCGTGGCACTCGTCGGCCGATGTGTTCATGCTCTCTTATATGAGAGGGGGCAAACGAGCATACGGCTCACCCGATTGTGAGTGACTACCGCCGCCCATGAACAACTGCAACACCAAGGGAATTACAGTTGGCCTTTTAAAAAGAGTAGGCTGCAACCATATTGCAGCTTCACTAAGGTTTATTCCACATCAAAAACCTTTGTAAGTTATAGAGGTTCTACACCAAAGAAATATATGTTTATGTTTCATTTAAGCATAGATTCCCTAGAATTACGTTGGAATTACGTATGTTATATTCAGATATTATAGATTTTATTTCAAAATCCAGTGTTTTACATGTCATCATCATCATCACAGCCCTTCGCAACTCCACAGCTGAACATAAGCCTCCCCCAAGGAGTGTCACAAAACACGGTCCTGTTTTATACGGAAGTATCTAACTGTCGTTCAGGAAAAATTAGTTTATTTTAAACTAATAGTATGCACATTGCACATACGTAGTCTGTACGATGTGAACAGTAAAACATGAATTTTCTACGTAAAATGTAAGACTACAGCTAGATTTGCACACAGCTAGAAACTACAGCTAGATTGCTTCATTGCACGCCATTTTTTTAGAATAGAATAATTTTTTATTCAATATAGATCACATGTGTAATTCTTATTGAAAGTCATTTTTTACTTTACCACTGGTTCGAAAAAAAAACCTCCGTCCTGGGAAGAACCAGCAAGAAACCCAGCGGGACTTTTTTTTTAAAGCAAATTTTACAATAATGGTTATACAACTATATAAGTACAAAATTTATTTTAGAAACAGCTTGGAAGCGATCACCTCATTCCCAGGGGTTATTATCAACCATGTATTCATTTATACTATAATAACCCTTTTTATACAGTTTCAACTTAACAAAACATTTAAACTTGCTAATAGAGAGAGCCTGTACACTTTCCGGGACCCTGTTGTAATAGCGTATACATTGCCCCAAGAACGAATTACTGACTCTGTGGAGTCGAGAAACTGGTATCACTAGCTTGTGTTTGTTCCTAGTGTTTACCGAATGCACATCACATTTTTTTACTAAAACTACCTTTGTTTTTGTGAACATACATTAAATTTTCGTAAATATACTGAGAGGCTAAAGTTAATATATTTATTTCTTTAAATTTATCTCTAAGAGACTCTCTCAGTTTTAGGTTGTAAATAGCTCTAATGGCCCTCTTCTGTAAAACAAAAGTTTCTGAATCAGCCGCATTTCCCCATAGCAAAATCCCATAAGACATTATGCTATGGAAATAACTGAAATAAACTAATCTAGCTGTCTCGACACTAGTGAGACCTCTTATCTTTTTTACAGCATAGGCTGCAGAACTTAGTCTGCTTGCTAGTTTGGATATATGGGAAAAAAAAAACATTGAAAATTATTTTTCACTTGTTAAGTCACACAATTTAAGGTAATAATTCGACGGGTTTGCCAATTTATGACAAAAACAGCGCGGGCTTCATAGTCTCTGCGAGTCCTTGGCTACCTTATGCCCAAATCATTGTCCCAATAATACACACCCGACTCTCTTCTTTATTTTTATAAGTATAAAGTTGACATTTACTCATAAACGCTTGATGGTACAAGGATATTAAATATTAAAGAATTTTGTAACTTATTGCTAGTGTAATTGGGTGTTGTTTTGAAATGATTATAGCGAAAGAAAGAAGCCGCGGGCAGCGCGCCTTAGTGATGCGATTTTCAATTAACGTACTCAATTATAAATGTAAATTAGGCACAACGTCTTTGTATTCTTGCATTTTATTATTTTTATGTGAAAATATCTCTATAGACAAGACAGATAAAGACATGGACAGGCAGTGCAATACAATTATTTACAGTGTGTGGCGAACTATAAGAATTTATCACCTCATCTCATTCCCTGCTCGATGTAAGATAAGTAATTTTAAAATTAAAACTACACATTATCTCCCTCCGTAATGATGTTACCCATCACCAGACTTTTGGGTTAGTATTTGGCATTTTTGGTCGCCAAAATCTCATGCCTTGATCAGGAGTGTGCCCAAGTGCGCTATGTGTTATTTTAACGTGTTACGTACCTTGAATATTTGAACTTGAATATTTTATAATATTCTTCCTTTACGTCGTATTTATTTTTATTATGGTATTTTGCTTATTTTGGCCTATGTATAATATATACTTACTCACTATCTACTTTAACTACTTTTTAACATGCCATTTGTTTATTAATAATTAAATAAAAAGCCGGCCAAGTGCGAGTGGGACATGCGCATGAAGGTTTCCGTACCTTCGTAAAACACATTTCTAGTAGGGGAGCGCCCTTTCATTTTTTATTTTATTTTTATTATATGTTGTTATAGCGGCAACAGAAATACACATTCTGTGAAAATTTCAACTGTTTACCTATTACGGATCGGACGGACGGACGGACGGTCGGACGGACAGCGGAGGCTTAGTAATAGGATAGGGTCCCGTTGGTTACCCTTTGGGTACGAAACCCTAAAAAGAGTTTACTGCGTTTCTTACTGGGTGTTATCAGAACAGAGGTGTTTCTTTAATTTAAAAATTAGTGATAATAGCATAAATGACTTTCAATAAGTTTTTATATGAAATAAAAAAAAATATTTTGTATTATCAGAGCTGTACAAGTATTATTGAATATATAAGAGAGAAAGCTAAACCCCTCTAGCACAGGAAATCCTGCAGAGGGGCTAGTTAACTACAAACATATAATTTTATGTTATTTTAAAATATTTTGTATGTATTATAGTTTTTTATTATTACATATTATAATGTAATGGATTTAAATAGTTAAGTAATTTATATTTTAACTTCATTCAAAGTCCCATTAGCTTCTAATAAAAACATATAATATATTATGTCAGTAAAATATATTTAATTAAGGTTGTACGTTCACGTGCGAGAGACGAGAACATCACTAACGCGTCACCGGGGGGGTTGAGCAGTGTTAATAGCAGGCAGTTAGGGCTCTTTGTGCTACGTGTGAAGTGAGCACTAGGGCACACGAGACCTGCTCCAGCATCGCCAGCTTCACCTGAACTCCCGCGTCCCTGATACCACCAACAAACAGGGCGAATGCGGGACTGCGGCTCACCGCGTACCAGCTCTCCTTATAATGGCAAAGAATTGTACGAAACCCGTTTACCGCGACCTACCCTGTTTCCTGCTAGCTCAGAACGGGAACATACAATCGCTGTTATTGCAATTTATATCACAAATTGGCCAAGCCAATATCAACATTAATCCATGGAGTTAAAGACGTTAATTTAATTGCTAGCGGTTGACTCGACTGTGATTCTGTGTTGTTGGGTATACGTAACGATATATACATAGAGGCTAGGAGTGAGGTTGACTGAACAAACGCAGGGCTGTGAGCTATTCCGGAGGAGGGAACGAAATTGTTTTTGGTCTAATTTGGTTTGGTTAGAGGACGGCGAAGTTATCGAGAGCACTTTTGTACAGTGTACATAAATATGAAGTATACATTGGTTGCAAATTTTGAGAAGTTCCTTACCTACCCTTATGAGCACAGGGTTTCGAATAAAACTACGATGGAAAGAAAACAAAATGAGGTTGATGATGTTCAAGAAAATCTTAGACATGACATTTATTTGTGGTAATTTAGTATTAATTAACTTGTAACACTAAAATCGACAGTTTGTGAAAAACCACTAAACTGCATTTATGAATAAAATTCAGTTTGAAAATATGACTAAATTTATTTTACATAATATAAATTACAGCAGCACACTGAACTGAACCTACTTAAACAAGGGCACACAGGAAAAAGGAAGAGACAGTGTTGCCTACACATATTATCATTTTAGAGTTGCAAGTTCATTAATACTAATTTACCACTAACAAATTTTACGCTTAAATGAAACTAATTTTTACGGTTTCATTCAATGTGTAGTCTTCGCGTAAATATAAGAAATCATAAAATTATATGTTTAACATTTTTTGAGCAAATGAAATATTAAAAATAAGAATATCTAAAGTTTTATACGAAATAAAGCTACATTGTAGCTGTTTTATGGTTGTAGCAAGAACGTCGCGACCGGGGATCATGTTCTCACAGAATACTATAATCAAATAGCATCAGAATGCTGCTGTGTTTTCTGTTTAGGTGACGAAAAGCGATTTTTGACTGATCGTTACCAAGCATTCCATCTAATACTTAAGGGGAGGCAATGCGATGTCTACGTTTTGATTCTTAATTGAGAATTGCAGATATAGGACTATGGAATACATATACGAGATTGTATGTCACCTTACATACTGTCACGTACTTGTGTAAAGTAAGGATTTACATTTAATTCATACACTAAGCTATACAAATATATATATATATATATATATATATATATATATATATATATATATATATATATATATATATATATAATTGAAGTGTCTGCTTGCAATGTCAAAATAACAGCTTTTTACTAAATGTATAAATGTATAAGTATATACGGTACTTATATAAAAAAAAAAAATTTTTTTTTGATTGCCTGTCTGTCTGTTAATTATAGTCTGGTAATTTCCGAAACGGCTGGACCGATTTTGACGGGATTTTCACTGGCAGATAGCTAATGTTACAAGGAATAACTTAGGTTACTATTATTTTAAAAGAAGAATTAGGGTACCGCGCAAAAAAACCCATGAAATCCAATCGTAATAAATTCCACGTGGGTGAAGTCACGGAGATCAGCTAGTTTATAATAAAATTGCTAGGCGTCAGAAACTGGATTAAAAATCCGAAGTGGGGCAAAGTGATTCTACTTGAGTTATGTTTAAGTGTCTTAGCTTGACTATAATGTACCTACGGTCAAATTAAAACTTTATGGGTAACAAAATTAGATCCCTCCCTCATGTACGGGAATTCATCTCATCAAATACCTTATCGATTTGAAGTCTAGACCAGATACTTTGATTTGATATAAGAAGAAAAACAGAATTATAACTCTTCTATTGAAAAATAAAAATGGTAAAAGTATTCAGAACATAGGTACTTCTCTGAACGTTAGCTAGCTGTGTTGTTTCTGGATTAGCAAAAGTACTAAGACTTATTTTATTAATTAAAATTTTGTTTATCAAACTTCAACGTGTTTGTATAGTCTACTACCATTCTAGAGCTTTCCGGTCTATACTCTATGAATTTTCATAATTAATAAAATAGTTTTATGCGTTAATTTGCGTATATTCATTTGAAAGAATATGAGAAGATTAAGATACATCGATCTGCGTGTAAAAAATATTCTTATATACATATTAACACGCTTTTTTAGCTTCGCGTGTATCTATCTATGTAACGGAATATTTTAATGTAATTTTCACCAACTTGTAGACGGCCAAATGAATTGCAGATTTGCACTACTCGTATCAAGGACCTATGACAATACAATAATTTTATAACTTTATCCTGGTATCCTGATCAGGTTCATCAGGATAAATAAAATAATTATCAAGATCATCACAGCTCATGTTCAGTGTGTGTTGTTTAAGTTTTCTTTTTAAACTCTTATATTATTATTATTGGAGTAACAAGGCGAATAATGTACAAAGTCTAAATAACCCATAAATTAATAATGTAGGTTACATTTGTGCTCGATTGAGAACAAAATGCAGATGTGTGGTCACCCGTGAGGATAAAGATGGATTGCCACGTTAAGTGTAGTAAAAAGGGTCTACACAGTTTGGGAAACTCCTTCAAAAAAAAATAGAACCCGCCATTCGAATAATGTCGTGAACCGCTCCTAACAAGAGCATTTCAAGCTTACCAGAAGTGGTTAAAGATAATATTAGTGATGTCAATAGCATACCTAGTATTATATAAAAACAAAAATAAGAAAAATGTGGGATTCACGCATGGTGCTCTTCCGACCAGCAGTCCGATTGTGTTACTCTGGTGGTTTGTTCCTTTGTGAAGTCTGGCTTTTCGTTTCATTATTGTCATCATGAGAACAGTTTAGCAAAAGTCCTGCAGAACATAGGCCGTCCCATACATTGACAGATAGGTGACGGAGATAGTGCTCGCAATTGAGTGGGCGGGAGGTGTTCCTCTAACTAGGTGAGGCATATCATTTTATTTTATTGTGCGGAATAGAGTGAATTAATTTTTGACACCTTTAATATAGCTGACTTCCGCAAAGTAACGCCTGATTCTATTAATTATCTTAAAAATGAGCGATTCACGACAGTAGTCGAATGGCGAATTCGAATCCACGACCTTTTGAGTTCGCGGTCCCGTACCCTAGGCTACTCTCGAAATATGGTTGACTTTGACTTCTAATTGGGCTAAGTTAGTATGTGAGAGTAAAACGTGAACGTAAGATTAAAGATGGCGCTGCATCGGGTTACAATGTCACAGTATTAGGCTAACGAGCACAATGAAACTGAAGCACAGCCGTCAGCCGCCCTGCCCCAGTTCCCGTTGTCGTTCTCTTTGCATCCGTAATCAAGCTCAGTGCAAATTCATAACCCTACCTAGCCTCATCTTTATCTTTAATTACAAGAGAAGGTAACTCTTGTATATTAAACTTGCGAACTATTGTACTTTAACTTACTTGGATTTTTTTCTAGAATATTAGACTCAATGTCAAACAACGTCTTAAAAGTTTGCATTAAAGAAAAACAAAGCAACAGTAGACGAGAAACAAAGAATAATATTTTTATAAATAATAATTTATGATTCAATTTTATGTTCCGGCGTTTCAAGGGTTTGGCGGCAACCATGGTCCAATTTTATCTTAAATCAGATGACAAGTATAATAGCTGGGCGACCGACTTTCACTCAGGGTTTGAAAAAATTATAATTTTCCTCTTTTGTTGTCATTTGAAAAAATTAATAATAAAGTTGGAAAGTAAAACATTATTCTGATACAAAATTCTATTAATAATTTTATAAATGTAAGAGTTGATCGTAAGTATTACGATTTACCAAAAAGAAACATTTTGCTTGTATACTTGACATCGAAACTACTGTTATTTTACATTTAAAATACCGGCCAAGTGCGAGTAGGACTCGTGCACCGAGGGTTCCGAACAAATCCGTAGGTATATGAGTTTAAAATTATTAAAAATATTTTTATTATATGATGTAACTAAAAATTTATGCTTTTCGCAATTTTTCCTTTATCTGTGCTATAATACGTTGCTTCGTGCCAAATTTTAAGATTCTCAGTTCACGGGAAGTACCCTGTAGGTTTTGACTTTTGATTCCCTTGCAAATATCGAAAATTTGCAGCATAAACGGCTGTATCTTTTGATTGCGTTGGCTTAGAAGTTTGATTTTTTCACAGCCCCAAGGGACAGTAGACTTGAGTATTTGATATAAATTTCAGCTTGATACCTCTACGCGTTCCTGAGAAAAAGGGTCTTGACAGACAGATAGACAGACAGACAGACAGACGGACAACAAAGTGATCCTATAAGGGTTCCGTTTTTTCCTTTTGAGGTACGGAACCCTAAAAATAAGTGGGAGTGAGACTCTGTTTACCGTCTAATTGTAAATTATAAGTTCTATACTGAATCGACTTACTGATAAATTAGTTAGGTATATATAATAATACCTCATTGATATTATTTATTACTTATATTTTATTAAGCGTTGAACAGTACAAAAGCAGAAACGTATAACCTCCGTACAATTCTCGGCCTTATACCTAAATCAAATAGAATTGCTTTTCCTTTCTGTTTGGAGCACTCGCACGCCAGCACTACTGATGTACTCTCCTGAAGCATTAAGATAATGTAAACCGGCCATAACATACCCTTCGCAAATACTTTGAAAATCTTTTCGAGTCTCAAAACAATAAAAAAAACACGTTGTTAGTAGTGGGAGGACAAAGTTGCAAGACAAGAGTTGCCGATTGAAACAAAACATTAGCAGAAGTTCCGTACGCAAACAACTATATATACATAGCTACAGTTTACGGATCACAAGACGGGGTGGCAGGTGCGGGTAAGGGCGGGGGTGGAGAGGACTGATATTTCGTGCCCCGGAGAAAACGATAAAAAAACCAATTGGCATTCAGCCGGCGGCGACGAGCTTTGATGTCCTCTAAACAAAGTGATACATCCCGCTAGTTAAGCAATGGAGTCTAAATTTCCGCAAGCAGCTTTAGGCCTTATTGGTTATCATTATGGTCAACTTTAGAGTCGACAATTGTTTGAAGCCGTAAGCAACGTTTGTCTCGGATCTCAAAAGATTTTCTTAAGCGTCCCGTCTAATCCGTCTGGAAAAGGCATGTGTCTAAAAATAGCTAAATTAATTACTTCGCGTGCTGGAGGTTGCGTGTCACAGGACGAAAAGATTCCAGACGTATTTGTGAAAGAAAATGTTATTATTTTTTATAGAATTAAGGGTGAATGGCGAGCTCAGCATAAAGTCTAGCTGATGATAAGTGGATGCTGTGGTCCATAGCCATCTACATATATCCTCGATTAAGAATCAAAATGCAGATGAATTGTCACCCCTGAGGACCAACATGAAATGCCTAGTTTCCAGTGAAAGGATATCTCCGGTACTCTACACTCATCATACGAAACACAGCAGCATTAAGCTGCTATTTTACGCTGGTATTCTGTATCAGCGAGGACCTTTCTCAGTCGAACCAACCAATTTGAGCTACAGTCATAATATAGATGCAACGTGGCTCTACCTCGTGTAAATATTGACCGATTTTGAATAGTGTGTCAGAGACAACGGGATAAGACTCCAAATCTGCAAAGTATATCACACTAACGGGCGGAGGCGTTCCAAAATAACTTTGTAAAGTGTTTCTTTTCCCCTAATTTAGCTAAGAACTCCAAGCATTTTCTTAAACTACCCGACCTAATGGAATCGAGGACGAAGTACACTCAATTATCTCGGCTTGTGCCGCGTCGTGGCCCGCGATTATCTGACGTCTAATTATGTAGCGGATCGCGCCGGAGGCGGGCGCCGGTCACGGGCTGTCGTCGTCTTCTTGTGGTCAAGGATGATTTGTACTGTATGATAATATAATGACATTATCAAAAGGATAAAAATTATTAATATAATATTATGGAATTTAGGGATAAAAAACACTTGGGAATGAAGTGATTGCTACTAATGATTGTAAACTGTTCGTTTTTTTTTCAAAAATAAGTCCCACGGAGTTTCTTGCTGGTTCTTCCCAGAACAGAGTTATTTACCAAATCAGTGGTAAATTATTCGTAAGAGTGACTTTCAATAAGTATTGCACGCCTCATAACGCCAAGCGTTATTAGGCAGGGCTTTACTCTCGACACGTCAAGGTCAAGCAATTTTGTGTTCTTAAAATGCCTCTATCATAACCATATTTCACTTATACGATAATATTAGTAACCGTATATCAAGCAAACACTAATTAATCTATCTTATATTTTCTAAAAAAATAATTTCGTATTGCTAGCTTGAAAAGAATTTTACGTGGACGTCCGGATGTTGATTTTGTATGTGGTCACGATAACTTTGACGTATCGAGACAAGTTTTTTATTAGCTAAAGAATTATAGCAAGTGGTTTCCTATTTCATATCAATAGCCTAGTACGCGTAGTTTGTCTGCCGACTTCCAAAAAGGAGAAGGTACTCAATTCGACTGTATGTTTTTTTTATGTATGTTACCTCATAACTTTGTACTGGGCGAACCGATTTCGATGATTCTTTTTTATATGAAAGCTGATAGTTCTCGTGTGGTCCCATATGAATTTGATCAAGGTCAGACCAATGGCTATTGAGTTATTCATAAATAACCTTCTTAATTGAAGTCGCTTAAATTGAAGTCGGCTGTACAAAATTTTTAATTTTAAATTAATAATAAAACGATTTTCAAGTTTTATAAAATTAGTTGCTATTAAAAATTTAAAGGTGCTTTAAAATATCTTTCATCATTCTTTCATCATTTCCTTAATAGACAAAGGACAAATATACCGTACCGGCTGTACCGTATACAGCCTATATCGATTTCAATATTTGTGTAATGGATTTATTTTGTTAAGTATTAATTTAATTTTTTCCCTTTAGGTGACAATACCTGTTAAAATAATATAGCGCTATATTTAAAATTCGTATATAATATATTTTAAAAGTCAGGAATACAATTATTTTTTTTCATCAAAATTAAATAAAACGCACATGAGGCGTGCACTTTTGGATTTTTCAAACGATTATTTATTTTTAGTTAAGTACTAGCTGTTCCCCGCGACTTCGCCCGCGTGTAATTTAGGGTTATAATTTTTTTTGCGCGGAACCCTAATTCTTTTTTTTATATAAGTAGCCTAAGTTACTCCCTATAACATCAGCTATCTGCCAGTGAAAGTCCCGTCGAAATCGGTCCAGCTGTTTCGGAGATTAGCCGGAATAAACAGACAGCCAGACAAAAATTTAAACAATTGTGTTTTTGTTATAAGTTCCCTATAAACTTTTATATGTATTTAATAAAAAGCTGTTATTTTGACTTTACAAACAGACACTTCAATTTTATTTATTTGTATAGATTTAAGGCACCAGTCACAAATTTTTCACCACACCATGGGTTGACTGGTAGATAATGCTGATTGGAATCCCATCCTTTTATGGCTTTTATGTTTAATACAATAATTTTAAATAAATAAACAAGAATATATTATTCAATCTCGTTTAACCACTTTAAATAGAAAAGAAACATGTTTAAAATTTAAGGTTCAAATATTTAAGTTCGTTTCAATTAATTAAAGCTCTTTGATAAAGGGTTATGAGGACACAAACGTCACCTTCTCCGCAGTCCATCTTAGAATCTCCGAACAGGAGGCTCCCTAAAATTTATCTCTCAATTGAGGCGTCAGGGTTCATTGTTTATTATAAATCTATTGGCGGAGGAGCAAAGCGGCGCACTTTTGTGTGTCGGGAAGCGCTCATTAACGCGGGATTGCCTGCTCCTGACGCAATAAGAAAATGTCGACTGCCGAGACCAGCCTAGGGAGTTAGGGATGCGCTGCGATGCTTCCGACTACCGATTATTTCGTACATTAGTGCTTACACTATCGAAATTATTTTTTTTATTTGACTGTGCCTAATTTTTTTAAAGAATACGTATTATTTACACATCTATTCGCTACGTCTATCCTCGATTAAGAATCAAAATGTGGACGCGTTGTTACCCATGAGAACTAAGATAGAATGCCTCGTTATTAGTAAAAAGGGTATCCCAATATAATTAGAGACAACGAATGTTTGTATTCATTATCATTATTCATAATCATTAAAGCCCACCACAAGTCCACTGAACATAGGGCTCCCCCAAGTAATGCCACAAAGAACGGTTCCGAGCCACCTACATCCATTGACTTCCTGCATGTCTTACCAGCTGGTCACTCCATTAGTGGGGGGACGCCCTACGCGTGATAGACTTAAAAACCGGGATATCGATATCTCTACAGTCTCTAATTATATCTTAGTACGTAAGTGAAATTTTCTCTTCGAATGAACTACACAAATCTTTTTAGTTTTATGACTCTAGCACTAATGAGTCAGCTTGACCGCGAAATGAACACGCTTGCAGGGAATATCAGCAGAGTACACCTTTTACTGGCACCGAGGCAATCCTTTGTTTTCATAGGTGACAATGCATTTATATTTTGATTTCTGTTAAGGTCATTTTATTCAAACACTGGCTTATAATAAGTATTGGAAATATTTTTATATAATTTAAATTAATTATTTAGTTTCATACAAACTAAACAAATGGATAACACTACGCTTTTAGAACATCGTACGAAGAAAGAAGCTAATATTTTGATTCCTCTCAAAAATGTTTCGTTTAAGTATATTATAACTTATAGATATGTAACGCAACTTTGTATGTCGTAAGGTGAAAGAATATGATACTTATTTCCACAATATAAATACCTTACAAAAGGGTTTGTCTTAAACTGAAATATAAATAGTTACAACAGAAGTTAATGAACATTACTAGGTGATGGGACCGTTTCCGCCAAGTTGACCGTCTGGGTAGGTACCACCTTCCTACCATTTCTCTTTCAAGCTGTTTGCTGGTGTTTGTGGACTGCATTAGCCACTTACGTAAGGTGGATTGCAAGTTAGTTTGCCATTTTACTTTTATAAAGAAAACCTAACATCTCATAAAGGAGTGTCGGAGGCATACTGTACTGTGACCCTGCAATAAATAACAATCGACATACGTCCCGTATGTACACTGTTATTTAAATTTATCCAATCACCCATTACAGACTATAAAAGTCCATTGCTAAACATAGGCCTTTCCCATAGATTGCCTTATAGACATGTGCCATAGTTGGCACGCTTGGCAGACTGGTCGACGACCGCAGTTTTGCATAATTTTGAATTGTTTTCACGAAGACGCTGCTGCCCTATTTCCTATTTCAGGTTCTCTCTGCCACCTTGTACAACACCCCCGGGAAGATATGGGTTAGTGGATATTCTTCTATCGCTAATACATGGTTGGTTATGTACATAAATTTATATTATTACTATATTTTTAAAAAGGTATTAATTAAATTGCTGATTTATTTATTTTTTATTTATTTATTTAAACATAATTGTACCAAAATGTACAAAGGTGTAATGCCTTAAGACGTTCTTCTACAGTTAACTTATAAGTAAACAAAGAAACTTACATTAGGCAATGATTTAAATCAAACTTTATTTTCTTTTAAATAAAAGAACTGTTACAAAACTCTAAGTCCTACTCCATTTTCAATGTCCCACCTAAGTCCTACCTCACAGATGTCACACTTTCTTTACGCGGACAAAATAAGCGAAAGTCGCGAGTGCTATGTGAATTGTGAAAATACGCAATTACCGCCCGCTCTAAATCTCCACGGCGTAATTAAGCACTTGGTACAAGGAGAGCCCCCGAACAAAACCAATGGACTCGTACCTACCTGCCATAGACCCCAAGCTGCTTGAGAAAAACACACGCCTCTTCCACGCATTGTCCCGACCCGGTCGCTAATCCCGGAACGTTTACCCCAAATAAAACCACCCACCACCCCCTCGCCTAAAGGAGTTTTTTAAGAAAGGTAAAATAACGGTGGGCACAAGAAAATTGAGCCATCTTAGCTTAAAAAGTTCAAACAGGAGAGAGGGCGCGGGACATAAGAAGGGTGTTTCGTTGAGGGTATAGATTTTTGGGGTACGTTTTTGCTTCTGCAACGCAACTGTTTAGACGTTACCGATACCGCAATAGCAATAAAAGGAAATTTAATTGGATAAAAATCAAAACCGCGGTATTATCGCGTGGGTTTTGCAATAACTTAATTAATTTTCTATGTTTATTTATGAGATTGAAAACGTTGACTCTCTCATCATTATTTATATATTTTAAACATCACACTTATCATTTATTTTTCAACTACGCCACATAAAAATGTGTGATAGCAGATGAGTTTCTAATTTCTGTAATTAATAATTACAGAACAAACAGTAAAAACGTATGGTCAGCACCTTAAGGTTAAATTTGGCACGTATATTTATTTTCAAAAGTTAGTTTTGATTATAGCATGTTTAAGGGTTTGGAGCTTTTTTCTAAAATTTGACAGTATGCGAGAAGTGCAAAGTGAAGAAGTTTTAACAGTGGTAGAGCCACGTGGCAGCTTTTGCTGTCGCACGGATGGGCCGGCTCGAACCGGGGTGGGACCACGACCTCACAGAAAACCAGCGTGAACTAGAGGTTTACCGATGCGTTTCGCTTGGTGAATGCAGGTGGCCGGAGGCCCTTTTTACTGGAAATGAGGCATTCCATCTTAGTCCTCACGGGTGACAACGCATCTATATTTTGATTTGTAATAGAGGATAGATGTAGATGTCTATGGGCCGCAGCAACCACTTACCATCAGGTGGACTGTGTGCTCGTTTGTCACCCTTATCATATAAAAAAAAAGTGCGATCCTGGTTAGAGGCATCTCTAAAATCATTAATTGCAGTCTTAAGTGTTTGATTATTAGCACTCGGCTGAGATTGGAAGGCAGCTTGTTTCAGATGTCTGACTGATCAAAACATATTTCAAGATTATTCACCGGAAAAGGAATTATACGGCAAAGTAAAATCACAAATTATAATTAGGCAGCATCGTAATCAAGATATTTATAATTTATAAGAATAAATGGGAGTTTATTCAATTATGTCTGATATCACTCATACTCATAAACACTCACGCCTGTCACCCAGAGGGGTAGGCAGAAACTACGGACTTCCATTTGTCACGATCCTGACACACCTATCTCGCTTCCTCCACATCCATATACCTACGCATACACGCTCGTCGGTTAAAGGTACTCACCGTCGATTTGTTATTTAACGATTAACTGATTGTCCGGTTTTTGTTTGAAAAATTAGAGAATCGAAGGTAATAAAAACTTAACAAGGTATTCATTTCTACAGAAGTAAAGTTGATAACGAGGATATAATCCACCCGATGGAATGCGTTGCTGTGACCCATTGACACCTGCATCTATCCTCGATTAACAATCAATATTGAATGCCTCATTGCCAGATATAAGGAACTTCGACTCGTAAATCACGATGGAAAACACAGCAGCATTATGCTGCTATTTAACGCTGGTATTCTTAGCGTAGCTTCTTCCAGTCGAGTTCACGAAATATGCAAGATGAAAAAGTTCTCTGCAGCCCATGGTCACAGATATCTTGTCAGTTTAAAGGACAAACGTAGAATGCTGGGAAGTTTGTTATTATTGCAGCAACCCTTCACAAGTCTACTGCTGAACATAAGGTTCAAAACTCGGTTCTGAGCCACCAAGCTCCCTGGATGTCTAACCAGGTTGTCACTCCATCTAGTGGGGACTGACCTACCCTTTGCTTAACCGATTTGAGGCTGCCACTCGACAACTTTTTTTCCCCCATCGTATGTCGGTTCTTCGAGCTTTATGGCTGGCCCATTGCCACATCAGGTTCTGCTATAGATATGTGCATTACGAATTCTTTCATGCAAAGAAATTCCGAGCAAAGTACTCCAGTTGTAAGTAACTCCTGCAGTCCATGGACACCAACAATTAACTTCAAGCGAACAAGGCTACACATGCGTTATCTCTACGACTAAGATGGAATGCCTTACACACTGTAATTCCTAGTGTGGAGGTAACGTTTAAAAAAAGAAGAAAAAAAACAACTTAATTTTGTGGCACATTACATACTGGAGTATATAAGTAAGTTATGAAGTCCAAACGAATAAATATATAACTCCAGCGTTCATAAAATCTCCATAACGGTAGCGCGGCGCGCTCACATTAAATAACTCATTGTAAATAAGGGCCCAATTTATATTCAGCCCGGGGAGCATTATCATAATCGGCAATTCCCTCCGCGCGAAAGGGACGGAGGCGATAAACACTGCCAACAAAGAGGGACGCTCTCTATTTGATAGACCAGAGCAGTTGCCAAAAAGCTAAGTTTTATTAGAGCTCTCCTTACGTAATGGGGCGAGAATGATTTAATTGAGACGTTCCTTGTATTTTAATAGGGCGCCCTGAACTTCGCGGCAGCCTCGTTCCTTGTGTCTTGACAAACGGCTCGCGACTTCTTGTGTCTTCATTATTTACGATATCACTTTTCCCAGACCGCTTTATTTAGGTTCTTTACAAAGCAGAAGTAAGTAGAAATTTTACACACAGCATAGCCACACTGCTGGTCGTATGAAGAAACTTAAAGTCGCTCATCGAGCTATGGAAAGGACTATATTTGGAATTCATCTACGTGATAGAATCCGTAACTTTGAAATCACCAACGTATCAGGGCCGGCCACATAGCTCGAAGCGCTGACATCGCTGGAGAAGAAATGTTCTCAATTGGCAGCCTTAATGACAGATAGGCAGGTAATCAATGGATGCATATGGCTTAGGACGGACCGTGTTTTGCGGTATTCTTTGGAGCTTATGTTGAGTACCCTCCCTACAACAGTAAACTTTTAGGGACTGATGTAGAGGAAAGTAACAATTGTATAATTTAGTAAGTAAAAGGAATGTATAAATAATAGGCATTCGAACTCCAAACGTTGTTGTACCTAATTCTGTTAAGTCAAACGAATCAATTCTGTACACAATCGCGGGACAAGGCGTCGCTAAGACAAAACGCATTATGCGACGAGTGTCACAAAGCGGAGTGCAGTCCACTTGGTTGTGTTCGCGCCGGCTCGTTTCATTATTTGGCGGCTGTAGGGCGCGGAGAGCCCTCGTTGCAGCGCAAATATCAGTCTTCGATGTTTCCTCCGCCCAAGAGTTCCACTACTTTACAGAAAAAAGCAAAATCCGCGGGAAATCTCGCGACTCCGTGAGGTCGAGTGTCCTCTATTATTGTTAACGATCCACCTATGCAAACCTAAATCCTATCGATCAAGACTTAAAGTCTAAATTGCCGTCTCGCCGAGATAGTTACGTTTTCAGGCTAATTAGAGACTTGGGAAGTGCTTGTTGCCAGCAAACTAAATTCAACTCTAATGCACACCGACACATTGCGATTGGAATTTATTTTGATGTGAAAGATGTTTGTTTGTCAATAACTAGAGAAAAAAGTGAGAATTCATTTGTTTTTTTCGTGAAAATTATTCTCATTTAACTGACGTTAATTAATCAGACGCAAGGCTCGAAACCCGTTGCTGCAGTTTCCACTCTTATCTTACTAGTACTTGTAATTACGAAAATCAAGTGATATTTTATAGAATTTTAACTCATTAACGTTCGGATAGTTTCCTTTTGAAAGCGACACTATAAATTCCTTTTTATTAATTTTCATTGGATACAAATGCTTATTTATTAATAGATTACAACATAATATTACAGCTATTTCAGAAAACGGAAAGGTACGATTTTATCTACTCTTTGGCATGGATGTGATAGGGGCCTTTAAATAGCAGTAAGACGTCAGGTGTTACCTAATTCCTAATTTATCTACTTAGTTAATTTAATGCCGACTAAGTAGGTTCTTTAATAGTCTCATAACAAATAAAAACGTACTTACACAAAATAATATTTTAAAGTACTTTTTGTTTTACGATTTCGTATTCTTAATAACAACGAAATAATATTATATTGAATTACTTACCGTTTAAACGATCTTTAGACATCTTCATTCTCTAAATGTCAATTATCATGACATCGTTATGAAACGCCGCCATTTTAGTAAGTTTATCATTATAGAAAATAAATAAAATATTTTAACAAAATATCTCAAATGAATATCAATAAAAATAAAAAATAAATAAATGTAAATTTTATTTCTAGTTTGAATTTTACATTTTATACAACACACTTTAGGTTTGTGTACAATCCGAACCGAAACGTCAGTTTGACAGATCTATTTTTATCGCGCGCAAATAGTACGATGTAATGGCGTGTTAATAACAAATAACTTTTGTGTTATTTTTAGTAGTTCCTTAGAAGTAGCATAAAGAAGACAAATAATCATTTAAATTAATTTAGCTTCAAGAAAGTTTAACGAGTTGAATATAGTGACCTCGGTGGAATACTATACAGAATCCGATACAGAATATTGTGACAGATATTATAGTATTCTGTTCTTATTCCTAAACGCACGTAGCGACAGTAATAACTAGCAGTATCGGTAGCAAATACTTTAACAAAAAGGTGTTAATTAATAATATTGTAGCTGTGCAACCGAGGCCGCGTGTCGACGCCTAGTTGTCTGAAACTAGCTATTAGTGGCGGCTGTCGCTTTGTGCGGAGGTGTCGAGCCGAGCGCTCTCACCTTCCTCCCTCCCTCCCGCGTCGCACCTCTCGCCCCCTACAGCCGCCTCGCCGCAACTCCCCCCACCTCACCCCGCCGCTCCGCTCCGCTATTACCGCGCGACGCGAGTAATTGCTGAACAAATCTTTTCCTTTTGAAGATAGCGAAACAATCCGCGCACACATGACTCCATTCGTCCCAAATCAAGCGGCGAGACCGTACCAATGGGACCATACCGATCGCTTATAATATTGAAAGTGAAATTGGACTTATCTTCGCTCGCAAGTCGATTGCAGTAGCAAGGTGATTTTAGCGAAAATTTTAAGCACAAAGTACTGCTCTCACAGAATACCAGCGTAAAATAGCAGCTCAGTGCTATGTTTCTTATGGTGAGTGTAGAGAACCGGAGGCCCTATTACTGGAAACGAGGCGTTCCATCTCTGTCCTCAGAGGTGACATTGCATCTGCATTTTGATTGTTAATCGTGAATCAATGTAAATATCTGTGGGCTACAGCATTCACTGTGTGCTCGTTTATCACTAATTCTATAAAAAAGGAAAGTGGAAAGTAGCAAAGCCACAATCTGTATTGTTCGCCGCGTTACGATAACAATAGATAGGTGTCGGTGTGCAGTATTAGGGCCGCAGCGAGTGCTCGTCGCAGTCAATCTCACGCTTCTTGCCCCCGAACAATGCGCGTCTAGGAGAGGAGAGCCGTGCCGTTAATTCCTCATCTCCGCGCACCCATTCATACATACAAGCAAGTAAGCAGTTATTTCCTCGTTCGCATAACAAGCACAGCTAATCCCCGCTTCACACCTACGAGAAAACACTCTCTATGCCGCGCAAGTCACGAGCGCGAGCTGCTTACTGACCCGAGAACCCTGCTACATAATAAATATGAAGTTTATTCCTTGCCACTTGCATGGTAGAGCCATGCTCAGCTATATTATAGTTGTAGTACGAATGGTTTAGCTCGACCGGGGAACCACGCTCTCAGAGAATACCAGCGTAAAATAGCAATTTAAAGCTGCTGTTTCGTATGGTGAGTGTAGAGAACCGGAGACCCTTTTTACTGGAAACGAGGCATTCCATCTTAGTCCTCAGAGGTGATAACGCATCTGTATTTTGAGCTTATCAACCTTATGCTTAAAAAATATTATTACCATGTTACTAACAAAACGCAACCGATCGATTTTAAGCAATTTTTCAAAAGTTTTAAATTAATAAACGACTACACAAATTAATTATTCACGCCCACTTATTATGTATTATTTAATATATTTAAACTATTTAAATATAATTTACATTAAAATATTTAATAATAATGGAGTTAAAAATGCTATGAACGATTTCCTCCGTTATCTTGTACCAGCGTCCAACAAACTGGTTTCGCGGTGGAGGGTTAACGCCACACACGTGTACACGTGTGCGTGTGTGCACGTGTAACACGTAGAGCTGTTATGCAAACCAATAACCGACAACCCTTTCTCTTTCTGGTAAGGTCCGTTCGCAATGAGCGATTCCCGAAAATACAACTAAAAATTCTAATAGCGATTTCAACTCTATTTTTTCTCTCTCTGTGATTGGGTAGAGTCGGTAAGATATTGTAAATATAAAACGAGGGAATGCCACCAGGGGAGGGGAACGATACCTAAATCTAATGATTATCAACCACTGAATTTTAGAGCCATGCTGCAGCTATTATAATTAATTATGAATAGGATATAAGTATAATTATGATTGTAGTACGAATGGACCAGCTCCATCGGGGAAGAGCCACCTTCTCACATAAAACTTGACTTATCAGCTTGATGTTCCTGTATTTCGTATGGTGAGTGTAAACGGGGACCCTTTGTACTGGAAACGAGGCATGCCATCTTTGTTCTCAGGGATGTATCGAAGGGGGGGTGTTATTCTATAAAAAAATGAAGTCATTGTTTGTCCGGATTGAACTAGCCTACTGAACCGATTTTAATGAAATTTTGTAAATTTGTACTGCTTGATCCAACTTGAGCGATAAGATAGTTGTTTATAAGACAAAGGGTCGTCGGAAGGGGCAGAACAACGTCTGCCTGGCTAGCAAGTAGATTATAAATAATACTTGTTTCTTAGTATAATATACATATTTATGCTGTACAATACTATTATATATAATTGCTATTGATTAATAAGACACACAAATAATAATATGATTGATTTATGATTTACGCGGAGTTAGAGCCCATTCATACTACACCATGTAATTTATGGTTATTTCTGTGTGTGTCTGACATTAAGTACTCATTATTATTTTATTGTTGGTAATGAATATTTTATTATTATTATTATTATTAGAATATTTAATAAGATATAAAATTCTATTAAGTAAATATAAAGTAATATTATGTAATGATAAAAAAAATAAAAACATACATTCTGAATGTATTTCTTTATATAAGCATACTTTATAAAATGTTTTTATTATAATGTTACTGACTGAGTTTATTAAGTGGCGAAGCTTGCGAAGTCACTTATTGATTTCACGATGTCTGTCCGTCTGTCCGTCTGTCCGTCTGTCCGTCCGTCTGTCCGTCTGTTCCACGATTATCTCGAGAACGGTTTCGAATTTTCAAATTCTGTTTTCAGCAATCGATTACTGATCACCCAGGCATCTGAACCTCCTATTTTGAAACTGATTGCTCAACGGCAACCGTTAGAAACCGCTACAAAGCTGATTGCTTCGCCACTTTGCTATGCTGTCAGCTTGCTAGGTTTATTATTACAATGATAATGAAAACATCGCTTACAAGTCAAATTATTCTAGTCATAGATAAAAAACGATACAAAATGTTTGCACTAAAATATGCAGAGCCTACCTTTCATTTCAGAAATGTTAAGATTGTAGGAGTTAACAAGTTCGTATCATGGTACCAATGAAATCCAAGAAATATATACGTAGGTACTCCACCTACAATAGGAGAGAAGAGATCTAAAGCCAACTGTGGATTTTTATTGCATGATAAAAATAAGGTAAATAGATATGTAAAAATCTATTTATCTTATTTTTATCAAGCAATAAAAATCCACATATCTATTTATTTTATTTTTATCAAGCAATAAAAATCCACAATTGGCTTTAGATCTCTTCTCTCCTATTGTAGGTGGAGTACGTATATATTTCTTGGGCTCGATTGGTTCGAGACAATTTGTCATATTTAAAAAGTTAGAGTTTAGTTAGAAAAAAGTTATCGTTAAAGATGTAATATGAAATATTAATTATTATTTTTTATTTAAATAATCATTTTGTATGTAAATAAACTATTACTTTTAATCTAAAGTGCTTCCTTCTTTCTTAAAATATGCTAGTAGAAAATATATCACAGTTATATAGTTTCAAATTTAATTATATATGCGATCATATATAATTAAATTTCATTATAGAGCAACGTTTGTGAATATAGCTTAAAGCTAGTCCTACATTTTCAATTTTGTGTCAAATATGACGCAGTATAAGTTATTTATTTATTTATAATGTACCGATTATATCTACGCTCATGCATCGCTTTATGAGATCTGTTTGGTAAGATATCGTATAAGCGACGCGCACTGAATATCCCGACATCCCGGCGGTCTAAATAGGGGTCGACAGGCGCTGATGACCTTGCTAATGTGCTTGTCTAATTTGTTGCGTGCCCGGGATGCCGCGAGAATCGATACGGGCTACTTCGGGATACATTCCTCCGGGGCAACATGCACGAAATATAGGATACAAATACGACGTGCACTGAATATTGCACATACATTTTAAATGAATGATATAATCAAATATGGACAAAAGGATCACAAAACGGGAAGTTTTTTCGTTTGTATGGACACTTTTTTATACGATAAGGGTGACAAACGAGCACACAGTCCACCTGATGGTAAGCAGTTGCTGTGGCCAATAGACATCTATATCCATTTTCAATTACGAATGAAAATGCAGATGCTTTGTCACCCGGTGGGGACTAAGATAGAATGCCTCGTTTCCAGTAAGAGGGGTCTCCAGTTCTCTACACTCACCATACGAAACACAGCAGCGTTAAGCTGCTATTTTATGCTGATATTCTGTGAGAGCGTGGTCTTTCCCCGGTAGAGCAGATCCATTCGTGCTGCAACTATACTACTGATCTAGCTGCAGCATGGCTCTACCATGTATAAAGCATGGATATATCACTTATTATGTACACCTCTAAGATTACTACAGATGTGTAGTCACCTCTGAGGACCAAGATAGAATTCTTTTTCTACTAAAAAACGTTACCCCCACACCAGGATTTTCTCCTGTATCGTGGAGGCAGTTTACAAACATAAATTGCACAAAATATCTAGACCCGGAGCAATTATACGTAGAACATACAAATACTTGTTTCACGTGGGATTCGAACCGGCGGTTCTCATCGCAGCAATTCAATGCTTAGCCACTACACACTAAACACTGCTATTTGGCTGCTAAAAAAGGTAAAAGGGTGATATCTACCCGAGCAGAGAAGGAGCCTACTGTCTAATATTAGACACCTGGACTTGAACAACAGAAATGAGGGTGACCTGAGAAAAGCAAGATTATCTGGAGTTTTATTACTAGCGGCCTGCCCGGGCTTCGCCTGGGTAAGATCTATTAATGTGGCGTCGTTTACATTTAAAATAAACCTAGCAAGCTAACAGCATAGCAAAGTGGCGAAGCAATCAGCTTTGTAGCGGTTTCTAACGGTTGCCGTTGAGCAATCAGTCTCAAAATAGGAGGTTCAGATGCCTGGGCGATCAGTAATCGATTGATGAAAACAGAATTTGAAAATTCGAAACCGTTCTCGAGATAATCGTGGGACAGACGGACAGACATCGTGAAATCAATAAGTGACTTCGCAAGCTTCGCCACTTAATAATCAAAGACATTCTTGTAATCCTTATTTTTAATTCAAGTTTTTCGGACTAGATCACTCCTGGTATTACTTGCTATCTTTTCGTGAAGTTTCATCGCGATTACTTTAGCGATTTCAAAGATTAGTCCTGTCAGATGGACAGACAGAAAGGCATTAAAAATGTTTAAAATGGCTATCCATGTTTTAATTACTTGCGAATAACACTCTAAGTCTAAAGCAAGTCAGTTAGGTATTTCGATATTATAGACAGACACTTATTTTATTTATACTTATTAATAGATTTCAGTATGCGAATAAGGACATGTTGCATAACTGATCCAGGAGGGGAGTAATGTTAGTAAGATTTTACCTTCTTATATAAGTCCTTTTCTTCGAAAATCTAGTAAACGCTAGCCACTCGAAACTTTTATTATACACTAGTAATCCGCCCCGGCTTCGCACGGTTGATTTCTGGATCTCGATAACAACGCCACCTACCGGGTCCAATTGAAAATTTTAGATTCATTCTCTAATCAAAATCGCACTCACAAAATTTCTTCAAAATCGATCCAGCCGTTTTGGCGGAGTTCAGTCACATACACACTGACAGAAGTATCTGTCAGTATGTACAGAAGATTTACATAATATATAATATACATATATTATACATATAAACCATTATCTTGAATCATTCTATGTACTGGTGAAATCAAAATTTGTTGAGTAGTTTGAAAGATCTAAGCGTACAGACGACGCGGCGGGAAGCGACTTTGTTTTATGTAATATTATATCTACTATGTAGAGAAAAGTCCGTCTATCTGTAGAGAAAAAATGTCTGAGTGTCTATAAAACAAAACCACAAAAATTAGTCCGTCCGTTCGTCATTAATAATATTAATAACAATATTAATATTATTAATAATAAATGATAATCCCTCTTTATATTAATTTTTTGACAATATGCCTAATTTTATCAGCATTCAATCATTTAGTATTGATTATTAGAGTCTATTGAAATTCTGCTAAACATTGGCCCCCCATACACTGCCTGATATTTGATACACTTGGCAGACGGGTTGGCAATCGCAGTCATTAATTATTGTGAGTTGTTGCCAGGATGATGATGTAGCCCGTATCGTGATTAGTTTACCTCTGTCGCCTTATTTCTTAGGACAAGTTTGTATTTGTCGTTTTTATATGTTTTTTTTTATATCATCATCATCATTACAGCCTAGTCCACTGCTGAACATAGGCCTCCTCCAAGGAATGCCACAAAGCACGATCCTGAGCCACCTGCATCCATCGACTTCCTGCATGTCTTACCAGGTCGTCACTCCATCTCGTGGGGAGTCGCTCTACACTTCGCCTACCGGTACGAGGCTGCCACTCAAGAACCTTTCTTTCCCATCGGGTGTCGGCTCTTCGAGCTATATGGCCGGCCCACTGCCACTTCAGCTTACTAATCCGTTGCGCTATGTCGGTTACTCTGGTTCTACTGCGGATATCCTCATTTCTAAGTTTATCACGCAGAGAAACCCATAGCTCGCTGAGCGACCTTGAGCTTCCTCATACGGCCAGCAGTGAAGGACCACGTCTCAGATCCGTAACTCATCACTGGCAACACGCACTGGTTGTACAATTTCGTTTTAAGGTTTTGAGGTATGTCTGACGAGAAGATGTGTCGTAGCTTCCCGAACGCTGCCCAGCCGAGTTGAATCCGTCGATTGACCTCTCGGTCGAAGTTGGACTTACCTAGTCGGACTATTTGTCCCAGGTAAACATACTCGTCAACAACTTCGAGCTTAGTGCTCCCAACAACTACCGGCATAGGTGTGACATGGACATTAAACATGATCTTTGTTTTGTCCATGTTCATCCTAAGAACTATTCGTTGGGAGACACTATTGAGGTCATTGAGCATGGTGCTTAGGTCCTCCGGTGATTCGGCCATAAGGACTATATCGTCGGCAAATCGAAGGTGAGTGATGTACTCGCCATTGATGTTAATACCGTATCCTTTCCAGTACCAGAAGCTTGAAAACGTCTTCCAATGCAGCGGTGAAGAGTTTCGGGGATATAACATCACCCTGTCTTACACCTCTCTGCAATTGGATAGGTTCCGTACTCTGGTTCTGTACTCGGATAGCCATAGTAGCTCTTCTGTACAAACACTTCAACACTTCGATATACCGACAGTCAACTTGGCACCGCTGAAGGGACTGCAGCACCGCCCAAATTTCGACGGAATCAAAGGCTTTCTCATAGTCCACATACGCCATACATAGTGGGAAATTGTACTCCTCAGACTTCTGTACAATTTGCTGAAGGGTATGTATGTGGTCTATGGTGCTAAAGCCCTTTCGGAAACCGGCTTGTTCGGGAGACTGGAAGTAGTCAAGTCTGCGCGCGAGACGATTCGTAATGACTCTCGAAAACAGCACGTAGATGCGGCTCAGAAGGGAAATCGGTCTGTAGTTCTTCAAGAGAGCGTTGTCACCTTTCTTGAAGACCAAGACCACCGTACTTCTGCTCTACATCTCCGATGTAACGCTACCATGGAGGGCGGAATTAAAGAGCCTCTGAAGGACTTCAAGTACCGGTCTTCCACCCGCTTTCAGAAGCTCCGCTGTAATTCCATCCTCGCAATTTTTTCATATATAATATTATAACAACAAACGAGCACACTGTATACTGTACACCACAGTGATAGTAAAAAGATGGCACTGGAAAAGAGGCATTCCATCTTAGTCCTCACGGGTGGCACCGCATCTGCATTTTGATTCGTATTCGTGGATAGATGTAGATGTCTATGGGCCACAGCAACCACTTACCATCAGGTGGACTGTGTGCTCGCTTGTCACCCTATCCTATAAAAAAAGCTGATCACAATACAATTATATATTACAAGTTCAATTAAGAAGACATAAATTATCACCGATGATGCAACAAATTCGATTGCTTCCGTCTAAACCAGTTTATTCAAACTATTTTCAAACCAATTTATGATGCGATAATGTGGTGTTTCTCTCAGCCTCAGCCCCGCATCTCAGTCGCGTACGTCTTTATAAGGCAATCAAGGCTGATAGCTCTTTATTTTTCATCAAATACTGTCAACCGAGCCGCCCGTCAATCGAGTCTGTAAAGACGCCTCACAAAACAAGGTGACACGCATACGCAAGCCACGCAGGTTGAGCGTAGGGCATGCACCCGGGAATTCCCGGTTTTAGATTTCACGAGATATCCCGGTTCTTTTGGTTCCCGTTACGGCTTCCGAATATAGGCCTCCCCCCTTAGATGCCTTATGGGGGAATATTGACAGTTTTTTTTATTTTTAGTCGTTATTAGGAAGACGCTGCTGCCCATCTTTTGATTTGTTTCCCTCTGTCGCCTCTTGCGACACCCGCGGGATGATATGAGGTAGTGGATATTCTTACACCGCCACTATACGGTCCACCTTTTTTTATGTATTAGAACACAGCCGGTTCTGCAGAGCATCATCGCGGTTCTTCAAATAAATTATTTATGACAATTTCATATAATGTTAATCTTTAACTGTTCTTTACATTCGGTTAGATTAATAGATTTTGTTTATTTTCACTTTTCATTTTTTTAAAGTTTCTACCAAGACTTATTTTATTTTAGGTTTAAATGATTTTGTAGTTTGTACACTAACTAACCGGCTGGCAAGCAGTTTTCCAAGTTTGATTCAAAGCTTGATTAAATTAGGAAGAAATGACAACTTTAAAAATTCACTTAGAAACGCAAAGAACCGGGAAGAATCGGGTGTCCTGGTACCGTACCACCCTTAACGGGTAAAAATAATGAAATAAATACCGTTTAGTTACGGTATAAGAATATCCACTACCTCATATCATCCCGTGAGTGTCGTAAGAGGCGACAGAGGGAAACAAATGAAGAGATGGGCAGCAGCGTCTTCCTAATAACGACTAAAAATAAAAAAATTGCGGTTGCCAACCCGTTTGCCAAGCGTGGCAACTATGGCCTCTGTTCAGCAGTGGACTTTGATAAACTGTAACGGTAGCGGTATCGGATAAATCGTGAGGAACCGGATCCGGTTGTGCAAGCCCTGGCTGCGCGTTATTAAGCGACGTATTCAAAGCGAGGCCCTTCTAAGCGAGTGACCACTAATGCGCATTGAGGCTTGTGCGGATATCAACTCACCTTTTATCAGGCTGACGAAATCTGCGCACGAATGGCGCTTTGTGTGCGGCTCATTGTGCGCGCACAAAGCACCATTCGGGGTAGGTGTGAGCCCTCCAACTGTCTTGTCTTTTCCCAAGTTGGGAGAGCATAAAGCAGTGTTTTGTGAAGCACTTTGTGAGGTGTCGTTGATTGTGTTTGACGTGTGCTTACGTTTCGTACCTTATTATTATTTAGTTCCTTAATTTACAGTTGATTGGTGCGTATTTATTGAACGGGATGACCTTGAAATATTCAAACGTTTCTGCCAGATATTGCTATTGGAGCCAAATTGTGACAAATTGGTACCGAAGAGATGGCAAAAGAAACAGAGGTGGGTGGCGTAGAAGGCGAAAAGACGCGAGACGACACTCGATCGAAAACAATAGAAGAAGTCTGGTGGAGGTCATTGTCAATGGAAATTCCGAAATCAGGGACTTTATATAGTAAAAATATTGTTATGCTAATATCTTTGTTTTAATTAATTTAAATATATAATAATAATTTAAACAAATGTAATTGTTCTGATTAATTTTATAAGAGATTTATTAATTAATTAGTTAAATATTTTGTTCTGCGCGACCGAAATTCTATCTATAGGACATTGTTATTATGGAGTCCCTGACCGCCTGTAAGTATGCTGACTCTCAATGCCTTTCATCGCACTGCTGCTTGGTGGCAGAACTGAGTAAGGTGTTTATACAATTAGACTCTTGGTTCTGGAGATTATACCGTAACCAAAATGCATCACTTTTGTATACCTAAATATACAAAACGCCTAGAACTAGACTGGATGTTTGCGCTTTACGCGACTGACAAATCAACGAGAAGTCAATGAGCGCAGTTTAGGGCTCAAACGCGTGGGGCGTGCAGTACAATGGGCCGGCGGGCGGCGCGCGCGCATTGTACGCATCGCTCCTTTGTCTCCGCGGGCTGTTGCGGCCTATGGATCGATCCTACGCTAATTCTAGTATTTAACGCACATTGCCAGTATACCTGCATATATCACAATTGAGATATGCAAACTCGAAACTAAAATTTACTTCGTTTGAGTCGTCTATTTATTTTTACCTAGGCTAGTGGTCGCCTAATGGTCGTAAATTCGACCGTAATTCGTTACATTTTTAAGTTTGTATACTAAACAAACTGAATTTCACAATATATTTAATAATATAAACGCTTTTTTGCCTGTACATACATTCCACACAATATTGAAAAAGGAATATTTGAAATCACACAAAATTACAACTTATTCAGTCTATTTGTCAGTAATTATTTGTTGACATTTTAAAATTCTTTAGCGAAAATCCCTACTTTGTGAGAATATTTGACAAGCAGACTATTATATGTTTGACAATAGCAGTATAATATATATATATATATATATATATATATATATATGATTTAAGCTTTCTGCCCTCTTTCTCCATATAAACTGACTATGCCAAATCTGAGCCTCCTGCGTGAGCGCTATTTGCTTTAAAAGGGTTACAATAATTCCTCTTCACATTATTATAATAATAATTGATGGGGATTATGTTAAACTGACACGTGACGGTAAATACCTAAATCGTCTGGTGACAATGAAGATGCTATAAAGATTTTGTTGCCTCCGATAGATGTAGCCATCTCAAACAGAATGTTAGCTGCCCAGACTGGCGACAGCAAGCGGCGTCCAGTATAGAATATAAGACTTCTGGTACTGCGGCAATCCAACTGCCAAGCTTAGCTATTATATCAGTAGGTTTAAGCCTGATGAAGACAGACAAGTAGAGATCTTGATTACGCATAGGTACAGAGTACTATTGAACTTATCATCGGCTAATATGTGCTCATGCCTTGACCACTTTTTATTAATTTTTCCAGTCATTAATACTTCCCATCTTTATATATCTATATAATTCTTATGTACGTGTGTTCTTTATGTATGTATATCGTATGTGGAGTGCTGGAACAGCTGGAACGATTTCGATGAAATGTTTTGTGTGTTTGAGTGGGTAACTGGATGGTTTGGTCTCCGGATGGTTTAAATTCGCAATTGGACTGGGGCGAAGCCCGGCGAAAGCGAAGCCGGAGCGGGTCGCTAGTTAGATATTATTTTTGTAGCATGTGTTTCATTACACCGGTATATACGTTGGCTTGAATACGATGTTATAGATTTTTTTTTCTATTGACTATAAAAATAATTGGTAAAATGCATGGGATACAATAAAAGAGATCTAAGTAATCACAACGCGAAAACTTAAGCTTTTAGGGTCTTAAAGGGTCTCCGGTTCTCTACCATCACCATAAAAAACACAACAGCATTGAGCTGCTATTTGACGCTGGTCTGTATAAGTGTGATCTTTCCCCGATCGAGTCGACCCATTCGTCCTACAACCATAACATAGCTGCAGCATCGTTCTACCATGTAAAGTTTTTCTTGTAATGGCCAATAATAACAAGTTAACGATACGTAAAAGAGTTAAATTGTAAATATAAATGGTATCTGTGGGACTTGTATAGTTATGATTTTTAAAATCCCATATCATCCTGTGAGTTACATAAGAAGCGACAGAGGTAAAGGGAACTTACTCGTAAACAGCCTTCTCCTGTTAACAACTCGAAATTATAAAAAACTGCTATTGCCGATCTGCCTGCAGATCAGATGTTGTTTTTGTTTATTATTATGCAATATTACAAAATTGTTTTTTGTAATTTTATGAATGAATGAACGAATATACTTTATTGTACACCACAGACAAATATACAAATTTGGCGGCCTTATCGCTACATAGCCATTTCTTCCAGGCAACCAAAGGTGTAAAGGAATAAAACAATGAATACTAGGTAGGTGGTGCAATATAAATATACATAATATAATATCAATATTTTATTTTTGACAGTGGTAGAGCCACGCGGCAGCCTTTGCTGTCGCACGGATGGGCCGGCTCGAACCGGGGTGGTACCACGACCTCACAGAATACCAGCGTGAAGTAGAGGTTTACCTCTGCGTTTCGCTTGGTGAGTGCAGGTGGCCGGAGGCCCTTTTTACTGGAAATGAGGCATTCCATCTTAGTCCTCACGGGTGACAACGCATCTGCATTTTGATTCGCAAACGAGGATAGATGTAGATGTCTATGGGCCGCAGCAACCACTTACCATCAGGTAGACTGTGTGCTCGTTTGTCACCCTTATACTATAAAAAAAAATACATGCGATATATATGTAGACAATACATTTTTTTTACAATTTTAATTTATAATGTGGTAATTTATAACTCTGTATGCATTAATTTTGTACACCAGAAATTGTTAATATGTTGTACTTACTATGTAATAATGTTTTTGTAACAACTGTCAAACACACACATTATGCAAATAATAGTATAATAACAATAAATTACAAATATCCCACTTACGAGGCAATGTATGAGAAGCTCATGTTCAGCGGTGGACTTTTGATAGGAATAATTAGAATATATTTATTAAATATTTTACGAGTACGTAAAAAGATACTGTAATTTAATTTAAAGTGTTTTTTTAATCATAGAATAACCAACTAACCAATATTTTACCCATGTTCCTTACTACCAACTTCAAATGACAAATGCCACAGATGTGTTTTACCTTCCTTAGGCCTTCCTTAGGGTATATGAAATGCCTCAGATCCTGCAGCCTCTTGGTACACATTATATAGTTACATTCTATATTATATACAAGATACTATTATATAATATTACCTAAGTAGGTACCTAC
This sequence comes from Parnassius glacialis, assembly GCA_033319125.1. Lineage (NCBI taxonomy): Eukaryota > Metazoa > Arthropoda > Insecta > Lepidoptera > Papilionidae > Parnassius > Parnassius glacialis. The sequence goes on along the minus strand of JAVANC010000022.1, from coordinate 862,535 downwards.
GTATAGTTTACTATTTTCTATTTATTCGTATTTTATTTACCTTATATATTTACTATATATTCAATAATTGCATTAAGTGAATTGTTTACACGTAACAGTTTCTCAAGTCATCCGGGGTTGACTGGTACAGAATTATTCTTTCTATATAGAAAAAAGATGAGACTATTATAAAGTATACACTTTAAAAATTAATAAGAAAATTAATAAATACGTTTGCAACCTACACATCCAACTGATGGACACAGTCCTCATCTTGTTCCAGAGAGTGCTTCAAGTCGGTACTTTACGTGGTAGAGCCATGCTGCAGCTATATTAGTAGTATAGTTGTAAAACGAATGGTTCAGCTCGACCAGGAAAGGACCACGCTCTCACAGCATACCAATGTAAAATAGCAGCTTAATGCTGCTGTGTTTCGTGTGGTGAGTGTAGATAACCGAATACCTTTTTACTGGGAACAAGGCATTCCATTTTAGTCATCTCCGGTGACAACACATCTACATTTTGATTCGTAATAGATATTAGATGTAATGTATGGCCCACAGCATTCACTTCCCATCAGGCTTTAACTCACCTCACGAAACACAGCAGCACTAAGCTGCTATCGAATGTTGGTATTCTGTGAGAGCGTGGTCCTTCTCCGGTCGAGCCGACCCATTCGTGCTACAAACATAATATATAGCTCTCTAACTCATTACTTAAAATAATGTTATAGTGGTTTGTTTAAGAACTGACACTGTAAATTACAAATCAAAATGTATCATAGAGCCTATATTATGTAGGTATTAAAATTTTTCCTTATTATGTTTTATTGTCTGTTATTTACCTACTTCAGTTTTATATAGCGAGTAGCTTTATTTAAATACCTGTGTATTTATATTAAGATTATTTATATACCAAGGATATACAATTCTCTTTATACTTTAAGTTTAATCTAAGTATAAAGATTTAACCGAACATAATATAGATATAATTGAACTGATTTTAAAATGACCCTTTATTTTAATATCAATAATTTCTATCTATATGTAATAAACAATAAAATATTTATTTGTCATTTTTTATATAAATTTAATCACAATTCTCTTAATAAATTACTATAGAATTAAAATTTATATTTAATAGATTACAGAAGGGGTATCAACCTAATGTCTTAAAGCAGTCTCTCCTAATGAACGTGGGACCCGTGGAAATAATGTGATAGGTGGCAAAAATAATAAAAAAACAAAATTAAATTATAATTATGAGGCTTAAATAACTTACTGTGTTAACTCTATATTTAAAAAAAAATAAGTAAAAGAATTTATGTGTTGATACATTGCGAATACGCGGCGTGTTGTTGCGCGCGGCCGACGGGAAACGGTACAAGTATGAACATCTTAGAGACGAAAATATGGCCATTTTCTTAGCTTCCTTGTAATTCATATAACCAATATTGTATTAAAATCGTAATTTTGTTATATTACATATTTATTTATTGTAGTGCAGCTTATTGCAGAAATGATTTTTGTTGTTATTATAACTTCGAGTCGGTAAGGCAAACACTATTTGAATCGGTAATTTTTAAAACGTCTTCACTTTTACTTTATATAGCTAAGCTAAACCATATTCATCTGTTACAAAATCAACTTACATAAATACCTACTTAACTATCATTTGTGATGATCTCTAAAAATGGTTACCATTTAAACATTCTTCTAAGAACCTAATCTTCTAAACTTCAGGTTAAGTAAAATTATGTAACTATGAATCTTCCACGTTAGATGTAGTTATAATAATAATTACAATAGAAATAACAAATATTTAAGTAATGAATTGTACCAATTCATTGCTCACCTACGACACATTGCTTTAGTAGTTTTAAAATGTTTTAGAAGTTGTTTATACTCGTAGCAAATTGGTTGATGACACTAGACCTTTAAAAATATTTAAGGTTAAAATTTCACATTAACTAAGTTAAAACAAACTATTGATCGCAAGCTAAATACCTATATACAAGTTAATTTATAAAATTAAACATGAAAAGAATCAAAGACAAGAAGAAATATTTAGGTAACTAAAATTTTAACTAGCCGAGTTCTTGTCACAGATTTTCTAAAATACAATAGGTACATACATACTTTTAAAATTATTTTATTTAAATTGCAATTTATTTTTATCGTTTCATTATTTATTATAATGCAATATTTTTTTATATGCAATACTTTTTATTGTTAGATATACTATTATTTATTAAAATGCAATACTTTTAAAATTATGAAATATGCAACGCGAGTTTGCCAGTTGTGTTAAGGTCGTGCCACACCGCGTAACCCGAGACAGCGCGTTCACAAAGCCCCCGCCACACGCGCTAATTATGCCATCACAAAGCGCTTGAACGCGCTATTGTTTAACTCTATCGGCTCGTCTGCTGCGACGGAGAATTTATGCGATTGTGCTAATCAATTGCTTCCACGGTCCGTTAAAACTAACGTTAAAAACTAAAGAATTGATATTCGTGTAAGAATTATTTAAAGGAAACGCTAAGAATTACCGGCTAAGTTTTTGTTCTCAACTAATAATTTTTAATTTTATTTCTGTTGCAGTAATGCAGTGCCTATTTGTGTAGGTAATATGTGGCTCCGACAGAATATCAGCGCTGCGATGCGGTAACTCCGTTACTGTAGCAATAAGCTGAGTAGGTGGCCCTTTTGTTGCTACAATGTTTTTTTTAAATATGTAGTTAAGTTTTATTTTGTTTGTAAAATTGACGAACAATATGTTCTTCTTTATTGCAAGTCAATTGATAAAGTAATCTAGATAGACGGGTGATGCTTAAGGATTGTTCTATGCACAAATCGGTTGGTGAACAACTGGGATAGTGAGACTTACCGGGCGGCGCATGCAGTAGCGGTGGTCCTGGTAGGAAGGCGGCTGCAACCGCAGCTTGTGCGTTGAAAGCGGCCGCATAGGCCACTCGGCTGGCCACAGATGCCGGTAACGGGAACTGGGGAGCGAAATGGCCGCGCCCATCGCGGGCAGAATGGCCGTCACCATCGTACCGCTCTCGGCTGTCGCGGCCATCTCGTCCATCCGACAGCCCCAGCAGCTCTTGGATGGCGAATGGCGAACGCTGCGGTGCTCGCGGCGCGCTCGCGTTCGCGCTCATCGCCTGCATCGTGTTCAGCTTCGCTCCCAACTTTACATAACTGTCTAATTGCCGTACGTAATTATCGTCCGTGGTTTCTTTCCCTTCAACACAACTTCTTCGTTTCTTTTTTATTCACTAATATAGTCCTAGCACTATAAAATTAGTTTAAACTATAATTTAATATGTATTTTAGGTCCGTCCGTTAGGCCGATTGTGTCGAGATGTAAAGCGGTATAGAGTAATTTGGCCAAGTCGATGGCGAGTCGCGTGATTTTGCGAATGGTATTGCGATAATACAGCAATAGGAGCGCTCGCCGCGGCGTCCGGAGCGCGTCTGCGGCCCGCCCGCCGCGCCGAGACTTCGCCACCCTCGGCCCCGACCGCCTCACCCACCACCAGCACCAAACCGTCACAAGCGCCACGAAAACCCAGAACTATACGACGTTTTGCAGCTGCACCGACAAGCGGCAGGCGGGCGGGGCCTCGCTAATAGCCAATACGGATATTTTGTTACCGCACTCTATTGGCCAGATTTCTCCTCGAGCCCCGCCCACCGCTCGCACTGCCGGCTGAAATGAAACCCTCGCAGTACAAGTTAAGTCAGAAAGTTGGCCGCGAGGTCGGGGGTTCATTTAAAGTTGATTAACTTTAAGAAATGAGCCGGTGCGGAGAGCGCGGTCGCCCGCTCGCCGCGGTATGGGTAAGGCTTTATTTAAATCAGTAGATACTTAAAATTTTAAATACAGTGTTCTTAAAATATACCTCGGGTATACAAAAATTATAAGAACGTAAAGATATGTAAATATTGAACAGCTGGCTCTTAAAATTATAACTAATAAATAATAAAATTCCAATTGTTATTATTTTGGTGTTTTTAGAAAACATATTAATAAAATTTTAAAATTAATTCACATTCCGAGAAATATTTTAAAAGAAATAAAATTTATAACTAGGTGTATTTTTTTTTTTATATTTCAGGATTACTTACTAATTAAATGCTACTTGGTTTGATACAAAAGGTTTTGAATTTTTGAATTGCTTAAAATAAATTTTGAAGAATAGGTAATTTTATCAATGCTTAAAATAAATACTAACACAACTATAGTTTATTATTTATTTATTTTTATAATTATTTTTAATGCGTAAAATTATACACCTACAAAAAATTATTGAAAAATATTTGGAAATATAAACATTAAAATACACGACGGTCTTACAGCTTAATGCTGTCTAAAGCAATTTAGATAATGCAAACATAAAAATGCAAGATATAAGACAGTGATAAATTAAATAAAGTGACCGGTCTACTAACAAAAACCTAAGCTAACATTATATTTTCTCGGGCATCCGTCCGTTTAGATCTGGTATGTTATTAGAGAAAGGATATTTCTTTACCAATAACATAATTAAGGAATCCATGTATTAAAATAAAAAAAAACATTCCGGCAGTTTTAGCTCCTTAGCTCTATTTTCGGAATTAATAATTAGTATTTATTTGTCTAGAGTTTAATTTTATTGGTTGTTTCTGTGGAGACGATAGCTGATGGTGACTGCCACCGTCTACGAACAATGTCCCTGCATTGCATATGTTTTGCCGGACTTTTAAAAACTTAGGGATATTCTATAAAATGACTTTATAGGATATCTCTAAGTCGTATCAATTTGGAAAAAATCGCTGGTGACAATTTATTTTATAAAGTAGATAACTAGTTGTGCGAAGTAGAAAACTTGTGACTACGCATCTGCATTTTGATTCGCAAACGAGGATAGATGTAGGTGTCTATGGGCCACAGCAACCACTTACCATCACGTGGACTATGTGCTCGTTTGTCATCTTGTCCTATAAAAAAAAACTACTAAAAATTGTTCTGCGGTTGACCGCCAAGTATCCAGATAGAGAATATTATGTTAATTTTTGTATTGTTTTACAATTGGAAGTTACTGTTATAGCTTCAATATTAGGAAGTTCAAATTCACCTAGCGTACTTAGGTCTAACTCTACTTTTTACTACATTTAAACGTTTGAACCTTGGCAATTTTTTTTTCCGTCTCACCAATATATAAGAGGTAAACCTCTTAACCAATTTAATTCAGCACATAATTGCATAAAAAAAGCTTCACATAGAAAATAAAATAAATCGATTATGTGATTTTTAACAAGAATATCGACCTCTTAATTAGTTACTAAATGGCACCCGCACAAATATTAGAGAAAGCGGAGAGAGATAGAGAGATAATATAGAGAAGGAAGCTTGAAAAATTCTAATAGTACCTACTTAGAAAGAAGGATGAGAGAGAGAGTGAGAGAGAGATAGAGATGGGAACGTGGACAGTCCTACAAAATATACGGTACTACTGTAGTTGTATAATTATCCTTCCCCCTAGACCTGCCTCATAGGGGGGATTTTGTCATAGTTGTCATGCTTACCAGGCAGATCGGCACCTAGAGTTATTAATTATTTACAGTTGCTATCAGGAAGACGCTGCAGCACATCTCCTGTTTCAGTTTCCCCCTGTCACCTCCTACGACACCCACGGGACGATATGGGGTAGTGGATATTCTTACTTTTTTTAAGTTACTATTTTACGCTAATATACTGTGAAAACGTCATCTTCCAATGGTCCAGCAGATTCATTTGAGCTACAATCATAAATAGCTGCATCATGGCTCTATCACGTATAAAAATACGTGGCTCTACTAGGTAGTAATCTTCTGTATGCAGAAGTTTTTTGAGCGTCTTCTCAAAATTACATTGTTTTTGTGCAAAATAATCTTACGATCTTTACTAAGAAGTAATCAAGGATACCTATAGGTCTTTCCTAAATTATGCCTGAAGGTTAACACTTCTCGAAAGAGCTGTCCATTCCACACTCACAATTTTGAAAGGTCGGGTGATGCATTTTTTGATATTTGCATTTTATCATTTTTGGATGGACTCTATTAAGAGACAAATTTCCAGAGCCTCCTACAGTAAGCCGGACGTACGTACCGTGTAAGAATGAGCTTGACATTTTTTTAAATCATTCAAATAACTACAATAAGCGAAAAAGTATACTGAAAAAGTTAAAAGTACCTAATGATATTTAAAAAAAAATTTTTTTGTATCTCATATCTATAGGTAACTAATCGATACAAAAAACGCATGCGTTTGTTGAAAATTATGTTATAGGAAGCAACCTTCCCGTTTTCATTGACACAAAAATCTACGGAGCATACAATACTTACAAAATTTAAAATCAATAAAATCCTTAACGGAATGAAAAAGCAATTCCATGTTATATTATGTACAGTAGTGGGGGGTGACGTGCGGCTCTAGAAAGCAATTTTAGAAAGACGCTGCTGCCCATCTCCTGGTTAGTTTCTCTCTGTCGCAACTTACGACGCACTCGGGACGACATGGCTTAGTGGATATTACACCGATATTATACCATGAACCATAGTTGATTGATGACGATTATTTTAAAACATAGGATACGAACTTACAGTTCACCTGATATAACCAACTTCAACTCCCACAGAATACAAGCGTAGAATAGCAGTTTATTGCATTTCTTTCAGATAGAAGAAGGTGTCTAGGGTCTTAATCAACATTGCCAGCATTTGTTTCGTTTCCTGCAAGATGTAATTTTTTTTTATAGGATAGGGTGACAAACGAGCACACAGTCCACCTGATGGTAAGTGGTTACTGTGGCCCATAGACGTAGATACATCTATCCTCGTTTGCGAATCAAAATGCAGATGCGTTGTCACCCGTGAGGATTGAGGACTAAGCTGGAATGCCTCTTTTCTAGTAAAAATGGTCTCCGGTACTCTACACTCACCATACGAAACACAGCAACATTAAGCTGCTATTTTACGCTGGTATTCTGTGAGAGTGTGGTCCTTCCCCGGTCGAGCCGAGCCATTCGTGCTACAACTATACTACTAATATAATTGCAGCATGGCTCTACCACGTAAAATAAGTTATAATCAAATAAGTAGCTACTATAAGACAAATTTGAAGCTAAACTACGTTTGCTGATATAATAGTAAGATACTCGTAATGCCGCTCCACGATCCACAGAATTTGGTTTCGACATTCAGGGATAGACTCAATTCCATCATCTGATCGTCAACGTTCTTGTTTTTAAAATTCAGTTTCAAAAACAAAACGTATTGACCTTGAGCTGTGATAATACTGACGAAAAGACTAGGTCATAGTCATGAAAATATTGCATTGTCGTCGTTTCTTGATACATCTGCGAAATTTAAGATCAATCATACATCCGACAGTCGGCGAAATCTTCTATTACATACATGACTACCATATATATACATACATACATACGAAATGAAGGTGAAGCAAATAATAAAATTGAGTTAACAAGACAACCTGTTTTGCAAGTTTTGAAGGCATTTTTTTCATATAATAAGGGTGACCAGCGTACACACAGTCCACCTGATGGTGACTGCTGTGGCATTTGACCCATAGAGATCTACATCAGTCCTCGTTTGCGAATCCAAATACAGCCGTGAGTACTAAGATGGAATGCCTCGTTTCCAGTAAAAAGGGTCTCCGGTTCTCTACACTCGCCATACGAAACACAGCAGTATTAAGCTGCTATTTTACGCTGGTATTCTGTAAGAGCGTGGTCCTTCCGCGGTCGAGCCGACCCATTCATGCTACAACTATAAAATTATAACCTTTAACTAAAATAGTATTATAACTATTTTCCAGAACAGTTATATTAGCACTTCATACATTATAGCTATCACCCAGGAAACCGCTAAGTTCACATACTTTTTTACCTTTTCTGATTAATACTTTTTGGTTATATCTTTCTATTTTTTTTGCTATAATGAAATTAACGAAAACTAAAGAAAAAGTAACGAAAAGTACAGCATATATACGTCCCCATTGATGGACACAGGTGTAATTTCTAAGCAGAATTTAGAGTAAGGCCACAATACATGTTTATGGATATTCAGATTCCCTCCATATTTTTATAGGTAATTACTTTTACCTACTCATATTGTAAGTCTAACTTTTATCAATTGTTTTGTTAGAAAACTTTTCTGTGCCAGCAAGCACTACTGTCTTAATTTTATCAACTTCTTTGCCTGTCTATATATCAACTCTTAGATTTTCTCAAATTGCAGTTACTAAATGCATATAAGAAAGATGTTTTTTAATGTTTGGTTTCGAATAATTTGATTATATTTGAAAGTTTAAGCAAACTGTTAGAGACACAAGGAATATTTTTTTGTATCAATGTTCTGCTCAACGTAAATACTCACTGGTTATTCAAGGAAATATAATTTAAATAAGTAAAATGATATTATCTTCTTTTTATATTTAATATATAAGTTGTGATAAAACAATTACATTTTATATATTTATCTGTTTACTTTAGTCCTTCCCAAAAGGTAATTGAATTCAAATTTATAAACTCTAATGATATCTTTTCCATGTTTCGATTTACAATTTTTAACAGTTTTTTTAATAATTGTTGATGTTATTTTATTAAGTATTTAACACTTAAGTAATTTAATTGTAATAAAACTTTTTTGTTTATAAACATATAAAACATTGGACTGATTCGCATTATGTTCTAAATTTAAATAAACAAAAAGAAATAAATCAGTAACGTATTATATTAATGTTTTCTTCTTAAAAACGTTTCCCATCCTAGATTTTAAAGACAAACATACAAATACTTATTCAGTGCTGAATTCGAACCCACAGCCCTTAGCACCGAAACTCTGCAGCACAGAGCCGTCAAATTGACGGTCTCAAGAAATCAAAATCGCTCCTTTAATTTAACTTAAATAAAAAAAAACAAAGACATACATCCAAATACGAGAAATACGAAACCTACAATTTCTAGATGAACCCCCGATGCCTGTCTGGAAATGAGAGCTGCAAAAAACTTCGTGTGAACGTCCAAGGTGCGTATTTACGTTGAGATGAGTATTACGAGCAAGTATCGGACACAAAGCGATTGGGCCACAATGCCGACAGCGCCACAATCAGGCTTTAGGACAGGTAACTCGACACTGCAGCCGCGGGGGCGTAACGTGTGAACCGGACTAAGCATCCGACCCTCTGGAACAAAACTGTCCGAACTCCTCGCGAGCGCTGAAAGGACCCGCGAGGTGTCAGTGATTACACCTGTACGCGAAATTGGTCTCAAATGCCACGTATCGTGTTTAAGAATTGTGTGTAGAGTTTGTGGTAGTTGGGGATCTTATTCCCTTTTGTTTTATTTCATAAAGAGGTGTTTGCTAGATCCATGAATCGTTCGAACTAAATTATGGCGTCTTAGTCTAGAGTAAGTCATACCAAATATACTCTTTTAATAGAGTAAAGGTGACAAAAGAGCACGCAGTCCACCTGATGATAAGTGGAAGTTGTGTGTAAGCTGTAAATATAAGAGTGATTTTCAATAAGTATTACTTATAATCTACATTCAATAAAAAAGTTTCTGTTTCTGTGGCCCATTGACATCTCATTAGAGAGCCATGCTGCAGCTATTAGTAGTATAGTTGTAGCACGAATGGATCGGCTCGACCGGGCAAGGACCACGCTCTCACAGAATACCAGCGTAAAATAGCAGTTTAACGCTGCTGTGTTTCGTAAGGTGAGTGTAGAGAACCGGAGACCCTTTTTACTGGAAACGAAACCTTCTATCTTAATTCTCACAGATGACAACGCATCTGCATTTTAATTCGTAATCTCAAATACATGTAGATGTCTATGGGCCACAGCAACCATTTATCATCAAGTGGACTGTGTGCTTGTTTGACACCCTTATCTTATAAAAAAACAGCAACATTCCTGTTTCAGTAGGGAAAATCTTCTGAAAAACACATGTATTTCAACATCCACAGATTTACTGCTGAACACAGGCCAAGAATGCTCAAGCATACACTATAATTTTCATTTCAAGGCACACGTTTAGTTCTATACTACACTGATGCTGCGTTTTTATCATTTAAATAGTCAATGATAGAATAAAATGCAGTATATACTAAAAGGAATAGATGCATAGTTAACGAAAGCTAAACGAAAAAAAATAAAATAATATATTTTAAATTCACTAATTGCATATAGAATTCAAACAGATCGGCTTCCATAAGCATCTCTTGTGGACTAGTCTGTATGTTTACGACACAATTACACAAAACTTACAAATCGTGAAAACACAGTAAACATACGGCATATACACACTAAGTGTAGCAGTACAGTGTAAGGCTAAACGTACGCCTTATGCATAAATAGCTTAAATTATCATTTCATTAGTCGTTCACCGCAATCTAGGCTGTGTGGTGTCGGCGTGAGACAATCGAATTTACCACATCTTATCCCGTAGATGTCGCAAGAAGCGACAGAGTTAAACGAAAAGGCTGGGCATCATTTTCCTGATAAAAAAATCAAAATAATAACCGTGGTGTTTGCTTGCTCGCTTATGAGGTCTATGAGCTGTTTTCGGCAACAAAAGTTATACTTTTGACAGATTTTAGGGATCCGTACCTCAAAAGGAAAAAACGGAACCCTTATAGGATCACTTTGTTGTCCGTCTGTCTACCTGTCAAGACCCTTTTTCTCAGGAACACGTGAAGGCATCAAGCTGAAATACTCATGTATACTGTCCCTTGGAGCTGTTAAAACATCAAACTTCTAAGCCAACGCAATCAAAAGATACAGCCGTTTATGCCGCAAATTTTCGATATTCGCAAGGGAATCAAAACTTACAGGGTACTTCCCGTGAACTCAGAAACTTAAAATTTGGTACGAAGCAACGTTTTATAGCACAGATAAAGGAAAAATTGCGAAAAGCATAAATTTTTAGTATTATATGATTAAAATATTTTTAATAATTTTAAACTTCTAAATAGATAATATGGATTTAATAGAACAATATGGATTTATTCGGAACCCTCGGTGCCCGAGTCCGACTCACACTTGCCCGGTTTTTTTTCGTGGTAGAGCCATGCTTCAACTATATTATCACTCTACGCTTCGAAGATAGATAACACTATGTACCTATTACTGTAAGTACTTTAAGTCATATAACACCGTAATATTATTATTTCATCATTATTGTCCTTCACAAGTCCACTGCTGAACATAGGTCTCCCCCAGGGAATGCCACAACACACAGTTCTGAGCCACCTGCATCCATCGATTTCCTGCATGTATTACCAGGTCATCACTTCATCCAGTGGAGGGGCCGGCCCACACGTCACCTATCGGTACGAGGCTGCCACTGGACAACCTTTCTTCCCCATGGGTTGTCGGTTCTTTGAGCTACATGGTCGGCCCATTGCCACTTTCGCTGACTGATCCATTGGGCTATGTCGGTTACTCTGGTTCTACTGCGTTAACACTTATTTTTAAGTTTATCAAGTAGAGAAACCCGAGCATAGCTCTCTGAGTGACCTTGAGCTTCCTCATACGGATATACATAAATTTTACATTATATTTGTATTGTAATCAATGCATTTAACTTAAACTTGAACCTTATAACAAAAATAAGTTTTTTTTTATTTTTGTAATAAGGTTCAATATTCTTCCGAACTTTTAGTTCATAATATATAGTCAAACTCCTTTTTAGTTCATAACGTATTTCTGCGCACAAATGTAGGTATAATTATGTAATATTTATATGTATATTTTGTGTTACTTCTTCTATGGAACAGATTAAAATGATTTAACCGCTGCCGTTAGAGCCTATTAAAGTCTACTGCTGAACATTGGCCTCTCCCATACAATGCCTCATATGGGGGATATTTGCCATAGTTGCCACGCCTGGCAAGCGGGTTGGCAACCTTTAAATAAATTACTGTTATTAATATCTACTACTCCATATCATCCCGTGGGTTTCGTAAAAGGCGACAGAAGGAAACAAATCAGGAGACGGGCAGGAGCGTCCTCCTAATCTATATAAATAAAATGATAGAGGTTTGCAGTTGTGCGTGCATCACGGAAAAACTACCGGATAGATTTCAATTAGGTTTTTTAAGTTTAATTTCTTAAACACTTGGCCGTTATAAAAAAAACATTAAGCGATATTTTTATTTAATATAAAATTATTAAAGTTTTGAGAAACTACGATCTTTATAAGCACTACGTTTCAGTTTCAGTGATCAAGCAACGCGGACGAAGAAGCTGGTATGAGCTAGTAACAAGTAAAAATAAAAAAACTACGGTTGCTTAAACGATTTAAACTGTGAAGCACCAACATATTGTGAAGAAGTTTTAAAAAAAAATCACTATAAAGGATAATTTCTTATCACTTGACACTGGCAAAAGCACAACCGCACGAATACATCATCATCAATAATTAACTCTTGTTAAAAAGTAAAACCAACTTCAAAAAAAATGAGAACATCATCAATGTAGTCGAAGACAATTCCATACGCATTATTAAGGATAACTCAAAAACTACTGGTCAGATCTTGATCAAATTTATATGGGGCCACATGAGAAGCACCAACTTTCAATAAAAAAAGATTAATCAAAATCGGTTCACCTAGAAAAAAATTCTCAGGTAACACCCAAAAAATACATTCGAATTGAGAACCTCCTCCTTTTTTGAAATCGGTTAAAAGAACACAGAATACTAGCGTACAATAACGTCACTAAGCCGCTGTGCTTTTTGTACGTAGACTTTCCGAGTTTGCATTATATCCGTCAGGTTACTGTTGCTTAAAAATATTTTGGCAAGTCAATTTTTTACATAAGAAGGGTTAAATAAAAATGAAAATAAAGTTAAGAGGCTTGCTATTAGAATAGAATAGAATATTTTTTATTCAATATACATTACATGTGTAATTCTTATTGAAAGTCATTTTTTACTTTACCACTGGTTTGAAAAAAACCCCTCTGCCCTGGGAAGAACCAGCAAGAAACCTAGCGGGATATTGGGCTACGTATACTGTAATTATTTTAAATTTAAATTATAGGTTTTACCTACTCATATATCTACATCCCACTGAAGGCCACACATAAATCTACTTCAGAAATGTGAGGTGGGCCTCACATTTCTGAAGTGGATTTAGGGCAAGGAAGTGTTCGCCACGCTGAGCCAAATCTTGTTGGTGAAATTCACATGTCTTCCAAATATTTTTTCCTATTTTTCAGACATGCAGGTTTCTTCACGTTTTCTTTCACCGACGAACACGAGTTAGAGTACTTAAAATTGCATTTAAAAATTTATTGGGATCTAGGATATTTGTCATAGTTGCCACGCTTGGTAAGCGGGTTGAACATTAGGCAGCAGTGGAACATTTATAGCGTATATTTCCTTTTAACAAAATGTACAACTCACACTCGCTCCAGGTATCTAAACTGGATGCAGTTTTACGTGTAAATATAAAATTTCAATTTTATCCGACAACAAGATGCAACAAAATGATACTCGATGCAGCCAATCACCTCTCAAAGTACCACTTCAGCTCGACTGTCACTCGTGTACAACGACGTACTCCTTTCAAGAGCACACATATTGTCTTACAGGCGCAGTTAACACTTACTTACACTCACTGTACGTATCTCACACAATAGCCTTTGTATGGTGTTGTTCCCCATAAACAGATGTTGGACGAACACGAAGACTTGACTAAATTAGTAAAAGTTTGTTGAAATAGTTATTTAAAAAAAATTACTTTTAAATAATAAAAAAATAATCCACAAAACATTTTCAGAATTCGGTGAAAATTATTTTATTATATTTTTAGTACTTTGGTAACTCTAGTTTAATTTTTTGACAGTTCTAATGAAATAAGAAATATCACAAGCTCCAGTTAAAAACTGAAATATCGTCTGAATATACTATAAAAAAATTTAATACTTCAACCACTAGTTAAATATTTCCTCGAAATTTGTATGGAGATCCCATATCTCTTGAACTAACCTATTACGTAAAATAGAATCGTTACTTTGCGGAAATCCATTATATAAAAGATGTTAAATATTAATTTGTTTGCTTAGAAAATAAAATGATGTGTCTTATCTAGTTTGAAGGGCGCCAGCCTCCCGCTCACCTTCAACTGCGTGAACTATCCCCGTCACTACTAATTGCGAGTAGTGGTGCTGGGATTAGGCTTACAAAAAAACAATTATGTGTCTTAACACATAATTGTTTTTATAAAATAAAGTTAACTAACGAGCACACAGTCCACCTGATGGACGCTGTTGGCCCATAGACATTTACCTTCAATTAAGAATCTAAATACAGATGTATTATTACCCTAGATGCGTTGTCACCCGTGAGGACTAAGATGGAATGCTTTGCGTCCAGCAAAAAGTGTCTCTGGTTCTCTACACGCCCCATACGAAAGCAGCAGTAATCTGCTATTTAATGTTGGTATTCTGTGAGAGCGTGGCCCTTCTCAGGTCGAGTCAACCTATTCGTGCTGCAACCATATTTTACCTGAAGTGTGACTCTACCACGTAAAATGCACCACGTTGCCGCAAGGTGTTGGTAGGCTGCAGATATCCTCGAAATATGTATACATTGCAGTAAAAAATACGTTCGTCATGTAGTGTGTTGTGGCGCGTTACGCAAACGGGCCTCAGTCAGCTCATGCTGTCGCCGAAACAACAGCGCTGGTTTTCAATGGGTCCGAACGGATAGTAGTTAGATGGCGGTACAACTATCTCGTTTCCACAAGACGTACGATCTAGATTGCATGGGGAGCATTGGCAGAAACGCAAAACGACTGAAACTGCGCGTGCCAAACGTGACCGTTACTGCTACAGCCTATTAGTATATTGATCTATGTTCTGCTGACCAAAGGCTTCCCCCGTAGATTGCCTCATAGGGGGGCTATTCGCCACAGTTGCAACGCTTTACCAGCGGGTTGGGAGCCACGGTTTGTTTTATTGTTTGTCGTTATTAGGAACACGCTGCTGCCCATCTCCTGATTTGTTTCCCTCTGTCGCCTACGACACCCACGGGATGGTATGAGGTAGTGGATATTCTTACACCGTCATTACACGGTCATTAAGCGTAACATTTTAACCAAATTCTGTCTACAAGGAAAGAGGTCCACGTTTAACAGTAGGCTTTTACTGGCGGATAAAGAAGAGATTTTTTTTTATAAGATAAGGGTGACAAACGAGCACACAGTCCACCTGATAGTAAGTGGTTGCTGTGGCCCATAGAAATCTACATCTATCCTCTATTACAAATCAAAATGTAGATGCGTTGCCACCCGTGAGGACTAAGATAGAATGCCTCATTTCCAGCAAAAAGGGCCTTGTATTCGGGACATCAAAACAATTGATAAATTACAGATTTTGATAAAACATGTCTAAGAACCACCGCTAGAAAACCTGCTTTTAAATTTAAAAAAAAACACACCCAAATCTGTTTACCCCTTTAGGACTACGGTGTGACAGACAGACAGACAGACACAAAGGCAGACACATATAGCAGTCAAACTTTTCACACCTCTTTTTTTGCGTCGGGGGTTAAAAAATGAATGCGGCACGTAAGATTGCTGACTAATCACATCGCACGTTTAGTTTATATGTAAACTTAAGTTTATAAGTTTAGTTTTGCGTAAGCTGTCGGCTTTTAGTTTAAAAGTATATTGAAAATGAATAAAAGACAGACATCGGGACATCAAACACCTCAGCACCTGTGACCATGGATGCTGAAAAGCACCCGAATCGGGAATTAAAATAAGTAAGAATAAGTTAAATTAAACGCGATAAAACCCCTAAAATTAGTTTAATTTCAATACAAACTACATGGTTACGAGTAAACTTACTCGTACGGGTACTCGATTTGTTACGAGTAGCGGCTAAAACTAAACTAGGTTAAGGTGCAGCGCGAACACTTATGTTATAATATATTATATTATAATTATTCGGCTAAAGATGAAAAAGTTTTTTTTTCAAATGAATAGCCTACGAACAAAACTAAATCTAAATTTAGCTGGCTTATTTTAAGTTAGTCGTAACATAAATATGAAATAGGTATAAGTGCATAAAATAAAAATAAATAGAAAATATGTCGTTCCATATCTCTGTACCTATTTAAAGATATCATATGATATATTGAAAGATTGATTTCAACTTAACGACCTCAAATGAGACACGTCGTAATTATAAGTTGCGGTGCACGGCATCGAGAGGGCGCTGTGTGCTCTCATTGAATTAATAGCCAGCCTGCTTGTGATCTAGTTCATCCACAGAGCTAGGGCTCGCAGCAACCATGGACCACTATTTATTTTTAGCCAAATGTTGATTACGATGTTTTTCGGTTTTAATCGAGGAACTTTTAGACATCTTAAGTTGTTAAACGATACTTTCAAATTCATCTTTATCGTTAACCTAATATGAAATATTATTTTATTTAAAAAGAATAACCATTAAGTTGAAAATAATAATACCTTCTATTCTATAATATATCTACGTATAAAGGTATTAGCTCCTCGTAAAACTTAGGCATTTTTAAGATATATTTTATTTATTAGATTATTTTTATTGTGTAAGTACCTAGATATTCCATTTGTTTAAACGTGTAGGTAGGTACCACATTTAAATATTAAGTGAAGGAGAATACAGGTTAAATTTACAACAACATAAAATTTTGATGAATTTTTATATAATAATGATTTCAAATATCATAAGTCTAAAGGTAGCAGGTATACCTTCACACACCTTCAACAAAGCATATTTTAATTAATTTAGCTTTAAACATCGTCAAAATATTTTTGACATTATAGTGATAAACTTCAAAAATAAAGTGACTGTTGCTCTACCACCTTTAAGAATTAAGGTAGAGTACCCCACTGCTAAGTACACTAAATATTTAGCAAAATATATCTAATTAAAAAAAATATTTAATCAAAAAAACCAAGTGATATATATGAATGTGAAATTATTAGATGCTACAAAATTTTTTAGCACTTTAGTAGCATTTAAATACTAACAAAAAATTGTTTTTGAACGTTAATGACAGTCAGACACAAATATTTTTAAATAAAACAATAAAATTATTCGAAAAATAGTCTGTGGGCAGCCCTAAGCGGTGCAAAGTCAGGGCAGCCACAAATTCGCGCAACACTACTCTTTTATTGAGTATCGCGACAGGCGCGGCCCCCCGCGCCCCCAGCGCCCCTCTCGCCTCCGCGTGCACCCCACTTGCCCACTTTCACCCCCATTCTACCTCGCTGGCCCCCCGAGGGTGCATAATTGCGCGTCGCTGCACCTCCATGCAACCTGTGACGTCGAGGAAACTCAGTTATAGGCATTTTGCGGCGGCTCCATATCGCTTTGTGGCTAAGACGGTTAGCTCGGATGCTAAGTAATACGATGAGATGAGATATCCCGTCGAGATGTTCATCTTTCGCCGCTGACGTTTAAGGGTTTATGAGAGCTTCTATCGAGTTGATAAGATGCTGTCGCTTGATTTTGATGTTAGATCTCGTTAAGACTATTTGACTTTATTTCAAATGAAATTATTTATATTTGATAACATTATTTTTTTTTAGTTTATGGCCTGGTATCTAGACCTTTAGGCCAAGTCTTGAGTATTTTTATTCGGTTTATTATAATTTCTCCAAATGTATAATTATCCTTCATAGTTCACTACTTCACAATATGTTGATGCGTCACATTGTGCAGCCCTTGGGAGATTTTGACGGCAACTTGAGCCAGCAGACAGCTGACAGTTGGCGATGGTATCTAAAAGCGCCTATACAAACAGCTATCTTGAGAATCCATCACCATCAGAGCACTTGTTTTACCATTTCCACTAATAGTTCACATGCGTAGACAGTTAATACATAAAATCGCACCACTTTTACATATCAAAATCCACTTCAAACTATTATTTAAACTATAAAACAGGAGCAGCAAACCGCCGCCGATCAAGTTCCCGCCAAAACTTTTTTTTTTATAGTATAAGGGTGACAAACGAGCACACAGTCCACCTGATGGTAAGTGGTTGCTGCGGCCCATAGACATCTACATTTATCTTCTATTACAAATCAAAATGTAGATGCGTTGTCACCCGTGAGGACTAAGATGGAATGCCTCATTTCCAGTAAAAAGGGCCTCCGGCCACCTGCAATTGATAAAAAACTCCTTGATAACATTACATGGTTAACCATGATTGCCATATTTAAACATTCTTTAATAATTTTAGATATGCATACACAATTGCACTTTTAATAAAAATTAAATAATTTCAAAGAACAAATAAAAAAAAATACGCATAAAGCCAGAAGTGAAGTCGACGCTAAGACGCTTGGTGAGTGCAGGTGGCCGGAGGCCCTTTTTACTGGAAATGAGGCATTCCATCTTAGTCCTCACGGGTGACAACGCATCTACATTTTGAATTGTAATAGAGGATAGATGTAGATGTCTATGGGCCGCAGCAACCACTTACCATCAGGTGGACTGTGTGCTCGTTTGTCACCCTTATCCTATAAAAAAAAAAGACGAAAGCTATTATGAAGAGTTATTTTTATATATTTTTATTAGTTTTAGTTCCTTGAAGTCGGCTTTTCCCTTTGATCAAAAGTCTCATTTTTTGACTCTTTTGCGAGGACTAAGGGATATAAAAAGCTTGAATGACGTTACGTGAGTATTTACATTAAAAACTTACGTATATTTATTTTTCCACGCTTGGGAGTCATTGCTTTTTACAAATTTATATATTGGCCCCTGCAATAACTAAGTATACACTATTTAATAAAAAAAGAATCAATAAAATTGCACAAGGTGTAAAATTAAACATTTTGTACAACCGACTTCAATATAAACAAAATGAGATCATCATCATTGTAGTCGATGGCAATTAATTACACATTATTAAGGATACACAGTACGCGAGCAACCCGGGTTCGATCCCCGCCGGCACTAATGAAATTGTTAATTGCAATTTTTATTGCTGATTCACTAGGTGCTTGGCGGTGAAGAAAAACATCGTATAGAAACCTGCATGTCTAAGAAATAAGACAAAAATATTTAGGAGACTTCAAAGTTCGCCAACACGCATTGGGCTAGCGCGGCGGATACTTCCTTGCTCTAAAACCGTCTCAGGAATGAGAGGAGGCCTGTGCCCTGCAGTGGGACGTATGTATATAGGCTGCTAACTCAAAACGACCGGTCAGATCTTGATCAAATATATATGGGACCACATAAGAAGTACCAGTTTTCAAATAAAAGAAGAACCATTGAAATAGGTTTACCTATAAAAAGTTCTGAGATAACACACTTTAAAAAAACAATCTAATTGAGAACCCCCTCTTTTTTTGAAGTCGGTTGAAAAAATATGATACACGGCAATTGAGATTCTCCTCCCTTTCTTTGAATGTGACTACAATTTAATAACAACCACTTCACTGGACACAAGCCTCCGCTCTGCAGATAGACAGCTAGTCCATCGTGCTGATATAGGGTATTTTGACGAAATTTATGTTTTCGTAACATTTTTTTTTAAATAAAACTGAAGTGGCAAACGAACATACAGCCTACCTTTCGGTAAGTGGCAACTGCAGCTTTTGGACACTTGCAACCAACTTTATACAAAGAATGCTACAGATGCTTCATCATCTCCGAGGGCTTGGATGGAATGCCCCACAGCCTGTGATTACATTGGCACTCTATATAATTAAGAACGAAACACAGCAGTGCAGCAGCTTTTGCTTGGTGGTATAAACATGTAAGAGGGTGGTAATTATGCAGACGGTTTTTTTAGGTAGAAAATAAATCCTTGGTGACCCCAATCTGGTTAAAACTAATCTCACCATTCCCGAACACAGGAGTAAAGTAGCCAGCCGTTCGGTTTTATACTTGCATCACTTAACTCCTCTCTCCCTTTTGCGCCTTTGGACAACCAGGCGCTCGGCCAGTCTGCACCCTTTCGTTGTCGACTTACATTCGAATCAAGTAACAACAAAATACTAGAATAAGTAAACATTGTTTTTGAATAGGCAGACAGATGCTTGTCTTTTCATCCAATTACAATGTGAGCGTCTTCAAGGCAAGAGTGAATAGGCTTTTATTAAGTTAGTGCGCTTCACCATCTTCGGCTGTATCACCACTTACCATCAGGTGGTAAAGTAGTCAAATGCTAACTTAGAATAGTAAAAAAAACTAGAATTGTCAGACATGCTGTTGTTATATTTTATTTTACTACCAAACGCATAAAATTGGAACTACTAAACAATGTTTTTAATGCCGGCGGTGATGGAATTCGAACTATAAATAAATTGGTCCCTTACTCCGAAATTTACGTCTATCGCTTAGCCCTAAGTTACACGGCCAACTTTGCAAAAATACTCAATACTTAATCTGTATTATTATATTATATTTGTATCCGTGCATAACATAGTAGAAAGGATATCAAGGTAAAATGAAGACGACGTCTATTGTGTTTATTAATATATTATAGTTATTATTGCATATAAAGTCACTGCAAAGACTAAATACAAGTTTCAACAATATTACTTTGTGCAGAAAAAGGCTGAATACAATTCCATTAAAGAAATGAGTCGAAGAAATCTTTTCTTCGGACCCTGGACAACAAATTATTAAGGAAATTATAGCGAGAGCTCTTAACAACACTGATCGTTCTGCTTCTATCTTTCTAACCAAATAGTCAGATATTTCCGCCTGACTTGTTTCGTAAAACAGATTCTAGATTGAACCTAATACTAATTATAAACTACTTTATTAATTAGACGGAATATCTAGAATTTAAAACAGAAACTTTAACTTCTTTATTATCTCATTTGTCTTAACAATAATTAAATATTATAATTATTGTGTAAGGATTTAATAGAGCTTTCTGTGTATTTTTAATAAAATTTTGTTCAAAATGTTTGAGTGAAAACAATTTTGCTTTATGTTTTATTTCAATGTTCAGGTTTTATTTATTGATATGTACTATATTATGCAGTATGATTTTTTAAAATCATTTTTTAACGCAGATGTGAACCTTCCATAGCATTGAAATTTGTTGAATATATCTTTCTTCTACCGATTTCAAAAAGGAGACGGTATTCAATTCTACTGTTTATTATGTGTGTTACCTTATAACTTTTTTCTGGGTGAACCGATTTCGATGACTCTTTTTTCAAAAAGCTTTTAAAAAAATTACTTCGCAAACATCCGCGATTTAAAATAAAATTATGTGTCTTACCTAGTATGAAGAGCACCTCCCGCTCTCCCTCAATTGCGTGCACTATCCCCGTCACCACTAATCCTAGCACCGCTACTCCCAACACCACTACACTAGGCAAGACACACCACTGACGACAATACGACACGTGTTTCGCCTCTACACGAGGCATCTTCAGGTGATGTAGACTCTACGGTAGCTAACCGCTAAGTGTAGGTCTTAAGACTTACACTTAGCGGTTAGCTTTTATATAATGGATTTCCGCAAAGTAACGCCTGATTCTATTAATTTATTAAAAAGGCTAGCACGGCCGACCAGGCAAAACTCTTTCACTTGAAAGCTGGTGCTTCCCACGTGGTCCCATATAAATTTGTCCATATAAAATTTGGTCAAGCATTGACCAATAGTTTTTGAGTTATTCTTCATAATTTATATTGAAGTCGGTTATACAAAATTTTTAATTTGAAGTTATTTTTTTATAGGAGAGATATTTTTCAAACGAGCATACGTCTCACGGTGATTACCGCCGCCCATGAACAACTGCAACTCCAGGGGAATTACAGGTGCGTTGCCGGCCTTTTAAAAAGGAGTAGGTACTCTCTTTTCTTGAAAGTCCCTAAGTCGTATCGGTCCGGAAAAATCTCTGGTGGTAGTCGATTCCACAAGAAAGTTGTGTGTGGAAGAAAACTTCTTTTAAATCGCATTATTAATTATCGCAAATTAAATGGATGGTATCGTGAGTTTTGTCGCGATCTTATTAAAATATAATATTATTAAAATATGTATTATTTAAATATAATTTATAATAATACTTAGGTATATGTATGTACATTGCCGTGTAGTGGCGATGTAAAAATATGCACTACCTCATACCATCCTTTGGGTGTATAAAGTATATATACGGTAGGTACTTATAACAAACAATTTTGAAAATTTTTGTTTGTCTGTCTGTTTGTTCCGGCTAATCTCCGAAACGGCTGGACCGCTTTTGACGGAACTTTCACTGATAGATAGCTGATGTTATAAGGAGTAACGTAGGCTACTTATATTTTAGAGGAATAGTTAGGGTTCCGCGCAACAAAATTAAAACCCTAGGTACATTTAAAGTCATAAAACTTAATAATATTTATAGTGAAAAATTTTCTTCCCGTTTCCAATACAACTGGAGTAATATAAAATAATTCACATGAAACGTGTTGAATCCCATAATCTCATTACATTCATAAAATGAAATAACATTTATTGAAATGAAATGTCTTTATTTGTTCGATTTAAGAAAATTAAATGTCGTTTGACAATTAATGTTATTTTTTTAATCTACTATCGTTTCAAAATGGGGTTCCTCTGACCGAAAAAAAGAAACGGCGAAAGAAACTCCATTAAAACGATATAGTACTCGTTTAAATATGCATACTTAGAAACGTATGAAACGCTGTAATTACTAAGAAATATACAGTAGGAAGAAGATTAAATTTCCTTACACCTACGTTAAAGGGAATGATATTGAATGGAATGGAATATTTTCTTTTCAATATAGCTTACAAATAGAAGAAGAAGTCTAGCGCCAGTATTCTAGTGGCAGGCGCGGAACTACTTCTAACACAAGCATTTTAAGCTTACCAGAAGTGCTTTGTAGTTTTTTTTATGTGATTGAGCCATGCTGCAGCTATATTAGTAGTAGGTATAGTCGTAACACGAATGAGTCGGCTCGACTGGGGAAGCACCACGCTCTCACAGAATACCAACGTAAAATAACAGTTTAACGCTGCTGTGTTTCGTATGGTGAGTGTAGAGAACCGGAGACCTTTTTACTGGAAAAGATACATTCCATCTTAGTCCTCACGGGTGACAACGCATCTATATTTTGATTTGTAATAGAGGATAGATGTAGATGTCTATGGGCTGCAGAAACCACTTACCATCAGGTGGACTGTGTGCTTGTTTGTCACACTTATGCTATAAAAATAAAAAAGTGGTTGAAGTTAATATTAGTAATGTTTAAAAGCATTACTATTATTAAAAAAAATCTTGTTGAAAGTCATTTTTTACTTTACCTCTGTTTCTGAATAAAAACTGTTCTGGTAAGGACCAGCAAGAAACCCAACGGGAAATTGTTTTGTTCAAAGTAAAATATTACAATAAAACACAGATTGTACAAACTATGTACTTACAAAACTTATTTAAAAAACAGCTTGGAAGCGATCATTTCATTTACAGGAGTTATTATCAACGATTTATTAATTTATTTAATAACTAGCTGTTCTACCGACCCTAATTCCCTAATCCCTAATTCCCTAATCCCTTATTCCCTAATCCCTAATTCCCTAATCCCTAATTCCCTAATCCCTAATTCCCTAATCCCTAATTCTTTTTGTAGAATATAAGTAGCTATAAGTTACTCCTTATAACATCAGCTATCTGCCAGTGAAATTCCCGTCGAAATCAATCCAGCCGTTTTGGAGATTAGCTGAAACAAACAGACAGACAGACAGAAAGGAGGACAGATTTTTTTTAAAAAATCGTGTTTTTGTCATAAGTACCGTATATACTTTCATATGCATATAGTAAAAAGCTTTTATTTTGACATTACAAACAGACACTTCAATTTTATTTATTTGTATCTATAGATAACTATTTTTATACAGTTTTTCTTTAATAATCCTTTTTATTTATTTCAACAGAGTACCAGTTTGAATTACAATATAATTTCTTCGTGCCAACAATCATCATTTTGTTTGTCTTGATAAAGAACTGTGTAAAAATTGTGAAACAGAATGTTAAACATTTTTTTGACGTTTACATTATATCAAGTTTAAACTTGCTAACAGATAGACCTAGTGATAATAGAGAGACTTGGTTTCGGCTGGTCTCTAAGTGGGCAGTAGTAATGTCATTTACAGGTAGGTACATAGGGCCGGCGGGAGCGGAGCCCTAATGACGCAGCCCCTGATTACCGCCACGCCCCGACGCAGGGCTGCCTCGCCTTCGCTTCCACCATAACTGCGGACTGAAGGGCTCCGGGTAGAATTAAAAAGTTAAGCGAAATACACAAGTGTGAAAGTTATATTGATGTAGCTGAGAGGTAGAGTTGCATGTGTTAACAGCTTAGAAACGTGTTTATGTATTTGTGTAATTTTTAAAATTGCTAAAAGAAATTTTAGAAATGGATCGTGTCATTTATAGGTGACTACATTTTTTTCTTATAAAACTGAAGTGGTAAACGAACTTGCAGTCCATCTGATGAAAAAAAATAATTAAAAAAAATAAAGAATAGACTGAATTGACTTTTGTTACGGTAAGACAGTGCGATTTACCGTCTGGGTTTCATCACCACTTGCCATCAGGTGGAATTGTGGTCAACCACTGACTTGTAATAAGTAAAAAAGATAGTAATGGCCTTCATCCGCATCGTACAATTTTTATAAGCCTGAAATCTGTTTTTGTATAAGTAAGAGTAACAACGAGCTCAAATTTCACCTGATGGTAAGTAGATGCTGTGACCAATAAACACCTAAGTCTATAATCGTATAAGAACATCATTTAAAATTTTGTACTACCGACTTCAATATATATTATTAAGGATAACTCAAAAACTACTGGTCAGACCTTTATATGGGACCACATGAGAAGCACCAATATTCAATACTCAATAACTTTATTGCATTCCATAGGTTACAAAAGGTGTTACATAGTTTTATGGTATCTCTATGGGCCCTGATGGGCACAGCAATATTATGAAGAAGGACCATTTGTTATTATAATTATTGCTATTTTTAAATAATTATTTAATATCAACATTAATTATATTATTTAAACATACACACATTGAATTTTAAATACGGTTATTATAATTGTTATAATTTATTAATGAATTGATTTTGACATTTAAGGTATTATTGTAATTAGTATAATTAGCACAGATGAATTTTTATTAAATTAATTGAATCATTTTAAATTTTATTTGAATTTTTTATTCTAATTTATTTAGTAGGATGGCATTTCATTATTACGTATCATATTTATATTTACATATTATTTATATTATAATATACTTTTATCTTCTAAAAATTCAGAAGTATTATAGTATCACTTGTTTATAAGTAGTTGCTTTAATTTTTTTACGAATTGTTTTTCGTCTTTAATGTTTTTTTATATATTCGGGTAATTTATTATATTCTATTTTTATAGACATTGCGAATGGGCTGGAAGATTGAGATTTTAGTTTTGAAATTGGCAGCACTAGTTTGTTTCTCTGTCTTAGATTCCTAGATATGATGTCATCGCGTTTTGTGTAGAAGCTTGGATTTTTTTGACAAATTTGCATAGTTCCAAAATATAGATACAGGGCAGGCTTAAAATGTTATACTTCTTGAAGTAAGGCTTATAGCTTTCTGTGTTTTGTATATTAGCTATGATTCGTATTTTTCAGCTTTCCCAGCTTTCAATTAAAAAAAGAATCATCGAAATTGATTCACCAGAGAAAAAAGTTATGAGGTAACATATAAAACATAAAAAATAACGGAAAAATCATACAGTCGAATTGAGTACCTTTTCGTAGCCGGTATAAAAATGCAGATACCTTGGAATTTCCTAAATACTAAGATGGAATACCCCGTTACCAGTAAAGGATGTGTTGAATAAATAGATTAGTCAGCCTATTTAAAATTCCACTGTTGTCCTACAGAATAGAATAGAATAGTATCATTTTAATTCAATATAGATTATAGTACATAATACTTATTGAAAGTCATTTTTTACTTTTACCACTGGTTCGCAAAAAAACTTCTGTCCTAAACCCAACAAGAAACCCAGCGGTACTTTTTTTTAAAAAAAGCACAATTTACTATATAATATTTTATACAATTCTTATAAAAACATTTAGAAACAACATGGTAGTGATCACCTCATTCCCAGGGGTTATGATCAGTCATGTACTCTTTAGTAGTATAATAACCCTTACTAGACAATTTTTGTTCAATAAATAATTTAAACCTTTTGATAGGAAAGGTCTGCATATTTACAGCATCTCATTAACATCAGAGGAGGCGCAGGTTTCTCTAAGAAAGATTTCGTAAAAATCATCTTGGCATTTAAACCCAAGCTCTCAGATGGTTGAAGGTCAGGAACGGGAGAGTAAAAGATTATGATAGAAGAGGGCAGAATATTATATACGGCATCTGTTTTTTCATCAGATTACAAAGTGGGTGTCTTTAAGGCAAGGAGTCAGTGCGTTTCACAATCTTCGGATGCATCGCCACTTACTATCAGGTGGGATAGCAGTCAAGCATTTGATTATAATAGTAAAAAATATTATGAGACTAGGGTATGAATCTATCGAAGTAGGATCGGAAAGTATAATGTATTTAGCCATGCCATTAGTAAAAAACCATTAAATTAATTTAAAGGCTTATTTTGGAACATATTTAATATTTAAATAATACATATGTCAATTGTGGGTTGGATCTTGTTTGCGTGATTGCTTTTTACATGGTAGAGCCACGCTGCAGCAATAGTAAGGCTGCAGCACGATTGGGTTGGCTTGACCGGGGTAGAACCACGTTCTCACAGCATACTAGTATAAAACATCAGAATAGAGAACCGGATATTCTTTTTACTGAAAACGAGACATTCCGTCTTAGTTCTCAGGGATGTGCATTTTTGTTTTAATCGGTGATAGATGTACATAGATGTCTATGGGCCACAGCATCCACTTACTATTAGGTTGAGTGGGTGCTCGTTTGTCACCCTTATCATATGGAATATTATGGAAGAAACCATTGGTAAGTTGCAATCCTGGAATAGGATATAAGTATTACCTGGTGGGGAAAACTATTTAGGTAATTTATAGATCTAAATAAAGGCAGTAATTTTAATAGCAATATCTAAAAATCAAGGAATCTTCCGATAACTTTGTCGGAAAATAAATAATCTTTCAACTGTATTTTATGCCTGTATCGTGGAGGGTTTTACAGGTTTTATAGGTTTTATAGGTTTTTTGATATATTACATAGGGAGAAAACTTGTTCAGTGCAGGAATCGAACCCGCCACCCACAGCCAAAATCATCCACTACATTCCCGAGCCTGAATGTCGTTTTATTGGATTGTATGTATCGCTGTTATTCTGCAAATTCTAGATGGTAAGTGTTATCTCATTGTGCTCGATTGAAGGTTTCGATGAAGCTTCATGGCCGAATTGAGCTGACTGAATCTTGGTAGTATTCCAGCATCCATTTTTATATTATAACATTTTCTATCTATTGTACCGTTAACTCTTACTGCGATAAAATTAGTCGTTACAGGTTTATTTGTACTTCTACTATGTGGTAACTCATGATAGATATATTTGGGACTATAGTCACTCCTGCTTGCGCAGCTTAACGGGCGTGGTTCTAACCACCGATACGCTAACAAAACAAAAAAAAACAAAATAACAATATATTTTCTTCTATATTACGGCCGGGGGTGATTGGAGAAACAATCAACCACGCAATCAACCAGAAATTGTTACGGCCGTCAGTTGCCCCGACAGAAGTCAACTGTACTAGGGCCCATCAGTAGCACACTCGACGGGCAACCAGAGGGTTCGGGCCCAAATGAGACTATAGAGACTAGGGTATACTAGCGTTTTAAGATTCATTTATATATTTTGTAATCATAGTTCGTTTCATTCGTTATTTTGGTTTTTATTACCAAGTCATTGACATTGATTTTGAATTTTATAATCGTGAAAACAAAAAAGGACGAGGGATCCAGTTTGACTGTATGTTTTTTGTATTTATCTATGTGACGCGAATATCTTCGTCAATTGTGAACCGATTCTGATGATTTCTTTATTAAATATGTTATTCAGGGGTTTTATATAAACTAAGAGTGGAAAAATAGGAGATGAAGTTTTAATGTAGCTATTTAAACGTCATTAAGATTACATGTTAGATTCGTTAGTCCATTCAGAAAAAAAAGTATTTTTTCTAGCTTGGCGTGTCTTTGTGCATCGTTGTTATCTGATATAGTTTTGGCTTTCTATACATTAACACATTGATACCAGTGTGACATTCTACAAAATTTAATGTATACAAATAAATAACGTTCAAGGCCGGACTTGCGCGTTATAGAGTAAGCAGCTACCCCGGCGTGAAGTACCATTGCACTATTGCCAGAACTAACTTCCTTACAATTGTTTTGGATAACTTCAGTTTAGATATCTTGGAACATAGGCATTATTTTTTTAACAATAAATGAATTAAAATGTTGAGTTTTATATGGTGGCATAAAATTAGTAAAGGACTAAATATACATCAACTTACTATTAAAGTGAATTTTTTAAATAGCTTTATAATATCCTCCAAACTCAACTTCAGTCATGGCGACCAGTCCACACTGAAAGCTAGCCATCTGCGCAGTTCAGAAATATAGTACCTAATTGTATGCGCAAACACAGGTGCTAATCATAAGATGACCATGATGATCTGCCTCATGATTAGCGGTTGCTTTTGCGACCACTAGAACAAGATGGCTTCATACCCTTGAGCTTAATGTCGGCTCGCTCAAGGTTATGCTACATTATATGTCTGAGTTGGTATTTCACTAATTAAAGCATCTTCATAGTAAACAACCAAATAAGTTTAGAACAATAAAATTTTATTTGCCGCTACAAAGACCTTCATAATCTTCCCCTGTTTTAGGAAGCCTAGATATTCCCACTACAAACAGTTATTCCGTTCTTTTTCCATGTATTTCATTCTAGATATTTTTAATAAACCTGAAGAGACAAATGAGTTTACAGTCTACCTTGGCAAGTGGCTACAACCTGGAGCCAACTTCAAATGAAGAAAGCTACAGATGCGTAGTCAGTTTTAGATTAAATGCCTCACAGGCTGCAATTAAACTGTGTCCCCATACCCTTCAGATCAGAACGTGGCAGAGCACGCATTGTACTATTGTGTGACAGAAATAGATAAAAAGATGGCACCTATTCAGACAGATCCCTGGTCCAAAAGAGACTCCTACCACCTAGTTAACAAAACAAAAAATACATAAAACAAACATTTACGTTTAGCAAGGGCACATGCCCGTGGTACATCCTCGTTATTATTGGTGATAAACAGCACCACCACTTTTTTAAAGAATAAGGGTGACAAACGAGCACATGTACCACCTGACGGTAAGTGGATACTGTGGCCCATGGACATCTACATCTATCCTCGATTAAGAATCAAAGTGCAGATGCGTTGCCATCCATGAGGACTAAGATGGAATGCCTCGTTTCCAGTAAAAAGGGTCTCCGGTTCTCTACACTCACCATACGAAACACAGCATTGAGATGATATTTTACGCTGGTGGTGGTCTCACAGAATGAGAACATAATCCTTCCCCGGTCTAGCCGACCCATTGGTTCTAAAACCTACCAACCAACTTCTTCGTTTCGTTTCAAAGTGAAAATGCCAGTGTAATTACAGGTTGTAAGACATTTCATCTTAGGCTTTAGTGTCCAGTGTTACTAAACTCATGCGTTAAAGGTAGGCATTGCTACTGTTTAAGATAATATGAGAACAGCTAAAACAATGCTGTGGGTATAGTAAGAGGCGACAGAGGCAATTAAACTGGAGAAGGCAGAAGAATCTTCCTGATAACATCTCAAAATAGAAAACTGCGGTTGCCAAGCCGCCTGCCAAGCGTACCAACTGCTGCAAATATTCTCCCTATGAGGCAATCTATGGGGAAGGTCTATCGGCAGCAGTGGAACTTTTGATTGTCTATGATTAATGAAATAATAATGAACTAAAACAGAACACGAAAACATTTTATTGCAGTAAAATTAAAGATAGGTTTTGTTGATATTGTAAATTGAAATTTAAATCAGGTGTTGTGTGTCGGAAATTGAACAAGTTCTTCTCCATATAACATTCGCAATGCCTGCTGGTGTTGGGTAGTGGCGTCACCAGTGAAAAAATCATTCACTATATCAGGCGTCCAACATGATATGGGTAATTCTTTCATCGTGATGAAGTCTACATGTTTTTTTTATAGGATAGGGTGACAAACGAGCACACAGTCCACCTGATGGTAAGTGGTTGCTGTGACCCATAAACACCTACGTCTATCCTCAATAATGAATCAAATTGCAGATGCGACAACGCATCAACCCGTGCGGACTAAGATGGAATCCCTCGTTTCCAGTAAAAAGGGTCTCCGGTTCTCTACACTCACCATACGAAACACAGCAGTGTTAAGCTGCCATTTTACGCTGGTATTCTGTGAGAGAGCTGGTACAAGTGTAAGAAATAGACTACTTTGATGATATGTGAAGTCCACCAGCACACATTAAAGCAGCAAGGCGGAATTACTGCTCCATAACTCTCTCAGATTAGACAGTACATATGTTCCTAGTGGTAGGATGTATAGACGCTGTTTATTTAACTTTTTTTTAAATATACGTGATCACTTTCCACATACTTGGTAGGCCTATGACCAGCAATACACTTAAATAAACTTTGGTAGAAGAATTTACAGCATAATGAATTATCAAAACTTTAAAACTATTTAAACAAATGGAGTAGAGCTTGAGAAGAAAACCGAATAGTTGGTGGTTTCAAAAGATTTGTTTATAGTGTATTTTTATATAAATAAATTATTAGATAGAGGATTATTGTTTTTTTTTATGTATGTAGATGGCATTATTTATTTGTTAACGATAAAACTACGGTACAAAATTATATTAATCTATACATATAAATTGAAGTGTGTGTCTATAATATATTACTTATAACTTCATATATACTTCAATTTATATGTAAGTTGAAATAAGTGGCTTCTATTAAGATCAGGAGGTTATTTGCATGTTAACACATAAACAATTTTTTTAATTTTTCGTATGTCTATCTGTCTGTTTCTCTGTCCGGGCTAAAATTTGGAATGGCTGAACTGATTTTGATGAAACTTTACAAACATAGAGAGCAATACAAGAAGGGATCTAGGTTAGGTATATTTTGTCCGAAAAACTTCAAGAGTTTTTTAAGAACCTAAAATTTTATAAAATATAAGATTATTTTAAATCTAAATAACCTATACATCCCATTCAGGCGAAGCCAAGGCCGGTCACTAGTTTCAAAATAAGACATTTGACAGTGCGAGCCTTGATTATATTGAAAAAAATACGTACCTACTGATTCATAAACTTGACGTCACTTGACATTTTCTTCCATCTTGTTTTGATGTTGTCACGTTAAAATGGCTGCACAAACTTTTGTAACAAACAATCACGATATAAAATTAATTTTGCCACCAAAATGACAATTTTTAAATTCAATTAATTAAGCTATCGATAAAAACACGGCGCCATTACAACTGGCGCAAACGCATTCGGGAAACAATAGCATGAGGTTTCGCGCGGCCATGTTCGCACACATTACCGTCAGGCAATCACTGCGCGCCCAATGACGCAAGCCGTCAGCCATTGGCGCGCTGCCCCTTAAAAATTAACTCTTAACGACCACCACTAATTAAGGCGGCCACACCTTCAATTGGCTCGACGAACTGAACGTAGATTCGTTCAATAAGTCATTCGTGCCGGGTGTACACTGATGTCAAATCAAAGCGATATTATAGTCTTTATAATGGACTATAATAAAATCCATTATATTTATTTTTTTATTATATTATATTTTTTTTCTTTATTTTTTTTTTTTGATTTTTGTCAAAATGACATGCCAATCCATCATACCTTATACTAATTACTGCTAACACTATAACAAAATAAAAATGTATAATTGAGAGTATTAATTAAATTACTAACCTAAAAAGAAATTTATACTAGATTGAGAAGATAATTATTCCGTCCTAGAAGAAAGCCGGAATAACTCTCTTGACATCTTTGATTTGGGGTTTGATAAAACCATTTGCACTAGATCGACATTCAAAACATTTGCGTTAAATTCTTTCAACACAGCCTGTCTATCTTTTTCATTCTTGACACACGCCATCAACAAATGGTAAACATCTTCAATTTTGTTGCATACATCACAATTCGGTGAAGGTTTATTTCCCAATATCTTATATTTAACGTATTAGGCAGTCAATCGTGTAGTGGCGATGTAAGAATATCCACTATCCCATATCGACACGTGGGTGTCGTAAGAGGCGACAGAAGAAACTGAACCAGGAGATAGTTAGCAGCATCTTGCTATTAACAAGCCTTTATATTCTTTATTATACAAACATTAGATAATAAGGTGTCCCATAGTGAAAAGTAAGTCAAATGTAGACATTAATACACCTATCGCTTTTTATTTCTAATACTACATATCGCTTTTTATTAGTAAAAAGTTGCTTTATTATGGTATCAGTTAAAAGTTAAATAGGTACCTAATCATCAAAATTCTGCCGCAACTTAGTTTGTATATTAACACAACAAACTATATTTTTTAATAAAGTATGGGTGATAACGAACACACAGTCAACCTGATGGTAAGTGGGTACAGTAGCCCATGGATATCTATATTTAAAAATGCAGATGTGTTGTCACCCATGAGGTCTAAGATGGAATGCCTCGTTTCCAGTTAAAATGGGTCCCGTTTCTCTATAGTCACCATAAGAAACAGAGTAGTATTAAGTTGCTGTTTCACGCTGGTATTCTGTGAGAGCGCGTTCCTACCCCTGTCGAGCCGACCCATTCGTGCTACAACCACAATACGAGTTTATATCTCTGTCACGTATGAAAATTAAACAATTTTTTTACCACAAACGTTGTTTCTCAGGACGATATGTAAGTAGGTAGGTATACAGCAAGCAGGCAGTTGCAGTAGGCCCACAACATCTACTTAAATATAGTACTACTATACTATATAAATATAGTAATATTATGTGCTCGTTTGTCACCCTTTTTCCATACAATTCCATTATAATTTATTTAGAATTATATATGTAATAGTTACAGGTAACAAACCTTCGTGTTTCATTGGTAATCCCCCGTGACTTCAAACACTTGCAGTTATTAAAAATATTACTAAAATAGAAGAATGAAGTCGAGTCAATATTTATAAAATATTAAACCATTCATTGCATTTTCTTAATTATTATAGATGGTGTTGTGTGATAGCTGAGGTAGCTCTAGACTTAGTGGTCGGGTGAGACCTAAGTTCGACCTCCGGAGACACCAATGACATTGTTAATTGCAAATCTAATTGCCGATTCACCACGTACTCGGCAATCAAGGAAACATCGTGAGGAAACACTGTACCATTTAACGTTACCCTCACACTAGGATTTTCTCCTGTACTGTGGATTTAGTTTACATACACACATTTCTCAATTCACAAGGACAAACATCCAGACCCGGAACAATTATTTGCAGGCCATATAAATACTTGTTCCGTGCGGAATTCGAAGCAGCGGTCCTCAGCGTCGAAATCGAGTCTAAACTTAGAAACGAACTTCCAGTCTACCAGATGGTACATGGCTACTGCAGCTTATACAACTCACTTCAAATAAAGAAGTCTACAGGTGTTGTCACCTCTGAGGTGTCTCTAGATACCTTGCAGACCGAAACTCTGCAGTGTACGCACTACTGTGTTTTGGCGCTAGAACCTCCCTACAAACACATACAACATAGGATGACTCATAGACACCTTTACTCGATTAATAATCAAAATGCAAATGCATTTTCACCCTCAGAATGTCACGGTAGTATCAAGGCTTAAATAGAATCCAGTAATAACAGTGGTAGAGCCACGTGCCGGCCTTTGCTGTCGCACGGATGAGCCGGATTGAACCGGGGTGGTACCACGACCTCACAGAATACCAGCGTGAAGTAGAGGTTTAGCTCTGCGTTTCGCTTGGTGAGTGCAGGTGGCCGGAGTCCCTTTTTACTGGAAATGAGGCATTCCATCTTAGTCCTCACGGGTGACAACGCATCTACACTTTGATTTGTAATAGAGAATAGATGTAGATGTCTATGGGCCGCAGCAACCACTTACCATCAGGTGGACTGTGTGCTCGTTTGTCACCCTTATCCTATAAAAAAGAATCTCCGGTTCTCATCGCTTCACCATATGAAACAACAACATTAAGCTGCTATTTGACGCTGGTGTTCTGTGAGAGCATCGCCCTCCCCTGGTCAAGCCAACCCATTCGTGCTGTAACCATAATATAGCTGCAGCGTGACTCTACCAATAAAATATAGGCTATGATATTTCCATTGAAGAGCTCAGAAGTGACAACGTTTCTATTGTCATCTTTTTTCATTTTTGTAGATGTTCATTAATCTATTATTTAATATTTTTGTCTAAATAATTGATGCCCATAATTTTAACACGTCCAAGAATTCAAGATTCCAAAGTACAGACTCCAACAAGAGGTAAAATTAAAAATGCAACCTAGTCAGACCTTGATCAATCTTATATGGGACCACATGAAAAGCACCAGCTTTCAAATAAAAAGAAAAATCATAAAATCCGCTCGCCTAGAAAAAAAATGGTAACACACATAAAAAATACAATCGAATTCAGTACCTCCTCCTTTTTGAAGTTGGTTAAAAAATTAGCGGCTTATTTTTGAATGGATTTATAATTAAGTATTTACAACAAAAATCCCTGCAATATTACTGATGTGCCTTTGCTTAAATTCAAAGTGCATGTAAAAATCAATTTTATGAACATCGTTAGCGTTACAGCCTATTAAAGTCCACTGCTGAACACAGGCCTTCTCCATAAATTGACTCAAAGTATTTGCCAAAATTGCCACGCTTGGCTAACGGGCTTGCAACCGCAAGTTTTCTACTTTTAGTCGTTAACAGGAAGACGCTGCTGCCCATCTCTTGATTTGTTTTCCTCTGTCGCCTCTTAAGAC
This sequence comes from Parnassius glacialis, assembly GCA_033319125.1. Classification (NCBI taxonomy): domain Eukaryota; kingdom Metazoa; phylum Arthropoda; class Insecta; order Lepidoptera; family Papilionidae; genus Parnassius; species Parnassius glacialis. The sequence goes on along the minus strand of JAVANC010000022.1, from coordinate 827,436 downwards.
ACCCACGGCATGGTATGAGGTAATGTATTTACAACTTGTGGGTTTCTTGTTGTTTCTGCTTCAACAGTGGGAACTTGTGGAAGCGATGGCGTAACTGTACGTATGTACTTGGGAGAGGTCACGCTGCAGTTATAATATAGTTGTAGCAAGGATCGGTCATCTCGACCAGGGAGGGACCACGCTCTCACAAAATACCCGCGTAAAATAGCAGCTTAATGCTGCTGTGTTTCGTACGATGGGTGTAGAGAACCGGAGACTCTTTTCACTGGAAACAAGGCGTTTCGTCTTAGTCCGCAGGGTTGACAACGCATCTGCATATTGATTGTCAAAAACAAATAAGACTACATGGTACAGAGCCACGCTGCAGTTATAGCAAAGGGGAAAACGCGTCTGTATTTTTAATCTTAATTGAGAATAAATGTAGGTATCTATGGACCACAGCATCCACTTACCATCAGGTGGTCTGCGCGTTGACCATTTTTCTATAAAAAAATAGGAAGAATCATTCACTTTGACGTAGAAGCCACTCACCGTCGTAATGTAATCTAGGAATTATCGACATAAATCATTTCACAGAAGCTTATCGGCGTTTCAATTTTGAAATATAAATAACTTAATACTGGTTTTGGCAGTGTTCGCGGCAACAATTTGCGTGGAATATAAATAAGTAGGGTTGTGTAAAGCGGGGTTAGGGGTGGGGGTGAGTGCGGGTGCTCATTAAGGACGTAACGAGCGGCCGCCTGCGCTCCGATACCGCCAATCGCCAGTACAGGCTGCTCGCAATCACACAAGAGAACACCAACAGTGACGGTAAATAATATTTAATGTTACTCGTGTTTTAGTTTTAAATGCTGAACAAAATGTATTGCGATCTACAAACAACAACTTTTTTACGTGGTAGAGCCATGCTGCAGCTATATTAGTAGTATAGTTGTAGCACGGATGGGTCGGCTCGACCGGGGAAGGACCACGCTCTCACAGAATACCAACGTAAAATAGTAGCTTAACGCTGCTGTTTCGTATGGTGAGTGAGTGTAGAGAACCGGAGATACTTTTTACTGGAATAGAGGCATTCCATCTAAGTCTATGGGCCACAGTAACCACTTACCATCAAGTGGACTGTATGCTCCTTTGTCACCTTTATCCTATATATCCTATATCCGCCAAATTTCACGAACACACATCGCGGCAGAACTCCCGATACCATCCACACCATCTGGATAATTGGCGGTCCACCACTGTGCGATTTAGAAGATGTTTTCTTCCTCGCACGACTTCCTTGTGGAATCGATTACCATCAGCGATTTTTCCGGACCGATACGTTTTAGGGACCTTCAAGAAAAGAGCCTACTCCTTTTTTTTAAATCTTTATTTTCAAAAAAGGGGTTTTGTCACACAGTGACTATGTCACCCCCGTAAAGTATACACAAATAATAACAGGAAATTAACGAATGAAGACACAATAATATCGACAGTAATACAACTTCATACAATCAAGTTAAATTTAACGACAAAAATATATATATTATGTTGTAATTAAATCCGGTGATATAATTACACTCATAGGTGGATAATATTACATCTTTCTAATCTCATACTATATCTACTACATATAAATAAACTTTTAAAAGCCTACTCCTTTTTAAAAGGCCGGCAACGCATCTGCAATTCCCCTGGTTCCCCTGGTGTTGCAGTTGTTCATGGGCGGCGGTAGTCACTTATCATCAGGTGAGCCGCATGCTCGTTAGCCCCCTCTCCTATAAAAAATAAAAAAGCAAGAGATGCATTCAGGGCTCTACTTGTGCACTAATATTATGGGTATTTTATTAAATTCTCTTTTACAAACAACAGAAGACATAAGCACTCATGTCCAAGCTTTCGTGGATGACTTACTCTTGACAGGCACTAACAACAATGGAGATCGACTAAAGAAATATCCTCGTTACACCCTGGTGTGGATATCTAAATAGACATATTTTAGAGCAGACTTTTTATATTGATAAACTAAAAAAGTTAAAACAATGCGGTAGGACTCTATTTCGTTCGTATAAACGTTTCGCTTGGTGAGGGCAGGTGGCTGGAGGCCCTTTGTACTGGAAATGAGGCTTCCATCCTAGTCCTCACGGGTGACAACGCATCTACATTTTGATTTGTAATACAGGATAGATGTAGATGTCTATGGGCCGCAGCAACCACTTACCATCAGGTGGACTGTGTGCTCGTTTGTCATCCTATCCTATAAAAAAAAATTCCATCTTAATCCTCAGAGGTTGAAACGCATTTATAGCCTCCTAGGTTTAACGTTGGCTGCAGGTGTCCATGGCCTGCAGTACCCACTTACTATCAGCTGGACTGGATTCATTTCATTAGGTGTGACAGCTCCAACTTGTGATCGTAGTAAGTTTTCACTCTCGTGATCACTGAGAAATCTCTACAATTTTAGTTTATTTGGCATTATAAAGTCAATATAATTATGTTCCTCACTATCGGGGCTAGACAAGATCTACTTTCAGTGGGGTTTTTAAATTCATTAATTTTTTTTTTAAATTCGTATACGTAGTTCGTGCTGCAACCCTTCATATCGAGCTTGGCTCTACCGCTTAACTGGATTCTTCTTCATCTTTTCATTATTGTTTTTATTTTTCTCTTAATAATATATTTGTGAAGAATAAACCCTAAAATAAATTCTTAAGGTAAATTCTTCAGATAATTGGCCATATCTGCCCAGAAAGCCATGACTTCAACTAAATATTAAAATAAATACGTAGAATAATATTTTCAATACTACAGTGTAGTGGCGGTGTGAGAATATCCACTACCCCATATCATCCCGTGAGTGTCGTAAGAGGCGACAGGAGGAAACAAATCTGGAGTTGGGCAGCAGTGTCTTCTTAATAACGACTAAAAATACTGAAAAACTGCGGTTGCCAACCCGCTTGCCAAGGTGGCAACTATAGCTTAGATCCCCTTATGAGGCAATCTACGGCGTATGCAGTGCAGCAATGGACTTTTGATAAACTATAATTTATGAGAATACTATTTTTCCTTCATCATATCGCGGAAGAGCCATGTTGTAGCTATATTATGATATACGCACGGATGGGTCAGTTAGACCGGGGTAGGATTGAGGTGTTTGACGTCCCAATGTCATCAGTCATCAATTATCCCGGCTACTTTTAGTTTTTTAATATTAATTTTTAGTGCGGTCTACACAGAACGAGCTTACAACATCATGAAGTCAAATGCTTGAGTTTGGATTTAATTTAATTTTTTATTAGATCTCAAGCAGATTGCAGTATCCATCCATATTCTCTATACTTAATAATCATTATGTAAACCAGTACGGACTGGGGTTATGATGATTCTTCATAGATGGGATATTGAAGAACGCCGGCACCATACGGCAAATCAGATAGGCAACGTGATCACATATACCTTGTGAATATCTCTGTTAGAGTTTCCTCATAAATATACACAAATTTAAGTCAACCCAAACTTCTTCATCATCATTATTAGCACTAAAAGACCCACTATAATTGTACAAAATTTAACATCTAACGTAAATGCAATATTACCGCCATCTATCGGATGACGTAAGAATTTTTGGTATTTATAAAGGTCCTGTTTCTTACTCTGCTACTTATTAAGTGGCGAAGCTTGCGAAGTCACTTATTGATTTCACGATGTCTGTCCGTCTGTCCGTCTGTCCGTCTGTCCGTCTGTTTGTCTGTTTGTCTGTCCGTCTGTCCGTCCATCTGTCCGTCCATCTGTCCGTCTGTCCCACGATTATCTCGAGAACGGTTTCGAATTTTCAAATTCTGTTTTCAGCAATCGATTACTGATCACCCAAGCATCTGAACCTCCTATTTTGAATTTTTTTTCCGTTAGAAACCGCTACAAAGCTGATTGCTTCGCCACTTTGCTATGCTGTTAGCTTGCTAGGTTTATTAAACTTGTCTAGGCTTACTTTCTGTTCTGATGGTAGGTAAATGATCTGATGACCAAACAGCAGTGCTGGCACTGCTGTGTTCTGTATTATTACAGGATGTGAGGTATTCCATTTTACGAGTAATAAAAGGTGACAACACATCGGCAGCCATGTTTGTTTTAAAGTGGCTGCAGGTGTCCATGGACTGCAATAAGCTACTTATCATCAGGTGGACTAAAAGTTCGCTTTTCACTTCAGTTTTATAAAAGAAGATAGAAATATTATACCATTAGGTTCGTTTTTCACTCTTATAAATATGACAATTACTTTACCCTTTTTAATAGAATAAGTGTGACAAACGAGCACACAGTTCATCGGATGGTAGATAAGTGATAGATGCTATAGCCCATAGACATCGACTTCTATCCTCTAAAAATCAAAATGCAAATACGTTGTTACACTCACCATACGAAAACCCAGAACCATTGAACTGTTTTTTTTACGCTGGTATTGGCTGGTATTCTGTGTTGTAAGTACTTCTCCAGTTGAGCCGACCTTTTCGTGCTACAACCATAATATAGCTGCAGCATGGCTCTATCACCATACCATACTTTAGTATTTAATTACAATGGCAATGTAACATCATCCTGTAGGGTGTCGTGCGCCGAATTACATCGATACAATATTACGATGTGGAACAATCCGCGGCGAACGTCACGATCTCACGTACAGCGGCGCGCGCCGGCTAGGGCTGCCACTGCACAAGGTCAATCATTTTTTCTTCTATTAATTATGTAAATTAAAAAAAACCCAAGTCATAAATTTGTATATTAAAAAAGGTTTTCACTAATAACGTCGGAATTTTCACAAATTTTAATTAGCTTAATGCTTTCTTATATTTACACTGTGATAAAATTAAACGTGATTAAATTCGAAAAATTAGTTTCATTTAAGTAATTTACCAACTTTCTTAGCAGTTAGCCATCACTGAGTCTAATCCAGATGACGCCTCGTTTAGAGGCAGTATAAGCGTATTGTCGACGGTTTGGTGTTTGTCTAAGTTGTGGTAGTGATAGTGAAAGCAGTTGAGGTAGGGAGAGGAGTGCTCTTCAAACTAGGTATAGATACTATATTGATACTTCAATAATGGTACCGACTGTAAATCTAAAAGATCGTCGGTCGAATCCGCTATACGATTACTGTCATAAACTATTACAAGCATATTAAGCTTAACGTGAATATCAATAATGTTAATTGACTTATTAAGATTCAGTTTTATTAAAAATAATCTATTTTAATAAATAGTCTACGTACGCCTAACCCGAGTTTGAACCTTGCCGGCACCATTGAAATTGTTGCTTGCAGTTTTAAGTGTTAATTTATGCTCAACCTCACACAGATTTTTAACATTCCCTATCTTCCCTACCACCTCGGGCAATTAGCCTCCATACGTGCCACTTTTCGTGATACCCGTGATATTTCTACACAACAAGATAAAAGTTCAAATCAAAAGAATCAATTTTTTGATCACCATTAGCCTACCCATAGGCTTTAACTACCTACCTGTTCACGTCAACTTGTCGAAGTCATGCGGAATGTTGCCTTATACGTATACCAATAAAAAGATCGTCATTAACGAGAGATTGTTCATGTCAACCAGCTACGAGATAAAAGTCGGTCCAAAACCAGTTTAGCTTAGCCTTAGTGATCTAAGCTACATCGCTTTGACTGTTGATATATACATATAATCAGTAAAGTTGTTAAAAACTATTTTAACATTTTACATTATTAAAATAAATACGCGTGATAGGGACGTAAGACAATACATTACCTACTCTATTTCGTTAATATTGACTTTTGCTTCCGATAGATGGCGGTGTAATTAACTAATTTCTTGATCATCATTACAGCCTTTCACAAGTCCACTGCTGAACATAGGCCTCCACCAAGGAATTCCACAAAGCCTGGTCCTAAGCCACCTGCATCCATCGACTTCCTGCATGTCTCACCAGGTCGTCACTCCATCTAGTGGGGGGTCGCTTTAAACTTTACCTACCGGTACAAGGTTGCCACTTGAAAACCTTGCTTCCCCATCGGTTGTCGGTTCTTCGAGCTAAATGACCGACCCATTGCCACTTCAGCTTATTAAGCCGTTGGGCTATGTCGACCACTCTGGTTCTACTGCGGATGTCTTCATTTCTAAGTTTATCACGCAGAGAAACCCCGAGCATAGCCCTCTCCATACCGCCAGCAGTGAAGCACCGCGTCTCAGATCCATATGTCATCACTAACAACAAGCAGTGGTTATATTATGTCATTTTCAAGTTTCGAGGTATACCTGGCAAGTAGGTGTGTCAAAACCTCTCGAACGCTGCCCGGCCGAGTTGAATCCATCGATTGACCTCTCGGTCGAAGTTGGACTTACCTAGTATGTTTATCTGGGACAAATAGTGTTTATGATTGTTTTTAAAATATTATATTATTTTGTTTTCATTGTGAGCAACCCTACGGATACGACGCGTTGAATTAGTTTGGGAGGAGTCAATCGGTGGGCGCTCGGTGTCAACTTATAACGAGTTTGGACAAGTCGCTAATGAGTGGAGAGGCTACTCGCAGCGCTCCGCGCATCTGTACCTACTGATCAATTTTAAACAATGCTAATTGTAATATTTCGCAAAGCTTTGTATAATATTTAAAAAGAAAAGTGAAGTTACAGCTTACATACATCCCACGGCTGGGCACATTCTCTCATTTCTGAGATAGTTTTAGGGCGATGAAATGTCCGTCGGGCTGCCCTAATGAGTGTTGGTAGACTTTTTTTTTATAGGATAAGAGTAACAAACGAGCACACAGTCCACCTGATGGTAAGTGATTGCTGCGGCCCATAGACATCTACATCTATCCTCTATTACAAATCAAAATGTAGATGCGTTGTCACCCGTGAGGACTAGGATGGAAGCCTCATTTCCAGCACAAAGGGCCTCCAGCCACCTGCCCTCACCAAGCGAAACGCAGAAGTAAACCTCTACTTCACGCTGGTTTTATGTGAGGTCGTGGTACCACCCCGGTTCGAGCCGGCCCATCCGTGCGACAGCAAAAGCTGCCGCGTGGCTCTACCACTGTTACTGTTGAATTCACTTCAGTTCTTCGATTTTTAAATTCATCAGGCACACAGGGTTCCTCACGATGTTTTCCTTCGCCGCCAAGCACGTATTAGTACAGGGGATAAATGTTAGCTGTTAATTTATATTTACCTAAACATGTCAGTAGATGATCGAAGCATTTGGCTTAGGACCGTGTTTTGTGACAATCTGTGGGTGAGAAATATGTTCTGCAATGGACTTGTGGTCAGCCGCACTAATGATGATGATGATGAAACAAGCTTATGGTCAACTTGATGTTCACTGACAACAGCAGTCCATGGACTCCCGCAGCCAATTTAAAACAACGAATCGCACACATGCGTTGTCATTCCGAGGACTAAGAATGCCTTATAGCCTTCTACCAGCTCTCTTACCTTTCTTCTGGAACAACCTAACAAAAGGACTTCTAATGGAAGCAGAACATTCACTTCTCTCTTTCGGTCTGAGGGGTATTCAGGGGTTGGTATACTTCTACCAGCTCTCTTACCTTTCTTCTGGGACAACCTAACAAAAGGACTTCTAATGGAAGTAGAACATTCACTTCTCTCTTTCGGTCTGAGGGGTATTCAGGGGTTGGCATACTTCTACCAGCTCTCTTACCTTTCTTCTGGGACAACCTAACAAGAGGACTTCTAATAGAAGCAGAACATTCACTTCTCTCTTTCGGTCTGAGGGGTATTCAGGGGTTGGCATACGTCTACCAGCTCTCTTACCTTTCTTCTGGGACAACCTGACAAAAGGACTTCTAATGGAAGCAGAACATTCAATTCTCTCTTTCGGTCTGAGGGGTATTCAGGGGTTGGCATACTTCTACCAGCTCTCTTACCTTTCTTCTGGGACAATCTAACAAAAGGACTTCTAATGGAAGCAGAACATTCAATTCTCTCTTTCGGTCTGAGGGGTATTCAGGGGTTGGCATACTTCTACCAGCTCTCTTACCTTTCTTCTGGGACAATCTAACAAAAGGACTTCTAATGGAAGCAGAACATTCACTTCTCTCTTTCGGTCTGAGGGGTATTCAGGGGTTGGCATACTTCTACCAGCTCTCTTACCTTTCTTCTGGGACAATCTAACAAAAGGACTTCTAATGGAAGCAGAACATTCAATTCTCTCTTTCGGTCTGAGGGGTATTCAGGGGTTGGCATACTTCTACCAGCTCTCTTACCTTTCTTCTGGGACAATCTAACAAAAGGACTTCTAATGGAAGCAGAACATTCACTTCTCTCTTTCGGTCTGAGGGGTATTCAGGGGTTGGCATACTTCTACCAGCTCTCTTACCTTTCTTCTGGGACAATCTAACAAAAGGACTTCTAATGGAAGCAGAACATTCACTTCTCTCTTTCGGTCTGAGGGGTATTCAGGGGTTGGCATACTTCTACCAGCTCTCTTACCTTTCTTCTGGGACAATCTAACAAAAGGACTTCTAATGGAAGCAGAACATTCACTTCTCTCTTTCGGTCTGAGGGGTATTCAGGGGTTGGCATACTTCTACCAGCTCTCTTACCTTTCTTCTGGGACAATCTAACAAAAGGACTTCTAATGGAAGCAGAACATTCACTTCTCTCTTTCGGTCTGAGGGGTATTCAGGGGTTGGCATACTTCCACTCTGTGAGCGCATCTCATCTCGGCGCTAAACAATAACAACGCACCTTTAAACTTCTTTGTATGAAGTTAGTAGCCGATGATGACGGGCAGTAAATATACTTACTAATCAGACCTAAAAACCTCTTAAAATAGTTTTCTGCTTACTTTAGGGGCAAATATATGCTAGGATACCTTGTCTGTAAAGTCCGTCTGGATAGTCCGTCTCTTAATTGTTTCTGGTGGCAAGCACAAGTGCGTGCATGTACTCCGGTTTGAGGGGTAGAAGAAGAGCCAGTATATTTTTTTATAGGATAGGGTGACAAACAAGCACACAGTCCACCTGATGGTAAGTGGTTACTGTGGCCCATAGACATCTAAATCTATCTTCAATTACGAATCAAAATGCAGATGCGTTGTCACCCGTCAGGAATAAGATGGAATGACACGTTTCCAGTAAAAGGATCTCCGGTTCTCTACACTCATCATATGAAACACAGCAGCTTTAAGCTGCTATTTTACGCTGGTGTACTGAGCGTGGTCCTTTCCCGGTCGAGCCGAGCCATTCGTGCTACAACTATACTACTAATGCAGTTGGAGCATTGCTCTAACACATATAAATATTACAAGTGTAGCCGGTGGAAGGAAAAGGGGAGATCTCCCGCCGGGCAAAGTGTGCTGAGCGGCCAACGCTCCGGGTGGTAGATCGGAGCTATTCTCTATATACTGCTTTAACTTCGGAACTTTGTTAACGCGATTTAGGCTGCGATGTGTTTCGCTTGTGGCGCGACAACAGCGCCGCCACATCACCCCCCTGCTCAGATCGGAGGTCGATAGTGCAGTCCGATTGGTGGTGCGTCCTTAATGCCGGTGTGTAATGCATGCTGTGTGCGTAAGGGCAAGTGATGCCGGTGCGAATGATATGCCGGTGTGTAATGCATGCTGTACTACGCACTTGCAAGTGATGCCGGTGAGAACGATGAGCCGGAGCAAGTGCCAGGGATTGCCTTGTAGTCTGCGATGAGTGGAGAAGAAGGCAAGTAATCTGCGAGAGTGCCGTGAAGCAGAGGCGAGCAGTAAGGCTCAGAGCCGTGCCGAACACTGTAGTGCAGAGTGTAGCTTGAAGGAACAGGAAGCATTATTATTCTAGTGCTGCGATAAACCTTTGTAAAGTTAGATGGCTTGTAGAATGTGAAGACTGCAGACAATATCTGCTCGGGAGCGAATGAATGGGTTACATGAGGATGATGACGAAGATATGAAGTTGTAGTTTTCAAAGGTTGTTGGTTACGTGTTCTCATATCACGCCGGGGTCACCAGTGTAGCCGGCGAAAGGAAAAGGCGAGATCTCCCTCCGGGCAAGGTGTTCTGCCCGGGGAGCGGCCAACGCTCCGGGTGGTAGTTCGGAGCTATTCTATATATATTGCTTCAAGTTCGGAACTTTGTTAGCACGATTTAGGCTGCGATGTGTTTCGCTTGCGGCGCGACGACAGCGCCGCCACACAGATTTTGAATACACAGCACACTTAATACAGTAATATTATGAAATTACTGCTGCAGTAGTTTTTAGTAGTATTCATGATCGCATTTATTTTAATTCACAATTTAAGATAAATGTTAGGCCCACAGCATTTACCATCAAATTATTGGTTCCTTGATTATCCTAATTACAATTACTGAAAAAAGCCACTTACCACAAAGTTTATTGTAAATTCGTTGTCCACTTCAATATTATTAACAAATGCGTTACCTTCCCCATTTACTAAATGCCTTTACTATACACCCTGTGCTCCAGCTAATTATAGCGTATAATAGAGGACAATACGTGTAAAATAGCAGCAAAGTGCCGCTGTTTCAGATACTCTACTAATAATATGGTCTCTGTCTCGTTGGCCTAGTGGATACATACGAGGTTGCTGATCATGAGGTCGCGGGTTCAAATCCCGTGTCAGGCCAATATCAGCTATTGGATTTTCCTGTCACGAAATTCTCAGTAGCAGCCCGGAATCAGGAAACTGGCGATGTTTCACTCCGGTGCCCCGTAGTAAGGAATTTGGAAGATTTCCACCTCCAGTCGTGTCAGATGACCGTCTCATCGGACTATGAGGATGAGAGGAGAGTGCAGCTATACTTGCGCATACACTCGGGAACTATAGTCCTGTCCTACGCAGATAGGATACGTTGAGACTGACCGCCGTGATCGAAATTTGGTCTGGAGGATATTATTATTATTATTATTAACAATTAGGTATCTATGGATCACAATATCCACTTATCATCTGGTGGACTGTATGCTCATTTGTCACCCCTGTATAAATAAACACAAGAAGTGGTTAATATTTCCCTTCATTAATATTTTATCATGACTACAACATCTATTAGATGTGAGTCTATTAACTGGCTTCAAGACTTAAGTTTGTAAGTTATTTCTAGCATAATATAGTACAATTTCCATAACGGCATTAGCATAACCCAGGGAGTCTATTTTTCCTCCCTTTCCAACAACTCATTATCTTAATAGCGAAAACCACTGATCTAAAGGTAGGGAAAAAGTTCTTAAACAAGAATTTTCTGTTTAGCTATACCTCGCCTCCATTGTTTCATACAATCCATGGAAAACAATACTTACAGGAACAATGACAGACGTCATCGTGAATTGCGAAATGATAACGAAATAGATAATTCTAAAGATGGACTGGGGAAAGTAAGTAATTAACACTGAAATATATACAATTAAAAAAAAAACTATAGCGAAATCGACTAAAACTATAAACAACAAATTGACATTTTGCTACGTGGTTACCGGTTACAGACTTAACGGTAAGAGAATATGAACGCAGACAAACTCCGATGCAAAATTACATATGAAAGAACAATCACATTATCATTAATTCACAATCAACCTGGAATCAACGTCAAACAAAGAAAACTACTAACGCGTTGTCACCTCTTAAGTCTACAATGGAATGCTTCACAATTTGTAATGAGTTGCAGAAATTCCTAGTTACAATATGGATCTTCGAAACAGACAAACTTTTTAAAGAAAAGCTATAAATAAAGATTCCTAGCCAGAGAAATAAAAGAAACTACCAAATAATAAATTTGTGATAATTAAAGTACCAGGCGTTAAAAAGTTAAAGTGACAGCCTATATTCGTCCCACTGCTGGGCACAGGCCTCCGCTCACTTCTGAGAGGGTTTTAGGGCAAGGAAGTGTCCGCCGCGTTGCCCCATGCGTGTTGGCGAACTTCAGATGTCTTCGAAACATTTGCATGCACATGCAACATGCAGGTTTCTTGACGATGTTTTCCTTCACCTCCGAGCAAGTGGTAAATCAGCACTTAAGATTGCAATCAACAATTTAATTGGTACCGGTGGGGATCGAACCCAGTTTGCTCACGTGCTATGAAATTTACAGCGAGCGCTAACCATCTGAGCTACCACGGCTCGTCAGGCGTTGCTTTGCCGTAATCCATTATACTAAGGATGTTAAAAAATAATAACTAATAAAATTTTACACATTTTATTGTTCAATGCGCGGATCATAGCGCAATTAATTTTTAACTTAGTAAATTTGTGATTTTTCATAATTTCACTATTTGCAGGTGGTAGCGCAGTGGATAGGCATTAAGCTGCGAACTGCGGGTTTGAGTCCCAAAAGCAAAACATATTTGCATCGCTTACAAATAACCGTTCTGTCTCTGGATATTTGTTCTCGTGCATATTATGTTTTTCAAATTAATCTCAAATTAATTGTATCTTAGAACCTATGTATTAAAGGAAATAGATGAAAAAATATGCTAACTGGCACTAAATATTTACTGACGGATCTAAGAATCGTGTAGGTTTAGGTGCTGCATATTGTCGTCCTAAAGAAAAAATTACAGCTATGTTTAGAACAGAACTAAGACTATCAATAATGACGATGGAACTCGTTGCAATATCTGAAGCTTTGAAATATATTAGCAATTTAAGTGGACAATATTTTGTTATTTTTTCAGATAGCAAAAGCGCTTTACAACATTTAGCTCGATGCGCCTCTGGTCATAGCAGAGGTGCACCGATAGCTTATGGGATATTAAACCAACTATATAATTACAGAAGTCGCTATATAAACATAAAATTGCAATGGGTTCCATCGCATATAGGTTTAAAGGGAAACGAAGAGGCTGACCTATTAGCAAAAGCCGCTATAACGCATGGAATCGAATTAAATATTTTACCAATTTACACGGAAATCTTGATAAAATTCAAAAACCTTTGTTATGATAAATTTAGAGAGTATTTTGATGAAAGAAGCAGGGAAAAGGGAATATGGTATAAAACAATACAAAGTCAGCCTCTTCGAATACCGTGGTATAATAATATTAAAATGAATAGAAACCATATAATTGTTATTCATAGGTTACGTCCTGGGCACTACCCCAATAAAAATTTGTATTTTTAATGAAAAAAGCAGACTCGCCCAATTGCGATATTTGTCATATTATAGAAGATGTCCAACATATGCTAGCAGAATGTGTCAAATATCAAAGGGAAAGGGAGAATCTGGTACAAAAATTTAGTATCAATTTGTGTGAAACGGGTTGGTTTTTGAGTATACTTGCGGAGCCACACTCAGCGGTAGCAAAATCAGTGAGTTCCATATTTTCACCACATTGATTGCCCCTTTCCAAATAGCATTTGTGAAACAGGAACAAGCTAGGTTACGATAAGGCTTACATATCCTTGTAGGATAAAAGCCTTTTTAAATAAAGATAGATAATAAAAAAAAATTAACGTTGTTAAAAGTTAAAAAAAACAGTGCCACAAGCACATATGGGTAGGCATTATTCTATACCTAATCAATGATAACCAATTATCACTAACAGACAACCTTTGCATGTAGTTTTGCAGGTACAAATTATGTATTCTATTCTTATAAACGATATTTTTAACAGATTACTAGCTGTCTTATTAACATTATTATATTTCCTGTATCCACTCCAGTTAAGTTTAAAATGATTGTGTTAGGGTTAGTTCATGACAGTAATCGAATGACGGATTCGAACCACAAACTCTTAGTTTCGTAGTCCGAACCATTAACCACCAGAGCTTTTTATAGAGTAAGGGTGACAAGCGAGTACTTAGTCCATTTGATTGTAAATGGATGCTATACCCAATAGACTTCATCTATTCTCGATTAAGAATCAAAACGCAAATGCAAATCCCTCACGACTATGATTAAATGCATCGTTTCCAGTAAAAAGGATCTACAGTCTTCTACACTGTCCATGCAATAGGTACACAGCAGCATTAAGCTGCTATTTAACTCTGGTATTATAATATTAGAGCGGGAGAATCTTTTCGTGCTACAACCATGACTCTACCACTCTCACAGTCTACGGCCCCCAATGACTACGGTCGCTTTAAATTTTTTAATACACTAGCTGTTCCTCGCGACTTCGCCCGCGCGTAATTTATTACGATTGGATTTCATGGGTTTTAATATTTTGCGTGGAACCCTAATTCTTTTTCTAAAATAAAAGTAGCCTAAGTTACTTCTTATAACATCAGCTATCTGCCAGTGAAAGTCCGGTCAAAATCGGTCCAGCCGTTTCAGAGATTAGCCGGAACAAACAGAGAGACAGAAAGACAGACAGACAAATTTTTTTAAATCGCGTTTTTGTTATAAGTACCGTATATACTTTCATATGCATATAGTAAAAAGCTGTTATTTCGACATTACAAACAGACACTTCAATTTTATTTATTTGTACATATGTAACAATACTTTATTGCATGTCCCTAAATAGAAAGAATACAATGGATGGACTCAGTTTCTAAGAACCAGATTTTCAAGAACAATTTACAAGAAAACCCACCTGAGATTATGACGTATGTGTAACAATGCAAACATAACCATGCTCTCATACAATCCTGGCGTAAAATAGACGCTTAATACTGCTGTGTTTCGTATGGTGAGTGTAGAGGACAGGAGATACTTTTTACTGGAAGCGAGACATTCCATCTTAGTCCCCATGGGTGACAACTGACAACGCATCTGCATGTTGATTTTAATGGAGGATAAATTTAGATGTCTATAGGCGACAGCATCCACTTACCATCAGGTGAACTGTGTGCTCGATTGTCACCCCTATTCTATAAAAAACCTAATAAATTACTTCGTGAAAATGAATTCCTCTGTTCCCAACATTTCTATCAATCCGTAAGTTTAATTACATAAGTTAGAAAGTTCCTTAATTGTGTTAACTAACTTTACGCAGTCGTTTCACAAAATTATTTTCAAATTTGTGAATTTAACAAATTCTAGTGGATTTTAATATGCAGTGATAGATTTAGGCAGATGGATTTGTAATAAGGCACATAAGACACTGACTGGCCTAGGATATCACCGCAGATAGCACAACGGTTATTAAAGTTCTGATAACAAAAATATTTTATTATTATATTATTTTATTATGGAAATAATGCACGCTACTAGTATCCAACTAGCTAAAACACCATTTGCTATAACAACATAGTTCACCGAAAATTAAATCGCGCCTGATTTAGGATTTGTTTTAATATTAACTAACAATCCGTCCCGGCTTTGCACGAGTGATTTGTCGATCTCGATGACAGTGCCATCTACCGAATTGAATTGTGAATCTAAATCCATCCATGAACCTATTCTACACACTTATTTATTAAATGGCCACTTTAATAATATAAACTAGCAATCCGCCCCGGCTTCGCACGAGTAATTTCTGAATCACGACGACAGCGCCATCTACCGAGTTGAATTGCGAATCTAAATCCATACAGCAACATACTCTAAACATAAATAAACCTAGCAAGCTAACAGCATAGCAAAGTGGCGAAGCAATAAGCTTTGTAGCGCTTTCTAACGGTTGCCGTTGAGCAATCAGTTTCAAAATAGGAGGTTCAGATGCCTGGGTGATCAGTAATCGATTGCTGAAAACAGAATTTGAAAATTCGAAACCGTTCTCGAGATAATCGTGGGACAGACGGACAGACGGACGGACAGACGAACAGACGGACAGACGGACAGACGGACAGACGGACAGACGGACGGACAGACGGACAGACGGACAGACGGACAGACATTGTGAAATCAATAAACCTAGCAAGCTAACAGCATAGCAAAGTGGCGAAGCAATCAGCTTTGTAGCGGTTTCTAACGGTTGCCGTTGAGCAATCAGTTTCAAAGTAGGAGGTTCAGATGCCTGGGTGATCAGTAATCGATTGCCGAAAACAGAATTTGAAAATTCGAAACCGTTCTCGAGATAATCGTGGGACAGACGGACAGACGGACGGACAAACGAACAGACGGACAGACGGACAGACGGACAGACGGACAGACGGACAGACATCGTGAAATCAATAAATGACTTCGCCAGCTTCGCCACTTAATAAGTGACTTCGCAAGCTTCGCCACTTAATAATTAAAGTGGCCAAACTGTTTCGAGACATCTCTTCTTATACTTCGCAATGTAAAATGAAAAATTGTAAAAAATACATTTTGGATAGGAGTTCTATAAACATAAAAAATAAACTCTCACGCCTGTACACAGAGAGGTAGGCAGAGAGTAAGGACTTCCATGTGGCACGATCCCGACACACCTCTCGTCTGTTAAGGGTACTCTTAATCCGGTCCATTTTCAATAAATCGCCAAAGTTCCACAAAATCCGTTCGTAGTCGGTGTCTACATCGAGAAAAGGGTACCTGTATATGGCAACTTTTAAGTCAATTGCTAGTGGAGGCGCAATATAATCCATCACTCTATTTCGTTCCGTAAGTGTCGTAAGATGAAGCTTTGTGAAGATGTCAGTAAGATCTCATGGCCACCGATGGATATACGACGATACAAATGATGATACCACCATTTTTCTTGGAATCACACTAGATGCGAAGCTTCAATGGAGCCCTTCATAGAGCAAAACTAGCAAGCAGACTTAGTTATGCAGCATATGCTGTAAAAAGGTTTAGAAATCTTACCA
Source organism: Parnassius glacialis (assembly GCA_033319125.1). NCBI lineage: Eukaryota > Metazoa > Arthropoda > Insecta > Lepidoptera > Papilionidae > Parnassius > Parnassius glacialis. The sequence goes on along the minus strand of JAVANC010000022.1, from coordinate 810,781 downwards.
GTGTTGAAACAGCTAGACTAGTTTACTTTAGCTATTTCCATAGCATAATGTCGTATGGTATTTTGCTATGAGGACACGCAGCTGACACTGAAATTATATTTGTTTTACAGAAGAGGGCCATAAGAGCAATTTATGATTTAAAGTCTAAAGAGTCGCTGCGACAAAAAATTAAAGAAATTAATATATTGACTTTGGCCCCTCAAAATAAAAGTAGTTTTAAGTTATACACATAATGTAAATACTAGGGTGCAGACACAAGCTAGTAGTACCAGTTACTCGACTCCATCGAGTCAGTAATTCATTCTTGGGGCGATGTATACGCTTTTACAACAAAATTCCAGAAAATATATAGAATTGGACCTGCTCAAAGTTCAAAAACTTTATTAAACTAAGTTTGTATAAAAATGTTTATTATAATATTAAGGAATTTATGGATGATAATAACCCATGGGAATAAGGTGATCGCTACCAAGCTATTTCTAATTTGTTTTGTGTCGTTAATTGTGTAATATACATGATTGGAAGCAGTTATTAAAAAAAAAGTCCCCCTGGGTTTCTTGCTGGTTCTTCCCAAGACAAAGGTTTTTTCGAACCAGTAGTACCTAATTAAACAAAAGAGTGACTTTCAATAAGTATATTTATAATCTATATTGAATAAAAACGTTTCAGTTTCAGATGGCGCTCTAACAAAATCGGCGACAGGGAGCTTGAGCTCATTTTAAATACGATAGGAGAAACTCATTCCCAGTAATACGAGCTCACGGAAGACTACGAGCTATGAGTAAAAGGAGCGAAATATTCCTTTTATATCCCTGTATTAATGTGTCCAATTCATTGAGAAAGTTGTCTCTCTTGCTCTGGGATAACAGAAAGATTAAAATTTGTGTTTTGTCGTTTACTCCTTAAAGTCTAAGTCTAAGTCCGCTGCTGAATCTGTCTCCCCCATAGATAACCTCGTGGAGGGGATATTTTCCTTAGTTATCCCACTTGGCTGGCGGCTTGGCAACCGCAGTTTTTTATTATTTTCGAATTGTAGATAGTCAGGAATGTGCTGCTACCTATTTCGCGTTTCAATTTGCTCTGTCGTGTCACTCACGTACACTTACGAAAACCACGGGAAGATAGGACTCAGAGGATTTTCTTACTGATACACGGCGAACTTGCATATATGACTACTAATCCTCAAAAAATCCGGTAAGTAGGCATTCCATCTTGGCTTCCAGGGTGACAACGCATCTATATTTTGATTTTAATTGAGGATAGGTGAAGGTGTCTAGGAACCATACTGTCCACTTACCATCAGATGGAAGGGTATGCTCGTTTGTTACACTTACTATTTTTACATGGTAGAGCCAAGCTGCAGCTATATTATGGTTGAAGTACGAATGTGTCGCCTTTACCGGAGTAAGGCCACGTTTTACCAAAATACCAGCTTGAAATAGCAGCTCAATGCTGCTGTATTTCTTATAGTGCGTGTAGAAAATCGGAGAACCTTTTTACTGGAAAAGAGGTATTCTATCTTAGTCTTCAGGGACGCATACGCATTTTGATTCTTAATTGAGGATAAATGTAGATGTCTATGAAATACAGCATCCACTTACTATCAGGTTTTTATGTGGTAGAGCCATGCTGCTGCTATATTAATAGTAGGTATAATTGTAGCACGAATGGGTCAGCTCGACCGGGGAAGGACCACGCTCTCACAGAATACCAGCGTAAAATAGGAGCTTAATGCTGCTGTGTTTCGTATGGTAAGTGTCGAGAACCGGAGACCCATGTTACTCGAAAAGAGGTATTCTATCTTAGTCCTCACGGCTGACAATGCATCTGCATTTTCATTCTCAAACGAAGATAGATGCAGATGTATATGGGCGACAGCAACCACTTACCATCAGGTGGACTGTTTGCTCGTTTGTCACTCTTATTTACATAAAAAATATTCTATAAAAATAGTACGCACATAAAAATAATTTTATTAAAAATGATTTGAATTACTCATGGTCGATAATTGGACATTCCACCGATGTTTTTCTTGACACGTTTGATATTATGCCAATAATGATTCGCATCTTCAATCTCATAAAAATACAATAACAAAAGATCTTCATGGTTAATAAAACCCTCGTATTTCCAAGAAGGCGGGATATCAGACGGACAAACAAAAAGGCTGTCGACACGGAACAGGTAAACTGTCAGTCGTGTTCAAGACGAGGCGGTCAATGGGCGATTTGTGCGCAGTCACCTCTCGACGACTGTCCGTCTGACTGCTAATAGTTTTATAATAGAAGCATTATTGTAGCTATTTGTTGGGTCTACAGCGTGACATGTTAGTGTAAGGCGCGGCAACAATGCAGTGTACCTACTATGTTGTGACAGCTACACAATGATCTCTTGCCGCGAAATTTCATTGTGAATTTTGTCTATCAATGTACACTGGCGTTACTGCAAATAAAAAAAATTAGGATCTTCATTACTACGCATAATTATCAGCAGTCTTATGGAAAAGTTTCTAGTGGTCTTACTATGTGGTAGGACCCTTTTCAGTATAGAAGTCTGTCTGGATAGGCACCACTATCTTACCTATTTCTGCGGCCAAAGCTGCTCGCTGTATTCCGATCTGAAGGAGCCAGTGTAATGAGAGGTTATGAGATATTTCATCCTCTCAGAGGTGACCATGCATTGGTAAGTCAGGTGGTAAGTTGGAATTGGCTGCAGGTGTTCATAGACTGGTATAGCCACTTCGGTACCATCTCGAGACAGTAAGCCCGTATGTCACTTCAGTTCTATAGAAATAATTAAAAATTAAAAATTTTGTACAGCCGACTTCAATATAAGCGACTTCAATATAGGTTATTTAAGAATAACTCAATAACCATTAGTCTGACCTTGATCAAATTCATATGGGACCACACGAGAACAATCATCGAAATCGGTTCGCCCAGTACAAAGTTATGAGGTAACACACATAAAAAAAAGCAAAAAAAAAAACATACACTCGAATTGAGTACCGTCTCCTTTTTGGAAGTCGGCAGAAAAATTAAAAAGAATAGTTATGTGTAAGTCTTTCTAATCATTTGCTAAGCGGCATGTATTAGTTGGATGAATGGCCAGTCTGTGAAACGTGCAGTTTCGTACTTGTGTCGTCAACCAAATGTTACTAACACTAGATATAAGAAAATATTTATTAACAACTATGGATATTTGTTGTCTGAAATATATTATAATTGATAGAATCAGGCGTTACTTTGCGGAAATCCATTATAATGGGGTTGTTATAAATTAATTTGCTTAATTCCGCGTAAAGAAAGAAAATGATGTGTCCTGCCCAGCTTAAAGGGGGACCTCCCACCCTCCCTCAATCGCTAAGAGTTAGCGGCCAGCCTCCGCAGAGTCTACTTCACCTGAGGATGCCTCGTGTAGAGGCGAAACACGTGTCGTATTTTCGAGAGTGGTGTGTCCTGCCTATTGTGGTGGTGCTGAGGATGGTAGTGCTGGGATTGACGGCGACGGATATAGAGCGCGCGATTGAGGGAGGGTGGGAGAGGGAGGGTGGGAGGTCCCCCTTAAAGCTGCGCAGGACACATCATTTTCTTTCTTTACGCGGAATTAAGCAAATTAATTTATAACAACCCCATGAAATATATTAATTCTTATTATTATTTATAGAAGTTATTATTAAAGCATACATGCTTCTAAATAAAGTATTGTCTGAAGCTACATGACATATATCATCATCATCATTACAGCCCTTCACAAGTCCACTGCTGAACATAGGCCTCCCCCAAATAATACCACAAATCACGGTCCTGAGCCACCTGCATCCATCGACTTCCTGCATGTCTCACCAGGTCGTCACTCCATCTAGTGACATAGTCCATCTCATTACATATATACTAGAGTCAATTGTAGAAGCATCCATTTAATTGTCAAATGTACCTGACGTGTAGTCACGGTGGAAGAATATCCACTAGCCCGTATCATCCCGTTGGTATCAAGAGGCAACACAGGGAAACAAATCAGGAGATGGACAGCAGCATCTTACTAATAACGACTAAAAATAAAAAACTGCGGTTGCCAACTCACTTGCTAAGCGTGACAACTATGGTAAATATTCCCCTATGAGGCAATATATGGGGGAGGCCTGTGTTCGGCAGTGGAATTTAATAGGCTGTCACGGTAACGGCAAATGTAGAAGAAGAAACGAATAGTCTAATTTAAAGGCTTCCTAAAACTCGTCTCTTCAACACCCCACATTACTCTTCACATGACACACACATGTTACACAAGCAAAAGATACTTACAGTCTATATTTATGTGTCACGTCTGGGCACAGGCCTTCTCTCATTTCTGCGAGGGTGATAAGGCAAGAAGCAAGATTGTGTCCACCGCGCTTCCCCCATGCGAGTTGGCAGTCTTCACATTTCTTTTAATATAAATTAATGCATGGTTGATAATTTTATGTGGCAAAGCCACGCTGCAGTTATATTGTGACTGTATCATGAATGGTTCGGCTCGACCGGGGTAGGGCCACGCTCTCACAGAATATCAGCGTGAAATAGCAGCTTAACATTGCTGTGTTTTTTTTTCATAATTTTTATATGATAAGGGTGACAAACGAGCACACAGTCCACCTGATGGTAAGTGGTTGCTGCGGCCCATAGACATCTACATCTATCCTCGTTTGCGAATCAAAATGCAGATGCGTTGTCACCCGTGAGGACTAAGATGGAATGCCTCATTTCCAGTAAAAAGGGCCTCCGGTCACCTGCACACACCAAGCGAAATGCAGAGGTAAACCTCTACTTTACGCTGGTATTCTGTGAGGTCGTGGTACCACCCCGGTTCGAGCCGGCCCATCCGTGCGACAGCAAAAGCTGCCGCGTGGCTCTACCACTGTTAAAACTGTTTACTGTTTAAAATTACTCAGTCTCGCTGTGCTTCTTGGTCGTTCTTTCCAGGGCGGAGATTTTTTTCGAACTAGTGGTAAAAGTAAAAAAAATACTTTTAATTATAATATTGAACAAAAAAAACCTTCAAAAGCGAGACCGAGGAGTGCACTCTATCATTTTGTCATGCGTATGTTTACAATAAGAAAGAAAAAGCCTTTGATTCTGTTGAAATTTGGGCGATGCAGAAAAAGGCAGAAGTTTAGATCCATAATATTTGATTGAAGGAAACGGCAGGAAGACCATGTGGCCTCCGATAGATGACGGTAACTCGTACACACCATACTGTAAATCGGGGCTGCTGGCACACCTCGGGGCTACTTGGTCACTACCTATAGTTACAGTAACATACCGAATATTACGTTACGTGGTGCTCCTTTAAAGAAGGTGGAGTGTTTTAAGTATTTTTGCCACTGGGTCACGGAGGATTAAAAAGACAACTTAGACATTGAAAGAGAGAGAAGGGTGCTGTCCTTCCGCTGCAACAGTTGGCTCGCAGATTTGCACGATGTTCTAGTCAAGTTAAGGTTACGCATTTTAAAGCTTATTGCCAGTCATTTTACACGTGCAGTCTGTGGATAAACTTTTTTTTTATAAGATAAGGGTGACAAACGAGCACACAGTCCACCTGATGGTAAGTGGTTGTTGCGGCCCAGAGTAACTATACGCAGAGGGCATACAGCGACCTGCGCATACATTATAATAACGCATTCAGGGTGCTGATGGGTCTGCCGCGCTGCTGCAGTGCCTCCGCCATGTTCGCGGGAGCTCACACGGACGAATTGACTGCAATTATGCGCAAGCGCTGTGCATCGCTACTTCGGCCCGTGCACGGTAGCCCCAACAACATCCTACATGCGCTGGCTGACCGATACGGCTACATGCTGCCTTGTAGACTGGCTTCTTGCCACCATCGGTGCAGTTTCATACTTGTGTCGTCAACCAATATGTTACTAAAACTAGATATAAGAAAACATTTACTAACAACTATGGATATTCTTTTTTGTCAGAAATAAATAAATTATTATTATTATTATAGGATTTGTTGTTTTATTTATTTTATGTTATAGTTTTTGTTTTTAGGCTAATATGAAAGGCCGTTGAAAGGACCAGGCTCCAGAGCCTACAAAAACTTTAATGATGAGAACCTTCAAAACGCTCTTGAAGCTGTTGAAACTGGCATGTCAAAAAATTAGTAGCAGAAATTTAACAAGTGTCTCGTACATTGGGGCTACATGGTTACCATCTTTTTTTATTTATTTTTTTATTTTCTATTAAACATTTCATGCAGTACAATCAATTTTAATTCGCTAAGTAGCTACCTATAGTAATTTTGCGAAATAATTCGCAAATCTGTCCTAAGACGTGACCAAGTAGCCGACGATTTGCGGTATCTAAAATAATCAGAGCTATTGGTTAAATGGAGCAGACTAAGTACTATAAAGCGTCTGGTACCAACTGAACTTGCTAATCCATATAATATGGCTGAGGCCGATATTCAGCAGTATTGCCAGACTGATGAATAGATAAACTAATTCATATTTATTTTAAGCCTCTTGTTGGTACCACGTATAAAGAAATTGCCGGGTTTCGGCAATTTCTTTATACATGGTAGAGCCATGCTGCAGCTATATTAGTAGTATAGTTGTAGCACGAATGGGTCGGCTCGACCGGGGAACGACCACGCTCTCATAGAATACCAGCGTAAAATAGCAACTTAACACTGCTGTGTTTCGTATGGTGAGTGTAGAGAACCGAAGACTCATTTTACTGGAAAAGAGGCATTCCATCTTAGTCCTCACGGGTGACAACGCATCTGCATTTTGATTCGCAAACGAGGATAGATGTAGATGTCTATGGGCCACAGCAACCACTTACCATCAGGTGAACTGTGTGCTCGTTTGTCACCCTATCCTATAAAAAAAACTATTTATACCAAGATTCCTATAATATTACTGATTTACTTATGCAAAAATTCAAAGTACATACCTATATATATTTTTTATAGGATAAGGGTGACAAAAGAGCACACAGTCCACCTGATGGGAAGTGGTTGCTGTGGCTCATAGACATCTACATCTATCCTTGATTAAGTATTAAAATTTAGATACATTGTCACCCCTGAGGACTAAGATAGAATGCGTCGTTTTCAGTAAAAGGTTACCGCAATCACCATACGAAATACAGCAGCATTAAGCTATTATTCTACGCTGGTATTCTGTGAGAGCCTGGTTATACTTGTGCCACGTATAAAAAAGCAATCTTATACAGAAAGGATATACCAACTTAAATTAGATAATTATTTAAAAGATAAGAATACGGACATAGCTTGCATGCTTCTTTAGACATTTTACTTATGCATGTAGGATGTATTGCCTATAAAATAGTCTGCTAGTGAGTTTTATGTCATTTCTTTTTACAATTTCTATCAATTCCTAAAAACTGGTTTATTAGATTTAGAAATTAAAGTTTATTTATGTAAGTTTTTTTAGCAGTTTTGGTTATAACAATGACAGTGCCTTTTATTTACAGATAGTATTCAGTTAAAGAATACAAAGTGCTTCCCCTTACATTAAACTGCAACTCCTTAGTTTTCGAACTAAAACATTCGATGGCGTAAAGAACCCTTCTATCTCGCAACCAGTGGCTTTCACTTAGCGAAAATCCACTCAGAGCCCCATCGCCCGCGGAAACACTCGAGCTCCAACTTCAATCCGGCGCGTTTGCTGACGCTGCGACAAGATGGCGGCCGCATTTACGCGCGCCCCTTATGTAAACATTTCGAATAAAAATGCGCCATTACTATTTGCATTCATATCTAAAGAAAACATACATGCTAAATATTGCTCGAGCAAAATCAAGTATGCGCCACGCACACAAATACCAACCTATCTTCTATTGCAACAGAGCTCACAGTAAAAAAACTTTAACTTAGTATTGCGTGCATTTATACGCGCAACGGGAATGAATGCGCTGCTTTCATCTCACTCTAACTACAGAGTTTAATGTCGCTGTCCTGTTTGCGTAAGTAAAAGGTGGGATGATTTAGACGTAACTGCCAACTGCCACTACTCCCATTATACACCTCGAGAATAGTAAACAGGGTTAATGATGCGCAGTATCATCGATACCGTTGATATTTCATTTTGCATTATTTAAAAAAAAATACATTCCATTGGCAGTTTCCAACAGCGATTATTTTATTTCAAATATCAATTGACATTTTTATCGAACTGAACGGAATTTTTTTATAATTCATTTACGGAATTTATGTACTGTATTACATATGGCAATTTTTTATCAGTATTAACTATATAATAATATTATCTATATAATATAGTTTTTACTATATATATAATAATCTATATCTATAAACACTCACGCCTGTCACCCAGAGGGGTAGGCAGAGACTATGGACTTCCATTTGGCACGATCCTGACAGACCTCTCTCGCTTCCTCCACATCCATATACCTACGCATACACGCTCGTCGGTTAAAGGTACACTTGATTTGGCCCATTTTCAACATATCGCCAATTTGGTCGATAAACTTTCGCCTATGGCGACCCTTTCCGACTCTGCCGTTCACCTCTGCAACATAAATTTGCTTTGTCACTCTTTCCTCATTCATTCTTTCCACATGACCAAACCACCGAAGCATTCCTTTCTTAATCCTGGTCACAACATCATCTTGCAAACCACACTCTTCTCTTATTAAACAATTTCTCACTCTGTCATTCAGATTCATCCCTAACATACTCCTTAAGGATCGCATTTCTACAGCATTTATTCTACTCTCGTGCTTCTTCTGCCACACCCAACTTTCACTACCATACATTAAAGTAGGCACTAACACAGCATTGTGAATTGCCATACGTGCCTTTTTGGACACATTCTGACTTTTCACAATAGAGTGTAAAGCCCCATTCACTCTATTTCCTGCATTCACTCGTCGTTCTATATCCTTATCATATCTACCATCCCTGCTAAACACACATCCCAAATACACAAACTCATCTACTTGCTCTACCAACTCCCCTTCTATTCTTATTTCACATATCGTTTTACTTTCTTCTCTTTCAAAAACCATAACTTTCGTCTTACTTGCGTTCACTTTCATTCCCTTTTCTTTTAATGTCCTGTTCATTAATGTAACCATCATTTGCAATTCGGCTGCCGAAGACGCAAGTATGACTTGATCATCGGCGTACAAAAGGCATTTGACGGCTAACTCACCCATTCTTAACCCGCATTCTTCTACTTTCAAATTTTCCAAACAACTGTCCATAAATAGGTTGAACAGCCACGGGGAAGCCACACAGCCCTGTCTGACACCTTTATGGATGCCAAACCAGTCCGAGTAGGCCCCGTTGATCCTGACACAAGCACTAGAGTCCCTATATAGAGACTTCAATGCCTGTATCAGACCAGCGCTCAACCCAAATGAGGTCAGTGTTTGCCATAACACGTTCCTGTCCACTCTGTCATAAGCCTTTTCCAAGTCCATGAACGCACAAAAAACTTTCTGGTTTTTGGCCAAAAATTTCTCAGCAATCATGCGCATGGAAAAGACTTGATCCGTACACCCCATCCCCTTTCTAAATCCAGCTTGCACATCCCAAATTTTTTCATTAGTTTCTTCCATAACTCTTTCAATTAACACCTTAGCATACAGTTTACCCACAATGCTAAGCAAGCTGATACCACGGTAGTTTTTACAGTCCTGCTGCGACCCCTTTCCCTTATATATTGGGACTATAACAGCTTTGCACCAGTCTTCCGGTACCCGCTTCAGTTCCCAACATAAATTAAACAAGGTGTACAGCAGGCCTGCAACCACACCCTCTCCAGCCCTTAGCATTTCGAGTGATACTCTATCATATCCGGCTGCCTTACCTGCTTTCATGCTTTTCATTGCTTTCACTATTTCATCTACACTTATTTCTCTACCTCTCTCCACTTCTTCCGGAATTTCCATTTCACTTACTTCAGACGACTCTTCACTCTTAAACACGCTTTCAAAGTATTCCTTCCATCTCATTAAATTCGAAACTTCATCATTCAGCATGCAGCCATTCTCGTCTCGTATAGCATTCATTCTAGGCTGTTTTGAATTTCCCCTGGCATTTCTTACGAGCTTCCAGAACATTTTAATATTTGCCTGGAAGTTATCAGATATTCTTCTATCATTCTTATCTATTCTTTCTCGCTTTTTCCTTTCAACAACTTCTTTTACTCTCTTATTTATACGTCTAAAGTCTGCCTTTTTTCTTTCAATCTCATCATTCATACCGCCAGAATTACCAGCTTTGGTTGCTAGTAAATCTAGCCATGCCCTCTTCTTTGCTTCAACTTCCATCCGTACCTCATCATCCCACCACAAAGTATTACTTTTCCTTTCATTCGTTCTCTTACTTACACCACATACTTCGGTGGCTGTATCCACCAAAACTTTCTTAACATTATTCCATACATTCTTCAAGTCTAACTCATTCATACAAAATTCATTCAACCCACTTATATTTTCCCTCAGTCTGCATTTATACTTCTCTTTCACACCTTCATCTTGTAACCTCTCTATTCTTATACGCTGTAACGCAGTGGTAGACACAGATGTCCGATGCCGCCAACGCTTGAATAGACCATTAATTCGGCATAAGACCAAGTAATGATCCGTCCCTACGTTAGACCCCCGGTAAACCCTTGTATCTACCACTGCGCTCCTCATTCTTCCATCCACAATTATGAAATCTATCATGCTTCTATCATCCCCTCTTTCCCATGTATACATGTGAATCCTCTTATGGCGAAAGAAAGTGTTCGCCACAAAAAGATTATTTTCCACACATATGGTGAGGAGGTCTTCACCATTCTCATTTATTCTTTCATCGCCAAACGCTCCTAATATCCTTTCATAACCAGACCTCTTCACTCCCACCCTTCCATTAAAATCTCCTAACATAATAATATTTTCATTTTCCTTGCACTTCGTCAACACCAGCCTTACCATGTCCCAAAACTGCTCTCGGATATAAGTGGGCTTAGACATATCTGGGGCGTAAACCCCAAGCACAAACAACTTCTTTAAGCCCACTTTCATTCGTATCCACAGCAGCCTTGGGCTTACACATTCATACTCTTTCACATATTGACCCATTCTTTCTGAAAGGATGACACCGACTCCCTGGCATGCCCGCTCGGTCTCGTCTACACCAGACCAGTAAGCGGTATACATGCCATGTGCAGTGACATCTCTTCCCTTTCGTTTCGTCTCATTCACACATAATACATCTATTCCTCTATCATTCATCATTTCGCATATTTCATCCATCTTATCATTCATTGCTCCACATACATTCAGCGTAGCCAGACGGGCCTCCGCAATCCACTTTTCGCCCCTCCAGGAGACAGGACGTGACGGGTGGCGAACCTCGTCGCCGGTTTTCCTCCCGGAGATTCTTCGCACCCCTGCCCCATTAAAGGGGCGCCGGGAACTCGGGGCCATTTCTTTGAGTTGTTGGCTCATGGTGCGACATAAGGGGTGGTAAATTTTACGCCGCTACCACACGGCGAGGAGCCGAGTCTGTCATTTCGGCTTTGTCGCTCGTTTAGCACCACCCGGGGGACACGTGTAGGGTGGGCCTAGGGTTAGGTGGTCGAAGCCTACGGACGCGAGCGACTTATCCCCCAATATTAATAATATTAATAATATATATATAATACTAAACGGTACTATTTCGGTAAGCGTAAACACGGACAGTCAAACAGCACAGCTAACAAAATTTTAAGCTAGCAATTTCACGTATATATTACGTACTAAAATTGCATATGATCAAAAAGTCAGCACCCAAATATTTAATCTATAACAATCTATTTCTATCTACTATATATAAACTACTTTAGCCACTATGCTACCAAGTCATAAAATAAAAACAAACCAAATTAATTGTTAGTATATTATCTTAATATTTTAAACATATCATCTAGAAACTACTTAAATATAAAAGTTAAAAAAGGTTTAAAGAACTTAATTTCTCATTAAGGCTGTTGTGACGTGATAACAATAATATCTTTAATGGTTATAATTCTAGATCGTGCGTGTATTAAAATGTACATAGGTCGATCGCCAACCAAGAAACGAATTCATTGGGTTCCGTTTCCGTTACAGGTCACAGCCTATTACAGACCAATGCTGAACATAGGCCTCTCCCATAGATTGCTCATAGGGGGGATATTTGCCATAGCTGCCATGCTTAGCAGTTAGTTTAGTTTTTTTTATTTTTGTTCGTTATTAGGAAAACGCTGCCGTCCAACTCCTGATTTGTTTCCCTCTGTCGCCTCTTGCGACACCCACGGGATGATATGGGGTAATGGATATTCTTACATAGCCACTACACTGTAATTGCAATCAGTTACTTATCATACATTAGGTAAATACAATCATCGACAAAACAAGTCCCAACACTAGAACCGCAGGTCCGTTCGCCCAACCGTAACTAATAGCGGTGAATAAATCGCCGAGTGGCACAAAGCCGCGTTTTTTTCCCGGGCAGACCGTCGAGCGACCAATGACGGCTCGCGGCGGCCCGCTCCGCCAATCACCACGCGACTTTTCACAAAAAGAATCTCGGAATTATGCCCGGCTCGATTCACCGCGTGTTTTCACTTTGGCCTCGGGCTTCGGGTCGCGGTTTCTTTTTACCAAAACTTAGCACAACTGTGTCACTATAATTTAAACTTTATATTTAATGAATTAAGATCTACAAGGAATGTTCGACTAATATGAATCGGGCTGATTTTTGGAGAACTGAAGGGTGGATTCTGTAATTGTAATTGCGATTGCAAATGGCGGACACGGGAACGCGGTTAATCAAGCTTCGAAAATTGCACTGAGTGACTTTTTATTGGATATCGCGTCAAATTGAGGAAAGCTTCCGAGCACGTGTTCTTGTAGAGATTCATTAGAGACTAAACGATTTCCAAATTCATTTATCAAATTATATTATACAACTTTATTTGTTAATACTTATGATGATAAACGATTTTCGAGCATTAAATATTAGTTATATTTAATATTAATATTACAACACTCTTACAATAAAATTACAATATTTTTAATATAATAAACATTAAAATAATAATATTGTAAATATTTATAAGGTTTCCTTAACTTTTAAAGTTTTACCAACTTTATTCAATAAATTCAAAGGTTTAAATCACAATGAAATTATAATCAAATGGACGGAAGAAAATTAGATAGTTAATTTCTACCATCCGTTAAGTGTAATAACACTCTACAAGACGTAGAAGTGGCAATAACAAGCTTAATTGTGCACGCAAAAAAAAATAGAAAAATAAAATATTTTCTGCAAAAAAATTCTAAAAATCTTCCGAATCACTCCATCACATTTCACAAGATTTAATAGACAACAAATCTTCACAGAATTCCTACCTAGGATATTTAAAATAAAAAAAATCCTGACTTCAATAGAAAATGCAGCTGGGTATTACCATCTGTTGTTGGGATTAATTAATATATAAATTTAAATCTAAACGCAAGCACATCATTCCACAACATCTAGTTACAATTAGATTATTCTGCGTAGGTTGAACCAAAATTGTCATTAAATAACTGACGAGAAGATCAGAATAATGTGACTTTGGGTGATTTAAATTATATAATAATTTTACGGATTTTACGGAAATTAGTTTCATGTAACTAATTTCCGTAAAATCCGTAAAATTAGTTTTACTTAATGTGTAGTGTCTGCGTAAATACACATCGTGTAGTAGCGATATAACAATATCCACTAAGTAGGTACGCCATATTGTCCCGAGGAAATAAACCAGGAGATGGACAACAGTGTCTTCCTAATTAACAACTAGATAATAATAACTGTTGTTGCCAACCTGCTGCCGAGCGTGGCAACCATGGCAAGTATTCCCCTTATAAGGTAGGTCTATGTTCAGCAGTAGACTTTGATAGAGTGGAATGACTATGATGTAAAGCACTTGAAAAGCTGGGATTTCAAAATAAATAATAACAATAAAACACCTAAAATTGGTTTCATTCAATAGAGTAGATATGCTATATCGTAAAATAAAATTCACGAAGGAAATTTTGATGTAAATTCATGCAAGATAATCTTCTCCGACAAGATTTTTCTCACCAGTTTTATAAAGTATTTCTTTGTTACTTATGAACTTGATTCTCTATCCTAGTTTAAAATTCAATATCTTACATTTTAATGAATGAAATCATTTAAGTATCTACTTGTCACTATAACACAACTAGAAATAACAAAATCACAAATAAAAAAAAACTATAGAAACATTCGCTTGCAATTGCTAACATTTCGTGAAACTTCATCATCATTTATGTTTTGGAGTGACACATGTAGATACATGTTTCAATTATATATATTTTTATAGAATAAGGATGACAAACGAGCACACACTTTTCCTAATAATAAATGTGTACTGTGGCCCATAGGCAACTCCATCTATCCTCGATTAAGAATCAAAATTTAGATACCTACGTTATACCCCTGATCCCTGAAGACGACTAAGATGGAATGTCTCTTTTCCAATGAAAAGGGTACCGAGATCTCTGCATTTTCCCTACGAAACACAGCAGCAATAAGCTGCTATTTGATGCTCTGAGAGCGTTCTCCTTTCGCGATTGAACTGACCCATTTGTGCTTCAATGCAGCAAGGCTCTACCACGTAAAAATTGAATTAAACGTATTCAATATAAATTAAAAATAATATATACATCTACATTGGGTTGCAGCAACGAAAAGGCATCAGTGGAAAGGACTCAGTATAACGCTGCAGTTCTGACTTAAAATCACAGGAGCTTTTACTTGAAAATTTGTGCCATCCACCGTAGTCCACAGAATTCACTCAAGAGTAATTTCTATTCTAGATTTTGAATCATTACCGGTACTTTATGATGATAAAAAGCATTCGGTAATTTCAATGGTTGAGCTGGTAATATATAAGTCAATGTTGAGAGGTGATAACTAATAAACGCAATCAGGACATAATTATGGACATATTAACAATGGTAGAGCCACGCGGCAGCTTTTGCTGTCACACGGATGGGCCGGCTCGAACCGGGGTGGTACCACGACCTCACAGAAAACCAGCGTGAAGTAGACGTTTACCTCTGCGTTTCGCTTGGTGAGTGCAGGTGGCCGGAGGCCCTTTTTACTGGAAATGAGGCATTCCATCCTAGTCCTCACGGGTGAAAACGCATCTGCATTTTGATTTGTATTAGAGGATAGATGTAGATGTCTATGGGCCGCAGCAACCAATTACCATCAGGTGGACTGTGTGCTCGTTCTTCACCCTTATCTTATAAAAAAAATATGTATCAAAAACCACAGCTGCCAAAATCTTGAAAATACCTCGTGTGAGTGTCTGCTCATAAAAAAGATGATGATATCATCTTTTTTATAGTATAGGGTGACAAACAAGCACACAGTCCACCTGATGGTAAGTGGCTGCTGTGGCCCATAGACATCTACATTTATCCTCGTTTGCGAATCAAAATGCAGATGCGTTGCCACCCGTGAGGACTAAGATGGAATGCCTCGTTTCCAGTAAAAAGGAGACCCTTTTTACTGGAAACGAGGCATTCTCTACACTCACCATACGAAACACAGCAGTGTTAAGCTGCTATTTGACGCTGGTATTCTGTGAGAGCGTGGTCCTTCCCCGCTCGAGCCGGCCCATTCGTGCTACAACTATACTACTAATATATTTGCAGCATGGCTCTACCACGTATAAAGTCATCATCGTTGATCAAAGGCTTAGTTGGCACTCGCAGTTGGAAGCTGTTATAAATAGGATCAGAAAGTTAATCTGGGTATCTAAATCATCAAGGTCAGCAATGTACAACACTCTATTAAATAAAATTTACATAGCCTTAGCACAATCGATAATTTTCTATTGCATCAGAATGTGGTGAGAGCCACCAAGACCAATTTTTTAGATCTGGAAAGAGCACAGAGGTCTCTTATAAAGCTCTTGTATTTCAAACCTTATAGATTCTCTACTAACACCCTATATCAGATTAGTAAAATTCTTAAAAGCTTTATGTTCTTAACCTCATTCTAAAATGTCATAAATCCCTACCGTTTAATGAATCCCTTCAAAAAAAACAGAAGAACTAATATTGTGGTGCCTATACCTCTTGTACGTATTGTCTTTGTTATTAGACAGTACCCATGTCAGTCTGCTTTTATATATAATAACTTAAATAAAATACTTAAAATATATCCTATTCAATTAAATATATGCAAAAAACTTTAATGCATTGGTTGTTTACACTGACTTATGACAAGGTTGAAAATCTTTTAAATAGAATTGTCTGAAATGTATCTCACCAACATCTTAAATATTTACAGGCAACTAGTCTTCTTACTTATAATTTCTTCATCCACCAGCACATACACACACACCCCCACATCATACATACAACAACACTCCTACATTCACATTCACACACTCCTTAATTTACACATACTAATTACAAATTTTCTAGAGGGTAAATTTTTTGTAATCCTTAAGGGAAGTAGAAGGTCATTCCCAACACGAGTATCCTCTGATTAATCAATGGGAAGTCTCACTATTATGTTGCTAACAAGATTACCGAAATAAACGTATAAACGTATTATCAACAGTGGTAGAGCCACGCGGCAGAATTGCTGTCGCACGGATGGGCCGGCTCGAACCGGGGTGGTACCACGACCTCACAGAATACCATCGTGAAGTAGAGGTTTACCTCTGCGTTTCGCTTGGTAAGTGCAGGTGGCCGGAGACCCTTTTTACTGCAAATGAGGCATTCCATCTAAGTCCTCACGGGTGACAACGCATCTGCATTTTGATTCGCAAACGAGGATAGATGTAGATATCTATGGGCCGCAGCAACCACTTACCATCAGGTGGACTGTGTGCTCGTTTGTCACCCTTATCCTATAAAAAAAAATTAAATTAAATTAAAAAGCGAATCTATAACGATGGGCGATTTTTCAATTATTTAAGTTTCATATATTTTTTAAATGTTTACTAAGATTTTATTCTAATATAAAATGGTAATTTATGGAATCCTTTACTATAATGCCTGAATTATGACCTGATATTATCTAAATATCACTGAATTTTAATATTATAATCTATACAAATAAATAAAATTGAAGTGTCTGTTTGTAATGTCAAAATAACAGGTTTTTTTATTAAATGCATATGAAAGTATATACGGTATATAACAAAACACATTGTTTTTTAATTTTTGTCTGTCTGTCTGTTTGTTCCAGCTAATCTCCGAAATGACTGGACCAATTTTGACAGAACTTTTATTCGCAGGTAGCTGATGTTATAACGAGTAAGTTAGGCTACTTTGATTTTAGAAAAAGAATTAGATTTTTTTCTAAATACAAGTGAAAGTAGTCGCGGGGAACAGATTGTTTTAAATAAATCAAATTTATTTTTTTTTATTCAATATTTTCTTAAGTATAATTTTATGATTTTAATTTTCTTTTCCAAAAAGAAATATTGAAATAGCTTACGTTTAGAACCACTACAATATTTTCCTATTTTTTTTCTTATTTCCTAGCCTTTGACGTAGCAATTTACTTCCATCTTTCTTTTACAAACAGTATTGTATTTCATAAAATTAAAATAAATATAACAACACTTTTTTCTTTACTTACAATCGTATCCAAATAGGGAAAGAATGTTTTACATTTACTAGGGGATACAAAACCTGCTCTTCAAACATCGTTCTTATCCAAACACATTGTCAGCCCCGTTTCTGCGACATCCAAACTGAATGAATGAAATGTTAAAATACTCCACCCACCTTTAATACAACATATCACTGTGACAATAAATACATTATTGAATTACAGGCCCACGACAGACAGACCGACAGTGTGTCGGCTGATTTTAAATACAGAAAGAAGCAAAAACATCTAAATGTGCACAAAAAATTCTCATTGTCCGCATGTATTGTGTGTATTAGTTATTATGTAATTATAACATCATTACAGTTCTATTAACTAATGCGATACTATAACTAACATAATTAAGAAAACTACTGACTCGTATTTAAAAAAAACTATAATAAAAAAAAACGAGCGAGAAAAGAACCAGCTCTTTTGCCACCACCCACGACAAGTCGCGGATACAGTTCCTTTCGAAACTTCAACGCACGTGGACCTCACGGACCGATAATCATCTCTCAGAGACTCATGTCGCTCCTGCTCTAAACGAGGTACCCCTGATATGTGAGGCTGCCAAAACAATTGTGGTGCCTATATTATAAAACAGATGTTAGTCGATTAAAAAATTATAAGTATCTCGCTTTGAAATAAAAATGTTCCCAGTTATAAATATTTGCGATTGTACTTGCTTTTGAAAGTAACAAATAAATTCCATAAAATTTCTCACAAAAGTGTTCAAATTCCAAATCGTCTAAAAACTGGGAAGATCACGTACCTGACCGCAGCTGCATATCAAATGCTCATCGCGAGCGCGCCCCTAATTGTTCCAGCTACGAACAACCCTCCGCGGCCATTGTCCGCTTGACACTGACAGTGACAGCTCGCTAATTGACAGCTGACAGGTGTGACTGTGGTTGGACGGTTTTGATGTTACATTATCAACATCAATGAATGGCATGTCTAGCTAGATAGAAATCTCAAGACAATTATTCATTATTAATAAGCAGTAAAATTGTTACTAATATAATGATTTCTTATATTTACGCGAACACTACACATTTAAATAAAACTAATTTTACGGATTTTATCGTATATTAACTTATTTTTATCTCCCCGACGTTTCGGGTGCTTTCCAGCACCCGTGGTCACGGGGGACTGAGGTGGTTGACGTCCTGCTGTCATAGTTAGCCCGGCTACCTTCAGTTTTTTAATATTAATTTTTGGTTCGATTTACGCAGAATGAGCTTACAGTATCTTGAGGTCTAGCAGTGCTATACTTGGGTTTGGATTTGATTTTATTAATTATGGGATCCCAAGCAGATGGCAGCACCCATCCATCTTCTCTATTGAAATTAGGATGTTTTTTAATTTTAAATAAGTTTTAAATAAGTTTCAGATCCCTCGTGCTCTCTGAAACAAAGATTTTCCCACGGTAGCTAACTGTGAAGGATGATGGTGCGAATCACCATTTAAATATCGGTTGGTATGGGTATTTTTTCTGTACACAGTATGACCAATAGTGTTATCAGGATTTCGGATGACTAAAACATCTAGGAAAGCTAAAGTATTGTTTGCCTCTAACTCCATTGTGAATTGTATTTTAGGGTTTATGGAATTAAGGTGGTTTAAAAATGCAGTTACTTTGTCAGATGGTAAAATTGTGAAAGTATCGTCTACATACCGCTTGTAGAATCTTGGATTTACGGGAGCATTAAGAAGGGCTTTCTCCTCAAAGTCCTCCATGAATATGTCGGCGACTACGGGAGATACAGGTGAGCCCATTGCCACTCCGTCTACTTGCATGTAGAACTCTTCTTTCCACAATAAATAGCCAGATGTAAGGCAGTGTTTGAGTAATACTGCATATTCTGTGGGCATGTTGTTATCTTCTAGCTTTCTAGTAACAATTGAGATGCAGTCTTCAATAGGTAGGCATGTGAATAGTGACTGAACATCAAAACTGACCATAGTTTCATTGTCAGCGAGATGTAGGTCTTTTATCTCACTAACAAAATGGTATGAATCCTTTGTGTGTGCTCTGGTATGTCCTCTTAGTGGTGACAGCATTTTGCCAATTGTTGAGCCAACTTATAAGTTGGTGAATCGATCTGGCTTACTATAGGACGTAGTGGAGCGTTTGGTTTGTGTATTTTCAGTAACCCATACAATCTCGGTGGTTTGGCACATGATGGTATTGTCGAGTTCACGTCGAGATCTAATTTTTCGGAGTATTTCTTTATTAAATCAGTAGTTGTTTTAAGTGTATTAGTTGTAGGGTCTATTTTGACCTTTTTGTATGTACTTACGTCCGATAAAAGTTGTTGTATTTCGGAATTATAATCTGACGTGTCCATTATTACCGTAGCATTTCCTTTATCCGCTGACAAAGTAACTGCATTTTTAAACCACCTTAATTCCATAAACCCTAAAATACAATTCACAATGGAGTTAGAGGCAAACAAGTTTAGCTTTCCTAGATGTTTTAGTCATCCGAAATCCTGATAACACTATTGGTCATACTGTGTACAGAAAAAATACCCATACCAACCCATATTTAAATGGTGATTCGCACCATCATCCTTCACAGTTAGCTACCGTGGGAAAATCTTTGTTTCAGAGAGTACGAGGGATCTGTGACAGAAAACATCTGGCCGCCGAGCTTCAGCACGTCAAGCAAATACTGCAAGACAACAAGCTTCGGGTCCCGCGCCTACGTCACAGTGACCGAGTGAAGCCAGCCACAGTCGAGCGTGTGCCTGCTCTACTACCCTATGTCAGAGGAGTCACAGACAAGGTTGGCTACATCTTGAAGCGAGCTTCCATTAAAACATACTTCAAGCCGCTGAAGAAGATTGGTCAATTTTTACCATCCGTCAAGTGTCATATCCCTCTACAAGATGCAGGAGTGTACAAGCTGGATTGTGAATGTGGTCTCTCGTACATAGGACAAACAAAAAGATCTATAAAAACCCGCGTTAAAGAACATATAGCTGACGTGAAGCACCGACGTATCGGGAAGTCTGCAGTTTGTGAACATGTTCAAGATCGTCCCCGCCATTACATTAGATTTGATAGACCACAACTCCTCGCAAAAGAACACCGATTCCTCCCAAGGATAATTCGCGAGGCTATTGAAATTAAAAAAAACATCCTAATTTCAATAGAGAAGATGGATGGGTGCTGCCATCTGCTTGGGATCCCATAATTAATAAAATCAAATCCAAACCCAAGTATACCACTGCTAGACCTCAAGATACTGTAAGCTCATTCTGCGTAAATCGAACCAAAAATTAATATTAAAAAACTGAAGGTAGCCGGGCTATGACAGCAGGACGTCAAACACCTCAGTCCCCCGTGACTACGGGTGCTGGAAAGCACCCGAAACGTCGGGAAGATTAAAAAAAAATAAGTTAATATACGCGATAAAATCCGTAAAATTAGTTTTATTTAAATGTTACTAATATTACAAATTATTGAAATTGATTAGTTTTGCATGGGAGAGTTTTCTTCCTAGCATAACTTCTTTGTGAAATCGTCTACCAATAGCGCTTTTCTCCAAACCGTTACGACTAAGAGATCTTCATGAAAATGTACTTCACGATCTACTCTTTTTTAAAAGGCTGGCAACGCACCTGCTATTCTCCTGGTGTTGCAGTTGTTCTGGGCGGCGGTAGTCACTTAACATCAAGTGAGCCACATGGTCGTTTGCCGCCGAATAAGTTGGTTTGGCTGAGGAAGGATCACGCTGGCACAGAATACCAGAATAAAATAGAAGCATAATGCTGCCGTGTTTCGTATGATGTATTCGTATATTTTTACGTGCAGTCCTAATTCAAGGGTGACAACGCATGTAGATCCTTTATCGCGGATAGATGCCTACGTCTGTGGACCACAGTGTCCACTCACCATCATGTGGATTGTGCGCACGTTAATCTTTACTTTATAAGAAATACACAAACTGATAATCATCTGGTTGATAACTGATAGAGCGCTTGTTTATTGTAAATGTCGAATTAACAAAACTCTTCTTTCTCGTACTACATCTCAGCATCTCACCCTAACGAAAAAAGAAAAATATACATACGTAGATACTATTTCAAGTGACGCCGAAATCATACTTAATTTATAATAAGAACACGAATAATGTAAAATCATGGTGTTAGTTACAAAAAAATTTAGGTGCATATAATGTGTTCGTTCTTACACTACATTCAGCATCGTTTTGGTTTAGTACATGATTTGAGTAAATATAAGCAAAATGATTGATTACTTTTTGTTTATCTTTGAAATGCTGTATAAAAATACAGTATAAATTCTAATTAATTGTGTGTTTGATAAACCTTAGACCTCTAAAACCAGAATTTGTAATTATTTTGGATAACAAGCAAACTCTGTGATTTCTAATGATTTCTAATGGTTTTAAAGCAAAAACGGTTCTATGATTAAGCAATGAGTTCTAGCGCTATGGTTTCTAAGTTCTAATCCCGCAAAGTTTTGGCCATACAAATAAATGTTCCGCAACTGAATGTATGTCCTTGTGAATTTTATGTATGTCACTGCCCCCACAATACAGGAGAAAATCCTAGTATATACTATGAAGCTAAAGTTTTTTTTATAGAATTAGGGTGACAAACTAGCACGCAGTCCACCTGATGGTAAGTGGTTGTTGTGGCCCATAGACATCTATATCTATCTTCGTTTACGAATTAAAATGCAGATGTGTTGTCAGCCGTGAGGACTAAGATATAATGCCTCTTTTCCAGTAAAAAAGCTATCCGGTTCTCTGCACTCACTATACGAAACACAGCAATGTTAAGCTACTATTTTACGCTGGTATTCTGTGAGAGCGTGGTTCTTCCCCGGTCGAGCCGACCTATTCGTGCTACAACTATCTACTAATATAGCTGTAGCATGGTCCTATCACGTAAAAATAAATAAAAAACGTTTAAAAATTTGTTTTAAAAGTGTTAAGATGATATGAATACCTCTGTCAAAGCATGTCACAACACGCCACCAGTCCCGCTCCCACTGTAACGTATCGATGCAGCCTATTGACAGCTATTGATCCCGCCGCAGATCAGGTTTCAGGATCCGTGTTTTGCGGATATCTGTTGTTTCATCGATCCCCGTTTGGAAACAACAACAAATAAAATCGGATATTACAAAAAATGTCTTTATTTTGTCATTACAAGCCTTTCTTCTTATTTCTTAATTCTATTTAAGTTCGTTATCGATTTACTAAGATCAAATTTCTGCTTTGATTTTTGTTATTTTATCTGTCCTCAAAGGAGAATTGAAGATTTCTTTTTTATTTCAGGTCCCAATCAAAATATTTTCTCGTAGACTTCTTTATTATTTAAAAAAAAACTTTATGGGGGTTATATAAATATACCAAATTTCACAGTGGTTTATGTGATAAAGCCTCATGCTGATTATGGCTGCAGTATGCAACCAGCAACCAATCGTTAGCCCCGATCAAGGAAGAACCACGTTGTTTTGTAAGGTGTTGGATGAGAACCAGATACCTCTTTCTTGTCAACAGGGGTGACAGTGCATCTGCATTTTAACGTTAAATATATTAACACATTCCACTTAATAAATTTGCATACCTACCTAATGAAAAAAACAAATTCATCTAATTAGGCTTGCGATAAGATAGAAGGTGTAACAAAATCTAAATGTAACAAAAGGATTTTGCAGTCCACCTAATGCAGCAGTCCAACGCTTGCAGCCAACTATTAACAAGGAATGCTAGGGCTGCGTCATTATCTCTGAGGATTATGTACCTACCCAAAAAGGAGTCCTAACACTTGAGCTAAGACACTGTATAGAAGAGTTAATGTGCCGCGTTTAAAAGCAGATTTTTTTAAAATTATTTTATGATTTTTTGTACTTTGAAGTCAGGATTTACTTTTTAAAGTTTAAGTCCCTTTCGAGTGGACCAAAGATATATTTTTATTTTCTCGGACATTCCGGTTTTCCCACGATGTTTTTCTTCACTACCGAGCTAACGATAAATCAGCACTAAAATTACAGTTAGCAATGCTTGGGTTGCTGGCATACTGTAATATTTAACATGAGCACTTACATGTCTTTGTATAAAAAAAATCTACTTGGTTACAACGGTTTGTACGTATAACGTTTGTACGTACGTATTGTACGCCTCAAAATATATCTGCGCCTTGTAACAGTAAAACATAGCTATTATACAAATTAATCACAGATTTGTAGTCAGTTATGTTAAAAAATATATAATATATAGTTCAATGAATGAGAATTAAAATAAGTAAAATTAAGCGCGATTAAACCTGTAAAATTCGTGTTATTCATTGTGTAGCGTTCGTGTAAACTAAATATATCACTCTGGATGATAGAAAGTCACATAGATTGAGATAAGATTGCGATATTTACTAAAAGCTCTCTTTATAAATAAAGATATTTTTACAAATAATCTTTTAAATTAATTATAATCATGGAGACCCTTGAGTAAATATCTCACTTCGAATGATAAGAAATTTACTTAGTTTTTTTATATCAAATGTTCACGTAGCATCTCGTAGCGCTGTCGTAGCATCGCTACGACCCGTATAGTATCAGTATTAACAGAACATTACTATTATTATAATTTTATGCACGTTTGTTATGCACATTTGAAAAAACATGTATTATTTAACCCTCGTCACGTCTCTTACCTACAACAATGTTGAGTCTAATATCGAAGAGTGCTATTCAACAATAGGCCCATGTACGAGTACAACCCTCGACGCACCTACTAAGCGCCCGCCCTGCCGTTGTTTACTGTAACACAACACCTCCGACACATAATTTGATTATTGCATGTTTGTGACGGTGAAATTATTTAAATGCTTATCGGGCGAGCATTGTGGACGGCTATTATGTGTTTCTGAACAATAATTTGTTGAGAGACCGGGGGGAGTGTCGGACATAATGATGGATTATAAAAAACATGACAAATACACAGTGTTACGAGTTGAAATTGGAAT
Source organism: Parnassius glacialis (assembly GCA_033319125.1). Classification (NCBI taxonomy): domain Eukaryota; kingdom Metazoa; phylum Arthropoda; class Insecta; order Lepidoptera; family Papilionidae; genus Parnassius; species Parnassius glacialis. The sequence continues at coordinate 786,101 of JAVANC010000022.1, read as the reverse complement.
TGTGTGTTCAGTACATATTATTTTAGAGCTAACTTCATAGTTTGTATAATAATAGAATAACTGATACTTTGTTTTATTTATTTATTTATTCATCATTATCATTAAGGCCCTTTACAAGTCCACCGTTAAACATAAACGTTCCCAAGGTACGCCATATTACAAAAATTATAATTTAAAATTTGTAGGTACTATAAGATAAGAGATCAAAATAACTAATTCCAATAAATCTACATTTACAGACTACAGTTATTAACATTGTGAATGTAAATAAAATGAACAACATAGTCTAGCAAACATTTTACTAATAAATCTTCTTGTGTCGTCTGATGAAGCGATCGTCAATTCACGTGACAAGCATCCTTCTTACAAGGGGAGAGGGCCAGAGTGGAACGTGCAGAAGAGAGGTCGAGCAGTGAACTTCTAAAGAATAAGAAGATGATATATGTTTATAAAACGACATATAAAAGAGTTATATTTATATTTAAGAAACCAAGGAGAAACAAATAGTGGTGATAAAAATACAAACAATTCCAGAAATTATTGCGTATTTAATAGGTGTTAATGCAATTATTATTTATATATTACATTTAATACTGTTTGGTAAACTCTCAGAGAAAAAAAAATTCTTTACACATTTTTTTTTGGAAAATCATTATGAATAGTTTCTACGATTTTAAATTAATTCGAAATAATCATAGGAGTCAAATGGGTATTAAAGAAACGATTACTTATTTTTTTATTTTAAAAGGCCAGTTTTATAGAAAACTAGGTCCTGGTTAGAGTTCCGAAATTTGGTTTCGCACCGATTAATTTCTACTCGTTTACAGAAAATAAACGAAAAAAATAGAAGCATATTTATCAATTTTAAAAGAAACCGTAGGTATATTATACTTACTAATAATTTTTCTAAAAATTTTAGGCATTATAATAATGGGCGAATATTTATTTTTTAAAATCAAATAAATAAAACTATTCATCACTTAAAAAGTCACTTCATTTAAACCTATTAACTACTATGTTAAAATGGCTAAATTGTGAATAAATTTGTACAAAAATATTAATATGTTATATATAATTGACAAAATGTTATAAATTACCAACCGAAAGTTTTGAATGAATGAATTAATTAAATACACTTCATTGTACATCAGTAAACATAAAAATAAAAAAAAAACATAAATTATATAAATATACAATTGGCGACCTTAACGTTTAGAGACAATTTCTATGGAGCAACAACATTGCAGAATGCAGAGGATATTAGGACCTGTAAGGAAGGGTAAGGGTGTATGCGCGTAGGTTTTTTTACACGTGCAATTTATAATAGATTAATGTTAACAATTTAAACTTACAACCTATATACATCCCACTGCTGGGCACAGGTCTCCTCTCATTTCTGAGAGGGTTTTAGGGTAAGGAAATATCGGCCGCGCTACCCCAATGCGTGTTCGCGAACTTCAGCTGTTTTCGAAATATTTTTTTTCTTATTTCACAGACATCCAAGTTTCCTTACGATATTTCCCTTCACCGCCGAGCACATGGTTTATCAGCACTTAAAACTGCAACTAACAATTTCATTGGTGCAGGCGGGGATCGAACACGGGTTGCTCGTGTACTGTGAAATTTACAGCGAGTGCTAACCATCTGAGTTACCGCGGCTCCCCAAGTCTCTAATATAGATTATCTCAAATTATTTATTGCAAGAATGGTATTTGTTCTTATAAGATACATAATATATGGTCTTATTATGACATTCGGCAAAATGTCATTATTTATAGTAAATAAATGAAAATTAAAAGTTAACCAAAGTTATTATATTATAAGTTAAAAAAGAACTTCATGTGTCTATCTTATATTAAATGAAAATTAAAAAAAAAAAAATTTTCGTAGATAAGTTTTAATTTTACATTTTTTATCTCATTGCTTGTGGAACTCTAAAATGACAGTAAACAAACAGCAATAGGAGCCGTGGTAACTGGCGTTCCGTTGTCACGTCGTCACGCCGTCACATCGTCACGTCGTCCCGCCAGCACGCAGCGTGTCAAGATCCCGCGATAACTAAGCAGATGTTTGCTTGTGTATTTTGGAATTAATAATGTCGTTAACAATTGTTAAACCATTGGTTATTACGTGCATCAGACGTTGGAATTTTTCTATTATAATTGTTGCTTAATATTTTATACAAGCCAGATATACCATTTCTAAACATGGTTTTTTTTATAGTATAAGGGTGACAAACTGACAAACGAGCACACAGTCCACCTGATGGTAAGTGGTTGCTGTGGCCCATAGACATCTACATCTATCTTCGATTACGAATCAAAATGCACATGCGTTGTCACCCGTGAGGACTAAGATGGAATGCCTCGTTTCCAGTAAAAAGGGTCTCCGGTTCTCTACACTCACCATACGAAACACAGGTTATATGAGTATTTTACGCTGGTATTCTGTGAGAGCGTGGTCCTTCCCCGGTCGAGCCGACCTATTTGTGCTACAACAATAATATAGCTGCAGCATGGCTCTACCATGTACGTGGTCTCTGGTTTCTGTATGTTAGTACTGTTAGCCTATGTGGCTGTTACATCTTCATTGGATTCAGCTATCTAAACATGGTAGCACCGTGTATATGCGTATTTCACTACTCTTTGGTTACAGGCATGACGCTATGTAGTAATGTAATGATGCCTACGTTGTCGTCTGAATGTGCTACGTTTGCACAGCAGGTTTTGGGCCTCGGGGACTCCCTCATTGCCAAGATTCTTCTCATAGTCCAACTCTGTGGACCGGTCGTGGGAGTCGTTTGGATTTGAATTCTAAATTCAAACCCAAACCCGGATTATTTTGGCGATTTTCGCGCCCTAGAGAAAGATCTACCTAATAGTCGGTGACTTTGAAGCCCTACGGAGACGGATCTCGACGTAGGGCCAAGTATGTCTTACCGATAGGTGCGTGCAATCACTGAAAAGTAACGTACCGGCCCCTAGGAGCTCACTTCCTAGTGTACCTTAAGTGCAGCAATGAGGTTGCGTTTGCGTAACTTTTACGCGTTGGACAGATCAGCCCAGAGGGAATCAGAGCGACCTCAAAGCCTTACGGAGACGAATCTCAACGTACGGCCGAGCATGTCGTTCTGACACAATGCGTGCACTCACTGCTAAGTGACACACAGTACCTCCAGGTGATCGACGTTCTATCCCGGGAACTTCCTTATGTAATGTTAAACTTCTTATTTACGCCCGATATATATTACCCTTACTGTGTCGAGGCCTCGTGAATGCCGTAAAAGGCGACAGAGGGAAATTGAAATGGAAAATGGCCAACAGCATATTCCTGATAACAATTTAAAATGGTATAGTAATAACTGCAGTTGCTAACACACCTGCCAAGCGTGCCGACTATGTTCAGCAGTGTACTTTTATAGGCTATACTATACTGCAAGGGGAGTCACGGACGGGCAGCGGAGTCATAGGTGCGTCTCGTCTGTTTTTTTATAGAATAAGTGTGACAAACTTGCACACAGTCCACCTGATGATAAGTGGTTCCTGTGGCCCATAGACATCTACATCTGTACTTGATTACGAATCAAAATGCAAACGCGTTGTCACCTGTGTGGACTAAGATGTAATGCCTCGATTCCAGTATAAAGGGTCTCCGGTTCTCTACACACACTATACAAAACACAGCAGCGTTAAGATCATTCGTTCTACAGCTACAGCTGTCATATAGCTACAGCTATATCACTAATATAGCTAGCTGCAGCATGGCTCTACCACGTAAAAATTTAATCATCGATTAAAGAAAATCCCCTCCGCAACAGAGAGGTCCATGTTCAGAATTAGATTTTTAAGGACTAATGAAAGAGAAGAAGAACCCGAAGACAATAATTAGCAGGCTGTTTGGTTCAAATCAAACCCTTTCTTTGTTAATGATTTTCACCAAAAACGAGGTTGTTTTTGCATCGAAAGCTTCGCTTTCTCCGTCACTAATCGGTTCTTTCAACTACATGGCCGATCTAGTGCCGCCCATGTCAAGGCTTAATAATGTTAAATTATAAATAAGTGCCAATGAAAATTTAATGTTAATAGCAAATGAATAATTTGTAATATGAAGCCATGCATCACTATTCAAATAAGTTTTGTTTGATCTTATAACTTCATCAATTCATCCATCCATAACAGCCTATAAAAGTCTACCACTGAATATAGGCTTTCCCCGTATATTGCCTTACAAGGGTGATATTTGCCATAGTTGCCACGCATCAAGCAAGTTCGCAATTGCAGTTTTCTTTTGAGTTGTTATCGGGAAGATTCTGCTGCCAATTTCATGTTACATTTCACTCTGTCTCTTCTTAAGACATCCACGGGATGTTGAGTCCGTGGATTTTCTGGCACCTCTTTACACTGCTGCAAATTGTCAATAATTTCCAACAAAAGTTTGAGGAAATGAAAACTTACGTGCAATCTGACAACACAAGTTAAATAAATCTTGTTTAATGTTATTACTTATTCAAGTAAAAGGACAATATTAAAATCTGAATTTAAAGCTATTATAAAATTCATCGATTAAGAAATGACAGTGACTGTCGTTTTAATATTCGTTACAAACAAAGTGTGTTAAAAGCACGTCTGCACTCGAAATGCTTGCATAATAGTTCTTTGCACACAACTACACACTCGTATGTAGATATCATTCATACTATTAGGTATATAATGCCGGTGTCCTTCGACAGTGGCAGAGCTTCAAACGATTATTGTTCAACAAACTGCAAATGCCAGTTGTTTCGGTTCGCTATTATACTTTATCAAAAATTATGTTGTTTAATATTTAATTGACAAAATATTTGATACATTTTTTCCCTCTTAATATGAATTTTACCTATTATTTTTATCAATAATAAATTGAGTAAGGCAATTCATCGATAATATTTATTTTAGTTTAATTATTATTTTACTTTTTTAAAGAATAAGGGTGACATACAAACACACAGTTCATCTGTCAAATGGATGTAGTGGCCCTTAGACATCTTTTCTAGACTAATATGAAATGCCTCGTTTCAAGCTTCTCCCGTACCTACTTACACTCGTAATACAAAACACAGCAGCATTAAGGATGACTCACGCTAGACCATGTCGGATCCGAGCCGAGTGTCGGCCATAGCACGGTCACCGAGCCGGTCTTATGCATGTAATTGCAAAGACGGGCCTCGACCGAGCAATTACCGTTGCGCTGTGATGCAGTATACTCGTTCGAGCAAAATTAGTGCTGTAACCAGACTATAATCATGTTGAATTTTGACGATCTGGAATTAGCGGCTATTGCGATCACTCTGGACGATGAAGAATCTGATAAATCTTCTACTACAAGGAAATGGCCGAGCCGAGCCGAGTTGTTTCCGAGCGTTGTCCGTTGCTTGGCCGTCACTCGGTTGCCGCTCGGTATAGCGTGAGTGTGTCCATACAAAATATATGTAATATTAGTTTACCGTGCTACGGCCGACACTCGGCTCAGACCCGACACGGTCTAGCGTGAGTCATCCTTTAAGCTGCTATTTTACGCTTGTATTATGTGATAGTGTACTCCTTTTCCAGTCGAGCCGACGTATTCATGTTACCACCATAATATAGTTGCAGCATTGCTCTACCACGTAAAAATATCTCCACTATTTAATAAAAATCCTTCACTAAAGTTTTAACCTCTAAGAAAATGTATTATGACGTGAGCTAGAATGGATTCACTTGAACAGGGAAGCATCCCGTGCACGTTACGCTCTCAAAAAGCACTCGCGTAAAATAGCAACATACTAACGGTGTTTTTTTGTATGGCGCTTAGCGAGAACCGGAGAGCATCTAGTTTTCCATTTCATTAGTTTCAATTAAGATAACGCCCCTGCATTTTGATTTTTAATTTAGGATAAATATAGGGGTCTATAAACCACATAATCCTTTTTCTTAAAACCTTTCCATGTGTACGTATAGGAAATTTATATTAGGAATTAGAGGTGAGCGTAAAAATAACCTAAGTTAAATATAATATACGTTCTTTTGACAGATTATTTTACATATACAGATTTACGGACTTTTGGATTTTTTTAGTTACGACTTTTTCAATTTTCGACATTTCAGGCGCTTGCTTAATGATTAAACGCGATAAAATTCTATGTGTAATATTTCTCACCTTCCGTGGTTTGACAAGCCTTGTCACAAAAACCGTTTATGTAAAAGTTACATGATATTTAACGTTTTAAGTGCAATACGGGCTGTAGTTCAAAAGTAGAAAAGTTAAATGTAAGTATATAAGTTTTTTTCGCTTGTAGAATGACGTAACTCGCATAAAGTATACGGGCTCTACATGCTTTCAAGGGCATTTATAGTACACTCAAAGACATTCTGGATATTTTTAAGTTCTGCAAGTAATTTCGAATATACAAGCTTTTGAGAGTCGATCTAAACTCATCGAAAATGTTTGTTACCTATATTTTGTAATAAGTTTATAACAATGGGGCTTTAGCTCGGCGCATGCTTATTTCATATTACATTTTATATGACTAGTTTTTTTTCATCCGTAGGTAAAGTACTGAAATAAAAAATGTCCACATAGAACATAAGCAAAAATACCTGCAGATCTATTATGCGTGAAAAAGATAAGAATAAAAATTGAAGACTTAATCATTTAACTTAAGAATGTCTTATAACTTTATCTCTTAGGTTTGTTGTGAAATGGTTTAGAAGTAAACACAAGTGATAAAATAAAAAAATTTGTACAACCGACTTCAATATAAATTATTAAGGATAACTCAAAAATAATTAGTCAGACCTTGATCAAATTTATATGGGATCATATGAAAAGTACTGGCTTTCAAATAAAAAAGAGTCATCGAAATCGATTCACATAGAAAAAGTAATGTGGTAACACACATTAAAAAGAACATACAGTTGAATTGAGTACCTCCTCCATTTTGAATTCGATAGAAGAATGTTAACAATCGGTTTTGAATAAAAGTATTTATAGTTAGAAGATATAGTGCAAAATTTTGTGTAAAATTTCAAACTGCAAAAAGTTTTGTATGAAACTCTTTATATATATATATATATATATATATATATATATATATATATATATATATATATATATATATATATATATATATATATATATATTATTTCTTTTTACCCGACTGCCAAGGCAGGGTTACGTTTTTCGCGCGTATCTTGTATGTATGTATGTTGTAAATTTCTTTATTACCTCGTATCTTCCATGCAGGCGGGAACCACTTGCAAACTATAAACCTAAAGAAAGTTAATGGGTTCCGCTTGCTACTAAACTTAACGCGGGTACTTAACTTGGGCCTTCAGCTCATAATATAGTCTGTTAAACCGAAGTAGAGTTTACTTTGTTTATAGTTTATTTTAATTTTGTTCTCTGTTCCCAATCTTGTTTCGGTCTTTTAGCGCATTACTTGTAAATTGCCAAACTTTATTGTTAATCACAGATACATTTTGTGCAAGCTGTGTCTACATATATATTAGAATACAATTTTTGAAATCTTTGTTTTATATAATACCTGTCAGCATGTTGAAATTGTGTTCTGTTTTGTAGACCAAATAAAGAGAAAAAAAAAACTGTCGGTTTTTGATTTTTTTTTATTATTTATTTTATTTAAATATTAAAACAAGATGTGTTGAAGAACACTGGATCATCAAACAAACAAACAAATTAAAAGAAATAAAATAATAATGTGAGAATGATGGTGATATTTATACATATATACAAATTAACGGTTAATAAAAGTTAAGAAAATTTATGATTTTTCACTAAAGATGTACTTTGATGTGCCACTTGCCTCTAACTCCATTAGGGTCTTCAAGCACATAGACTAGTGGTGACAGTTTAGCTATCACCTTGCACTTGATGAACTTAGGGGCAAGTTTAGCATTAAAGTATGCGCCGGCATTGCTTAAAACATGGTTTTTACGCCAAACAGTATCTCCCACATTAAATTCTTTAAAAGACCGACGAAGATCATAGCGAGCGCTATTTTTAGCGTGAGCTATGTGAAGTTTAGTTTGAACTTTGTGAAATATAGATGAGAGGAGACCAGCATTAGACGCGTAAATATCACGAGGCATAAATACCAATTCCTCGAGGTTCTGAGTTGGAGTATAGAAGGAACCACAAGGTATTGTTTCCCTACCAAAGACTAAAAAATTTGGAGTAAAACCAGTAGCTACATTTGTAGCGCTGTTCATTGCGTACTGAATCTTAGCAAGATGGTTGTCCCAGGATCTATGATCGTCTCCTACTAGAGATGCTAGAGCTGTAATAATTGTACTATTAAACTTCTCCGTAGGATTAACCTGAGGACAATATAAAGCTGTGTGAAAAATACAAGGAACATTATAAGAATTTAAAAATGAGTGGAATTCTCGCGACTGAAATTGAACAGCGTTGTCCATTATAATAGTTTGAGGAATGCCATGAACTAGAAAAACTGAATTTTCCAAAACATTAATAATATTAGCTGAAGTAGCACGTTTAAGGGGAAAAATCATAGTATATTTAGTAAAATTGCAGTTAATTACTAGAATATACTGATTTCGTCTTCGAGTCATTGGCAATGGACCCATAAGATCTAAGGATATAGTTTGAAAAGGTCTGGAGCAAAGTTTGGGTTTACCCATAAGACCATAGGGAGAATGATTAGGGTGTTTGTAGGTTAAGCAGGTTTCACAAGTCGAGATTAATTCAGCAATGTCCTTAAACATACCAGGCCAATAGTATTTTAATGATATTTTCTTGAATGTTTTGAAGATACCAAGATGGAGTTCTGAAGGGGAACCATGGTTAGCTTCAATAAGTGCCTGTCCATCTTGAGATAATGGAACTTCTTTCCAAATAAAGTCATCGTTTAGACGATCGGGAGAATGGATACAGCGGTAAAGTTTGTTATCCCTGATAGTGTAGTTGGGATATGCGTCTGGATTGTTGGAACATCCGAGAAAAATTTTGTTGTAGTGTTCAAGTCTACGATCAGGTGGTTCTTCAATCGTAATGGGATGTACGCCTTGAGGTGAAGTTTCTCGTGTATCAGGACGTTCTTGATTTTTATGTCTTGATAATAAATCTGGAACAACGTTATCCTTTCCTTTTTTATGTTTTATGACAAAGTTAAAGCATGATAAGCGTAAAGTCCAGCGAGCAAGTCTTCCTGATGGGTTTGATAAATTCTGAAACCATTTAAGCGCAGCATGATCAGTATATATTGTAAATTCTTTACCATTGTCTAGGTAACATCGCCAATGTTCTAATGCAGTTATTACAGCCAATGTTTCTCTTTCAGTAGTTGAGTAGTTCTGTTGATTTTTATTTAGTGCTTTACTCATGTAAGCAATCACGACTTCTTTATCATCTTGTTGTTGGGTAAGCATTGCTCCTATGCCATAATTTGATGCATCACAATGTACAGAGAAGGGTAGTTCGAAGTTAGGGCAAGCAAGGACAGGAGCAGTTACCAAGGCTTCTTTAAGTTTCTGGAAAGCAGCTGCAGCTTGTGAATTCCATAAAAATTTAGGAGCGTTCTGCCCAGCTAGCTCAGTCGGTAGAGCATGAGACTCTTAATCTCAGGGTCGTGGGTTCAAGCCCCACGTTGGGCGCCAAACTGTCGTGTAGAGACAATTAAGGACAAAAAGAATCTAACCTAAGAGCAACGTTTTGCAGGATCCGGCGACTTCAGGCAGAGCAACGGATCGTAGAGTCCAGTGGCTTCAGGCAGGATAGAGGCTTGCAGGATCCCGGGGCTGAGCGGCCCCGGGATAAGGCCTTTAGAAGATGCTTCCGATACGAGAACTGAAGCAAGACTGAATTTCTTCACCGATTGTTCGGCTTTTATATCTTTCTAGAGAGAACGGAAAAATTATTTAAATTAAACGCAAATTTTTTGTAAATGGTCAAGAGGAAAGAGTATTTATGTGGAATTATCGAAATAGAAACTACAGACCGGTAACAAATTTGAATATAATTTCCATGGAGACCAAATAAACATCAGTAACAGAACATGTCAAATTTTAGTTTTAGGCTTGTTATAAGAAAATGGAAAGATTTAAGTGGAAAAGGAGATATTATTGAAATAGGAAAAAAGGTAGCGCAACTACCCACACAAAGCCCGAAATTGTAGAGTTACGGAAAACTAACTAAAAGATCGAAAAAAGGTAGACTTCATTGACACCAATTTAAAAGTGCTGATAATGTGGAAATACGAAGTAGAAATGATTTGTGATTGTGTTCTTATGGTTTGAAATCGTTACAGGATCCTATGGAAATAAAGGTGATGTAAAATATCCCGATTTGAAGTGAATGCAGAGAATTGAAACAGAATGGAAAAATGGATTTAAATTAATGTAAAATGATAAGTAAGTAGCATAACACTACAATATCTTTTCCTACATGATAGTCATAATAACCATTTGTCTGTCTTTTTACTAGATCATATAGTAGATTATTTCTGGCCTTACTTTCTATCTGTTCGTGAAGTTTTATCACAATTGATTTAGTTATTCCGAAGATTATCCCGGACAGATAGATAGACAGACAGACAAGCATCCAAAATTCTTCAATGAAGCAAGTTGTTTCAGTGTTGTAGACAGACATTTAAATTTCATCCATATATATACATTAATATCCTGCACGTACGTGCTAAAAACTTACACACACAGCAGTTACGTATCACGGAGTTGTGATCAGAGGGTATTTTTCGTACGGTGTGCAGGATGTGATTGATTCGGCGGAGTGAGAAAATTGCGTACGTCTTGACGAAGGGTGCGCTAATGTGGCAGATTGGCAATCAGTCGCGTTATATGGTTAGGGGACGCCCCGGGCCGACACATGCACCCACTAACGTTTCTATATACATATGTAGTTGTAAATATTTATTTACCGTTACCATCACAACCGATTATTTATTCTTACAGATACCGTTACCGTTGAACTGAACACAGGCAATCTGTAGGGGAGGCTTATGTCCACCAGTGGACTTTAATATGCTGTAACGGTAAGAATCTAAATGTCGGTGCGTTGTCATCCCTACTAGTATTGGCTATTGCAGCCATCAACACACGCAACGAACTTCATATTAATATTTTAAGAACTATGCCACTTGTGATGTTAGAAATTGTTCTCAAAATGATTGAAATAAAAGAATGTTACTTGTATTAGAATTTACTCTGGAGATTAGTTGTTAAAAATAGTAATAGTGTGAGAGCGGATGTTCAACTTGCTCTCTTGCTTACGCAATCAATCATTATCAGGAATAAGACAGCGTACAGCACTACACATTCAGTATAGAGCAAACACAGTCCAACCAACCGTAATGTACCAGACACAATCACACATTGGTGCAACGTGAAGGACATAACTACATGATAGCACTAAAGTATTCAAATTAACAGCAACACAAGTCATCTCTATATTACACAAGGCAGCCTCTCAGCAACACCACCTTCCTTGCTTACACTAGAAGAACTACTTCTCAAACAGAACCACATCACTTGTCTTATTTGGCCAAAATCTCCGTTTAGAAGTAACGTTTTAGCCCAACGGGCATAATAATAACTTGAGACTCGTAGAATTACAGACTGATCCCTCTTAGTTTTTTTTTGCGCCCAGAAATAATGCAAAAGGCTACCCTCCGGGAAGCGCGGTGGCACTGAAAAACCCCAGTTCCTGAACTATCACTTCTTTTATCGTAGATATTAATTTCAAGGTCATTTCTGAATATTTAAAGTACATATATTTATCGCTACGCCAAAAATCAGAACAATATTAAAATCATATATCTCATATTTTACTGTCAATAATAAACCAAATGCACGTACTTCTATTATATATTTCTATCTGTATATATTTTATTCCTATTATTTTCCTTCAAAAGTACCAGTCAATCACTTCTATCGAAGTCATATAAGAACTATTAAAGAATTCTTAACACTATGCTCGAGGGCGACGGGTGGAGACACGGTTACGCGGAGGGTGCTCCAAGCCGGAAGCACTCTTTAGAAAATCGCAAATCGTGCGCCGTAGCACTGGTACAAGAACTACGAAACTGTTGGCTGTACTGAACGGATGTGGTTGTTAAAACTAAAAAAAGGCTTCCTCTTATCGTGTCAAAAAAGATTTTAATATCTAATTAAGATTCGCTACCGAAATAAAACTATCATCTAATCTATACAAATAAATAAAAGTAAAGTGTCTGTTTGTAATGTCAAAATAATAGCTTTTAACTAAATCCGTATGAAAGTATATATATATACGATACTTATAACAACCAAACAATTTTAAAATTTTTTTGTATGTCTGTCTAGTCAGACGGTCTATCTGTTTGTTCTGGCTAATCTCCGAAATGGACCGACCGACCGATTTTGACGGGACTTTCACTGGCAGATAGCGAATGTTATAAGGAGTAACTTAAGCTACTTTTATTTTAGAAAAACAATTAGTAATAAAAGCCACGCGGACGAATTCGCGGGGAACAGCTAGTAGGAAATAAAGTAGCTCGCAAAAATACCAGTACCCGCTGGACGTAGACGTTGACGTAATATGACGAAGCTTATGTACGAGTCCAACGCAAAACGATTACAAATAAAGTTAAATATATTTTGATGTTTTCACGGCGTGTTTATTTTTTTTATAGGATAAAGTGACAATCGAGCACACAGTCCACCTGATGGTAAGTGGTTGCTGTGGCCCATAGACATCTACATCTATCCTCGTTTGCGAATCAATATGCAGATGCGTTGTCACCCATGAGGACCAAGATGGAATGCCTCGTTTTCAGTAAAAAGGGTCTCCGGTTCTCTACACTCACCGTACGAAACACAGCCGTGTTAAGCTGCTATTTTACGCTGGTATTCTGTGTATTTCTGTGTAATGGTTAAAGGCTGTTTCCATATTGATTCTTATTTCTGTATATAATAATTCATATAATCTACTATTATTATAATTTTTGTAATAATAAAATCCTGTGCGGCAGTGTAGGTAGTCACTAACCCATATCATTGTGCGTAAGAAGCGATAGAGGGAAACAAACTAGGTGATGGGCATCAGTGTCTTCCTAATAATATCTAGAAAATAAAAACTGTCACGCCGCCTGCCAAGAGTTGTTACTATGGCAGATATCCCTCCTATGAGGCAATCTATGGGGGAGGCCAATGTTCAGCAGTGGACTTTTGATAGGCTGTTAAGATGGCGATCATAATAATGATGAATAATAAAACATCGAGTGGTTCATCACGTTGCTCCCAATGGCACTTGCGAAACCTATCGTCTACCAACACATAATTTTCGTAGGTATTGTATGTAATACCTAGATAATGTATACTCGTAGAATGCCACGAGGAAAAGTATATAATGTGAACAAATGAAACATATTTTCTTTACTCAAAATCAACTTTACTAGTAATTACAGTCAAATTTGACTAAAATAGTTTATAAAGGTAACATAAGGGAATTGGGAACAAGTATTTTCATTAAATATTAATTATTCAAACAAAAAGCATTTGCTTATGCTGGATTTCTATTAAAATAAACCTAGCAAGCTAACAGCATAGCAAAGTGGCGAAGCAATCAGCTTTGTAGCGGTTTCTAACGGTTGCCGTTGAGCAATCAGTTTCAAAATAGGAGGTTCAGATGCCTGGGTGATCAGTAATCGATTGCTTAAAACAGAATTTGAAAATTCGAAATCGTTCTCGAGATAATCGTGGGACAGACGGACAGACGGACAGACATCGTGAAATCAATAAGTGTCTTCGCAAGCTTCGCCACTTAATAATTAAATTAATAGTAAAATAATTAAATTAAAATCAAAACGAAAAGTTAAAAATAATTAACGATTACAAACTTTATTTTTAAAAGTAGGTACAAACATGTGTAGTAGGTTGGTTGATTCAAATAAAAAGGTGGGTACGGTTTTTATTTATTCTTACTAGATGGATTATTGTGACATTTGGATGTACATAAAATTTTCTTCTTAACACATAAGCACCTTTGATTATCACAACGATGTTTGCAACTACATTTAACAAATTCATGATCTGTTCCCATAGACTGTAAATTAGCCACGTAACGAAGAATCTTGTTTTGTCTGGGGACGTCATGTTCATTAATTAGTTTTGTACGACAAACCGTAAACTGCTGCCTTGAATACAAAGTTTTTATAACATCTTGCTTCGTTTCCAGTTAATAGAGTTGGTCGTCTGTTTTTTGTAAGGCAATAGCCAGAATATTGCGTGCATCACCGTGACCTCTATCGACCTGTGGCACAGGGATTCTTACGATGGTACCTAACAGTACAGGAGAAAATTTATTATCAGAGGGCTTTAGCATTTTTTAAGCTTGTTCTTACAAATTACGAATATCTTTAGCCCTCCCGCTATTCCGTTACCTCGTACGAGTACATACATTGCCGGTTAAACATTCGGTGTTGTATAGAATGCTTAGGTAAGGTATGAAATAAATAATATTTTATGCATTGCCTGAATGTTTTATGTATTCTAAAGAATGCCTTGGTATTCCATACAATAGAGCATTATACAGAATGGCGATAACACATATGTAATAATATGTAATATCGAAATAACTAACTTTATTTGCAAGGTTCTGTCTATCTGAACTAGAACTAAACTTTGAAGATTTTTTTAAAACAAAAATTGATAACAGAAATAGTTTTTGATTATCTTAAATCTAAACAACGCCACATTAATAAAACCTATCCAGGCAAATCCACGGCTGGTCGCTATTATTTAAATAAACTCGAAGACGTTTTGAATACCAGCGTGAAGTAGAGGTTTACCTCTGCGTTTCGCTTGGTAAGTGCAGGTGGCCGGAGGCCCTTATTACTGGAAATGAGGGATTCCATCTTAGTCCTCACGGGTGACAACGCATCTGCATTTTGATTTGTAATAGAGGATAGATGTAGATGTCTATGGGCCGCAGCAACCACTTACCATCAGGTGGACTGTGTGCTCGTTTGTCATCCATATCCTATAAAAAAAAAACGTTGATAAAAGAAAATTATGATTTCACTATGTCAGAAATCTCTCAATGTTTTTCTTGGCATTTAGTCCTAATAAAATGTTTGAAAATATATTTAGTAATACATAAATGGATTACTAATAAATTATGGATAATTATAAAATATGTCTCTAAATCATTACATAAATTGGCTTTCTCAAATTGATCCTTCTTTATATTAAACTAACTGGCCAGGCAGACGTTGTTCTGCCCTTTCCGACGATCATTCCTATAAAAAAATCCTTAAATGCGCGATAAAAAAATATTGAACTTATCGAGATAAAAAGTATCTCAAGTTGGACCAAACTGCACACAGTGTGCGAAATTTCATTGAAATCAGTTCTGTAGTTTAGGAGTTTATCGCGAACAAACAACGTGACACGTAATTTTTATATATAAAGATATCGCTTTTCTCATAACTAAGTCAATGAAAGCAATGATCTCTTCAATATATTTCACAAACGTGTAATTAAAAGATGTATAATCTGAGAAGTAGGACCTGGTGACCTATAGAACAGTTATTGTTAAATATCTTTATGAGACACCAATCTCTCAAACACTACGCGTCATTACTTTTTTAGTTTAACAGGTTTCTCATCAATAATTCTGTACCTATTTATGATGAAAATATATATATATATATATATATATATATATATATATATATATAAGTATATTCTATTCTTTTCTATTCTAACTTTTAAAACAACTGCCAGCTTGGTGTGATTGCCAGTTCGGGATAGACCATTACACTGATCGCTACCATTTCTGTGCGCTAATTATATTAGTAATATTAATTGACTACTTACGAATCAGGGATTAATGTCGATTTCTATTCGCAGCATTCATTTATCATCAGGTAGTCTGTGAGCTCGTTTGTCACCCTTAAAAATCTATTATGTACACAGCATTGACGAAACACTTCAAAACCAAAAATATCAAATGACATAATTTCAATATTGCAACTTCATTTGTTACAAAAGAAGCAAAACCACTCGTCACGGCCATCTCAAAGTAACACATCTAAGATCTGTCAACAAGAAGTGACATTTTCAACAATAATATTGTTTGGTTGGGTATCCTTCCATCTGTACGTACTTGTAGTGTCTCCGAAAGCGGACACCTTTGTTTGATTCTGTGTTGCAACTTACAAAGGGCGATAGCTATTGCAAACAACCAATATCTTAATGTTTCCTTATTTATATTGAAGCACACGAAAGCATGAATAAAACTGATGTGTCGAATGTGCACTTATTTTTAATTTCCAACGTTTGGAGTGCTTTACAGAATTCATGGTGACCGGAACCGACCTGAAGGAACCGACGCTTTCTAGACCTGATTTCATAGTTAAACCGTGCTTTCAAAAAATATTAATGTTTGTCCGATTTACCTAGAAGGACCTATCGTATCCTGATGATTTGCAATTTGATTATTTATAAAATGGTAGTTCAGGGGTAAAGCGCTCGCTGTAAATTTCACAGTACGTGAGCAATCTGTGCCGGCACTTTTTACTTTACATTATTAATTGCAATTTTAAATTTTAATTTCCCACATGCTCTGCGGTGAATGAAAACATCGTGAGTTAATCTGCACGTCTAACAAATTAAAAAAAAACATGTGTAAGTGTCGTGGAACACTTGGTTGGAAGGAAGTTCCAATCGTAGTACATTATTAATAATAAACTTATTATATTATTGATTAACAAATACAAATAAATGCATTACTAGGGTCTATTAAAATGAAGCGTCATTTAAAATAATATTTCTTTCATGGCAACATAAGAAAAAATGCGAGGTAGATGGATATTATTCCATCTCCCTCTCACTTTTTCCGTCTACACTACGTCAGAAGGGACTATGACGGAATAATCTTACGCTTTTTCTCGCCTAGCCCCCATCCGCAAAATTCATACCGTTGAAAGGGTCTCCGGTTGCCCACGCTCACCATACGAAACACATCAGTAATGGGATATAATTTTAAGCTGGTAATTTATACTGTAAGAGTGTAGTGTCTCCGGTCGAGCCGACCCATTCGTTCTGCAATTGTTATATAGATGTAGCGTCTCAACCACGAGTACGTCGCAAAATCTCTTTCCTCTCCTTGAATAAACTAAAATACCCGTTAAAAAGATTACGTTAAAAATACTGTTACACCTTTCCTAACCAAATTTTTATTAGTATGTGCCTTCAACCGCTTCTTTAATTTTCTAAAATAAATTAAAATTTGATTAATTAATAATTTTAATATTTCAGGCAAGAAATAGGAGATGAAAGAGATTTTGCGACGTACTCGTAGTTGAGATGCTACATCTATATTATGGTTGCAACACGAATCGGTTGGCTCGACCGGAAACATTACACTCTTACAGTATAAATTACCAGCTTAAAATTGTATCTCATTACTGATGTGATTCGTTTGGTGAGCGTGGGCAACCGGAAACCCGTTCAACAGGTAACGAGGTCTTCTATCTTGGCCCTTAGGGATGATAATGCATCTACATTATGATTTTTCATCGAGGATAGATGTACGTGTCTATAGGCGACAGCATCCACTCACTATAAGGTAGACTGTGTACACATTTGTCACCTTTTACTATTCACTATTCTAACTAAAATTCTGCTGGAAAAGATTAATTACCATTAGAATAAAGTGGACAAATTAAAGCTTAAAGTTATAAATATTGACTTAAATATTAGTAACACACCACGTCCTGTCCGCGTCTTCTCATGGAGAAAAATTTATATCAAGCTCATTTTAACAGTTAATGTAATGGTCTTTATCGAAGGTATTTATCGAACATGCCCCTAAATTTATTTTATAAAAACTCCTGGAATGACAAATTTTATTAAATCGCCGAATAATTTTACTACAACCCGGTATCATTATATTTCTCCGATATTTAGAGGACCGCATTGTCACTTGATTAGAGCAGCTCTCTGTGATGTTTTCTCATTTCAAATTTCCATATTATTTTGTTTGTGAGAGCCAGGCGGGCAGCGGGCGGGGTGCGGAGTTGGGGCGGTTCTGGCTAACGAAGGGGCGACTTGAAAGCTTCCAGCGTTTGAAAAAGACTTGCTTTGAAAATTGGATGGCGTCATTACTTCGTTGTATTATTTACGCAGTCTTCACGAACCTTCATTTTAAAGTCCATCTTCCTTAAAGGAAAAAACACAAAGGTTTGTTTTTACAGAAAGGATCCATTCAATTCCGAATGAAATTATAAATGACGTGCTTCTTCGAGTTTTTGAACAATGGAGTGTGCGTTGAAGTCTTTTATACCTAGATTATTTTGTATTTCAAATTATACTATCGTAAGGTTCGTCGATATTCAGCCACGGCGACAACCTGAATATAAATCTAGGTTTGAGACTGCTTGCCATGTAGCGATTTTAGCAAATCTAATCACTTGCGTAAAACTCTTTTATATTTTCTATTGAACTAGGCCTTTATACTCAGCCAAAAATGTTTTGCTGAACTTGCGGCGTGTTATACTGTAGTCATTGCAGTAAGTGAACCCTGTTGTTCGTGCATCGCTATCATCAGTCCGCTTACGACTATATAATATATAAACGTGGTTATGTATATATATATATATATATATATATGTATATATATATATATACTAGCTCGCCAGGCAGACGTTGTCCTGCCCTCTCCGACGACATTTTGTCCTATAAAAAATCCTTAAATTCGTAATAAAAAAAATTGAGGGTCATTCATCGGGATAAAAACTATCCTATCTCTCAAGTTGGATCAAACTGAACGCAGTGTGCAAAATTAATAGTTTAAGTGTCCATCACGGACAAATAACGTGACACGTAACTTTTATATATTAAGATATATATATATAGTATCTTAATCAATTGTATAACATACTTATTACAAGAACTAAGCTTTAAGTCAACTAGCTAGATGGAATTTTGTCGACCACGTTGATGATTTACTGAAAATAGGCCAAATTAAGAGTACCCTTAACTGGCGAGCATGTTTATAGATGGGAAAGAAGCGAGAGAGGTGTGTCAGGATTGTGACAAATGGAATTCTGTAATTTATGCCTAACCCTCTTGGTAACAGGCGTGACAGTTTACGTAAAATATAGTAAGTATAAAATTATTTAAATTATATTATCTCGTTACTAGTAATTAATTCACTTAGATGACTAGATAGAAGCTTAAAAAATTAGCAGCCTTTCTTTCTGATGAAGATGATGATGGA
Organism: Parnassius glacialis; assembly: GCA_033319125.1. Classification (NCBI taxonomy): domain Eukaryota; kingdom Metazoa; phylum Arthropoda; class Insecta; order Lepidoptera; family Papilionidae; genus Parnassius; species Parnassius glacialis. Next base: position 766,826 of record JAVANC010000022.1, on the reverse strand, counting down.
ACAAAAATAAATTAAAGTCAAAACTAATAATTTCGAATTATTTTATTACTTAGAAATAGAAAAAAAATCAAACATAAAAAATATCTGAAGATTAAGATTTACAATAAAAGGCACGTAAACTAAATAAAATATATGTCAATTGCTGTCGTTACAGCGTCAAGAAGATTGAAAAATGATATTTATTTCCAAGTACGCAAGGTACGATATTTAGGAAGTATCGTGGAAGAATAAGTTCGCAAAGTCGTTCCCACTTCGAGTTGATTTATTATGTAGACGCGGCGCGGGAGGCGGCCCGATGGCTTGTGAATGCGGAATGTGTTCGGGAGTAGATTTCCCAGCAGGTCGCCAACTTGTGCGCTTCCCAATCTATCGCAATTCAATCAAATTGCTTCAAACGTATATACGCTTTACGAATTTGTTATTGAAATGAATTTATTATTCAACTTTTATATTTACTTATAAATCCCCTATTATATTTGCAGAAGGACGAGGCCTCATTTCAGAGGAACTCGTTCCACATTTCACATTTCTTTACTACAATGAAGCCAGCAGGATTGAACTCGAATTGCTCGTCAGTAGTTGTAGTACGTTTTTATGTGTTTGATTATATCATCATCATCATCATTACAGCGTAACAAAAGTCCACTGCTGAAGATAGGCCTATCATAGATTGCCTGTGAGGGGAGTATCTGCCATAGATGCGACGCTTGGCAGACAGTTCAACAACCGCAGTGTTTTTATTTTTAATTGTTATTAGGAAGACAGTGCTGCCCATCTCCTGATTTTTCACCTCTGTCGCCTCTTACTTCTTCTTTCTTATTGATTTATTACGCAAGGAAAACATCGTGACGAAACCTGCATGTCTGAAGAAAAAAATGTTTTGAAGGCGCGAAGGAAGAACATTTTTCGAGTGGCAGCCTTGTACTGGCAAGCGCATTACTAGGACACTCCTCACTAGGCTTAGACCAATGTTCAGCAGTGGACTTGTGAGGGGCAGTAATGATGAATGATGATGAAATAATATATATTTATATAACCAAAATTAATAAAAGTATGTTCTTTTCATTAATTTATTAAAATATACGAAGACAATGTGTTGACGCTCATAAATACTAATGGAGCGGGTTTGTCGACAACATAGGCTTATTTGTTCATATACATAGGGAGTTAGTTATATATCGTCGCTAACACTATGCGAGTACATAAAGCGTACCGAAGCTCCCCAAGTGCAATATAAAGAAAGCTTTTAAGAGTAAATTATGCGGAGTACATGGCTCTCGTAGACAAAATTCACTTGCCTCGCCTGCAGCGCCCCCTGCCGTCATCAGCATAATGGTGGTCCCGGGGGAAGGGGCTCCGATGTGATCTCAACCCCAGCGCTATCCCGTGCCTAGGCGTGGCTCTAATTACAATTTTGTATAGAAATTTTATTTCACTTCTAACTACTATATATAAAATAGTTATATTCTGTTAATAAATATTCAAACATATTCTTTAATAATTACTTTTACATAAAGGTCATGTGTAACGTCCATGTAAACCCTTTGTGGTAGTTCTAGGGAACACTACGCTCGAAGTTGTCAACGAGTATGTTTATCTAGGACAAATTGTCCAAATAAGTACAACTTTGACCGGGACGTTAATCGACGGGTCCAACTCGGTTGGACAGCGTTCGGGAGATCACGACAAGTCTTCTCGTCAGGTATACCTCCAAACTTGAAAACAAGCAGTAAATCTTGCCAGTGATGAGATGTCGCCCTTCTCTGCTGGTCAAATGAAGAAGCTCTATGTCTCTGCGAGAGCTATGGAGAGGAATATGTTCGGAGTTTTTATGCGTGATAGACTACTTACGAGGGTGGATTGAAAAGTACTCGGCCTAACCAAGAAAATAAACACATACTAAATCAGTTATATTTTTATTTTTCTACATAAACTCCATCAAGTTCAATACACTTTTGCCACCTCCCCTTCCAAGCATTTAGACCGTTGAAAAAAAATGATTCTTCCTTAGAGTCAAAATATGCGTCTACAGCTGCTTTGACCTCGTCTTTTGTCGAAAATCTTTGACCTCCCAAGTGCTTTTTTAGGTTAGGGAACAGAAAGAAGTCTGATGATGCCAGATCAGGTGAATACGGCGGATGCGGTAACAGTTCAAAGCCACAGTTGTGAATTTCAGCCATTGACTGTACTGACGTGTGAACATGGGCGTTATCTTGATGAAACAGGACTTTTCTTCTGAGCATTCCTCGACGTTTTTCTTTTATTTCCTCTCGTAAACGACGTAGTAAGGTGCAGTAGTAATCAGAGTTTATAGTCTGACCACTTTCAAGATAATCAATCATAATCACACCTTTCGAGTCCCAGAATACTGAAGCCATCACCTTATTTGCCGACAAAATCGACTTAGCCTTTTTAGGGGGTGGTGAACCAGGTCTTCTCCACTGTTTTGATTGTTGTTTTGTTTCCGGTGTACAGTAATGAACCCATGTTTCGTCTATAGTAACAAAACGATTCAAAAAAATCATCTGCATCGGCTTCAAATAACTCCAAACAGTCGCGTGAAATAGTCAATCGCGTCCTTTTTTGTTCAACTGAAAGCAGTCGCGGAACCCACCTCGCAGACACCTTGTGGAAACCCAACTCGTTGACAATGATGTTTTGAGTTCGTTCATAAGAGATGCCTATAATCTCGGCTATGTCTCTAATTTTTAATCTGCGGTCTCCCATTATTAAATCAAGTACTTTTTTAATATTTTCGTCAGTAGTTGACGTCGAAGGCCTTCCAGAGCGGGGTTCATCTTTCACACTCTCTCTACCACGCTTAAATTCTGCTATCCATTTTTTGACGGATGAATATGACAGAACACAATCGCCTAATGTACTGACCATGTCATCATGGATGGCTTTTGATGATAGCCCCTTCTTATGGAGGTACTTAATGACGGCACGCTGCTCGATTTGCTCCATTCGCGGAAATTATGTCCGATTACTTTGTTAAGAAATTTATAAAATCACAACTAATTATCGCACACGTTTCGAACTTCACACAATGAACTAGTCTGAACTGAACTAAATAATGTGGGTAGATTTGATTTTTAGAATTGAATGGATCTGTGTTAGGCCGAGTACTTTTCAATCCACCCTCGTACTAAAGATATCTGCAGTGAAACCAGAGTATCCAACATAGTTCAATGGATCAATAAGTTATAGTAGCAATAGGCCAGCCATATAGCTCGAAGACCCGACAACCGATGGAGTAGAGACGTTTTCGAGTGGCAGTCTCGTACTGATAAGCGAAGTGTAAGGTAGCCCCCCATTAGACAGAGTGACGACTTTATAAGACTTCATAAGGGGAGGCCTTTCTTCAGCTGTGGACTTATAATGGACTGTAATGATGATGAGGATAGTAACATAATATTGAACATACCTTTTTTTGTACGAAGGACAAACGAACACACAATCCACCTTATGGTATTGGATACTGTGGGCTAAAAAACCTAGGGAACTAAGATGCAATGCCTTGTTACCAGTAAAAGAATTCTCAACTACGTCACTGACAGCTCCGTGGAGCAGTGTCTTAGCAATGAATTGTTGCGCTGGGGCCGCGGGTTCGAATCCCGCACGGAACAAGGTATTTGTATGGCAGCGTTTTTTTTAAAAAAAACATAAAAAAACCATACTCGTACGAAACACAGCAGCTGAATTTTTAATAAAAAGTAAGTAAAATAAAATGCGATAAAAGCCTTAAAAATAGTTTTATTCATTCAATGTGAAGTGTTCGCGTAAATATAAGAATAATTCAATATATAGCAGCTACATAGCATTTTGATTCTTTACCGACAATATTTGAAGGTTTTTATGATCCACAGCAACCATTTGCCAACACATAAACTTTGTACGCAACTCTTTACTTGTACAAAAAAGGAAGAAGAAAAGAACAACCTAGCCTACACATACTATCTTTTTACATTTTTAATAAATACATAATGACACACAGGCAGGTGCTTGTGATGGATTATTATTCGACGTCGCGTGAGTGCTGGCATGCTGACGTCATTGTCGACGGGAGGGGGAGGGGCGAGAGCCGTCATTAACGGGAGGACATCGTTACGGGGCGGAACTGCGTCGTTAGGCTGAAACAAAGACAGCGCGCTATGTACCCGGCCATTTTCACAACGGCGATAGTCTAGGAGCTCGAATGTAGTTTTCTTTAAAATTCTGTATGATTTTTTTTTTAATAACTGAAGAAGAAAGATCAATGAAAGGTGTGCATAAAAATGCACTTTTCTATAAATGCTCATAAATTAAAATATTTTACATAAAAATATAATTTTATTATTAAAAAAATATAATCTTAAGATTTTTTTAAATGATTAATAATTGAAAAATCAAGGTCAAAGAAAGGTGTGCATTAAAATGGCCTTTTTACAGCTACACATTCATTAAAATATTTGATATAGAAATACAATCTTAATATTGTTAGTTTAAAAACTTTTTTAAATTTTTAATAATTGAGCAATCAAGATCAAAGAAACGTGTACATGTTTAACATGGTAGACCTACGCTATAGGCTATAGCTATAATTGTGGTGGTAGCGCAAATGAGTCAGCTTGACCGGGGGGTAATTTGCGCCGTGGTAAGACCACGCTCTCGAAGAATACCAGCGTAAAATAGCAGCTTTATGCTGCTATGCTACTCTTTTACGCTGGCTATTTTACCCTTTTTACTGGATGCGAGGCATTCTATCTCAGGAATGAAAAAGCATCGCCATTTTGATTCTTATTTGTGGAAAAATATAGATGTTGATAGGCCACAGCATCGGCTTACCATTAAATGGACTGTGTGCTCGTTTTTCACCCTAATTCTATATAAAAAATGAACCTTTTTAAAAATGGTAAGACAATCAAATATTTTATTCAAAAATATATTATTTTTTACTTTTTATTCTTTTATAATGAATTTGGTAAATTACAATTTATAAAGACAGAACACTACTGTATTTCAAGTGACGCCGAATGAATGCCGAAATATTTGCTTCATCGTTCGTCATGTGTACAGAAAAGAAGTGCAAAAATTTTTCAACATCTATCTTTCTACTTGATTTCAATGTGTGTGTCTTCAAGGTAAGAGTTAATAGGCTTTTATTAAGCTAAATTAATGCGCTCTACCATCTTTGGATGCATCACCACTTACTATTGGTGTGATAGCAGTGAAGTACTGGCTTATAATAGTTAAACAAAAATCCATGCCCCATTTCTTGATTAGGAATGGGTCAGCTCGATCGGGGAAAGACCACACTCTCACAGAATACTACCAGGGTAAAATAGCAGCTTAACACTGCTGTGTTTCGTATGGTGAGTGTAGAGAACCGGAGACCCTTTTTACTGGAAAAGAGGCATTCCATCTTAGTCCTCACGGGTGACATCTATGATATATATATATATATATAATATGTATTTTGATTCTTTATTGAGGATAGATATGGATGTCTATGGGTCACAGCAACCACTTACCATCAAGTGGACTGTGTGCTCGTTTGTCACCCTATCCTATTAAAAAACACACTCACACACACATCAATTAAAATTGAACATTCTTTTTTTCTTTCTTTATCAGTTAGTAAAAGTCCCCAGCTACTGCACCTTCAACTATGTTGTTGGTTGCAATTATGAATTTAGGTACACATGTGTGCATGAACGCGCGTTCTTGCAATCAGCCGAGCATGGATTTGACTTGGTTTCGGCACGAGTTCAAATGTACGTAGCGTTCTGCTATCTTTCTTGTTTGAAACAATTTACAAAAATATATTTAATAAAAAATAAATATTAGAAATATTCACTCCAATACTACGCGTTCAACGAAACTTTTGTTTTACAAAGGTTATCTTAATTATACTGGGGACTGTAGCTATTTTGAAATACTGACTTTTATTAGAGCTATTGCGTCATACTACTTAATAGAAAATGTAAAACGTTTTATCTTTATATTTTATCTACCTTAACTGCATACGAAATCATTTGTTTACATAACATTAAAATATTTATGTAACAAATTATTACCATAATAGAAAAGAATTTCACTAAAATCTTAAATTATCATACAGCCCTACTTCCCGCGTTATAGTAACTTTGAGCTACGTATATATAGAGCTTTAATTAAATACTGATTTCTTTAGTTCTTTCTGCGTAGGGTTCAATAAATCACTGCAAGATTACGCACGTATACAATCTTTAGTTATGTTGTTCGAACGATGTTATCGTAGATATGTTAATACATTCCAATTTGAAAAGCAATCATATAATTTTTTTGGATAGTAGGGTTCCGTGTCTGCTCAGAAGTCAGTCTGGGTAGGTGCCTTCCTCTTGTCTATTGCTGCCGCTGAATACCAGTGGTCGAGCCACGCGGCAGCTTTTGCTGTCGCACGGATGGGCCGGCTCGAACCGGGATGGTACCACGACCTCACAGAATACCAGAGTGAAGCAGAGGTTTACCTCTGCGTTTCGCGTGGTGAGTGCAGGTGGCCGGAGGCCCAATCCCCCGCCCCCCCATCAACATCATAGCGGAAATAAATAAAAGACGACGTCAAAATTCACGATACCATAATCACCATCTGGATGCTTGGCGGCCCACGACTGTGCGTTTTTTTTGTCGTACAACTTCTCTGTAGAATTGTTTACCACCGGCGATTTTTCCGGATCGATACGACTTAGGGACCTGCAAGAAAAGAGCTTACACCTTTCTAAAAGGCCGGCAATGCATTTGCAATTCTCCTGGTGTTGCGGTTGTTCATGGGCAGCGGTAGTCAACATCAGGTGAGCCGCATGCTTGTCTGCCCCCTCTTCTATAAAAAAAAGAAAAAAGAGAAGCCGCTTTTGACGACACCAACGGGAAAAATTAAGAAAGTTCTCGATTGTTAGTCTTAATATATAGACTATATAACCAGCCAAGTTATTTGGGTCTTCCTCTTCCATTCTCCTCTACTAGCCGTCATCTCTTCACTCACTACCTTCTTACGCATATCATCCCTAAGGGCTATATATATATATGAATGCTATATTCATTTTCAGATAAATCCTTTGATATAGGTAATGAATCCATTGTATAGCTTAAGGAAACTGATAGGGAACGTAGTTTCTCTGCCAGCCTTATACCAACAAGCGCAGCAGAAAACGTCCTCCAGTCTTAGAAAGATCTGTGTCCAGCAGCAGTCCAGCAGTGGACTCGCAATTGACTGCAATGATGATGTAGACGACATGACAAGCTAATCAATTTAGTAAGACCCTATTATCTTGTATGTACGTTACGGATTCTAATTAACATATGAATTATGTAAAATCAGTATTTACATGTATGTAACATATAATAACGTGGGTTAAGTGTTAAAATAAAATAAAAACTTTATACTAACTCTAACGCCTAAGTTCTGCACTAAAATTCACATATTTCAATAAAAAGTAATCCATATTTTATTATTTCTGTTCACGCTTAAATTTCAGTAAAGACGAGGTAGTCGGCTCCTGAGCTATGCCTCTACGCTATGTACGCGAATCGTCTCATTCGTTAGCAAATGCATCTCGTAATGAGCGTTTTATGTGCGAATGTAAAAACATATAAAAAGCGCTATGAAGTTATGGCTGCTCAGGGGTTGCAAGGCACACGCAAAAGCGAAACAATATTTCGGATCACATCGTTCAACTTAACACAAATAATTCATTTTTGTAGAATAAGAATAACAAACGAGCACACAGTCAACCTAATGGTAAGTGGATGCTGTGACCCATAGACACCTACATTTATCCTTATTTAAGAATCAAAATGCATATGCGTTGTCACCCCTGAGGACTAAGATGGAATGCCTTGTTTCCAGTAAATTTTAATTAATTTACATTTAAAAAGTAGCAGCTTATTGCTGCTATGTTTCATATGGTGAGTGTAGAGAACCGGAGATTCTTTTAATGGAAACGAGGCATTCCATCTTAGCCCTCGGGGGTGACAACGCATCTGCTTTTTGATTCTTAGGATAAATGTAGATTTCTATGAGCCACAACATCTACATATCATCACGAGGACTGTATGCTCGTTTGTTACCCATATTCTAAAAAAAAGCTCACTATTAATCATATTTATTTAAAACTAAATAAATGAAATCGCTTTTAAAAAGGGGTTTTATACAAAATACTGAAATTATTAAAGGTATTGAAAAGGTCGTGCTTGACGTTGCATAGTATTCATCAGTTTTCTATCAAATGTACTCGTAATACGCAACGAACTTGAACTACCGTGTAGTGGCGGTGTAAGATCATCCACTACCCCACATTATCCCGTGGGAGTCGTAAGAGTTGATAAAGGAAACCAAATCAGGAGATGGGCAGCAGGAACATCCTAATAACAACTAAAAATAAAAAAAACTGGGGTTTATAACCCGCTTGCCAAACGTGGTTACTATGGCAAAAGCCCCCATAAGGCAACCTATGGGGAAGACCTATTAAACTGGCTATTACCGTAACGGAACTTTAGATAATATTACTTCGCTAAAAACAATATTTTCCATTCATATTTTGACCATACACCGTATTGTCAAATACGTTGATATGACGCTGCAAGTCCGGCGCCATCTTGTCGCGGTTGCAATCGTCTCTCGGCGCGCAGACTCGCGCGTTCGTAATTATGTGAGCTACAAGCTACAATTTATGTACACATCCACACATATACACAGTCACAGTCTTAAGTACAAAAGCGAGAAATACTTACTACATGAATGGCCGCAAAGCATTATATACTCATTTAAGTATGCGACTTCTGAATAATTATGAAAATAATGAAATTTGAATTTTGTCATTTTTATAGGTAATAATGTGATCGGAATGGCATACAAGCTCAAAATTTGCCAGATAGACACTGCAGCTTTTGGCAGCCGACTTCAAATTAAACATGGGAACTAAAATGGAATGCTTAGTAAGTGTAACCTTAAAAACCTTCATCAACATCATCATTACAGCCCTTCTCAAGTCCACCACAAAGCACGATCCTGAGCCACCTGCATCCATCGAAAAGCCATCCATTAAAAACCTTCGTAACCTGTAAAGGGTAAAGGTAATTTATATTTAAGTATCGCATTCAGACCGGCTGTAATAGTCCTTTATTTCCAAATTATTTTTAAACATAAAGACTTTTTTTATAAAACTGAAGTAACAAACGAACTCACAGTGCACGAGACCGTTTAATTTAAAACTGAACGCGCCTATCTCGTATTTTTATTATTTTGTTACATTTTATTACTTTGTGCATGTGACACGTAGTAAACATGCTAAAATCTACTATCTATAGAAAAGAGGCACAGATTTACATTTTCTGTACTCAATACGGTAAATGTGACTTAATCTACCAAAAATAAAAGGAAAGTGAGTGCAGTTTTAAACAAGAAAATCTCCAGCAGTAAATGCCACTGCAGTTCATGAACAACAGCCAACTTCTGTGACGCTGCTGCCCATCTCCTGATTTGTTTCCCTTTATCACTTCTTACGACACCCACGGGAAGATGTGGGCTAGTGGATATTCTTACATCGCCACTACACGGTAAACATTATAATGTTTCTGTCTGAAAATTTAAAAAATATACATAATATTACAATGAAGACAACTAGCGAAGAATGAGGAAAATAAATTGTAGATTTTTTTACATAATGACCAAAGACCTAGATTCAAGAAACGGCCGATGAATTTAAAAAGGAAAGAAGCGGTACTTTTGCAAGCTTCGTCCAGAAGAGTATGAAAAGAGCCAAAAAAAAACAAAGAAAAAAATTTGAGGTAACATCGCATCAGCGTATTTTTGTAATTTCTTTTTGAGATATATTTAAAAATAATCATTTTAAAAAAAGGTGATAAAGTTGAATTTATTAATCAAAATTGCTTATCGTCGAGTTGAATCCGTCGATTCATCTCGGCTGGGCAGCGTTCGGGAAATTACGACACATCTTCTCGTCAGGTATACATCCAAACTTGAAAACAAGAGTGTAAAAGCAGTGAATGTTGCCAGTGATGAGACGTCGCCTTTCTCTCCTGGTCAAATGAAGAAGGTATACCTCCTAAAAACTTGGAAACGAGACTATAAACCAGTGCGTGTTGAAAATGATGACCTATGGAACTGAGACGTGGCACCGCCGAACTTTTTTGAGTTGGTAATATTTTTTTTAATTTCTTCGTTATGATAATTTCTTCTAATGTATTCTTCACCGCCAAGCCCATGGTTAATCAGAACGTAAAAATTAATACGGGCTGCTCGCGTAATATGAAATTCACAACAAATAACTCAGCCTTGAACTAAGCTTCTATTAAAAACTACGTAGTAGACCATGTTGTAGCTAATGTTTAATTCTTTTCTTTGACTATAGTAACGATATACGTATAGACGTATAAAGTTAGAAAGTTTTTTTGGCAGTTTAGATTCGAACGAAAACAAAACAATATTAAGCTACAATTTTGTGACAAATTTAAATTATTACCAGGAGTAAATTATGGATTTCTTTTTCCATATACAACGACTCTCCTTAATCACCCTTCTCGTACATTCAATAACAGATCGAGGAAATGGACATTGCGGAGCCGAGTAAATCTTACTTAATGTTAGTAATTCACTTATGGGGTTGGAATTGATGCAGTTGGGGCGGGGATCGGCTGCGAACGGACTCGCCGATGACCGTCGCATAGAGGGAGGTCGTAGAGCACGTGTTTAATTGATTTTAATGGTACATATTGTTCAATTACTCTCAAATTTAATTTTTAAAATTATTTTTAATTATAATTATTAATTTATATACTCTTCTAATAATTAATTGAGTTAGTATTATCTTTGAGCTACCATTCCTTGAGTTTCTCAAGACAAAACAGTTTCTCGCACCACTACGTCACGATACAGATTAAATTAAGTGCACTGACCAAACATTAATGACGATTAAGAAAACAATGTGTTCACATTACAGCGATTGAACAGTTAAGTAAACAATGGTAAGTGTATTAAGTCGAGCTTGCCAAGTCTTAACGTCTCCCCGCGTTTTAGTTTGCGATTCTGGAAATTGGTTTGTTCAGTCAATACTGCCGGCCCAGTGGCCATCCCATATTATTAGAAACTAGAATGTTTACAGTTCAGAGTATACTCGAATAATATTTTGTATTTAAGTAAGTGACAAAGGAGAAAAATGTTCAACTGATAGTAAAATTTGATACTGTGGTCCATGAATATATCTAGCTTTGATTTTTAATCAAAATTATTGAGATGCATTGTCAACCTTAAGAACTATAATGGACCATTTCGTTATCATTAATAATTATAACTTTTAACAAAAAGTAAAAACTGACTTCAAATTGCTAAAAAAAGAAGTTATTCTTCTCCAAATTGTATAAAACCACCCTTGTAGTATAACCTATTTAATAAAAAAGAATCATTATAATTGATTCTCATTACGCGAAGATATCATATAAAATTCCTTAAACAATTGTCTAATATGAATCTTTTCCCCCTATTTTCCACGCTTTGTTTTTCAGAGTTCTAAGTTTTATGAGACAAACATTGAGGTAAACCTATTTAATAAAAAAATAATCATTTAAATCGGTGCTCAGTCTGCAAACATATAGTGTAACATATATACAAAAAAAACATACACTCGACTTGTGGACCACCTCCTTTTTGAAGTCGATTAAAAAAATGTCTGCGCTTCTCATAATTGAACCATAATACACTGTAGCCTAGTTCTACTAACTCCACTATTCCGTATCGTCCAGAGGGTGACGTAAGAAGTCTTCCTAATAATTATTACAAAATTAAAAACTACTGTTGCCAACCCACCTCCCAAGCGTTTCAACTATTGCATAAATCCCTCCTACGAGACTGTGTGGAGAGAGACTATCTGTTGTGAAGAGAGAGAATTTAAATAGCGAAGCTTGTGGTCTTCGATCCTGGACTGTAAAAGGATGCTGGTTGAGAGAAAGGGCATTCGTTAAATAAATTGCACGCCGCCCTCGTAAATCTTCCACGCTCCGAGGCAGGTCTCACCAAAGTACAGACGACCTAACGCTTCTTCCTCTCTTTTGCGGACACTAATTACTAATTTGATTATGTCTTATAAAGTATTAATATGCGACGAAGTTACTTCTCCTTCAGTTCCCTGATTTGCGTAACAGTTCTCAGCGATATACCATACATACTAGGCGTGCAGGTGAGGGGATACGAACGCTCGAAATATAGGAACTTAAAGGAGGGTAAATTTAGAAAAAAATTATTATATAAAATGAACTAGATGGCGCCAACACTATTTGTTATCTAACGGTGACTCTTCCCCACAAAATTAATAAATTATAAAAACCAGTTGGTCTAGGTAGCCTTCAAATGCGCAATGAGAATACTAGACACCTCGCGCGACGTTTTTATTCCTACGCTTAGGTATTGTATGTATCATATTAAGAAAACGGTTACACCGCCAGCTATAGGACAGCAGTCAGTTACGGTCCTTATCTGCCGCTTATAAAACTAACGGCTTGACATATTTTTCTGTATTTGGTGAATAAAACTTAACACAACCTGAATACACCACAGGCAGATATTATAAAAGTCCAGCCACAGGTATCTCCCTATTCAAGAGGGATTTACCTAAAACACCACGCTTGGATTGACGATTGTACTGCAAGACGTTACGTTAAGCACCATGCTGCAGCTATATTATGGTTGTAGCACGAATGGGTCGCCTCGAACGAGGAAGGGCCGATTTCAAAGAATACCAGCGTGAAATAGCTGCTTAATGCTGCTGTGTTTCGAATGGTAAGTGTAGAGAATCGGAGACCCTTTTTACTAGAAACTAAGCATTCCATCTTAGTCCGTGAGGGTGACAATGCATTTTGATTCATAATCAAGGATAGATGTAGATGGCCATTCATAGCAGCGCGATTCGAGTTGTAGACGATCGAGTTCTTTCTGATCGGCTTGACTCACTGACACTGCGAAGAGATGCTGCATCTCTTTGCAATATCTATAGTTTTTTTAATTATTTTAAATTACAATGGCTCAAATGACAGCGTATTAATTATCATCTACATCGGGGAGTACTCAGATGAATTGTTCGGACAAATTCCAGCCACTCAATTATCAATAATTTAAAATTAAAAATTTTGTACAGTCGACTTTAATATAAGTTATTTAAGAATAACTCAAAAACTATTGGTCTGACCTTGATCACACAACAGTTATGAGGTAACACACATAAAAAAAACATACAGTCGAATCGAGTACCGTCTCCTTTTTGGAAGTCGGCAGAAAAAGACAAAACTCGCGATACCATCCACACCATCTGGATGATTGGCGGTCCTCGCATAACTTCCTTGTTTACCATCAGCGATTTTTCTGGACAGATACGACTAAGTAACCTTCAAGAAAAGAGCCTACTCTTTTTTAAAGGCCGGCAACACATCTGTAATGCCCCTGGTGTTGCAATTGTTCATGGGTGGCGGAAGTCCCTTACCATCACGAGAGCAATATGCTTGTTTACCACTGTTATATAAAAAAGATATCTATTGGCCACAGCATCCACTTACCATCAGGGGTCTGTCTGCTCGTTTGTCAGTCTAGTTTTATAAAAAAAAAACGTACTTTAAATGCTTCTTCGCCGGTCTAGAGATTTTATACGAGGCACAACGAAATGGGTCTGGTCTATCTGGGATATACCCTAGTGACTTATTACGAAACCCTCAGAACGAAGTGGGTGATGGAGTCCCTTATATCACCACCACATGGCTTAGTTTTACGTAAAAGAAATTACCTCAGCGAGTTATAGAGAGGAAAGTGTACGATACAATAGTAAAGGATTGGCACTATTTTTTTTTCCATATAAAAGGCAACGCTAACTGTCACTTGACTAACAATTGTCTATAACTGACTGGGACACTTCGGACGCCAGTTAGGTCAACAGCTTTTGTTTCTAACACGTTATTCTAATAGGCGCTGCATTGTTTAGCCACCTTGCTAACAAATGTAGTTTTCTCTAAATATTGAAATATTTATTTAAAATAGTTTTAGTATTGTTTTCACACGAAATTCTTAAATTCCTACAATATGTAGTTCAAGACAATTGATATTTCGGCAACCCGTCCTGGTATCTTCCGAAAATGATAGAACGACAATAGAAAACTTGAAATAGCTTCTACTATATTAGATTAGATTACGATAACGCTACCTCTCTACGATTGTATACTCTTGTTATGTAATAACCGATATTAGTCTCAAATGTATATAAATATGACTTATATATCTTGCTACTTAATGTAAATTTGTCACTGTTTGTTATCTTAATAAATAATTTAACAGTGGTAGAGCCACGCGGCAGCTTTTGCTGTCGCACGGATGGGCCGGTACCACGACCTCACAGAATACCAGCGTGAGGTAGAGGCTTATCTCTGCGTTTTGCTTGGTGAGTGCAGGTGGCCGGAGGCCCTTATTACTGCAAATGAGGCATTCCATCTTAGTCCTCACGGGTGACAACGTATCTGAATTTTGATTCGCAAACGAGGATAGATAGGATATTTTTAGGTTAAGGTATATATTGCTATGGGCCAATGTTCTTAATTTTTAAGTCCTTGATGCCTGAAATAAAGTTATTGTATTGTATTGTATTGTATTGCATAGATGTAGATGTCTATGGGCCACAGTAACCACTTACCATCAGGTGGACTGTGTGCTCGTTTATCACCCTGATACTATAAAAAAAATGAATATGGTGTCATTTCCGGTCGTAAATTGGTCCCAGCTAACCTCTGGTTTATAGAACCTTTTACTTCCCATCGGTTGCCAATTCGCTCTATGGTCATTGTGTGGCATTTAACTTAGTGTTATAACATGTGCCGTGTAGTGGTCGTGTAAGAATATCCACTACACCATATTGTCCCGTGAGTGTTGTAAAAAGCGACAGAGAAAAATCGAAACAGGTGATGCGCAGCATCATCTTCTTGAAAATAACTCAAAATAAACCTAGCAAGCTAACAGCATAGCAAAGTGGCGAAGCAATCAGCTTTGTAGCGGTTTCTAACGGAAAAAATAAATGAATTTCAAAATAGGAGGTTCAGATGCCTGGGTGATCAGTAATCGATTGCTGAAAACAGAATTTGAAAATTCGAAACCGTTCTCGAGATAATCGTGGGACAGACGGACAGACGGACAGACGGACAGACATCGTGAAATCAATAAGTGACTTCGCAAGCTTCGCCACTTAATAATCAAAAAACTGCGTTTGACAACGAACTGCCAGGCGTGTCAACTATGGCAAAATCCGTGCATGTGTAGAGCAGTGGACTTTTATTGGCTGTAGGTAATGGATGAAATGGATGGTATAGTATGTACATATAGTATGTATTTATAAAGTATATATAATATCTCGACTTATAATAACGTCCCACTGCTGATTTTCTCTCATTTATGAGAAGATTTTAGTGCAAGTAAATTTTTTTGTGCAATAAAAGTACGCCGCACAGCGAGAATGCGTTTTTGCGCTTCGCATGTCTTCGAAAATATATTTTTTAATTTCTCTAACATACAGATTTTCTCACAATGTTTCCCTTCGCCGCCGATTACGTCAATCAGTACATAAAAATACAATTAACAATTTCATTGATCCTGCGGGGATCGAACCCGTGTTTTTCGCGTACTGTCAGCGAGTAGTTACCTCCCGAGCAACCACAGCGCTCTATACACCATAAATATACAAAAACACCGGTTTTTGTTTGAACGATGGAGAGCCAATATGTTTTTAGTCTGTGAGATATTCCATCTTAGTCCTAAGAGGTGACAAGTTGGTTTCAAGTATCCATACACCAATTACCATCAGGTGGGCTGCAAGTACATTTATCACTTCAGTTTTATAAATCTACCTCAAGCCAACAGTTCCTACCTAAGGCCAGCAGTAAATGGTCACACGTATGGTTTTTTTAGTATAACGATGTATTTAAGACTGCAACCAATCTTTCCTTCTATCGCATAAACATGGCGTAACGATTAACCAGTGTTTCTTACGTGGTAGAGCCGGTATTAGAACTGGTGATAGAGTCGACGAACTGGTATTTATTATGTGGTACAGCCTTACGGGTCTCTAATTAGTAGTATAGTTGTAGCACGAATGGGTCGGCTCGACCGGGAAATGGTTAGCGTAGAGAACCGGAGCTCCTTTTTACTGGAAAAGAGGCATTTCATCTTAGTCCTTACGGGTGACGACGCATCTGCATTTTGGTTCTTTATTGAGGATAGATGTAAATGTCTATGGATCACAGCAATCACTTACCATCAGGCGGACTGTCGCCCTATGCTTTAAAAAAACGATAAGAATCATTATTACTTAATCTATATACAAATAAATAAAATTGAAGTGTCTGTTTGTAATGTCAAAATTACAGCTTTTTACTAAATGCATATGAAATAATATACGGTACTAATAATAAAAATACAATTTTTAAAGTTTTTGTCTGTCTGTCTGTCTGTCCGTCTGTCTGTCTGTTTGTTCCGGCTAATCTCCGAAACGGCTGGACCGATTTTGACGGGATTTTCACTGGCAGATAGCTGATGTCACAAGGAGTAACTTAGGCTACTTTAATTTTATAAAAAGAATTAGGATTCCGCGCAAAAAATTTAAAACTCCAAATAACACACGGGCGAAGTCGCGGGGAACAGCTAGTATATCGATAAAATTCTTGATAAAACTACTACTTAGGTGGAAGTAGTGACGCAGTCAATTGTTCCTCTTGTAAACAAGAATGCGGGTACTTCCTCGGCGTAAATCCTCGACGTACGCTAATCGGCCCCTGAATCGCGGGTAATTCCTTGAACGTGCCCCTACCCTTATTCAGTAAAAGGGTGGTAGGCTCATTAAAGCCCTTTCAACTGTCGCTTGGCTAAAAATGTTGGTAACGCGTTTGTACAGTCAACAATAGTAATTGGGAAATAAAAACATTATTATAAGTTAAGACGTACACGGAATAACCATTATTTTCGGAAATAAATATTATATTATTATGTAACGAATACAACGTGTTATTAATCGTTAAATAAAAGTTACCCCTCAAATAAATTATTACCTGACTGAATATAAAAGTGAAACAATGTCAGTTACGTCACCTCATAGCAAAAGTCCTTAAGAGACATTACTCTATGAAAGTAACTGAAATAAACTAAAATGCGTTTCGATCTACAGTAGAACGCATTACTCTATGAAAATAACAACTAATCTAGCTGTTTTACATAGATATAGATATGAGATATGCTTACTTATCGTAAAATACTTAAAAATTACCAATTCTGAATTCCGCCATGTTTGGCGAGTGGAAATGTAGTTAGTTACAGTCTATATACACACAGGACTCCTCACCCTAAAGACTAAGATTGAAAGCCTCGTTTTCCCGTAAACAGGATTTCCGGTTCTCTACACTCACCGTACGAAACATTATTTTACGCTGGTATTCTGTGAGAGCGTGGTCCTACCCCGGTCGAGCCGACCCATTCGTGCTGCAACCATAATATAGCTGCAGCGTGGCTCTACCACGTAATTACGTATCGAACGTTTTTAGGAAGACATTTAGTTATGCCAAGAAGTCCCTGTGAACTGTGAATAAAAAAAATACTATTATTATTATTTATTTCAAAACTATGACGTTATATATAAAATATACATCTAGACGCACACAATAAAAATAAATTAAAAAAATGCCACGCTTTTTTGGGCTGTCATGTCGTTTCGCTTACACTAGTAACAGGATGAAGTAAATTGAGAATTCTCTAACGCCGCAAACTCATGACCCTAGACTTCGGTACAACTGTGGTAACAGGTACTGAAACTTCTTCTTTGTTTACATTAAACAGGCTTTTAATTTAATTAAGATTTATTATTTGTGAGGCAATGACACTTGTAAAAATAATTGTTTGTGTAATTGTGTAAACACGTACGAAGTGACACTAAGAAGTTCGATATTTTTTTTAAAAAGTTCGATATGACGTATAGATACGACCATACGATCATTCTTTTTTTTATTTTATACTATCTATTCCCCGCGTGGAATTTATTACGGTTGGATTTCATTGCTCGGAACCCTAATTATTTTTTTATAGGATAGGGTGACAAACAAGCACACAGTCCACCTGATGGTGAGTGGTTGCTGTGACCCATAGACATCCACATCTATCTTCAATAAAGAATCAAAATGCAGATGCGTTGTCACCCGTGAGGAATTAGATGGAATGCCTCTTTTCCAGTAAAAAGGGTTTCCGGGTCTCTACACTCACCATACGGAACACAGCAGTGTTAAGCTGGTATTTTACGCTGGTATTTTTCTAGCTGGTATTTTACGCTGGTATTTTTCTAAAATAAAAGTAAAGTTACTTTTTATAACATCAGCAATCTGTCAGCGAAAGTTGCGTCAAAATCGGTTAAGCTATTGTTGAGATTAGCTATAACAAGCAGACAAACGGACAGACAGACGGACAAAAATTTCAAAAACTTCAAAAAAAGAGGGAGTTCTCAATTCAACTGTGTATTTTTAATGTGTGTTGCCTTAGAATATTTCGCTAGGTGAACCGATTTTTATGATTCTTTTATTTGATAGCTGGTGCTTCTCATGTGGTCCCATATAAATTTGATCAAGATCTGACCAGCAGTTTTTGAGTTATACTTAATAATGCGTATTTAATTGATTTCGACTCTATTGTCATTTTCTGCCGACTTCCGAAAAGGAGACAGTACTCAATTCGAGTGTATGTGTTTTTTTTATGTGTGTTACCTCATAACTTTGTACTGGGCGAACCGATTTCGATGATTCTTTTTTATATGAAAGCTGATAGTTCTCGTGTGGTCCCATATGAATTTGATCAAGGTCAGATCAATGGTTATTGAGTTATTCTTAAATAACCTATATTGAAGTCGCTTATATTGAAGTCGGCTGTACAAAATTTTTAATTTTAAATTATATTTATATTGAAGTCGGTTGTACGAAGTTTATAATTTTACCACTTGCTTATTATAAGTATTGTATATACTTTTATATCCATTTAGTTTAAAGCTGTTATTTTGACATTACAAACAGACACTTCAAATTTGTTTATTTGTATAGATTTTACATAAGTAGGTTAAATAATAGTATACTTCATTCAAAATTATAATAATATAATATTCACTTCAACAAAACTTTATTAAACGCTCAGTTTTTTTAAAAAACTTTGAAATGTACTCAAAAATATTACAAGAAATAAATAGTGTAAAATATTTTCTTCTTTTTCTAATCCTCCCCTAAAGGATAATAGGATTTTCACCCTCAACGAGTCCTGTCATTTTGCACTGGGATTGGATAATAGAGGGGCTGCGGCCCGAGAACAAAATGGCGGACGAGGCGCGAATTATCGAATTATATACGAACAAGGATCCCTAATACTGTAAGTGGCGCGGCGAGGATCAGGGCTGCGGCCGGGCGGACTAATCTAATGTAAGAATAATCAATTTTGGGTTCTGTGAACGCATTAGGTTTCATTTCAGGAATTGTAGTCACCATTTTTCACTAGGTCATGTAAATTTAATAAATGATAATGGTAAAACGTATTCCTTTTTAATTTTGATAGTACAAGTAAAATTGCAGCCTATATCTGCCCCACCGCTGGGCTTACACACCCTTAGTTTCTAAGAGGACTCATTAAATTATAATTTAAAACTAAAAATGTTGTACAGCCGACTTCAATATAAGTTATTAAGAATAACTCAAAAACTATTAACCTGACCTTGATCAATATCAAGATCATTTATAAGGGACCACACGAGAAGTACCAGCTTTCAATAAAAAAAGAATCATCGAAATCGGTTCACCCAGTAAAAAGTTATGAGGTAACACATAAAAAAACATACAGTCGCATTGAGTACCGTCTCCTTTTTGGAAGTCGGCAGAAATATAGTTCCATCCATCGATCCATTACAGCCTGTAAAAGTCCACTGCTGTACATAGGCCTTCTATGTATGGGGATACATCACCTCATAGGGGTTTTCGCTATAGCTGCCATGCTTGGCAGCCGAGTTGGCAACCGCATTTTTTTTATTATTTTAAGTATTTATCGGGAAGATGCTGTAGCCCATCACTCCTGTTTCAGTTTCCCTCTGTCGCATCTAACGACACCCACTAGACGATATAGGATAGTAGACATTCCTACACCGCCACAAAAGGCTAATAATTTTATTTTATTTTATTTATTTAAATAAAATGGTTATCTAATAGAGAAATATAACAAATACACATTAAAATATAAAAGATTGTGTTTAGCTCGGTAGTGCTATCCCTAATACGAGTGTGTTAGCTAACAAAATGTCAAGCCATTTCCCATAATTGACAGCCGTTACCAGCTGAAATAATACTGAAGTTCGCTTTTTTATGTCTTAACACCAGAAAATAGAGCAGAAATTCGCTTGTCTCACATGCATATATAAAATTGTCTCAGTTAGAAAGTTCTGCGGAGTGAGAACATAGATTATTGTTTTTGGGGAGAAAAATTCGTGACGGACGCGATTCTTCTAATTATATAGAGTAGAAACCGTTTCAATAAAACTGGTATTTTTTATTGGATTACCATCAGCAAGGTATAAATACGAAATCCTCTGTTGGCTCTACTTTACGTAGTACCGTTTGTTTTGATAACATTCTTGTTCAATATCTTAACGTGTAGATAATATTCTTTACATTAAAAAAATTAAGCTAACTTGATTTAGCTTTTTTTAAATTTCATCATTCATCAATAATTGCCTTTCATAAGTCCACTGCTGAACATAGGCCTCCCCCAAGGAATGCCACAAAGCACGGTCCTGAGCCACCTGCATTCATCGACCTGCATGTCTCACCAGGTCGTCACTCCTATTTCACTCCACGTTCCTACTATATTTAAAATGGCTATCGGCCTATAATTTGTAAATTCCGTATGAAGACCTTGTTTATATATTGGCCTAATTATAGCTAACTTCAACTCCTCAGGATAAAAAACATTTTTTATGCTTAGATTTATAAAATGTGCAATTACTGGGGCAATTTTATTCTTAATTTCTTTTAGATCCCTTATTCGAATACCATCCGATCCCGGCGCTTTATTACAGTCCATGTTGTCAACCACTTTTATTACATGCTCAGGTAATACTTTTATAAATCTAACACTAACATCACTCTCAGATACATACGATTTCCGTTCAAGTAACAAATTCTTACAAATGTGCTGATTAAGTGGCGAAGCTTGCGAAGTCACTTATTGATTTCACGATGTCTGTCCGTCTGTCAGTCTGTCCGTCTGTCCGTCTGTCCGTCTGTCCGTCCGTCTATCCGTCTGTCCCACGATTATCTCGAGAACGGTTTCGAATTTTCAAATTCTATTTTCAGCAATCGATTACTGATCACCCAGGCATCTGAACCTCCTATTTTGAATTTTTTTTCCGTTAGAAACCGCTACAAAGCTGATTGCTTCGACACTTTGCTATGCTGTTAGCTTACTAGGTTTATTTTAATGTCCTCTATTTCCTGGGTAAAAGTATTACAAAAGGCATCACATACATTCGACTTATTTTTTTGTTTTTAACATGTACTTTTTGATGACACTATCCACAGATAATTTATTTCGCCCTAACTAAGAATTTACAGTACTCCATATTTTTTTCATATCCCTTTGATATTAATTTACATAATTAAAAATATTCTTAAAAAAATAAGTACATTTACTCTCACATCTTTCGCCCAGGTGGTTAGTAGATACTAGACTTCCATTTGGCACGATCCTCCACCTCTCTCATTCTGATGTATGATATACGAGTATCTACGCATACATGCTCGTTGACCAAATTAAGAGTACCCTTATACTCTTAATTTGGTTGATCTTCAATATATAGACAATTATGCTGCTTTGGTACATCTTTAATATATCGCCAATAATCACCATCCTCTATTCCCTCGTTCTCATAATCCGACGGGACAACAATCCGACACGAACGGAAAGAAATAAACTTACGGCTTTACGTGATTTCCGAGGCACGGGAATCTAACACTGCCAACTTCCTAACCCAGGCTGCTTCTGAGAATTTCTTGTCAGAATAACCCAATAACTTATTTTGTCCGGCCCAGGACTCGAACCAAGAACCACATGATCCGCAGTCACGCCTACGACCACGAGATCTCTTATTATTGTTTTTAGTTTACTTAATGGTAAGGCTTTATACTAGCTCGAACTATCTTGGTAAGTTACACCCTCTTAAATATTTCTGCCGCTAATAAAATAATAAAACCAGTCTAATTTATAGGCTGAAAACATTCACTGTTAGAGCTCAGAGGTAGTATGTTCGATCCCCGCCGGCATTAGAAAATTATTGTGCGTAATCGTAAACATGCCCGAAGAAGATAGATGCAAGTGGTTCATGACTCTGGTTTATGACATTCCTTGAGGGAAGCCTTTAACAGTGGAGTTGTGATGGGCCATAATGATGATCATTATTATGAATTTTATGTGCTGATTCACCACTTACCATGAGGAAAATATTAGGAGGTGAAGGAAAACATCGTGAGGAGAACTGCATGACTAAGCATTCAATTATTTCGACTTCATATAAAATATGCTATCACCCTCTAGATGCCATCACCCTTAAGTCGCTATCACCCTATAGGCACGATTACCCCCTGGGCTCCATCACCCTCTCGACGCCATCACCGTCTAGATGCCATCACCCTCTAGACACCATCACCTTCTACGCACTATCACCCTCTAGACGCCATCACCCTCTAGAAACCACAACCCTCTAGATAGCATCACCTTCTACACGCTATTACCCTCTAGATGCCATCACCTTCTGGATGCCAACACCCTCTAGAAGCCATCACCCTCTAGAAACCATCACCCTTTAGATATCATCACTTTCTACACGCTATTACCCTCTAGACGCCATCACCCTCTAGACGGCGTCACCCTCTAAACGCCATCACCCTCTAGACGTCATCACCCTCTAGACGTCATCACCTTCTATACGCCATCACCCTCTAGACGCCATCACCCTCTAGATGCCATCAACCTCTAGACGCCATTACCCTCCAGACGCCATCACCCTCGAGACGCCATCACACTCTAGACGCTATCACCCTCTAGACGTCATCACCCTCTAGACGACATCACCCTCTAGATGCCACCACCCTCTGGACGTCATCACCCTCTGGATGTTTTCACCCTCTAGACGCCATCACCCGCTAGACGCCATCACTCTCTAAACGCCATCACCCTCTAAACGCCATCACCCTCTAAACGCCATCACCCTCTAAACGCCATCACTGTCTAGACGTTATTACCATCTAAGCACCAGTTCGTACATTAATTGCTTCATAAACGTTTCGGACACGACTCGACTGAGACACAAATGGAAGAATATTCCCAAGAGAGACTTTTATAGGCTAGAGCTTTATTATTTTCTTAGAGGTGTCTGTCAACCCAGCTGTACACATTTATTTTACAGGAGAGAGATCCTGGGTGACAAACGAGCACACATTCCACTTGATGGTAAGTGGATGCTGTGGTCCATAGACATCTACATATATCCTCGATTATGAATCAAAATGCAGATGTGTTGTCACCCTAGAGGACTAAAATGGAATGCCTGGTTTCCAGTAAAAAATGTCTTCGATTCTCTACACTCACCATGCGAAAGCTGCTATTTTACGCTAGTATCCTGTGAGAGCGCAGTACTTCCCTGGTTGAGTCTTGACCCATTCGTGCTAGACAAAAAATAGCGTGACTCTACCACATTAATGAATATTTAAAAAGTATTGAAAAATATGCCTTTTAATAACTGTTAGGGTTTTAATAAAACTGTAAGCTCGATTGGGTGATGAAATAATATTCAAAAACACCGTTTTAAGAAAATTTTATTTTAGTGTTAAGTTTCTGTTATCTAAAAACGATATTAAAATATTAAGTAGGTATGCACGCAACCAAAAGTATCCTTCGTTCCTTTTTTCTTTTTTACGTATTTTCTTTAACGTGCAATTTCTTTACGGCCAGTATGTTTACACAGCAAAAGTTCAAAAATTACTTTACAGTCAGTCAATAACTTTTTATATAAAAATAAAATATGCGTAAAAAATAGAATGTCTATATACTTTATGCTTACTTTTTTGTGTTGTAAGCCGTGGAGACTTGCATAATATGCTAATGTTATGTACGCACGCTGGCTATGTACTCACTTACTATGAATACGTCGACCGTGCTCCGCGCCGTCACACCGTACAGACAGCAAAAAAGGTTAAAGGCTTTTGTGAAAATAGTTTTATAAAAAGACTATATTATGTTTATAATTTTGTATATTTTTTTACCTGGATTTATTACAGTAGTATAGTATGGTACCATAATATAGTGAAGCCATGCTCCAGCTATATTATGGTATAGCACCTAAGCGTCGCACAGTGGGCGGAAACGATAAAAACTACGCACGAGGCAGTAAATCTAATCAAAATGAAATCATTTTTTTTTAAATAATCTTAATTATGTTTGCTTTCTTGTAGCACTGCGGAAATTCACTT
The DNA here is from genome assembly GCA_033319125.1 of Parnassius glacialis. Classification (NCBI taxonomy): domain Eukaryota; kingdom Metazoa; phylum Arthropoda; class Insecta; order Lepidoptera; family Papilionidae; genus Parnassius; species Parnassius glacialis. The sequence goes on along the minus strand of JAVANC010000022.1, from coordinate 742,238 downwards.
TTTAGGGGTAGAAACCACCCCTGTCAACCCCTAAGCAGGCTAAACCACCAGATTCTGGGTAAAACGAATTCGATCAACTACATATTTATAAGGAAATATATATTTCCTTATAAATATTTAGTTCATTCTCACATACCTTTACAACCTCATAAACTACCCCTAACAACCCGCAAGCAGGTTAACACACCTAGCTCTGGGTAGAGCGAATTTAATTAACTACTTTTCTGTAACTAAATTGAGATTTCAACTACAGATAGGCTAATCCATCTTAACCCTCACATACTTCGTTTCCACATACCCTTACAATCCTAATAATCTACCCCTAACAATCCCTAAGCATGCTATATTTCTAGTTTTGATCGTTTCCGCCCACTGTGCGTCGGCTCAACCAAGGAAGGACCACGCTTTAACAGAATACAAGCGTAAAATAGCTGCTCAATCCTGCTGTGTTTCGTATGGTGAATGAATGAATGAATTAATGAATTAATTAATGGTGAATAATGATGTAGAGAAGAGGGTACTGTTTTTAATGGCGGGTTGGCAGCCGCAGGAGTTGTATGTGTATTATAAGGTTAAATAATAACTGTTTGGAGAAAAACAGTCTACTTGTTGGTTTCCTGCCGCTTCTTCTCACAAGAACTCTATAACAGAGACTTCTTGAAGCGAAAGCCTAGTTTTGTACAATATATCTCTTCAACCCATATAAGCAATTGCTATAATTTTATAGCATCCCCGTCAACACCAATGTAATAATTGAATTTTTAGTACTAACTACCTGGTACCCGGCGCTTTGATGCCGCAAAAGAAATAATTATAGAATTATCTTTCGGTCTTTTAATTAGGAATGATAATACATTCATTGAAAATGAATGATATATAACTTTCAAATAAATTTGTCGATACGCGCGCTATCTACTGTAAGTTATTTGATCCATGCCTGTAACTTTCGCGCAAGTGCAAGCAATAAGTTGACAAAGTTTTACCGCAATCTGATGACGGTTTGGCAGCGCATAAAATACCAACAAACAAAAGCTAATTTTTATATTTTAGATTTAGCACATGCTCGGCGGTGAAAGAGATTATCGCGATGAAACCTGCATGTATGAGGAATATAATTACTGGCACTCTACACTGCTGAATTATTACTATACAACCCTCTTAGATATGAGAGAGGAGTCTTTGCCCAACAGTGGGACATACATATTTATTTTATAGGATAAGGGTGACAAACGAGCACACAATCCATCTGATGGTAAGTGATTCTGTTGCGCATAGATATCTACATTTATTCTCGATTAAGAATCAAAATGCAGATGCATAGTTAGTTCTCTAGGGTAGACACCTAGAGAACTAAGGTAGAAAAACGAGGCATGTTTCAGTCAAAAGGGTGCCTGGTTCTCTACACTGACCAAACGAAACACAGCAGCATTAAGCTGCTGTTTTACGCAGGTATAAGAGCGTGATCCTTCCCCGGTCGAGTCTACCCATACGTGCTACAATTATAATATAGCACCAACGTGGCTCTACTACATATAAAAGGTATAAACTGCCACTCTACTTTACTTTTACTTTACCTGATTTAAACAAACAATTACTAGCGTGGCACACCACTCCACACAATGTACCATACAGACGGATTTATGTTCATCTCACGTATATACCTTAGTCTTTATCTTAACCCGACGGTGCCTTAAGTACACGCCCCCACTGCGTCCATTTGTCGGTGCTTTGTTTGCCCTCCACACTAAGCTAAATAATTATATAAACTATACATAGAACTACATACAACCTGATAAATACAAGAACATTGTATTCAGTACATAAGCCGGCAGACAAGGTTTTTGGTATACAACTTCGAATTTCTAAACACAAAGACAGTAAGGAATATACAGCCTATATATTACAGCCCTATTATTAATGGTTGATTGTTGCCTGATTAACAGGTGGACTGTGTGCTCGTTTGTCACCCTATCCTATAATTTTTTTTAGAAAGAGACATAATATATAGAGATAATTAAATATTAATTATCTCTATGTACCTCTTTCTATAGCCATTAAGTAAAAAGAAAGAGAACAGCATTTTTTTAAATGACGGTCATTTCATTTAAAATGTAGACATACGTGGGTATATTCTGGGACGATTTTGCATTTTTGATGTGTGATTTGCGATTAAGGTTTTTACCTGGTAGAGCCATGCTGCAGCTATATTGTGGTTGCAACACGAAGACGTTTGGCTGGACGAGGAAGGACCACGCTCTCACAGAATACCAGCGTAAAATAGCATCTTAACACTGCTGTTTTGTATGGTGATTGTAGAGAACCGCAAACCCTTTTTACTGGAAACGACGCATTCTATCTTAGCACTAAGGAGCGACCACACATCTAATTCAGTGTAAGAATGTCCACTACCTCATATCATCCCGTGGGTTACTTAAGAGACGACAGACGGGAAATAAACCAAGAGACAGGCAGCGCTGTCTTCCCCTTATCGACTAAAATAAAAAAGCCGGCCAAGTGCTAGTCGGACTCACATATGAAAGGTTCCGTACTATCGTAATTTTTAAATTATTTTTATTATTTGTTGTTATAGCGGAAACAGAAATACACATTCTGTAAAAATTTCAACTGTCTACCCATTACAGATCATGAGATACAGGCGGCTGACAGACAGACGAACGGACGGATGGATGGACCGACGGACGGAAGGATGGATGAATGGATGGACGAACGGACAGACGGACGGACGAACGGACAGCGGAGTCTTATTAATAGAGTCCCGTTGGTTACCCTTTGGGTACGGAACCCTAAAAACGGTTGCCAACCCGCTTGCCATGTATGTATGGCAAATATCCTCCCTATGAGGCAATCTATGGAGCAAGCCTATGTTCAGCAGTGGACTTTAATAGGCCGTAACGGTAGCAGTAAATTATTTTTTTTACCAACCCGTTTTTGTATGAATCTACATGAATGATAAATCAACAACCAAAAAACGATAAAACCCTTACAATAAAGCAATATACACGTTCTATACACAAACAAATTCTTAATAAGCTTAGGGCAAGCTTAGGGCCGATTTTTCAATCATCAATAATTCAAATATTCTTGGCACAAAATACAAATTATACGAATTAAAATTACAATCCCCTTAAAAAATAGTTTAATTGATTTACTTTTATATTCAGTCAGGTTGTAACCGGTTCAATGGATAACTTTGTGAATCATAGAACTATGAGAATATAATAAAAAAGTGACTTTCATTGGTGTTCTTATTCTAAATCTTAAACAATTTTGATAAACCTATAAATGCTTTTTTTTGAGATTGTGTTACAACCTACGGTATTTATTTAAATAGCGATAAATACGGATAGTTTGAGCAAAAGCTGACGTTAATATTCACTTCTCCGTTCTTTTTTCAAAAGGAATAACGACACACACAAATCTGTTGATTAGACTACCAAATAGTGTTACTATATCTTAAAAAGAACTAAAACAAAAAACTATTTTCCGATTTATCGATTTCGCTGTTTTTGTTTCAGAGCTCCTAATTACTAACAATTAATTTATTTGATAGCGTCACGCTGCTGCTGTATCATGTCTGCTGGTTGCTGCATGAATGGGTTAGTTCAACCGAGTTGTGAATACACTCGCACATAATACTAAAGTGAAATGCAGAAACAAAATAGCAGAACTGAAGACACGTTTTACTATCCATCTTATTAGTCTTCTGGGCTGACAACGCATTTTGCATTTCGAATCTTAATCGAAGATTACAAAAAGTAAGGTTACATAGTATTTATTACATTTTGTACGTGGTAAAGCCACGCTGCAGCTATACCTATACTATGTTAACAGATTTATTAGTCGGTAGTTGAAGTTAGTAACAGGGGAATTATTGAATGAACAATATCATAGAGTAATATCATATAAAAAGATCCGTTCTACCGGTTCAGCATGATGGTCACATATTATAAGCGTCATGTTGATTTGGGACTTAAAGAATGCGCTGTGTTACTTGCCCAGCAATTCCACAAAGGCGACAAATTTACGTACGTGGTAGAGCCGCACTGCAGCTATATTATGGTTGTAGCATGAAATGATCGGCTAGATCGGGGTTGGACCACGCTTTCACAGAATACTAGCGTGAAACAGTGTTTCATATGGTGAACATGGAGAGCCAGAAACCCTTTTTACTTGAAACGGGGCATTCCGTCATCATCCTCAGAGGTGACAACGCATTCTGCATATTGATTTTAATCGAAAAATGGGCAAACTTACACCAACCATTTGTCACCCTTATTTTATAAAAAAAATAGGCTACAGCACTCAGTTACCAGGTTTTGGGCTAGTTTTACACCGATAGGTCTTAAGGAAGCAATAATAATAGAAACTGTAGCATGTCCTCAAAATCTTAAGACAAAAGTTTACAAATGGTGTGTTTCCAGTGATGACTTAAGGAACTCAAAGTGGTCCTTCAAACGTGTTGGCCCTATGGGTATGCTTGGAATTTCTTTGCCGGGATAAAGTCCGTAATAAGGATATCTAACGGACGTATATATACAAGAACAAGATTAACTGATAATACTCGGAATATTAGTAAGCTGAAGTGGTAATGGAGTGGAATGGATATAGCTCTAAGAGCCGACAAACGGTGCGGAAAAAAGTTCTCGAGTAGTAAAGCCCCGTATTGATGAGCGCAGTGTTGGGCGATCCCGCTCTAGATGGAGTGACGATGAAACACGCAAGCAGTCAATGTATACAGGTGGATTAGGACCGTACTTTGTGACAATATATGGGGGAGGCCTATGATCAGCAGTGGACTTGTGGGGCTGGAGTAGCAGAAGTATTTTATGGAATTTGTCGCGTTTAATTCACTTATTATATTCCCTTTTCGATATTTACGTATCGACTTCTATAGTTACGAGAGAACTGAAGTATTCAACGTCGCAATGTTATAATTCATCTTAACTATGAGCGTATAATTATTAATTTTGGGTCCGACCTACGCAGAAGGAATAGTATCTTGATATCTTCCAATGCTTGAAATCAGGATGATTTATTTCAATAACCTGGATCGCAATAAGAAGGAATCTGTGTTCATGCGAGGTTTGTGGCGACGAAGATCTTAAAAATATTTAAAGACTGCAGACTTCCCGGACCGTTGGTTCTTCACTTCAGCTATTTGTAGATACACTTCTTAGTAAATTAGGACTACGAATTCGTTCATCTGAATTCTTCATAAAAGTGAAATGATCAACGAACTTACAACCTACCTGATGATAAGTAGCTACTACAGTTTGAAACTTAGATGTAACTCCTCACAAACTCTAACTATACTGGTTCTCTATACTCTTCAAATCGGAACACAGCAGTGCAGGAACTGTATTTGGCGGTTGAAAGGGGGTACTTAGTCAGACAGACACCAAGGAACAAAAGGCGTTCACCACTAATGGTGGTATTTGTAATACTATTCTTAAGCCTGCTATTTCCCTGTCTCTATACCACCGGAAGACAACAGCACAAGCACTACACTATTTAGCGATATAAGTAGGTAAGAGGGCGACTCACTCAGACAGAGATCTTGACAGAAAGAAGTCCTGCCGCCTAGTTAATGGTGGTGTTGCTAATGGTATTTCCAAGTCTGGCTTTTATTCTTATGTTTAAAGTATTTATTGTTAAATCTATTTTATAATCCGTTCATACATATATATCGTTACGCCCGTAATCCCTGAGGGGTTAGGCAGAGCTCATAAAGCAGCGAGCTACGTACACCACATTTGACTAAGAAAATTGGTTTACATGGAAAATTGTGAAAAATGTGATAGATGACCTAGCCCATTGCTTATACAATCCAATATAATCACAACAAATATATAACCAAATTTATTTACAGGATGAGGTTGAGAAAGGGACACACAGCCCACCTGACAGTAAGTGGATGCCGTGGTCCATAGACATTTGCAGTTATCCTATATTAAGAATCAGATTTCTCATTCAATGAGTTGTCACCCCTGAGGATTACGATGGAATGACTCGTATACAATAAAGTGTATCCAGTTCTCTACACTCTACCATACGAAACACAGCAACATTAAGCTGTTATTGTATGTTCGTATTTTGTGAGAGAGTACTCTTTCCGCGGTCGAGCCGACCCATTCGGGCTACAACCATAATATAGCTGCAGCACGGCTCTACCATGTACGTACATTTATCGCCTTTGTGGACATACTGGGCAAGTAACACAGCACATTCTTTAAGTCCCAATTAAACATGACCCTTATAATATGTCACAGACCAACATGCTCAACCGGTTGAACGGATTTTTTAATATGATGTTACTCTATCATATTGTTCATTCAATTTCCCCTGTTACTAACTTCAACTATCGACTAATACAGCTGTTATATATAAAATATTATAAATAGTAGATATAATGAATTCTGAAGAATGTCTGTAGGTATACCATTCCCTTTATTAAAGCAACTAAAATATAGACGCCAGAATATTCGAAAGTATTTACTAAATACCTAAACACACGAATGAGCCATTGTAGCTCAGGGACTTAGCGCTCGCTATTAATTTCACAATATGCGAGCAACCCGGGTTCGATTCCTGCCGGCGGTTTACCACGTGCTTGGCGGTGAAGGAAGACATCGTAAGAAAACCTGCTTGTCTGAGAAATAAATTTAAAAAATTGAAGACATGTGAAGTTCGCAATTTTGGCAGCACGGCGGACATTTCGTTGCCCTAAAACCCTCTCAAATGTGAGAAGGAGGCCTGTGGCCAGTTGCAAGATGTATATAGGCTGTAACTTTAACTTAAACACACGAAGCGAATGTTTCGCGTGTGTTCCCAAACTGGTAAATAAATAAATAAACCTGCAATCTGTTACTACATCCGAGATGGTTCCCGCCATTACATCAGATTTGATAGACCATAAATATATTTGATAGACCATAAATCATAGCAAAGTAACTCCTATTAATGATGGTTTGCAACGCTATTAAAATAAAAAAAAACTAACGACAATAGAGGATTTGTACGTAAGCTCATTCTACTTAAATCGGACCAAAATTAAAAATTAAAAGCTGAAGCTCTGGCTAAGGTAGATCTGGACTATGACGACAGGATATAAAACACCACGGTACCAAGCAGCCTCCACGATGCTCTGCAGCATTGGAGACGTGGTAGTTAAAAATAAAATTAAACGCGATTGATTCCGTAAAATTCGTTCTTCATTGTGTAGTTATACAGCAGAAGTGAGTAACAAAGTCGCATAATGCTGCTTCTTTCATATGGTGGATGTAGAGGAGCGGAGACCCTTCTTACCGGAAACGAGGCGTTCCGTCGTTGTCTTCAGGGTTGACCGCTCAATGTATATTAGGTGAACTGTGTGCTGGTTTATCACCTTTATTACATAAAAAAGATGATGATAGTGCCATCTGTCGGAAACAGTGAGGTTACTTTAACATTTCCCATATTCGCCGCTTACGACATCATGGAGACGATATGGGTGATTTCTTACGCCAATAAACGCAGCGACATAAACATAATCTAATATATAAAAATTAAATTCCGTTTGTTCAAATTTTATGCGCTACCATACCATTCATCAGATTGACGTAAAACTTTATCAACTTCACGCACTTGCGCGAAGGTTATAGGCATAGATAATATACTATATGGTTATAAGCATAGTACAATTAACTTACAATAGATGGCGCGCGTATCGTACCGACAAATTTATTTGAAAGTTATATATCATTCAATTTCTATTAATGTAGTTTCATTTCTAATTAAACAATATAACTTTTCCAAATTTGAAACGACATTTCCACAATTATTTCAGCAGGCACCGGGTGCCAGCTAGTCTTTATATATAAAAATTACGTGTCACGTTGTTTGTCCGCGATGGACTCTTAAACTACTGAACCGATTTCAATTAAATTTTGCACACTGTGTGCATTTTGGTCCAACTTGAGAGATAGGATACTTTTTATCGCGATAAGGATTTTTTCATAGGAAGGGTCGTCGGAAAGGGCAGAACAACGTCTGCCTGGCCAGCTAGTTAAATATAAAATCTATTAAAAACAGACTTTTATATACGTTGCTAAGATGAGCATCCGGGTCCATCATTAGATAGAATAGAATAGAATAATTTTATATTCAATATATATTATTACAAAAGACTATATACTTCTGTCCTGAGAAGAACCAGCAAAAAAACACAGCGATTTTATTATTTACACAATAAATTTAGGTACAATAATTTTGTACAATTATTATATATAAATAACTTCACAATAATTTTGTACAATTATTTATATATTGGTTTGGTCATGTAGAAAGAATGAAAGAGGAAAGAGTGACAAAGCAAATTTATGTTGCAGAAGTGAACGGCAGGGTCGAGAAGAGACGCCCTAGACGAAAGTTTATCGACCAAATCGGCGATACATTAAAAATGGGCCAGATTAGGAGTACCCTTAACCGACGAGCGTGTATGCGTAGGTATATGGATGTGGAGGAAGCGAGAGAGGTGTGTCAGGATCGTGCCAAATGGAAGTCCGTAGTCTCTGCCTACCCCTCTGGGTGACAGGCGTGAGTGTTTATGTATGTATGTATTTACATGCATTTTATTAGAACCAGCAAGGTAGCAATCACCTCATTCCCAGGGTTAATTTTCATTAATGTATTCCATAATATTATAATAACCCTTTTTATACAGTTCTTGTGTAACAAACCTTTGAAACTTATTGATTTTGACTTTTCTGGGATTTTGTTGTAAAGCGTATACAAGTGGCCCATAAATCAGTTACAAATTCTGTGAAGTTACAAATCTGTGAAGTAACTGAAGTTACAAAGCACATGGAATCAAATCAATAAAAAGCGGCCAAGTGCGAGTCGGACTCGCCCATGAAGGGTTCCGTAGCAGCAAGTAACATAATTTACGATTTATGACGTATTAAAAAAACTACTTACTAGATCTCTTCCAAACCAATTTTCGGTGGAAGTTTACATGGTAATGTACATCATATATTTTTTTTTAGTTTATCATTCTCTTATTTTAGAAGTTACAGGGGGTCCCCTAAATAATGTGTGTTCCACACACATTTTTCCATTTTGGAAGTGTCTCTCGCGCAAAGTATTTAGTTTAGAAAAAAATAATATCATAAACCTCAACATAATTTTTAAAGACCTATCCATAGATACCCCACACGTATAGGTTTGATGAAAAAAAAATTTTTGGGTTTCAGTTCTAAGTATGGGGAACCCCCAAAATTTACTGCTTTTTTCTATTTTTGTGTAAAAATCTTAATGCGGTTCACAGAATACATCTACTTACCAAGTTTCAACAACATAGTTCTTATAGTTTCGGAAAAAAGTGGCTGTGACATACGGACGGACAGACAGACAGACATGACGAATCCATAAGGTTTCCGGTTTTTGCAATTTTGCTATGAAATCCTAATTAAGCTAACTGCTTACGGCTTCTGATAGATGGCCGTATAACGATCTCGTTTACGCCGGGCGTAAAATAACTAGATCGATAATCAGTTCTGACTTTCAATTTTTTTTATAAGATAAGTGTGACAAACGAGTGTCCACCTGATGGTAAGTGGATGCTGCGGCCCATAGACATCTACATCTATCCTCTATTACAAATCAAAATGTAGATGCGTTATCACCCGTGAGGACTAAGATAGAATGCCTCATTTCCAGCAAAACGGGCCTCCGGCCACCTGCACTCACCAAGCGAAACGCAGAGGTAAACCTCTACTTCACGCTGGTATTCTGTGAGGTCGTGGTACCACCCCGGTTCGAGCCGGCCCATCCGTGCGACAGCAAAAGCTGCCGCGTGGCTCTACCACTGTCAATTTCAAACTTGCTCTCAATTACAAGTAATCTACGAATGAAATGATGAAAGTGAGGGATCTGGATAGCACCTGCACCTATTTTAACAATTGAATGTGGTTTTGTACGTGGTAGACCCATGCTGCAGCTATATTATGGTTGTGGCACGAATGTTTCGGCTCGACTGGGGAAGGACCACGTTCTTATTGAATACCAGCGTAAAATAGCAGTTTAATGCTGCTGTGTTTCGCATGGTGAGTGTAGAGAACTGGAGAACGCCCATGAACAACTGCTACACCAGGGGAACCAGGTGCATTGCAAATGCGTTGCATCTGAGACTATAAGAACTATAAGAACTATGAATAGCATAGTTCTTATAGTTTCGGAAAAAAGTGACTGTGACATACGGACGGACAGACAGACAGACATGACGAATCCATAAAGTTCCCTTTTATGCCATTTGGCTTCGGAACCCTAAAAAGCTAAATTTAAAATATAGGTATCAAAATTTATTTTATTGCTGAATTCTTTCAAAATCAAAAAATAAACTGTTGATAAGAAATACAGCACCGATAAAGAACTACACCAGCCACAGTTTCATTGTTGTGTTCAACTATTGAACGAAATAAAAACAAAAAAATGGATCGCATGAAATGAATCACAAAATGAATACTCATTTGCCACGACTACCTATTCAAGCAAACTATGAAGAACGAATGACGTATGTACATTGTGTCAACAAAATAAAAAAAATATAATGACAAAGCGCACAAATACGGGCGTCCACTCAAGTAAAGCGGCGCGAGTACAGCTTCCACGTAATTGTACGTACCTATAGCAACTGGATATGAAATAAACACTTAGATACAGGAATACATAAGTAAGCGAGATTAAAAAGCAGCCAGCGCTTTGAGAGGCGGCCGCGGCCTCCTACAATATTATAATCCTAAGAGCCTGCTTTTGAGCCAAGGGAGGCACCACCCCCATATCGCCTTCCCACTTACACCTTCCCTAACGGGTAGTAACGTCCTTATCCCTCGCAGAGCAAAAAGAAATCATTTATGCAACGAAAGGTGTAGTATATCATTAACTTAAATAATTATGTAGGCGAACCCGCGTTCGCGGCGTAAGTCACTAACTTGCCGCGTCGCGTTTCCGTCAACACTCTCATACAAGTTAGTACACGAACGTAACGCAAACGGGCTCGTTTGGAAAACCGGAGCGCTACGTAGTGCGGCGACGTGGATAGTTCCATGATTACAGTTTCGCATAATGGAGTGGTAGCGGAGTGACTCGGGCTTTAATCATTGGAGAAATATTTCGCGCTCGCCTTCGAGCGCGAATTATTCCGCAGCTTGTCGCCTCTGCTTCGCCTTTAGGGGTGGACCCGAGTACATGCAAACGGACGGACGAGTACATGACAATTAAAATTTTAATGTCATTTTTACATCTGCGTAATGATTGCGAACCCTTTGCTATAAAGGACTTGATGCATTTCTGGCGTTAATAACGTCTTTGTTTGTATGTTCTACGAGATGAAAATATACAGACTAAAAACTAAATGAGCGCATAGAAAAAAAATCGAATAATTTCTAGATCCGAACACTGTAAAGTGGCGACGTTAGAATATCTACTAGTCCATATGATCCCGTGGTAAGAGATGACAGAGGGAAACTGAAACAGGAATGTATGGCAACATCTGCCTGATTAGAACTGAAGATATCAATAAAACTGAGGTTGCCAACCCGATCGTCACGCGAGACTATATTGTGGCAAATTCCATCCTATGAGGGAATCAATATAAATAATATCATTGGGTGTGGACTATGTTTTTTTTTTAGGATAAGGGTGACAAACGAGCACACAGTCCACCTGATGGTAAGTGGTTGCTGCGGCCCATAGACATCTACATCTATCCTCTATTACAAATCAAAATGTAGATGCGTTGTCACCCGTGAGGACTAAGATGGAATGCCTCATTTCCAGTAAAAAAGGCCTCCGGCCACCTGCACTCACCAAGCGAAACGCAGAGGTAAACCTCTACTTCACGCTGGTTTTCTGTGAGGTCGTGGTACCACCCCGGTTCGAGCCGGCCCATCCGTGCGACAGCAAAAGCTGCCGCGTGGCTCTACCACTGTTGTTGTTATGTGCTGTTTGTTACCCTTATCATATAAAAAAGAAATAAACAAGAAAATAAAACTACTTTTACGGATTCTATCGTGTTTAATTAACTTACTTTTTATTAATTCCCGGTGTTTCGGGGACTTTACAGCACCCATGGTCACGGGGGACTGAGGTGATTGACGTCCCGATGTCAGAGTTAACCCGGAGTACCTTCAGCTTTTTTATTATTAATTTTCGTCCGATCTACGCAGAATGAACTTACTGTGTCTTGAAGCCTTGCAGTAGTAGGCATGGATTTAGTTTTAATTTTATTAATTACGGGATCCCAAGCAGGTGGTAGTACCCAGCCTCCCTCTCTATTGAAATTAGGATGTTTTTGTATTGTAGGATGTTTACGTGGTAGGGCCATGCTGCAGCTATATTAGTAGTATAGTTGTAGCACGAATGGGTCAGCTTGACCGGGGAAGGACCACGCTCTCACAGAATACCGGCGTAAAATAGCAGCTTAATGCTGCTGTGTTTCGTATGGTGAGTGTAGAGAACCGTGGAGACTCGTTTTACTGGAAACGAGGCATTCCATCTTAGTCCTGAGGGGTGACGCATCTGCATTTTGATTCTTATTCGAGGATAAACGTAGATGTTTATGGGCCACAATATCCACTTACCATCAGGTAGACTGTGTGCATGATTGTCACCCTTATTTTTTTATATGCGTATTCTATAAAAATATGTTTTCAAAAGTTATTCATATGTAGATTGGTGGTAGAAAATTAAATAAATTATATTCTCACATTGCTATAAATTAATAATCTAACATTATTAGTTAATTTATTATAACAGGTAACTCAACGTTTCCTTTAAATACAGTGTAAAATTGTAATTTATAGGTTATTTCATCATCATCATTATAACCGTTCTCAAGTCCACTGCTGCTTCAAAGCACAGTTCTGAGCCACCTGCATCTATCGACTTTCTACATGTCTTACCAAGTCTTCACTCCATCTAGTGGAGGGCCGCCCTACACTTCGCCTACTGATACGAGGCTGCCACTCGAGAACCTTTCTTCCCCATCGATTGTCGATTCTTCGAGCTACATGGCCGATCCATTGCCACTACAGCTTACTAATCCGTTGGACTATTTCGATTATCTGGTTCTACTGCGGATATCCTCATTTCTAAGTTTATGACACCCCGAGCATAGTCCTCTCCATAGCTCGCTGGTGTGTGACCGACTTTGAGCTTCATTATACGGCCAGCAGTGAAGGACCACGTCTCAGATCCATAAATCATCACTAGCAACACGCACTGATTGTACGGTCTTTTTTTCAACTTTTGAAGTTTTGACATGATCTTTGTTTTGTCCATATTCATCTTAAGACCTATCTCTTAAGAGGCATTATTGAGGTCATTGATCATAGTGCTTAGATCCTCCACCGATTCTGCCATAAGGACGTGAATAATGTACTCGCCATTGATGTTAATACCGTATCCTTTCCAGTCCAGAAGCTTGAAACCGTCTTCCAATGCAGCGGTGAAGAGTTTCGGGGATATAATATCACCCTGTCTTACACCTCCCTGGAATTGGATAGATTCGCCGTCCAAATTTTGACGGAATCAGAGGCTTTCTCATACTCCACATACGCATTTTAAAATGTTGCCAACTAATAACAACAATAGTATGTGGAAAGTATGTCAAGGAAAAGAAACGTTTATTATATATTTTGTATAAATAGCAGTGTTTTATATATTCATTTATTTATTTAACAGTCAACCCTGGATAATTTGAGAAACAGTGGCAGGTGTAAACAATTACTTCATAAATTTAATAAAGTATTACTACATATAAAGATATATATTGCATGCCTTAAGCGCAAAGCGCGTAGGTATGTTTTACTAATGCCTAAAAATCAAGATTCCAATGTTTTGTCGCATAAAATCGTATCTAACAATCACATTGAACATATAAATGATATAAAAAGCACACTGTCAGAAAGATAAATGATTGTTGAACTTATTATTTTTTTTTCAAATCGATTAATTGCTATTTCTACATAAAAAAGTGGTTTTAGTGGCTTATGGTGTAGATTTATCAGGTCCGCATTGAGTGGTAAACACGATAACTTTTGAAAATATTAATTGTTTAACTCAATCTATTTTTTTAATCTCTTCATCTGTCATGTGGGAAGCCATGGAATGTAAATGGTAGTTTAATTTTATTTTGTTTAGTTATAATTAATTTTTTTCGGCTACGAAATGTCGAAATTTTCGGTGTTTTAGCGGCCTTGTATAAATTTAATTTTTGTGAATAGGCTGCGGCAGTCTGACTGGCTCACTCAGTTCGGCATCTACCGTCGTGAGTGTATACTGTATTGGTTGTTTGCAGCGGCTCAAAAAGATCGCTGTACAAATACAAAATATTCCAAACACCAAAGTTCATACATAATTGAATATTATAATAATCAAAGATTTTTATTACAATATTTTAAAAGAACAGAATAAATAATAGTAGTAAGTACTAAAAGTAAGTAGGATGTAATATTTATACTTAAATACGTCTTGGACTTATGGAGTGACATGAACGACGATATGATGATCATATGAGCATTATGAGTCGTGCACTTTTGGATTTACCAAACTTTTTTTTTAAATTAAAGTTTGACCTATAATTATTGGATAATTGGAAGTATAATAATGAGGTTATTAGTGAAAACTTGTGTGTGTTTAAACTACTTTAAAAAGTCCGGATCATGTTATACGTAATTTTTTAATGCGCTTAGGGCATGCACAATTAGATTTACCAATAGTTTTTTATCTTTATTATTGCTTATAAAGATATATGGTACAATAAAATGCAAATAATTAGAATATGGTTAGTAAAAATATACATGCCTACTTAATATGCAGTTGAAAGTGAAATACAACTCTGTTAACATCCAAACCTAAAATTTTAATGATTTGCGGTCGAATTTCGGTCACCGGGTGACCAGTACCTAGTGTGCGTGTGATTTTAAATTTGGATTTCATGGGTTTTAATGTTTTTGCACGGAACCCTAATTTTTTTTCTAAAATTTAAGTGGCCTAATTTATTCCTTATAACATCGGCAATCTGTCAGTGAAATTCCCTTTAAAGTTGGCCCAACCATTTCGGAGATTAGCCGGAACAAACAAACAGACAGACAGACAGACGGACAGACAGATAAAAAAAATATTTTATAAGTACCGTATAATATTTTTATATGCATTTAGTAAAAATCTGTTACTTTGAAATTATAAACAGACACTTCAATTTTATTTATTTATTTATATAGATAGACTAATCACCAAGTAAATAGTGAATAACAGTACGGTTAATAAAGTTATGTACAAAATAACGTAAAGTGATAACTTAACATTGTGAAATTGTTTGTTATCCCGAATAAAGGGTCAATATAATGATATAATAATAATACACTTACAACTTTTTAACAATAATATTAAGGAAATGGCTTTTAAATGTGTAAATACATTATGTGCACCTGGAAATTAGGTCGTCTCTGACACGCTGTTTCTTAATATTTTTTTATTACATTGTATGTTTATTTGTTATTCTTATAATGTAATATCCTACGACAAATTTCGGGCACGGTGGCCAGTAGTGAACGGAGACTAGCCCCTATGCAGGACAGGGTTATAGGGTACAATTGTGTGTGCAAGCATGTGTACAGTTCCTATACACTCCCTATGTAAATCCCCTACTCTCATAGTTTAATGGGATAATAATCCGATACTAGTGAAGATAGATCAGGGGCAGGACAACTTTATATTCATTCCGAGACACCGGGGTGAAACACCACCTACTTCCTGACTCCGGGCTGCTAATGAGTATTTTCTGACAGAAAACCTAAAAGACTGATATTGCTCCGACCCGGAATGCAAACCAGGACCATATGTTTAGACCACGAGGCAGCTATAAATTATTCCATTCTATTCTATTATAATTTGATGATGACATTTATTCACGTCTTTGATCTGGAAATGATGTCATTATACAAACACATGCCAAAACTCATAGAAATAGATATAATGCATACACCGTTGTCTAGTTTTCAGAAATATGTGAATAATAATTAGTAGATTTATTATTATTTTTATATAGACAGTAATCTTTATATCCACAGACAGTAGCTGTAGCATATCGAGTTTTCATGTATATTTATTAGTATATAATAATCTCTCACATTTATTTAAAAAAATCTATGCTAATTATGTAAGATGTGGTTACCTGTAAGATGATGAACACGTAGTATGTAGCTGTCGCAGTGTTGAGTTATATTTTGTTAGTGTTGTGTGTCATCTGTTGGTGATCCAAATAAAGAGAAAAATAATTTAATTGATTATACATATAGTCCTTGGTCAGCTGCCACAACACCCTAACTCAACATATATGATGCAATAATTTAACATTTTTACCATAAAGTTAAGTCTCCCAAACATACCTACTGGACAATCTTTGCGTGTGTTTTTATGAAATTTCTATGTTTATCACTTGCCCTAATACCACAGATTTGGTTATAAAATTGAACTCTTCGTTAGATAAAATTATTAACTTATACGTGGTAGAGCCTCGCTGCAGCTATATTAGTTGTAGCACTAACGGTCGGCTCGACCGGGGAAGGACCACGCTCTCACAGAATACCAGCATAAAATAGCAGCTGCGTAAAAGGCTGCTGTGTTTTGTATGGTGAGCGTAGAGAACCAGAGACCCTTTTTACTGGAAACGAGGCATTCTATCTTAGTCCTAAGGACTTACAACGCACCCTCATTTTGATTCTTAATCAAGGATAAATGTAGATGTTTATGGGCCTCAGCATCCACTTACCATCAGATAGACAGTGTGTCCGTGTTTCACCCTAATTCTATAAAAAAAAACTTGCTAAAACTACATAATTTACAAGTTAACCTTAATAAAACTAAAATTAATCAATTTAAAAACTGCTTTACAAATAATACAGCTATAAAGATACAAAACTAGAAACGGTTGAATCTGCTACTTTACCATACAATTACAACATTCTTGATTAATAAAATGTTTACTGAGTTAAAATGTGTACTTTGAATTATTTTCTGTCGATAAATAATGACGAAGAAAGAATACTTCGTCTACACTGTATTTCTAATTATTTTAACTAATTTAAAAAGTAGCGAAACTTATGATAAAAATATAGTGTAATATCATACCTATATAAATATAACTCCACAATTAACTTACAGCCTATATACAACCCACCCATTGGGCACAGACCCCTCTTATTTAAGAGAGACATAACATTTCGATATCAAATTTTCAATCAACAAATAAACATCGTAGACGCTTCACGCACCGCAACATATGGCGCCTTTAAGTAATGAGTAAACTTTGGGGGAGGCCTATATGTTGCATTGGACTTTTGATAGGCTGAAATAATTAATGAATCATACAAATACTTGTTCGAAGAAACATGAAACAAACCTGTAACCCACAGCGTCGCAACCAAACGCAACCAAAGCATCGTTGAGATTAGAAATTATTACAGTTGTTTATAATTTGTGATTATGAAACATTCAGGTTACAGGAGGTAAGACTTTTATCACGGATTTCACCTTTACATTAGTTGCCGTCTTATTTACCCGACGGTGTGACGCAAAGGAAGGTAATGTATTTAGCAGCCTATACAACATATAACAAAAATCCTGTGGCTTCCGTTATGTTTGTTATCAGAATCAGTATTCAAACGTATAGAATATTTATTGTATATTTTCTGAAGTAAATAACTTTACGTTTGATGGCGAGAGGCGCTCTTTTACAAAACAATGAACCACCTTATGTACTACTAATATTGGACACAATAATACACAATTATATAATATTGTAATATATAAACCTATGACATTTTATTGTTATCTATCTATAATCTATAAACACTCACGCCTGTCACCCAGAGGGGTAGGCAGAGACTATGGACTTCCATTTGGCACGATCCTGACAGACCTCTCTCGCTTCCTCCACATCCATATACCTACGCATACACGCTCGTCGGTTAAAGGTACACTTGATTTGGCCCATTTTCAACATATCGCCAATTTGGTCGATAAACTTTCGCCTATGGCGACCCTTTCCGACTCTGCCGTTCACCTCTGCAACATAAATTTGCTTTGTCACTCTTTCCTCATTCATTCTTTCCACATGACCAAACCACCGAAGCATTCCTTTCTTAATCCTGGTCACAACATCATCTTGCAAATTATTACTTGCAAGATGATGCTGTGACCAGGTTGCTTATTGTTATGTTAACTATATATCTTTATATACATGTAACTTTAATTATATACAAACAAACACTCACGCCTGTCACCCAGAGGGGTAGGCAGAGACTACGGACTTCCATTTGGCGCGATCCTGACAGACCTCTCTCGCCTCCTTTACATCCATATATTTACGAATACACGCTCGTATGAATTAAATATCTAGTACTTATATATTATATTGTAATGTCTTAATCTACTACAATGTACTCGTATATAGTTCTATTAGCAATCTTGTATAATGTTTTTTAATTTTTTCTTAAGTGATCCTTTACTAATTTTTACTTTTTCTCTTAGTAGATCTATTTTGTTAAACACTTTAGCTACCAAATACTTAGATGTTCTCTTACCATAATAGTTTGTTATTTTTGGTAGAACCAGTTTGTTTTCTCTAACGCTATGTGTGTTGTACTTGTTTTTAACATTAACTTTATATTCCTCATTATAATAATATTCCAGACTTACCAAATAATCTACTTTTTATCTATGGGTATTATTTTATAAATGGGAAACAACTTATCATACTTAGTCTTTGTTGCAATTAGATATCTTTAACATTTTTACTAACTAAACACTTCATCAGTCTTATTTGTATGTCTTTAATATCTCTTAGATATGTAATAAAGGTTCGTATTCACCACCAGATGGACTGTGCTCGATTCTCACCCTTCTTTTTTCTTCTTTATCGAATCGTAAGAATCCACTGCTGAACATATGCCTCATCCGTTAAAATAGAATAGAATGATTTTACATAATGCTGCTATTGCTGCTGTCTTATATCTTGAAGAACCGATAACTGATGGGGAAGAAAGGTTCTCAAGTGGCAGCCTCATACCGCTAAGTGATGTGAATATCCCCGCTGGATAGAGTGACGACCTGGTAAGACATGCAGGAAGTCGAAGGATGTAGGTGGCTCAGGAGTGTGCTTTGTGGCATTCCTTGGGGGAGGCCTATGTGCAAAAAGTTACCTTCAAGGCAAGAGTAAATAGGCTTTAGTTAGGTCAGTGCGCTTTACTATCTTCGGCTGCATCACCACTTACCATCAGGTGGGACAGTAGTAAAATGCTAACTTAGAATAGTTAAAAAAGAGATATTCAATGTTTTTTTAACATTGCCTATCTATTTCTAATATAACAGAAACTCAATAAATATGAAATGGACCAAGTAATAGGCTGTCACTCGGGAGTTGACTTAGTACAAAATTTATAAATATATTCTTAAAAGTCCAAAGTTACAAAGATTAGTCAAAGTTACAAAAATCCGTCAAAACATAACTACTCCAAATAATTGGCTGTGAACAGATAAATGCCATCAAAAACATAACTTGTAAAAAAGCCAAGTCTCGCAACTCAGTTCTTCTACCGTAAAAAGTTGTGAGCTCCATGTAATATCAAGTCGGTTAATTTATTCAGTCCATAGATTGACTTGGCAATCGCACGAAAACACAATATATCTCACCAGTAATACATACTATATTAAATTAGATTGTTTAGTCATGGAGCTCACAACTTTTTACGGTAGAAGAACTGAGTTTCGAGACTTGGCTTTTTTTACAAGTTATGTTTTTGATGGCATCTCATTTCTTTTTGTAGATAGTTATATCTAGGTAGCTATTTACACCTATTATTCCATTATACATATATAGGTACACTGATTCATTCACTGCAAATGTAACTTTGTAATACTATATGTTTATATGGGATTACAAAGTTATTTATGCAGTTAGTGTATCTCGAAAACTGGACCGAAATTGTAAAATATTTTAATTTTTTCTTGATTTACATATTAAACAATAATTGTATTCCAAATTTGAAGTCTCTATGTCTGCTAGAAGTGCCTTAGAGTTTTGATGATCGGTCAGTTAGTGAGTGACAAAATTAAGAAACTTTGACTAGTTATTATTCTTAAACTACTGGTTCAAATTTAATGAAGTTTGAAATATGCCGAGTTTAGACAATGCCTACTTGGTTAGTAAAAATTCAGGCTTCTAGTTTTATTCATAACGAAGTTATAGGGTTTCGGAAATTGCCTGAACTGCTTCGAGAAAAGGATGGTACGGCCGTTTCGCTTTTTAGCTCAACTTGGCGGGGGCACTGCCGTGCCCCCAGACAAACCGAACCAATTTAAATTAATTCTTTACTATTGTTTATTTTCTGCAGTTAGAAATTCTAAACCTTGTTTCGTATCTTTATTAAGTTAAACAACATTTCAACTTGACTTCCATAGTTACGGGCGGTCACGACATATGCCGTCTTAATACAAAACTTTGGTTTTTCATTGATAGCTTTGGGTTTTAATTATTTATTGTATTGTTTAAGAAGAGTCCTTCCAACTAAAGAAATCATCTAGCCGCGACTAGTTATACATTTTAGTTCATATTGTTCCACGGGGAATTCTCTCGTGAGACCGCAAATTACATGAAACCTTTAAACCTTACACTAATTAGAAACTTTTTTCCGCTACTAGACCGATCAGGACAGGTCTAGTACAACTGGTCATATTCGTACTAGTAAAATTAATTTTATAATTGTGTGTATTAGTTAATAGTAAATTTTGAGCTATCTATATTTAAGTTCTTCGATTCTTTGACTGAGAGAGCAATCGACGCATCTAACTCGACTGGGCAGCGTTCAGTACATTTCCACACATCTCGTGACGTACATATAACCTCAAAATTTTAAAACAAGAGTGTACCTACCTACATGTTCAACCACAGAGTGTTACCAGTGATAACGACTTTGTAATGAGATGAGACAGACGTACCTGAACAATCAGTACGCTGAAATTGCAATCCATTCATCCATTACTGCCTATAAAAGTCCACTGCTGGACATAGACCTCCCGCTTTGATTGCCTTATAGGGGCAATCATAATAACAATTATCACAATACAATTGCATAATGGTAGAGCCATGCTGCAGCTATATTAGTAGTATAGTTGTAGCACGAATGGGTCGACTCGACCGGGGAAGGACCATGCTCTCACAGAATACCAACGTCAAATAGCAGCTTAACACTGCTGTGTTTCGTATGGTGAGTGTAGAGAACCGGAGACCCTTTTTACTGGAAAAGAGGCATTCCATCTTAGTCCTCACGGGTAACAATGCATCTGCATTTGATTCGCAAACGAGGATAAATGTATATGTCTATGGGCCACAGCAGCCACTTACCGTCAGGTGGACTGTGTCCTCGTTTGTCAACCTATCCTATAAAAAAAATCATAGTGGTCACGCTTGGCGGGCGGGTTGGCAACCGCATTTTTTTATTATTTCAAATTGTTATCTATCCTCTGCTTCAGTTTCCCTCTGTCGCATTTTAAGACACCCACGGAATGATATGGGGTCGAGGATATTCTTACATCGCCAGTGCAATAGTAACGGGCCGGCCATGTAGCTCCAAGAACCGACAACCGATGAGGTATAAATATAAACCGATGATTCTTTAGTGGCAACCTCGCACCGGTTAGCGTAATGTAGTTTTTAGTTTTAAACCAATAACATTTAATCACGGTATCAATTTACGTGATAGAGACACGCTGCAGTTATATTGTGGTTGTAGCACGAATGGGTCGACACGTCCGGGAAAGTACCACGCTCTCACAAAATACCAGCGTAAAATAGCAACTTAATACTGCTGTGATGAGTGTAGAGAACCGGAGACCCTTTTTACTGGAAACGAGGTATTCCATCTCAGTCCTCAGGGGTGACAACATATCTGCATTTTGATTCCTAATTGAGGATAAATGTAGATGTCTGTTGGCCACAGCATCGACTTACCATCAGGTGGACTGTGTGCTCCGTTTGTTACCCTTATTCTATAAAAAAAAATCAACATATCTACAAATTTAAAACAGCCGATGCTAATTTTTGTTTTCCCCACTAGATGGAGTGACGACCTGGTAAGTGATGTAAGAAGTCGATAGCTGCAGGGTGGCTAAGGACCGTGCTTTGTGGCATTCTTTGGCCTATCTTCAGTAGTGGACTTGTGAAGGACTGTAATGATGATGATGATGATAATACCTAGGTTATTGATGCTTGATGAATGAAATTACTATAGCAATCAAGAGAACACTTTCAGAAACACTAATTAATAATGTCCTCCAGACCGAATTCCGGTCACGGCGGCCAGTCGCAACGGAGTGCCAAGTGCCAAGTGCGCAATCACAGGTGCACTCTCTATTCCCTCACTCTCATAGTCCGAAGGGACAGTAAACTGACACGACCGGAGAGAGATCATGCGCAGGACCAACGGCTTACGAGCTTTCCGAGGCACTGAGCTGAAACACCGCCGACTACCAGGCATCAGGCAGCCATTGGAAATTTATTGACAGAAAAACCCAATACATAACTGATTTAATCGGGATTCGAACCCGCGACCTCACGATCAGCAACTACGTTTAGGACCACTAGACCACTAGTAAAAATCACTAATTAGTGTTTCATTCAGTTCCTTGAACAATCATGTTTGTAAACATTTATTAGGCAGGTGTTGGCACAGTTACATCACAATAATTTAGTGACATATTATAGTCATGTTATTGTGGCTCCATACGTAATGGACGACATATTATGCGTATAGGTCTAATAAAAGTGATATAACTTTCTGTGAACGTGCCATGACACATAACAGTTACGAAAAAACTTTTTAATGATCTTTCAGTGTTAAAAGAGTAACCGATATTTGTAATTTCAGCCGTGTGGCCGTGTAAGAATATCCACTACCCCATATCGTCACGTGGGTGTCGTGAGGGACGACAGACGGAAATTCAAATAGAAAATGGGCAGCAGCATCTTCTTGAAAACACCTAAAATAATAAAAAACTGCGTTTGTCAACCCGCTCGCCAGGCGCGTCAACTATGGCAAAATCCATCCCATCCATAAAAGTCGGTCAAAACCACAGCTGAAAATAAGCCTTCCACATAGATTGCCTCATATTTGGCAGCCAGTTTCTCAACGGCAGTTTTATATTTTTTTTTATCACGAAGATGCTGCTGTATTCCGATGTGTCGTGTCGTGACAATCATGATAGTTGCACAATAGCAGCTATTTCAAGCGTTGATCTCATTCTTTTATTTAACATATTAAACATATAACAGTGATAGTAGTAACGTTTAAAAAAAGATAAAGAGATACAAATAGCAGAAACAGTCACACAGTCTTTTTAGTTGTATTTGTAATACTATTTAAATACTTGCACTATTACACGCATTTGAAAATCTACAATAACACACATTCGCTTCAAAACAGGGGATTTTGGCGGGAACTTGACCAGCGTCGGTTTGCTGCTCCTTTATTATAGTTTAAATAATGATTTGAAGTGGACTTTGATATGTAAAAGTGGTGCGATTTTGTGTATTAAGTGTCTGCGCATGTGAACTATTATTGGAAACTGTGAAACAAGTGTTCTGATGGTGATGAAATTCTCAAAATAAGGTGTCTCTCTGCTTAGGTGCCTTGAGATGCCATCGCCAACCGTCAGCTGTCTGCTGGCTCAAGTTGCCGTCAAAATCTCCGAAGGGCTGCACAATGTGACGCATCAACATATTGTGAAGCCAAATACTATGAAGGATAATTATTATAATATATTGTAACTTCAGGCTCAGAAGGGCTAGATCCCAGAGCCGTAAAGCCAGTTATTAAGAAGAAGCTTCAAAACAGTATCATTTAAATCTTTAATAGTATAAAATGACCCAATAGTTGATGTAGCGGAGTCAGCTACGGTACAACGTTAAAGACGTGATTCATTAATTTTTTTAATCTATACCATATTTCTCAACGCTTACACCACTTACTAACGGCTCTACGCTAACGTGTGTAACGTGTAACGTGTGTTGCTAACGGTAACATCTATGGTAAATCAAAGTTTGTTAAAAGAGCCGAATCCTGTAATAGCACACTTTGTTATACTAACCTATGGTTTGGTTTGTCATTAAAACTTTGGTTAAACGACTGTTTATTGCTGGCAGGGCTTCCCTAGCTTGCCTACAGTTTTCTAGATTTTCCCAAAGCTGGGCATATAGATTAGTATATTGCTTACGTACCAGTGAACGAACTTTTCCAAAGGGAATCAATATGACCGGTTCCGGCCCAATGGCGACCATAGCCGGCCCTTCTTTGGCTAGTTCATCTGCTGCGTTGTCGCCCCAGGATCGACTGTGTCCCTTGATACATTTCAAAGTCACAATTTTATGTTAATATACATTTAGTCGTTAATGGCATTATGCTATTTATAGTCCGGGGTTCCTACCCCGGACTAAGAGTATTAGAGTAAGAGTATTATTAAGAGTGGTATTCCAGTTGGAATACCAGCGTGAATTAGCAGTTTAATGTTGCTATGTTGCGTATGGTGAGGGTACAGAACCGGAGACACTTTTAACTGGAAGTGAGGCATTCCATCATAGACCTCAGGGGTGACAACGCATCTGCATTTTGGACATTTTCTTTTTAAAGATTCTTAATTGAGGACAAATGTAGATGTGTATAGGCCACAGCATCCACTTAACATCAGGTAGACTATGTGCTCGTTTGTCACTATTATTCTGTAAAAAAGCAAAGTGTAGGGTAGGGCTGGGATGGAGAATGGAGGCCAATAGATGGAATGACGACCTAGTAAGAGATACAGGAAGTTGTTGGATGCAGGTGGGTCAGTGTTTTGTGGCATTCCTTACAATGTTCAGCAGTAGACTTGTGAAAACTGGTGATGATAATTAAGGAAAAATATATAGGATAGCTTACATATCAATTTATAGTCGCAATACAATATTATTTTATTGAAAACTATTTGTCTATTATTTGACAGTCACAATTATCTGTTAGCTCCAAACGATTCTGTCAGATGAAGATATCTGTTGACTGAATTGAATAAATATTTAATAGATGGCGCTATGTATGTATGTAAAAATACAAACGTTTAATATAAGCTACAATTTAGTAATATAACCACCACGTGTATTAGTATTCAACAGATAGAACCGATTTCAAAAAAATTTTGCAGACTGTGCAGTTTGGTCCAACTTGAGAGATAGGATAGTTTTTATACCGATAAGTGACCCTCAATTTTTTATTGCTAATTTCAGGAGTTTTTTTGGGAAAGCAAATGGTCGTTCGGAAAGGGCAGAACAACGTCTGCCTGGTCAGCTAGTCCTATTATATAATTAAATAAGTACACCACCCACATAATATAGCAAATCGTTAAATGTGTAATTTATGCATAGTTATAAAAGTTACTTCCTTTCTTTTATTTTAGTTGCCCGTGCCGATATTTAGAAAACCTAACACTAAATAGCATAGATACCATCGTCAGCTTTTTCAGATATCTCCATTATTTCTAAAGCTAGTTCTTAAGCTAGCTTTTGTATAAACATTATTCTGCTATGGTGACTATTTAGAATCGGAGGCCCTTTTTTACTGGTAACACAGTCCACCTGATGGTAAGCGATTGCTGTGGCCCATAGACATCTACATCTATCCTCGATTACAAATCAAGATGCAGATGCGTTGTCACTCGTGAGGACTAAGATAGAATGCCTCGTTTCCAGTTAAAATGGTCTCCGGTTCTCTACACTCACCATACGAAACACAGCAACGTTAAATTGCTATTTAACGTTGGTATTCTGTGAGAGCGTGGTCCTTCCCCGGTTGAGCCGACCCCTTCGTACTGCAACTATACCAATAAATGATATAGCTGTAGCATGGCTCTACCACGCATAAAATACTATTATATACTTATTAGGAAGACGCTGCTGCTCATCTCCTATTTGTTTCCCTCTGTCGTCTCTTACAACACCCACAGAAGGATATGCGGTAGTGGATATTCTTTCATCGCCACTACACTACACAATTTGTGTTCAGCAGTGGACCTATGTAAGACCTAAGAATCATCAAAATCGGTTCACCTAGTAAAAGTTATGAGGTAACACACGAAAAAAATCCAGTCGAATTGAGTACCTCCTCCTTTTTTGAATTCGGTAAAACAAGGGGTAAGTTTCAACCAAATTTTTGAATTAAACTTTATTCATCTTTGAATCAGTAGCGTCTCACGGTTTTTCCGTACTCCCACACTATGATTTTGTCCTTTATCGTGGAGGCAGGTTACTTACATAAATTACACATGGACAAACATCCATACCCGGGACAATTATTTGTAGTCCATACAAAAACTTGTTCCGTGGGCGATTCAAACCCGCGACCGTCAGCGCCGCAACTCAATGCTAAGCCACTGTGTCATGGTGTTGTCAAAAGGCCTTTAATATTATATTTAAACTGTCCTGCTAGGTTTCTTGCTGGTTCTTCCCAGGACAGAGGTGATTTAAACCAGTGGTATATTAAATAAAACAACGAATTTCATCATCATCATCATTTATCATTACAGGCCTTCACAAGTCCACTGCTGAACATAGGCCTCCCCCAAAGAACGCTATAAAGCACGGTCCAGAGTGACCTGCATCCATCGACTGCCTGCATGTCTTACCAGGTCGTCACTCAATCTAGTGGGGGGCCGCCCCACAATTCGCCTACCGGTACGAGGTTACTACTCGAGAACCTTTCTTTCCCATCGATCGTCGCTTCTTCAAGCTATATGGCCCCTTCAGCTTACTAATCGACTCTCATTAAGTATTATTTATACTTAGTCCATATGGTTTCTTATATTTACGCGAACACTACACATTGAATAAAACTACTTTTACGGATTTTATCGCGTTTAATTAGGTTATTTTATATTCCCGACGTTTCGGTTGCTTTCCAGCAACCATGGTCACGGGGGACTGAGGTGGTTGACGTCTCGATGTCAAAGTTAACCCGGAGTACCTTCAGCTTTTTAATTATTAATTTTAATCCGATCTACGCAGAATGAACTAACTGTGTCTTGAAGTCTTGCAGTGGTATCTATGCTTGGGTTTAATTTTAATTTTATGAATTACAGGATCCCAAGTAGGTGGTAGTACCCAGCCTCCCTCTCTATTGAAATTTGGATGTTTTTTAATTTCAATAGCCTCACGTATCATCCTTGGTAGGAATCGATGTTCTTTCGCGAGAACTTGTGGTTTATCAAATCTAATGTAATGGCGGGGGCCGTCTAGGATATGATCACAAATTAAAAAATTTGTTTTAGTCCATATGGAATAAAACAAATTATATTCATATTTACTTCATTGGTGAAATGATGACTTACTTACCCAACTTGATGGTGTTCTATATAACGTGATCCATGGAAAACTTGAATAGGATTATTTGCTCAAAGGTCTACATCTCCGTGTAACAATTTTTAAAAGATCTGTAACTAGTATTTTTAATACAGCAATTACAAAAACAAACTTTGGTCTGTAATCGCCAATGAATACACAACTTAAAGAAGGAATTAAAGTGTAGATATTTTAACGACAACCTGAGACTTTCATGCATTCATTGCAGTCCACCACCTTAGTTCCATAGGTCCACTGCTGAACAAAGATTGTGTAGTGTAGTGGCGATGTAAGAATATCCACTACCTCATCATAACATCTCGTAGGTGTCGTAAGAGGCGCCAGAAGGAAACAAATCAGGAGATGGGCAGATGACAGCGTCGTGTTAATAAGAACTCAATAAATTAAAACTAAATGAAATAAAAGCAATGGACAGATTCAGCAGATGACTTTGATAGACGACAATGAATCAACAAACATAGGCCTATGAATGAACGTGGGAGTCATTAATTGCCTCATAGGGGGGATTCTGCAATAGATAAAATTGCTAAAAATTACTTTACACACATCCGCTCAATGAAATATAAAGACGTGTCTTACGTAGTTTGAAAAGCACCTCCCGCCCTCCCTCAATTGCGTGCACTATCCCCGTCACCACTAATCCCAGCACCACTACTCCCACCAACACTACACTAGGAAAGACACACCACTGACGACAATACGACACGTGTTTCGCCTCTACACGAGATATCCTCAGGTTAAGTAGACTTTGCAGTGGCTGACCGCTAAGTCTTAACGGTCAGCCACCGCAAAGTTTGCAATAGTTTCTACGCTTGGCATACGCAGTTTTTTATTATTATTTACTAGCGCTTCACCCCGGCTTCGCACGGGTGATCTCTGGATCTCGACAACAACGCCACCTATTGGGTCCAATTGTGAATCCAAACCATTCTCTAATCAACTTAATCACACACAAAATTTCATCAAAATCAGTCCAGCCGTTGAGGAGGAATTCAGTCACATACACACGGACAGAAGAACTATATAATATACAATATGCATGTATTATACATATAAACTTTTTTCTTAAATGATTCTGTCTATTGATGAAGTCGGCATCAAAATTTGTTGCAAAATTTAAAAGATGTAAGCGTACAGACGGCGCAGCGGGAAGCGACTTTATTTTATACTATAGAGAGAAGTTGTAACCAAGAAGATGTTACTACATCTACGTCTTACGACATCCACGGGATGATATGAGATAGTAGATATTCTTACACCGTCACTAGCTCACTACACGGTACTTTTAATTTTTATAATAAAGTTCTATAATAAAACATAATTTCCTCTGACAGTTTGTTTTAATATATTTGTGCTTGTGCTTAGTGTAATATCGCATGTGTGTCATAGATAGTAGACCGCGCTTAGTAAACGTAGTGCCTGAGCCACCTAGCTAGGTAGAGCGACGATCTGCGCAAGGCGGCTGGTAGCAAGTAGATGCAGGAAGCCGAATATCGGGCTAAAAGTTACGCCTTGGGTGAGGAGGAGGAGGGGGAGGATCAGGAGGAGGCTATATGCAGCAGCAGACTACAGCAGTTACGTGTATATGACGTGGTTGTTCTACCAATTAATAAATAAATAAGCAGATGCGTTGTCATGGAGTAACATAAAATGCTCCACAGCCTAAAACCAGGTTACAGTAGTAAATGCACTGGTGCTTGGTTGCGGAAATAAATGAATGGTAAACCAGATGCACTATTTATGCCGGGTTTCTACTCGTATATTGCGATTTCTTACTTTTCTTACACGTGCCGTTTTGCAGTAAATGAAGTGGATGATAACCTCTTTAAAAAAAAAAAACTATTTATGAGCCGTTTAAAGTTTTTTTTTTCATTTGAAGTCATCCTAAGTTACTGAATGAATAGTTTATATTATTTAAAAAAAACTGTTTTTACATACACTTTGTATAAAATAAAACAGATCGTTATGACAACGAAACGTTTCATGACACATTGCACAGTACAAATGCAAATCATTTTTTTAACAAAACAAAATAATGAGAGCCTAAACGAGGCAAGAGGACCAACAAGAATATAAAATTCTGTGTTTGAGATTACTTGACGTCTTGTGGTTTAAATTACTTAACGCTTTGAGGACTTCGGTAAGATCGTTGTTTCACAAGAGCTCGGCGACATCGTCGCCGTAAAATGCACTTCATTAGGCGTAAAAAACTCCTCGCCGGCGGGCGGCGACGCGCGATGGAATTATGCAATTTCATTTCAATTTGCGACCGCAAGGACTCGCGGGGAGTTTGGGGGGCGTGGGGACGACAGGGGGCGGCTATTAAGGCGGCTGCACACACGGCACACACTTTTTTTCCCCCCGCGGCAGTCGCGAGCGACACTGCACCTTACCGCACGCGCTTAGAGGCGAAGGAACGCGGAATGCGGCTGATTAAATTATTTCGCCATTATTTGATTCGCCACCTCTTTCAAAATGGCGACAGATTTTTTTCGCGTTGCGCTGGCGGGAGGAATTGTAAGCCCCATAGGCACCGCTCTTTCATATCGGTATCTCCGCTGATTAAAATGTTGCCCACTCTAAATTATCCGCGCTTGCCTTTTGCGCCCCCGCACGGACACAAAAGCATGGATTTTATGCGAGTAAATCAAGAACGCAAGCCAGGCACCTAGTTTTCTCTTCTGTTTTGTAAGAAAAATTGGAACTAAACATATTTTTGAAACATTATAAATACATATAACCACAATCAAATACATAGATTATATATACGCACTGTATGTAATATGCGTCATGCGCTAAAATACATTATGTTGTTTATAATTGATAATATGATAAATAATTAGTTACTAAAAATCACAGGGTTTCGTATGCAGATTTCTAGTAATCAAATAATAGATTTTTTTAATAAGGGTAACAAACGAGTCCATCATTCGCCATATGGTAAGTGGATGCCTGTGGATTAAGTGGATTAAGAATCAAAATGCAGATGCGTTATCACCTCATTAGGGGTAAGATGGAATGCCTCGTTCCCAGTAAAAAGGATTTCCGGTTCTCTACACTTACCATACGAAACACAGCAGTATTAAGCTGCTATTTTATGCTGGTATTTGGTGAAGGCGTTTTGCTTTCCCGGTCGAGCCGACCTATTCGTGCTACAACCAAAATATATCTGCTACATGAGGTGTCAGGAAAGAAAGATCTTTCGAAAGAATGTATTCAATGCCACATTGTTAATACTTCAATCTAAATATACGAATTCCTTTGAATTTATAAAGGTCGAAAATCGGTTGGTAATTTTACTACGTACTTATTTTTGTTATCTTTTTATTTGTGTCATTACTACATTAAATGTTTTAAGCCAATGATAATCAAAAACCAATTACGTAAAGCATTTATTAATACTACAGTTTTTCTTATAATCGAAATCACACATTTTTCTGTTAAAGTTTTCTAATTGAATCTCCCGACGGCTTTTATATGATGGTGCTCTCGGCGTTCTTTAATCAATACTTTCAATAATAAAAACGGTTCTAGTTCTGCAATTATTTCAAAAATGTTTTACTAATTCATATTTTTTAATAAACGCTTAGAAACAACATTTTTCTCTATATTCAAAAAAGTATTTACCTATACAATACAAAGTAGGTATATGTGAGGAATTATGTTTTGTTCTCACTTTTTTTTCACATACTGACTTTTGGTCACAATCTCACCTGGTGGTAAGTGACGTTGAAGACCTAAATGGTAATTCGCATTATCTTAGTGTAACAAAAGCTAATTCACTCTTGCCTTGACGCCGCGCCGCCCAGATTTTATTCGGATGAAAGGACTGACGTAGGCAGATTATTCCACTCCTTTGCTGTACGCATTAAGAAAGACAAAGCAAACCGCCTGGTTGTCCGATGGTGGAAATGGAAGGGAAGAACTAAAGCATGTAATTCGTTCATTCATTCATTGCATTAATCCAGCAATCATTGAAACTATATTTTACATTATCTTTTTTTAAACATTACACATTAAAAAAATTTTTAAACAGCTTTGAATTGGTTATCAACATAATGCTAAGCACAATAGCATGCTAGCACAATAATTAGAAAGTGATCTGATAGCAAGAATGGAGTCGATTGGTCACTCAAAACTGTATACCGTGATCCATGATGGACTTTTTATGGAATAAGGGTGACAAACGAGCACACAGTCAACCTGATGGTAAGTGTATGTTGTGGCCCATAGACATCTACATTTATAATTTATATTTATATTAGATGTCTATAGATTAGATATACAAATAGATTATGATTAGATATGGATATAGATTAAGAATCAAACTGCAGATGCGTTGTCAGCCCTGAGGACAGGATGAATTCCCCGTTTCTAGTAAAGGGGGTGTCGCTCATCATTCGAAACACAGCAGAATTAAGCTGCTATTTTACGCTGGTATTCTGTGAGAGCGTGGCTTATTCATGCGACAACCATAATATAGCATTCTACTACCTGTAAACTCTAAGGTACAAGGGTGATAAAATGTTGAATAAATAAATTTACAGCAGACATCTATAATACCAACATGATTGGATTATTTTAGTCATAATTATTCGTAACTTTTACAGAATATAAGGTTTTTAATTCCCTTTTTTTACATCTTAATTTTTTTCAACGCAATGCACAACCCTAAACGAGTTCAATACGCTGACACGAACGCATCTATATCCCTCACAGAACAAAACATTAACACAACAAGAATAGCTATGATTTCGTTTATTTGGGAAACAGAACCACCAAACAGCACCAATAATGAAGACTGACATACGATCTAATCTACACACAATGCGGCCGCGTCCGATACCCAAAACATGGCCATTCTCCGAGCTGTCTAAAAGAACCTCGAGGTATTGTGCGCTACGTAATGGATCGGCGCGGAAGACTCGCACAAAACCGCCGGAAGCGCCGCCACAAAAGCGCCGGGGCCTCCGCGGCCCTAATGACGTAAATCGAGCCCGCACTCTTTCGTTTTGTTTCCAATCCGCACCTTATTGGGTTACCGCCTTTAATCACCGACGTCTAACGACAAGATCAATGGCCGACGTAATCAATATCCTTTGATTTAGCCAAATAAAAAAGGCGGCAAAGTTGACAGTTTTGACGTCTAGGTGAATTGCCGCTAACGACCGGTAACACGATAGCCCCGCGGATTGCGCGGCCTCGCCCACGCTTTCTCCGTACCAATTCTAAATCGTTTGTCTTTTGCTATCTTTTGACTATTATGATATATCTACTTATAAGCATAATTAGTCATCATTCCAACGGTAAAAATTTGTTTCGTCATATATCACCATACGAAACGCAGTAGTTAATGTTATAGTGTATGCTATTTTACGCTGGTGTTCCGTGCTAGCGTGGCTTTTCCTATGTCACCCCAACTATTCTTGATACAGCCGATAAGGTGCAGTATGCCTCTACCGAAACTGCATCTATGTAACTTTATCAATATTACTTTTACAAATGATATTTGTAACAGTTTCAAATTCAATCTATAACCAAACATTGTCCTAAGAAACCAAAGAATTATTAAAGATTTTTTCTTTATCTTACTTCTACGTCAACGAAGCCGCGGGTAAAAGCTAATATATACTTAGAAACAATATTCCACCTAATAACTCCTTGTGCTTACTCAAGTAGTTATTTGCATGCTACAATGATAAATGAAAATTTTAAAAAAATATGTCTATCTGTCTACCGGTCTCTCTGTCTGTCTACCTGTCTGTCTGTCTGTCTGTCTGTCCCAGCTAACTTCGGAATAGCTGAACGTATTGTGTTGAAACTAAACGAACATAGAGCAATGCTAGGAGTAATCTAATTGTTTCACCCCAAAAACATGTAGTTTTTGAAACTCTAATTGGAAAAATGAATTTTAAACACTAAGATATAAGAAAGTTACAAACAAAACTTTTTGGTTAGCAGTTTTACCACAAGAAAAGTCCTTACACTTCTTAAAGTTTTTATGGACGTGGTAGATCCATGCTGCAGCTATATTACTGGTATAATTGTAGCACGAATATGTCGGCTCGACCGGGGAAGGACCACGCTCTCACAGAATACCAGCGTAAAATAGCAGCTTAACGCCGCTATGTTTCGTATGGTGAGTGTAGACAACCGGAGACACTTTCTACTGGGAACATGACTGGATGCGTCGGTTCTTACACACATCTTAGTCCTCACGGGTGACGACGCATCTGCATTTTGATTTGTAATCGAGGATAGATGTAGATGTCTATGGGCTACAGCAACCACTTACCATCAGGTGGACTGTGTGCTCGTTTGTCACCCTATCCTATCAAAAAAATGCAAAATTGATTTTTATTTTCTGCCGACTTCCAAAAAGGAGACGGTACTCAATTCGGGTGTATGTTTTTTTTTTTATGTGTGTTACCTCATAACTTTGTACTGGGCGAACCGATTTCGATGATTCTTTTTTTATATGAAAGCTGATACTTCTCGTGTGGTCCCATATGAATTTGATCAAGGTCAGACCAATGGTTATTAAGTTATTCTTAAATAACCTATATTGAAGTCGCTTATATTGAAGTCGGCTGTACAAAATTTTTAATTTTAAATTATATTATTTTCTGCCGACTTCCAAAAAGGAGACAGTACTCAATTCGACTGTATGTTTTTTTTATGTGTGTTACCTCATAACTTTGTACTGGGTGAACCGATTTCTATGATTCTTTTTTTATATGAAAGCTGATAGTTCTCGTGTGGTCCCATGTGAATTTGATCAAAGTCAGACCAATGGTTATTGAGTTATTCTTAAATAACTTATATTGAAGTCGGCTGTACAAAATTTTTAATTTTTAATTATTTTACTTTACAAAAAACCTATGAATGTTAAATGATAAGGTAACTTTCTATGTGAAATTATCTACTATAGTTTTTAAGATAATAATAAAATATTGATTTTAAAATGTTTTTGAGCTACTTGCATATGAAAGAACAAATGCATTGCAATGCATTGAGATAGACCATATGTTAGTAATTATAGACCGGTGGCATTACTATCGATTTTCTCTAAAATATTCGAAAAAGTATTTTATATTAGACTATATAACTGCATGGAAATTAATAATATCTTTTGCGAAGAACAAATGGGATTCCGAAAGAAGAAAACTACCAATATGGCTATCTACAACTTTCTGGAGAAAATATACCGGAACATGGAAACCAGCTGTGGCAATGTATATGGACATGACTAAAGCATTCGATTATGAAGATCAGGGCGCACTGAAATGATCGGGAATAAGAAAAACCACATGTATGGTATAACTAAATTGTATTTTATTGTTTTTCGAAGTATTCTCCGTTCAACTTAATGCACTTTTCCACTCGTGCAAACCAATCATTAAAAGAGTAATTCCAGTCTGAAATTGATGTTGACAAAATGGCTGATTTATACCCTTCCACAGCTGCTTCGGGGTCTTCAAACCGTTGACCACGTAATAAATGTTTCATTCTAGAGAATGTAAAGAAATCATTTTGGCTCAAGTCAGGACTGTACGGAGGATGGCTCATCAGCTCAACGTTTTCCTGCTTCAAAACATCATTTGTCTTCCGAGCCGTATGGGAACTCGCATTATCGTGATGTAAGATGATGCGACGTTTCGGGTTATTTTTCGGAGTTCGGCTATCATTTCTGGCAAACAAACCGTGATATACCACTCAGCGGTAACCGATCTGCGTTCCTGTAAAGGAATTGTAGCAACATGCCCCTTTTTCAAGACAAACGTAGCGACCATTTTCTTTGACACGCTGCGGGAGCGAACCACTTTCGTTGGTTTTACCAAGTTGTCTTCGAAGACCCAAACTGCTGACTGATGTTTTATTTCAGGTTCGTATGAATAAATCCATAATTCGTCACCTGAGACGATATTATAAACGGCATTTG
This sequence comes from Parnassius glacialis, assembly GCA_033319125.1. Lineage (NCBI taxonomy): Eukaryota > Metazoa > Arthropoda > Insecta > Lepidoptera > Papilionidae > Parnassius > Parnassius glacialis. The sequence goes on along the minus strand of JAVANC010000022.1, from coordinate 706,800 downwards.
ACTTCCCTCCGTTGAAGCGTTGCAGAGTATTCCGTCACCAATCTACACGAGCCGCCTTTTGCTCTTCGGACAAATTGTGGGGAACCCAGCGGGAAACTAGCTTTCTTACACACAGCTCATTATGTAATATCGACTGAATTGCAGCCATTCCGATACTGATAACAGTCCGAATCTGCTCATATGTCACAACGCAGTCATCTCATTTAATAATTTGCACAGCTGCGATGATTTCAGGTGTGACCGCTGTTCTTGGTCGACCTGCAGAAGAAACAGTGATGAGCGACACACGATCGCGTCGGAACTCGGCATACCAGCAGTATATTGTCATTTAACTCGGTGCTTCAATATCATAAATCGAAACCAGTTCGCTGAGAGATTTATCTTGAGATAAGCCACGATGAAAATTGTGATAAATTATGGCACGGAAATGTTCACGCGTGAGCTCCATTTCAGTTAACGACGTGTCAACTTTAAACCAACATAGTTTTTGTTTTTAAACATTTTTTTAATTGTTTGAATGTCACTAAGATTCTAAGAGGCCAGTATTCAAATTCTAAAAAAGGTTTTATTGTAACTCAATCCGAAATATTCCATTCCCGATAATTTCAGTGTGCCCCTCCGTATACTACTAAACAAATTATACATCTATGGAGTTAGGGTAAACGTGCTTCAATTAATGAATTCTTATCTAAAAGACAGAAAACATATAACACAAATGACCCGAATAGATATCAAGTCGAAAACCGAAAAAATATACTCTTCCTATACACAATTGATTAAATACGGAGTTCCTCAGGGTGGAGTTTTTGCCCCGCTCTTTTTTATCATTTATATAAATGACTTTCAAAATTGTACAAGTTACCAAATGTCTTTTTTTGCCGATGACAGCACTGTAAGTTATATTAGTAATAATTATGATGACATTGAAAGTGAAATTAATAATAATCTTATATTTATAATTGCCTGGTTGAAAGAAAACAACCTAAAAATTAATCTGGCTAAAACCAAAACAATGAGTTTTCAAATAAAACAAAATACTTCAATACATCTACACATTAAATATATAGGCTAAGACGTAAAAGATTCAAAGGTAAAAAAATGTTTGGGACTACATATAGACAATGATATGTCGTGAAAGACTCAAATTGATTGTATTTGTAAACAATTGCAATTGAAAAATTGCATTTTTTTAAATAACCATTGCTATGTCGCCTCAATCCTGACATATGGCGTTATATTTTGGGGCAATGCACCCAACATTCGCGATGTTTCCATTGTGGCAAAAAAAATGTCTACGTGCGATCTGTAATTTAAAAATCACAAACACGTAAAATCCACATTTTCAAAAATTAAAAATTCTAACATTTCTCTCATTATATATTTATGAAACAAGCATTTTAAAATGTAAAACGTAATGTTAACTTGTATAATATTGTGAAAAGTCAACGTCGCTCAACTTTTTTTTACAGAAGAGCATATACGCAATAGCACCAAAAGTATATAACAAAATACCTAAGTGAATTAGAGATTGTGACAACATAAATATTTATAAACGTAAACTTTTTGATCTACTAAATGATAAAGCATACTATTCTATATATGAATTCCTTAATGATACATTTTGACATAAAAATATTAGAATAGAATAGAATAGAATAATTTGTTATTCCATGTTGATTATTACATAATGCTTATTGAAAGTCATTTTTTATTTACCACTGGTTCGGAAAATACCTCTGTCCTGGGAAAAACTAGCAAGAAACCCAGCGGGAATTTTTTTTCAAACATATTTCACATTGACAATAATTTCGTTTATACAATTTTTAAATGATTTTTCATAGAACCAGCATAGTGGCGATCACCTTATTCCCAGGGGTTATTTTCATTCATGTATTCCTAGACACCATAATAACCCCTTTTGTACAGTTTTTCTTTAATAAAACTTTAAACTTGTTTATTGACAAACTTTGAATATGTTCTGGGATTTTGTTGTAAAATCGTATACATTGCCCCATAAATGAATTACTGATTCTGTGGAGTCTAGTAACTGGCATTACAAGCTTATGTTTGTTCCTAGTGTTTAAAGTATGCACATCCTTATTCTTATTAAAGCTATTTATGTTTTTATGTACATACGTTACATTTTTATAAATATATTGCGATGTCAAAGTTAATATGTTTATTTCTTTAAATTTTTGTCTGAGGGACTCTTTACAATTTAGGTTATAAATCGCCCGAACGGCTCTCTTATGCAAAACAAATATAACTTTAATATCAGTCGCATTACCCCATAGCAAAATTCCATAAGACATTACGCTATGAAAGTAACTAAAATACACTAATCTAGCTGTCTCAACATCTGTGAGACTTCTAATCTTTCTTACAGCATATGCTGCAGAACTAAGTCTGCTTGCTAATTTAGATATATGGGGGCCCCATTGAAGTTTCGCGTCAATAGTAATACCGAGAAAAACAGTGGTATCCACAAGACTCAACTTCTCCCCATTTAACAGCACATTGGTATTCGAATGTTTAAATTAGGTATTGTAAATTTAATACACTTTGTCTTATTGCCGTTTAAGAACATATTGTTGGCGTTAAACCAATGTACTAATTTCGATAGAGCATTATTTACATCGTCATAATTAATTGACTGCCGTTTGAGTTTGAAAATTAAAGAGGTATCGTCAGCAAATTTTTTTTTTATAGGATAAGGGTGACAAACGAGCACACAGTCCACCTGATGGTAAGTGGTTGCTGCGGCCCATAGACATCTACATCTATCCTCAATTACAAGTCAAAATGTAGATGCGTTGTCACCCGTGAGGACTAAGATGGAATGCCTCATTTCCAGTAAAAAGGGCCTCCGGCCACCTGCACTCACCAAGCGAAACGCAGAGGTAAACCTCTACTTCACGCTGGTTTTCTGTGAGGTCGTGGTACCACCCCGGTTCGAGCCGGCCCATCCGTGTGACAGCAAGAGCTGCCGCCTGGCTCTACCACTGTTAAGATTGCAAATAATACTATATCGTGATTGTCCCCTACAACATAAGGTAAGTCCTTAATATAGATTAAAAACAGGAATGGGCTAAGAATCGAGCCCTGAGGAACGCCCATTGATACTACCAATCCGGAGGAACCTTTACCATTAATCACTACTTTATGAATTCTGTTACTTAAATATGAAGTAATAAGTCTAAGCGCTAAATTTTTTACACCGTAATGTTGTAGTTTCCTGATTAATGTCTCATGATGAACACAATCTTATATTATTAAACTGCATTGACTACATGACTATTATGACATGTGCTAATTAACACTAGATGAAAATTAGACGAAATGATAACAATTAACAATTATTGTATGTATGTACACTATATCTTTATTATATTTAAATTTTTCATAATTATTAATATATTTTATAATGATTCTGATGAGGACCTGACATCAGAAGAGCAAAAAAATTATGAATATTATTAATTAATGATGCACTTATTAATTTTATATTTTGTATGCCTACTGGTGGGACATAGAGAACCTACCTTATATTTTATGTACATATCGAGATCTGTAAATTAACCTATGTTCACAACATAAACAGATGTTATTTGATTTGATTTGCTTTGCCCAAATACGATTATTATTAAAAAATCAGACCAGCTTTCTTGTTTAAGTTCTATGCAGACAAAGCCGCAGGTGAAAGCTATTCGTTCAATATAAAGTAACATACGTAACGTGATCACCGTTATGTATTCACACTGTTGTGAGATTAAAGGCTTGATAGATGTAAGTTCCTACGAGCCTCCATTAGGCAACAAGAAAAAACTCCATTTGCAGATTATTTGTTTTTTTTAGCTATTTTCGACTTCAGTGTTGAAGATGGATGAACTATCAGCTTCTCTGCCGTCATAATGACATTATCACGACTAACTTTAACTTGTAAATGTCATTGTTCCTAATGCGTATAGCAAAGGAGTGAAATAATTTCCCAGCATCTGTCTTTCCATCCGATTACAATACGGTTGACTTTAAGGCAAGAGTAAATAAGTTTTTATAAAGCGAAGTCAGTGCACTCTACCATCTTCGACTGCATCACCACATACCATCAGGTGGGACAGCAGCCACGCACTGGCTTATAATAGTAAAAATAAATCATCACAATCTTATAATAAGTTTAAAACTACACATAGATTTGTTCCACGTTGGGAGATTTATTTATAGAATAAAGGTGACAAACGAATAAACAGTACCTGATCGTAAGTGGACGCTGTGGTCCAAAGATATCTATATTTATCCTCAACTAAGAATCAATATAGAGATACACTCCGCCTACTACCCTACCCCTGAGGACTAAAATAAAATGCCTTATTTCCAGTTAAAAGAGTCTCCGGTTCTCTGGTTCTCTACACTCTCCATACGAAACACAGCAACATTAAGCTGCTATTTTACGCTGGTATTCAGATGCATTTCACACGGCGCAGGCATATTAACGATCGTTGTTATAAGCCTCTTGCAATTTTTATGTTGTTTGTGAGAGTACCTCAGTTATGACATAAATTTCCAACTTTTGTGCAATGACACTACTTTTCAAGAATTTTCCTTATCCGAGTTTAACAACACCCGCGAAGGGGTGATGAACTCACCACAACAATTAACATCATCATCATCATCAGCCCAACACATGTCCACTGCTTACATAGGCATCCATCGACTCCCTGAAAGTCTTACCAAGTTGTCAATACATGTAATTTGAGGCCGCCCTACGCTTCCCTAACCAGCACGTAGGTAAAAAATCAAAAATGCTCACAAGCAATAAACTATATTCACTAAACTATTTGAATTTGAATTTGCAATATTAATAAGTAATAAGAACCATTAAGATACCACAGCTGAAGACACACCTTATAGAGATAGAGAATAGAATAGAATAGAATAGAATAATTTTTATTCAATATACATTACATGTGTAATTGTTATTGAAAGTCATTTTTTACTTTACCACTGGTTCGAAAAAAAACCCTCTGTCCTGGGAAGAACCAGCAAGAAACCCAGCGGGACAATTTTTTTAAAATAAATTTTACAATATAAATGATTACGAACTATTTACAAAATTTATTTTAGAAACTGCTTGGAAGCGACCACCTCATTCCCAGGGGTTATTATCAACCATGTATTCATTTATACTATAATAACCCTTTTTATACAGTTTCAGCTTAATAAAACATTTAAACTTGGTAATAGAGAGAACCTGTACACTTTCCGGGACCTTGTTGTAATAGCGTATACATTGCCCCAAGAATGAATTACTGACTCTGTGGAGTCGAGAAACTGGCATCACTAGCTTGTGTTTGTTCCTAGTGTTTACAGAATGTATATCACTTTTTTTACTAAAACTATCTTTGTTTTTGTGAACATACATTAAATTTTCGTAAATATACTGAGAGGCCAAAGTTAATATATTAATTTCTTTAAATTTATCTCTATGAGACTCTCTCGGTTTTAGATTGTAAATAGCTCTAATGGCCCTCTTCTGTAAAACAAAAATAGTTTCTGAATCAGCCGCATTTCCCCATAGCAAAATCCCATAAGACATTATGCTATGGAAATAACTAAAATAAACTAATCTAGCTGTCTCGACACTAGTGAGACCTCTAATCTTTTTTACAGCATAGGCTGCAGAACTTAGTCTGCTTGCTAATTTGGATATATGGGGGCCCCACTGAAGCTTTGCGTCAAGAGTGATGCCAAGAAAAACAGTAGATACAACAGGGCTCAATTCCTCCCCATTTAAAAACACATTGGTATTCAGATTTTTAACATTCGTTGTTGTAAATTTAACACAATTAGTTTTATTTCCGTTCAAATGCAGATTATTAACGTTAAACCAATGCACTAATTTTGATATAGCATTATTCACTTCGTCACATTTAAATGATTGACGTTTAAGTTTAAAAATCAAGGAAGTATCATCAGCAAATAATACTATATCATGACTATCCCCTACAAGGTGAGGTAAGTCATTAATATACACCAGAAACAGGAATGGGCCGAGAATCGAGCCCTGAGGAACACCCATTAGTACAGGTGACCCGGAAGAACTTTTACCATTGATAATAACCTTCTGCTTTCTATTACTTAAATATGAAATAATAAGTTTAAGCGCTGTGTTCTTGACACCATAGTACTGTAGCTTCCTGATTAATGTCTCATGGTGAACACAGTCGAAGGCCTTGGAAAGGTCACAAAATATACCCAAAGCATCCTCTGAATTCTCCCATGCACAAAAATATGTTTAATAAGCTCAACTCCAGCGTCAGTTGTCGAGCGACCCCTTGTAAAACCGAATTGATTTTTATGTAGCAATTTATTAATATTAAAAAAACTTAACATCTGATCTAAAATAATTTTTTCAAAAATTTTACTTAATGTTGGTAGTACAGAAATTGGTCTAAAATTGGCGGGGTCTATTGTACTACCAGATTTAAATATAGGTATGACTTTACTATGTTTCATTAAATCAGGAAACACACCAGATTCGACGCTTATATTAAATATAGTGGCTAGATAAGGTGCTAATATATCTATTATAGATAAAATAACTTTAACGGAAATCCCCCATAAATCTGCCGTTTTCTTAACATCAATAGCTTTAAAATATTTAACGATATCTTTTGGCAGTACTCTATGGAATTTAAAAGTATTAGAACAAGCCTTTACATTTTGTTTGAGCAATGATTCGGCGACAGTAGGAGAAGAATTTAATGATTTTGTTGTCAAAAAAGGAACATCAGTAAAATGTTTCTCAAAAGCCATAGCAACTTCTTGATCAGATCGCGTTAAATTATTGTTAATATTCAATTGAAAATCCGAGTTGCGCGGTTTGTTCTTGCCCGTTTCACTATTTATTATTCTCCAGGTCATTTTAATTTTGTCGGATGCAGTTTTAATTTTGTTGCTTAAATGTAAAGCCTTAGCAGTGGAGCACACTTTTTTAAATATTTTAGAATATGTTTTTACATAATCTCTAAATATAACACTACTATTATATGATCTTTCATCATAAAGCTCGTATAACCTTCGCCTACTTTTATAAATTCCTACTGTCGCCCATTCATTAAATGATTTGCGACTGTTAAAAGAGAAAGTTTTAGAAGTAAATATTCTACTAAATTCACAACTTATAATTTTAAATAATGTAGCATACATATAATTAGCACTATTTTTAAACGAAAGTGATGGAAGTCTTTTTATTACATTACTTCTAAACCTCTCCAAGCGATGTTCATTTATTGGAACAAACACAACTTTCTTATTTTTCTGTGTTTTGTGTATGTAAGGTAGTGATACCAACTGTCCACAGTGATCTGAACTTAAATTTTGAATAATTGATTTATGCAAGGGCTTAACATCTGTAAAAATGTTATCTATACAGGTCGCACTCGGCCCAGCAATACGTGTTGGTTCTAAGAATAAATTTACAAGATTATATGATTTAAACAATGAGCTAAACTTAATACTAATGGAAGAAGTTTCAAGGAGATTGATATTAAAGTCTCCACATATTACAACAGACTTGTTCTGTTTGCTAAGTTTGAGTAAAACTTCTTCCACAATCCTTTCAAAATGGTCATAAGTAGCACATGGGGGTCTGTAAACACCTACAACAATGAGATGCTCGAGCTCGACACAAGCCATTTCTACAGTTCGTTCAACAGAGAGGCTCACAATATCCTTACGTTCTTTATATAATAATGATTTATCTGCTAATATTAAGGAGCCACCACGTAAACTTTTTTCTCTATTGAAGGAACTGACCACCTGGTGATTTCTGAAATTAAACATGAAATTATAATCTTTTAGCCAATGTTCAGTAATACAAAGGATGTGTATATTGTTACTATTTAAAAACAATTCAACTTCCAATTCTTTGCCCAACATGCCTTGTATATTTTGATGCACCAGGTGTAAACAATTTTTATTACTTATTTGTGGGCTGTATTCAAAATTAATTAAACTCTTATTATTGCTAGAGATTGCCTCTATTGTCTCATTCACTAATTTAAATTAGTTGGAACTGATTCCAAATTAAATGTCAAATGATTATGCTCAATAAAAGCAGTCTTGGTAGCCAAAAACTTGGCTGAGTTAAAAAGTAAATAATAAGATAGCACATTTGCTATCAGTCTTAAATTATATTTGGATAGGTAATACCTATCTTTTGTCCAAAACTTTTTTATTAAATTATTTATGTCAATAACATGAAATTTATGATTATTATCATTACAATTATATGTCAAATTTAAATTATTATTAAATATTAAATTATGCATTTGTATATTTAAATAGATAGATAGAGAAACACCACGTATAGAATATAGAGAAGTTCATAAAGGTCCGACAATCCACCTGTTCTTGGTCTTGCGCATGACGCCTCGCGTTGTCAAGGATGGCCCAATGTTGTGAAGAAATCAAAGTATTTGTTATTTGCAGACCACGTTAAGTTATCGATGAATATAGGCAGCTTGGAAGACTGTCTCCAAGACGATATAAATAAAGTTGAGCAAACATAACAAGTTACAATTCAATACCGATAAATTTTTAACGATACGTAATGTAAATCAGGGATTTAGAAGTAAATTTTTCTGCAGATTTAGCATATAGGGATCATGTCGTTGATAAATGAAAAAAGGCTCTTAGAACTCTAGGTTTTACGTTACGAACGATTAACGGTTTCACAAATGTGCAAGCTATTAGAGCTTTGTACAACACACTAGTTCGGATTCATTTGAAGTGTAATTCAATAATTTGGGCTCCTCGTGAGAAGATCTACTGGCCGTCCCTAGATGTCGCACTAACTTATTGCGAGGGGCACCCCTGACGCAAGCGTTTTACAACACTTTCTAACGTTAAACTTGATTGACAGGGAAGCAGATTTATTATTTTGTACTCTGAATGAACTCGCGAAACTTGCTTGGTGGATAATGCGCTATGAGGTAATGTAGGACTGTAAATTGTGCTTTATCTATCGCAATGGGTAGAATTCTGTATTGATAGATATATATTTGATGTAAATAAATAAAAATTAAAAAACAATTGAAAAATCGGTCCTAAAATGACAATAGGTATATAAAAAACGGCACAATAGGCGATGCTATTGTTCTAAAAGCACAAATGATGTAAAAGAAAGAGATATACTTAATTAAAATAAAATTACACAGTGATCATGTACGAGAAAGTAACAGGAGGTCCAGTTAAACTGTTAAAATGAATTAACTGATGTATTGCACGGCGTATGAGGGTGGCGGGTCGTTGCCTACCCCACCAGGAAGCTGGCAAGCACTCGTCAAGTATTCCCTTAAGTTTCTTATCGTTCAACTTTAACACTACAGAGCACTTTTTCAAATCAAGTTACGAAGTGACACTCGAAGCAAAACAATTACGCACTTGACAGTGAAACCGCATTGTACGGAGTGAGCCGAGCTTAGGGGGCTCGCTCGAGACGAACCTGGAAATCTTAAATACATGTAATTAAATCAAAATATTCGTCTGTTCGTTCCTTTACTTATACGAGTACGTCTAGCGCGTGTTTTTAGAAAAGTTGTAATTACGTAATTAGTGAGGGTGCAGCCGGCACTGCACAGGCAGCCATGAATAACGAGTCGTTAGAATACGTAAAAAGAAATTGTGCTATGTTTATGTTGCTTTAACAAAAAAATTATATTCGTTCTAAAATTATTTAAGTTACAAGACTATTTTTTTTTTATAATTTCAAGGGAATGTGAAGTCAGCGCGGAGGACTCTCTATGTTTGTTCTAACAACATTACTGGACTAAGAGGTGATGCATGCCCAGCCGCAAAATATGCAGCCATCCAGGATGTTACTGCATATTTTGATTTTCATACTACTGTTTGTACACAACTGAACGTAGATCTCTGATTAAACTCAGCCGATATGCGCGTTACAAATTGATGTGAAATGTACCCGTTTCTCAAATACAGAATTTCTTATAAGACTTAAGTGACAAAGAACTTACAGTCCAGCTGAAGGTAAGCGGCTGCCGCAGTCCATGGACACCTGCAGCCAACTCAAAACAAAGATTGCCACAGATGCGTTGTAACTTTTGAGGACTAAGGCGGAATGCCTCGGCCTGTAATTATATTAGGTCTCTATACCCTTCGAATCAGACGCCAGGCACAAATATTCTGGTTTTTGGCGGCAGAAATGTGTAAAAGGATGAAACCTACATATACAGTGGTTTAACAGTGGTAGAGCCACGCGGCAGCTTCTGCTGTTGCACGGATGGGCCGGCTCGAACCGGGGAGATACCACCTCACAGAATACCAGCGTGAAGTAAAGGTTTACCTCTGCGTTTCGCTTGGTGAGTGCAGGTGGCCGGAGGCCCTTTTTACTGGAAATGAGGCATTCCATCTTAGTCCTCACGGGTGACAAAGCATCTGCATTTTTATTTGTAATAGAGGATAGATGTAGATGTCGATGGGCCGCAGCAGCCAATTACCATCAGGTGGACTGTGTGCTCGTTTGTCACCCTATTCCTATTTAAAAAAATACAGACTCCTGGTCAGACTCCTTTTTTGTACAGATAAAGATGACACAATGAACCTGATGTGCGTCTGCCGTAGCCCAAAGACACAAACATTTATAATTAATAGAACCAGACGTTACTTTAGGGAAATCCATTATATTAACGATTATATCAGCTAAGATCCACGTAATAAAATAAAAAAAGTCTGATAAAGTTTGCGTGCACTATTACCACCTCCACCACTACTGCCAACATCACTACGCTATGAAAGACACCACCGTCGATAAGTGTTTCGCCTCAAAACATGACCCCATCAGGTGAAATAGACTCTGAGGTGGCTCATTTATCGGTCTAATTAAATTTTAACATCTTTAACCAACATTTCTCTTCGATTAAAAACTAAAATGCAGATGCGTTATCACCACTATGGACTAATATGAAAAATCTATACAAATAAATAAGATTAAAGTGTATGTTTGTAATGTTAAAATAACATCTTTTTTTTAAATGCATATGAAAGTAAATATGGTGCTTATAATAATAAAAAACAATTTTGAAATTTTTTTGTCTATTTATCTGTCTGTTTGTTCCAAGTTCCAGCTAATCTCCGAAATGGCTGAACCGATTTGACGGGACTTTCACTGGCGTATAACTGATGTTAAGGCGTAACTTGGCTACTTTTATTTTGAACAAACAATTAGTAAATAACATATGAAATCCAACCGTAATAAATTCCATGCGGAAGAAGTCGCTGGGAACAGCTAATCTGTAATAAAAGTTCCCAATTCTTATCACGCCGGCATTATGTTAGAGCATGGTCCTTCCCCGGTCGAGCCGACCCAATCATATTGCGGACCTAAACACAGAACAGCTTGGATCCTGTACTGGCACCATATATTGCCCCAAATATGCCATAATTGCCACGCTTGGCGGACAGTTAGGTAACCGCAGTTTTTTTTATTATTATGAGATGTTACCAAAAATATTATGCTGCACCTTTTTTAGTTACCCTTTGTGGCCTCTTACGACTCCCAGTGTGGTTTATTAAATGTTTTTATAGAATTAAGTGATAAATGAGCAAACAGACCACATGGCCGTAACTGGATGATGCAGTAGCCCTTATACATCTAAATCTATCCTCAATTGAGAATCAAAATTGTGATGCGTTGCCACTCTTGAAGACTAAGATGGAATGTCTTATTTCAAGTAAAAAAGGTCACCGTTTCTCTACACCTCCCATAAGAAACAGTAGCATCAAGCTGCTGCTTTACGCTGGTTTTCTGTGAGAGCGTGGTCCTTCCCCGGTCGAGGTGACCCAACTATACTACTGATATAGCCGCAGCACGGCTCTACCAGGTATAAACAAGAGTATGTGACGCCGTCAGTACGCGGCTTACTTCTATGTAAGTAGTATCTATAATACGCAAACATGGTATTACTGTTCAATAGTATTTCCCTTGTACAGTAGGCTTTAGTAAAAAAATATAGATATTTCCTTACAAAATTGTCGATACTTATCGTCGATATTTTTAATCGCGATATATCAATATTCGTATTTATTTTAGAGTAGCAATTTCGATATTTTTTTTATAGACATAACATTAGTAACAAAACAGAGCTACATAAACATTCATATGCTGTTGTCGTTTTTTTACCCTTATCTTACTATACCATGTAAAACATGACGATATATCGATATTTATCACGCGATAACTATCGATACTGTTTTAAAATATCAATACGATAAATATCGATCTATTTTTTTCATTTGCCCATCCCTATTGTGCAGTTGATAACTTTAACATCGACAGACAGATTTCAAGAAATATCTCTGTGATGCCATCTGTGATCATCACTAATAGGTACCTACATATTTACTTCATTACAACGAGGCCCAAAAATCTTACGCTCATCACCAGATGTCGCTAGTTGGGACTAAGATGAACTTTCTTTTTACACAGGTGGTCACACGTTATCATCATCATTGACAAATTTCGTTTGAATAAAAATAGTCCAAATCGGTTTATCTTACGCGTGTCAGGATATACTTAACTAGTTTTGCCTAGGCAGAACTGATTGAATCAATCTGATCTGAATGAAACCAATGCCTCGGTGAGGTATTCTTATTTTTTTTAATTTTTCTTATTTACGGAATAGCCGTAGTTTAATTTTTTTATAGGATAAGGGTGACAAACGAGCACATAGTCCATCTGATAGTAAGTGGTTGCTGTGGCCCATAGACATCCACATCTATCCTCAATAAAGAATCAAAATGCAGATGCGTTGTCACCCGTGAGGACTAAGATGGAATGCCTCGTTTCCAGTAAAAAGGGTCTCCGGTTCTCTACACTCACCATACGAAACACAGCATTGTTTAGCTGCTATTTTATGCTGGTATTCTGTGAGAGCGTGGTCCTTCTCCGGTTGAGCTGATCCATTCGTGCTACAACTATACTACTAATAGCTGCAGCATGGCTCTACCACCTATATATTTAACTATTTCTAATACCTATATTAGACAAATTCGGAAGAAACATTAATCTCTACATTTTTCTAACAAATTAACTTCCTCCGCTATGAACTCTATCAAATATTTTACCTTAGCGGCACCGCCCTGGTGGCAGAAAAAATCGTGATTGCCGTCATTACTGTAATTACTTTAACATGTTTTAATGACACATCTTCCTCTTCATTGACGCGTAAAATTCCACTGCGGGACATAATTTCCATTTTTCTATCCGCATTGATAATACCAAACGTCTCGCACCTTTGCAACAACTACCCGTTCGAAGTCTTGGCATATCTATTACGTCTAGCGTTGATAAACGAGATGATTATAGCGTCGCGACAAAACTCACGTTAACATTCACCTCATCTGGAGGCTTAGTGGTCCATTGCTGTACGACTGACTAGGAGTTTTCTTCCTCGCACGACTCTTTGTGCAATTGTTTACCACAGGCCGAACTTTTCCGGACCAAAACAAGTCAGAGACCTTTAAGAAACAAGCTTACTTCTTTTTAAAGCTGAATGCACATTTGTCCGCGCCGTACGTGCCGCACGCGCTGAATTTAAGAATTCGTTGTATGAAATCATATGAAACCTCGCGCATTACAGCCGCACCGTACGCGCCGATTTTTATAAAATGCGGTAGGTATACGATATCGAAGGAGGAATGCTGATGTCTTCATATAACGCGGCGCGTTTGGCCCGTGCTGATACTCAGTGTTGTCTAATGTTGCCAACTTAGTGGATTTTTCACTAAAACTGGTGGTTTAGACTTTTGTTTCGAATTATATTTTTTAAGTGTTAAATGTACACTGCGGTTAGAGGTTGGCAGAAAAATGCTGCAACGAAATTGAAATTCCGATAAACGTGATACTTAGTGATAAATTATGTAAATACATTAAAAAAAATTGATAGTGAATTTTAATTCAAAAACCCAATTATAGCTGATTAGGTACTTAATTATCAATAAAAATACTTACCTCAAACATACAACAAGTCTTTCCTCTGGTTCAATTGGCCTTCTAAATCTTGAGTTTTCCATAGAAAGATATGGTTTTAATATATATAACAATTCTTGAAATTTCTTGTATGTTAAATGCAAATATCTAAAAAATCGTTCATCATCATATAACAAGTCTTTAAATAAAGCATAATACACTCCATACAATTGCCTTTTTAAATTAATACTATGAATCCAGAATCTTGTTTTTCTTCGAATTTTGTTTTCTTCTTCCTCTGCCAATAACCAGGCTTTTACAATATTTTTTTCATAGTGATTCCGAGCGATAATCTAATTTATTTAATGTACCGTTTCACACCAGTGGTTGGAAAAAACTACAAGAGTTGTTGGCAATCCAAACGATTTGCGGACGGCGCGGAGGGTGCGTGCAGGTGTGCGAGGCCATCAGTAAAATTCGCCGCGTACGGCGCGGACAAATGTGCGTTCAACTTAAAAGGCCGGCAATGTACCTGAAATTCCCCTGGTATGGCAGTTGTTCATGGGCGGCGGTCGACACTTACCATTAGGTGACCGCGGGCTCGTTTACCACCCTCTTGTATAAAAATAATATTGATTTTGTTTTCCTATAATCGCATCCCACGATACCTACGGGACAAATGGGGAGATGGATTCTGTTACCACATAGCAAAGTTTACATCAGTATAATTTATAAATTTGGAATAATAGGGCATAGCAACGTCCATTAACAGTCATTCAACTAGTAGATATTATAAAAAACCAAACGGCGTTCATCGAATATACATGCGTGTATAAAACTTTGGCTTCAGGCTTAATAATTTCACACTAGTGATAATATTATTTGTTACTTTACGTGGCATGCAGTCGACTTTTGGTTGGCCTATTTACACCAAACAATGTAAACTTAGGTTGGCCTCACTATGCTGCTGTACATGCACAGAATCATACTGGGATGCAGGCCCCAGTTGTTCCTAACCATACGACTGCACCTACATACAGCAATTTTATCCTTGTGACCATCTGGTGACAAAGACAACGCATCTGCATTTTGTAGATGTCCATGGGCTACAGCACAATATTCACTTACCATCAGGTGGACTTTGAGCTCATTTGTCACATTTATTCTAAAAAAATATATTTTATATTTTAACAGCACACTTATATATGGAGCGCGTTATATTATGCAATCGTTTTTAATACAAATCCGCGGCACATTTTTTTCACTCAAGGATATATACTTGACGATGCCTTTGACAGTAACAAGTGAGGCTCTCTCCACGAAATAGAAAAAACGACGCTGATTTACCACGTAAGTACTCAGAAAAACAAGCATAATACGTAAACGTAAAGTAACATTTTAAAAAAGTGTAAAGCTGACAATAGAATAGAATGAGATATAAAAATGTCTTCCTCAAAGGCAATGGCTCAGTTACGAGTATATGTACTTACAAATAACTGACCTATATGTGTACTAATATCTAGTAATTTCTAGTAATTTTAGTAGAACATTTTAGTCTTCAGATGCGATGCGACAACGCATTTGAATTTTTATTCTTAATCTAAATGGAGGAAATGTAAAAATCCTGAATGTAAATATTTATTGGCCACAAGACGGAAGACGCTGTGTAGGTACTCGTTTATCATCTATACTTTAATAAAAATAACCCCAAATCAGCAAGTAGTAACAAAAACGGATACGTACTCGAATGGTTATAATATAATAACTTTATTTATATAACATTTCCAGTAGATTGCAGGCTTTAAGGTTAAAGAAGAGGATTGTAATATATTATGGTAATATCAAAGATTTAAATATAATATGTACTATAGAGCGGACATTGAGAAGATTTACATACAAAAACTTTGAGCTTGCGCGTGTGTGAGGCCCTCTAACTAAACATAGCAAAACTACGCTGAACATTTATTAGAAAAACATTTCAGCTATTCCCCAGTAGGTGACGCTGAAAAATATAAGGTAAAAACCCGTTTCAGAAATGTTACCGTTTCGACACTAAAGTATCGATAATGTTGTTGAAGGTTACTAAGTTTATAATGCTTTAAGATATAACTATAGGGAATATGCATGATTGTTTTATTGTATAAATCTATTTATTATGACTTCCATCACACCAAAAAATCATATTAACTTTTGACGTCATTTTAGTGTCATAAAATATAATATTTAATTTCCAATAAGTAGCACATTGGGGCCATCTTGTATGACGTCACTGCATTGCATATGATTGGTCGGTCACTATCGAAGGCACATCGAGAAACGTCAACCCCCAAAAAAAGAGCGCCTCGATGTTTTTTAAATTCGTTCCATTTACAAAAATACACTTTAAATCTAACATACCGGGTGTTTGTGAAACGCTCCCAAAAACGAAGACAGACGTTAGTACTAACGATACATTTGATGAAGGGTCAGAAAAAAATCGATCCCGATGAAAAAAACATCATCTTATCACAACGTTTTCTTAGCTTTGTTCACGCTCCATCATGTTAGTACAGCTAAATGAAACGATATTTCATAAAAAAAATCATAAAATACTTAAACATAAAACCAGCAGTGGAACTTAAAATGAATAAATCAGCTGATAATAGGGTCAATATTCGCGCGGACGCCGAACTCTTTTATCTAGCCTGGTACGAAACAATGCATTAGGTATTACTACTCACTCTACCCTTCCCTTTCACACACGCACTGCCGCCGCCTGGCCAACTCGTGTCGCCTCGCACTGTGCAATTTACACATGCATGTTGCACCGAAATTTACCTACTATGATTTGCAGGCGACATAAGAATTAGAGGCGGCAATCACAATAAAACTTGCAGTTAATTTTTAGTAGTTTTAACGTACCTCTTTTTAAATTCAAAGGATTATACGGATTAGAAACAGAAAGTCAATTAAAATAAAGTAAAAGAATTATTTTTAGATTAATTCTGATAGATTAATTAACTGTCGATCATAAGTGCAATTGATTTTAACTATTAAATTATTCAGTACCATTTCATTTCTATTTTCTTGTACAAAATCAAAGATAACGATGAAATAGTGTTTATGATTGTGTACGTGAGAACCCAATTAGGTAAAGTGCTTACCGCAAGGACGTTAGCGTTTAGGAGTTTCTTTTGGTGAGATTGATTATTAATTTTAGTATTTGAGACAGTTCCGTGTTAACTATCATATGCGCGTGAGTGACAGTTCAATCGTTTTGTTTTTGAAATTTTTGTTATTATTACTAGTTATTACTTGTTGTTATTATTCTTGTTGTTTTGTTTTAATAATGCCTAACGCGTACGTTTATAGTGGTCTTGAATATGGCAACATGCTAATGTGCCTTGGAGGAGCTCGCGGGAATGCTTCGTTTGCATTTCGAATTTACCGAGAGAAATTCCCGACCGCTCGACACTCTGCTGACTCTCATCCCTTAACAGCAGCATTTCAGCGAGTGTTGGAAAATCGGCCCATTACACAAGTAGCCGCAGTAGGTGGAAGTCAAGTGGCTGTTCACTCCGATAAACGCATTTTAGATGTCGTTCGCCAGAGTCCGAACCTAGGTACACGAAGTATCGCTAAATTGTTAAGGTGTCGGTATGGAACAAGTGTGTCATACTGGACAATTTTTAAAGTGTAACCGAATTCGCCCATACAAAGTGCAAGCTTTAGTTCCCGGCGATCACGACCACCGGCGAATTTTCTGCCGTTGGTTATTAGACCAGCAACAGCGTGTGCCTGGTTTAATTAAGCACGTCATCTGGACAGACGAGTTGACATTTACCAGAAACGGCCTGTGGAACCGAAGAAATACACACTTTAACCCGCACGCTGTTGGACAAACTGGGCACCAAACTCGATGGTCGGTTAACGTATGGGCAGATTTATTTAAGGATCTACTAGGACTAACGTTTCTGCCACAGCGACTTAACGAACAGAGATACGTAAACTTCATAAATGACCAGTTGGTTGACATTTTAGACAACCACATAACGTTGGCTGAATATCGCCGCACATGTTTCCAGCACACATGTCGTGAGGTTCGTCCGTGAGCTCTCGCCGAGCTATTTGATGATCGCTGGATCGGCAGACTAGTACCACACGCCTGGCCACCTCGCTCACCAGATCTGACCCCGTTAGACTTCTTTCTGTGGGGTATGTGTAAGAAAGGGTTTTTAATCGTGAGTGTAATAGTGCTGACGAAATGTGCCAAAGAATCGTGGATGTTTTCGACAAGCTACGTGCGAACTGTCTCGAAGACCCCACGATGATGCCCCGCCTGCATGAGGAGACGCAAAGCCCAGCGCAAACCTGCCTCGAAATGAATGTGACACAATTTGAGCCGCACCTCATAAGGCCACGGATGATTTAGTCGGTACACTGTTTCATACCTAATTTTCTTAAATAACTTAGTACTGAACTGATATGAAGAGGTACATAACTGAATGCATCAGAATAATAAACATACCTACATGTTGGATAAAAAAGCATGACTCTATCCTTGTTAACATTTCGTTTAAGTAATTTTTTCACTAGCGGGAAATCGAACCAGGTATTTGGTTTATTTAACCTGTGAATTCGACTTAAACTGGCTAGGTGGAGATACGCACAGTGGTAAAATAGTAGGCTAAGTAGTATTTTGTACATTAGTGTTTAAAATTGTATGTAATAATGATACGTTCGCTAGCTGCGCGAATATTGACCCTATTTTTAGTTGATTTATTCATTTTAAGTTCCACTGCTGGTTTTATGTTTAAGTATTTTCATGATTTTTTATGAAGAATATGGAGCGTGAATAAAACTAATAAAACGTTGTGAGAATATGATATTTTTTTCATCGGGATCGATTTTTTTCTGCCCATCATTAAATGTATCGTTAGTGCTATCGTCTGTCTACGTTTTCGGGAGCATTTCACAAACACCCGGTATTTTAGGAAAATACTGAACTTAAAAGTTGTTTCACGATAAATCATTCACGAGTTTGCACGTTTACCGCTAAAAAGAACCCCTTTTTCGTATCTTCCCAATTTCAGGGCAATTCCCTTGTTGCCGCAGCCAGTATCGGAATCTGACGTCGACATATCGAATGACAGCAGAAAGCTAAATTGGCTTCTAAAAAGCTTGGCGTACTCAGCAGAGCGGGACAGTACTTCATGCTGGCACACCGCTTGCAACTTTACAAGGCGAAGGTTAGGCCTCACATGAAATACTGTCCTCTTTTCTGGGCCGGGGCTCCAAAGTGCGAGCTCCTTCCACTTGACCGCATACAGCACAGAGCGGCTCGAATCGTCAACGACCGAGCCCTTTCCGATCGGCTCGATTCATTGGCACTGCGAAGAGATGTTGCATCTCTTTGCATTTTCTTTCGCATCTACCATGGGGAGTGCTCTGAGGAATTGTTCGGATTAATCCCAGCCGCCAAATTTCACGAACGCACATCGCGGCAGAACTCCCGATACCATCCACACCATCTGGATGATTGGCGGTCCACCACTGTGCGATTTAGAAGATGTTTTCTTCTTCGCACGACTTCCTTATGGAATCGATTACCATCAGCGATTTTTCCGGACCGATACGACTTAGGGACTTTAGGGATTGGCTCGATTCACTGGCCCTGCGTAAAACGTTGCATCCTTTTGTATTTTCTATCGTATTTACCACGGGGAGTGCTCTGAGGAATTGTTCTGATTAATTCCAGCCACCAAAGCTAGATCAATTACTGGAAATAAATAAAATAATTCACTTTTTGGAATCGTTAATCATCGGCGATTTTTACAGACCGATACGACTTAGGGACCTTCAAGAAGCGAGCTTACTTCTTTTAAAGGACCGGCAATGCATCTGCAGTTCTTCTGGTATTGTAGAATTGTATTAAAATTATATTAGGAGGACAAGGCTGTTCGCGTCCGTAGGAAATACTTGAAATCTGACTCCCTACACGTGTTCCCTGAGTAGTGCTAAACGAGCAGCACCAATTCCGGTGATAGGTTTTGGCCGCTGGCTGTTCGTTTACCACCCACCAATGCAAACTCTTGTCGCCCAATGACGTTTTCGTGTTCCGGCATGATGCTTGGTGAAGCCATATCGAGAATGGGTCTAAACAGTAGCGTTGTGTGTGGGTGCGAAGCATCAGTTGTAACTGTGTCGGGTGCTTGGTAGTGGATCCGAAGCACGGTGTTCCGCTGGCCGACCGCAGGTAGTTGGAGGCAGAATTAGTGAATTAGCTACTCATGAAAGGCTGCCCCGCTAAGTAGCGAAAAGTCCTAGGATGGCTCCATCATGCCGGTTAGCGACCGGGCGAGAGGACCTGATGGTGATCCCTGAAGGGGGGTGCAGGTGGCCCCGCAGTCTCCAGATAAAGTTCCCATGGGCGCAGAAACTCTGATAGTATCGTTTGGTTTCTAATGCAATACCTCGTTCAACTGCCACTCTCCATACTTATTCACTCTGAACTCTTAATATGTATCTTAAAAAGAGAAGTATGACTAGACAGTGGTTACACGCCCTCTCAATAAAGTGCACCTCACTAATATTCGAGGATTGCACTCTAATCTCAACACAATCCATCACCATCCTGAGACAGAGAAGCCGCACCTACTTTTCTTGATGGAGACCCACATTGGATGCTCATTGAAAGCAACGTACTTTGACTATCCTGGATTCTCTCTGGAGCACAAATTTCATCAACGTGCCGGAGTGTGTGTACATCCGCAATGACATCTGCTTCCAGCGTCTCCGTCGCCTTGAAGACCCCACTTTTTCGATAACCTGGGTGATGATAGATACAGGTGGGTATTGATAAAATCCTTTATCTCTGTGTCTATCACTCGTACAGCGGTGACCAGGAGACAAAACGATTATTTGATCACTTTAGTTAGGGTTGATGTGGCCCTAAATCGATATCCTACTGCACAGCTAGTGTTTCTGTGGAACTTTAATGCCTGTCACTAAGACTGGCTGTTCCATACCAGAAGACCGACCATGCTGGAAGAGAAGCGTGAAATTTTGTCTTGACGCTAGGTCTTTCTCAGCTGGTAAAGGAAGCGACTAGGGTATCCGATGTAGACGGTCACACAACCAATTGCTTGGACCTTCTGCTGATTACCGAACCAGACAGGTATCAAGTTACCTCTCCTTTGGGTACGTCTGACCACTGTCTGGTGAACTCTGCATCGTCATATTCTCCACTTCATTACCAATCCCAAGGTGTTCGACGAATATGGCGTTATAAGTCAGCTGATTGGGATGAGATGCGACACTTTTTTGCATCCTATCCTTAGCGGGAGGTCTGTTTCTCTTCTGCGGATCCGTCGAACTGCGCAGATGAGATAATCGATGTGTTACGTCAAGCTATGAAGTATTTTATCCCCTTTTCTGACGCTCCCACCGCAACCATAGCAAGCTCGCCCATGGTTTAAAGCTGAATGCACCCATGATGAAAAGCGCAAGCATTTAGCGTACCTATTCTGGGTTGACGCTCGAAACTGCGAAGCTCCGGATATTAGCTCAAAGAAGAGAACTTTTAACCAGGCCGCCTAGTCCTACAAAAAAGCATTACGGAAAGCTGGTCTCGATCGCATTAAACATATTGTTGCAAAACTCTCTGCCAGACCATCCGGCACTAGAGCTTTTTGGTCTCTCGCCAAAGCGGTCGATACAAACTTCTTTTGGCCTACACTGCCTCCGTTGGTAAGACCGAATGGCACACTGGCGCATAGCTTGCAATTTACGTCTGGACAGTGGCAACAACGTTCCACCTAAATTATCTCACTGCGGGACCTCTATGGCGCAAGTTCGTATAATAAATAAGGAGGTTCTTAATACCTTACGGTGTCTAGACGTGAATAAAACTAATGGCTTGTGCACCTGAGTTGTGTCCTGTGCTGACACGCTTGTTCCGCCTCTCATTTAAGTACCAAAATCCTGGAAGCTAGCCAACGTGAAGCCTGTTCCAAAAAAAAGCAGCCGTGCCGACCCTGCCAATTATCGGCTAATCTCAATTACCTCCATACTCTGCAAGATTATGAAGCGTATATTGAACGCACTCTTAAGGGCATACCTAGAACAGAATAACCTCCTTAGTGACAGTTGACAGTTTTTGCTCTACATCGGGATTCACGATGCCTTGATGCACAACCGGGCATATTGGTATCAAAGAATAATTTTTAAATTTAGGAAACGAATACGTGTTGACCTTTTAACGATGTCACTAAGACTCTGTAGTGAGTAATTGTTCTGTGCACTAAGACTAAATGAAATAAATCGGAAGTATATCCTATAGGACACTCATCATCATTACAGCCCTTCACAAGTCCACTGCTGAACATAGGCCTCCCCCGAAAAATGCCACAAAGCACGGTCCTGAGCCACCTGCATCCATCGACTTCCTGCATATCTTACCAGGTCGTCACTCCATCTAGTGAGGGGACGCCCTACACTTCGTCCGCCGGTACGAGGCCGCCACGCGTTCGGGAAATTACGGCACATCTTCTCGTCAGGTATACCTCAAAACTTGAAAACAAGACTGTAAGACCAGTGCGTGTTGCCAGTGATGACCTATGGTACTGAGACGTGGTCCTTCACTGCTGGCCGGATGAGGAAGCTCAAGGTCGCCCAGCGAGCTATGGAGAGGGCCATGCTCGGAGTTTCTCTGCGTGATAAACTTAGAAATGAGCATATCCGCAGTAGAACCAGAGTGACCGATATAGCCCAACGGATTAGTAAGCTGAAGTGGCAATGGGCCGGCCATATAGCTCGAAGAACCGACCGATATATATATAAAAAGTACGTGTCACGTTGTTTGTCCGCGATGGACTCCTAAACTACTGAACTGATTTCAATGAAATTTTTGGTCAATGTGCAGTTTGGTCCAACTTAAAAGATAGGATAGCTTACATCTCAATTTATAGTTGCAATACAATATTATTTTATTGAAAATTATTTGCCTATTATTTTACAGTCACAATTTTCTGTTAGCTCCAAACGATTCTGTCAGATGACGATATCTGTTGATTGGATTGAGTAAATATTCAATAGATGGCGCTATGTTAAAAATACAAACGTTTAATATAAGCTACAATTTAGTGGTATAACCACCACGTGTTGCTGTAAACTATTCAACAGATGGAACCGATTTCAATGAGATTTTGCAGACTGTGTGCAGTTTGGTCCAACTTGAGAGATAGGATAATTTTTATCCCGATAAGTGACCCTCAATTTTTTTACTGCTAATTTCAGGAGTTTTTTTGGTAAAGTAAATGGTTGTTCGGAAAGGGCAGAGCAACGTCTGCCTGGTCAGCTAGTATATATATATATATATATATATATATATATATATATATATTATTACATATTATATATTACATATGTCATTTTGTTTATTATAGATATTATTTAGTAAGATTTTCGTTAAATGTTGCTAGTCTTCAATAAAGATCTCTATTTTTTTGGATTTGTACTCTGTACGGAATACAGTGCACAGCACAATGTGAACCCCTGAAGGCTACCTTTGTTTAGTCTTAGAGCTTAGATATTAACCTATTCTCCTAACCATAGCTTATTCCACTGAATGAATAGAAATTTTAAGTTGATTGGTTTCTAGCAATACTTAGAAGTTATCCCCGGGCTAAGCTTCGACTGAACCGATTGTGATTAAACTTAATAAAAGGTAGAAGAGACTAATGTCAGGACGGACCTAGGCAACATTTTATCCAAACAACTTCCAAATGGTCTTCTATAATCTTAAACCAGCCCAGACGAAGTCAGGGCGGGTTTGACATATCAAGCCTTACTCATTGTATTGTTTTGTGTCGTGCGTCGTGCATGACCATGGCGGGAGGTACGCGTAGATGGACCGTGTACAAGACGTTTTAGTTTATTTTACGCCAGTATATTCTAAGTCTATAGTTTATATTTAAATCTCTTTGTTTTTTTTGTTTTTAAAAGCTTTTATTTAACTTGCAATGTAACTATGTTTGTTCGGGTGGAATCTTACAACTCAATGTTGAAGCAGATATCTTCAACCGATTGAGCTGAAATTTTGTATACACGTTAAGTTAACAGTTAAGTTTTAACAGTGGTAGAGCCACGCGGCAGCTTTTGCTGTCGCACGGATGGGCCGGCTCGAACCGGGGCGGCACCACGACCTCACAGAATACCAGCGTGAAGTAGAGGTTTACCTCTGCGTTTCGCTTGGTGAGTGCAGGTGGCCGGAGGCCCTTTTTACTGGAAATTAGGCATTCCATCTTAGTCCTCACGGGTGACAACGCATCTGCATTTTGATTTGTAATAGAGGATAGATGTAGATGTTTATGGGCCGCAGCAACCACTTACCATCAGGTGGACTGTGTGCTCGTTTGTCACCCTTATCCTATAAAAAAAAAGTTTGGATGACAATGCATAGTTAGCTATGTGACGTCATTCCAAATCCAACATGGCGGAACAACCAAGATAGTAGACTAGTTATTTTTAATGCATTCCTACAATATGGGTATCAAATGAAAGGACTTGCCGAGTATAACTCGAAAAATAAAAAGACGTCACTCTAAATCCAATATGGCGGACTTCTAAAGATGGCGGGCAAATTTTTTATGCTTTCCTACAATATGGGAATCAAATGAAAAGACTTGCTGAGTATAACTCGAAAAATAAAGTGACGTCACCCTAAATCCAATATGGCGGACTTCTAAAGAAGGCGGACTAAATTTTTTATGCTTTCCTACAATATGGGTATCAAATGAAAGGGCTGAGAAAACGAATGCGAGTTAAAAAAAATAAGATGGTGATCATAAACTTCGTTGCTCCAATCCGTCTGAAATTTTGGTGTATCTACTGGGGTTTTTGGAGTCCTCGATAATGATAGGTCGAATTGTTCAAGTCTGTAGCATCGGCCGGTAAACTTTGACTGGCTAAAGGTCTGGTGAATGGTGCCATTGGACATATATATATGTAGCTCTGCTTCCGGAGAGCACAAATGTATGATACTGACATACGATCCGTCCGTATAGACTTCGGTAAAGACAGTGTTCATCTCATTCAACCCAAGCCTGTGCAATTTCCAGCAAACGGCACTGCAGAACGAAGAATACTGTCAATTATATTATGTTGGGCTTGTACAGAAAACAAAATGCAGGGTTGTACTGTCGATCACGCTGTTGTATACTTAGGCTCGAAGCTCTTCATACGTGAAGCATACGTGGCCTTAAGTAGGGTAAAATAATTAAAAGGTCTCCTAATTGAAGAGCTAGACGGTTCCCTGCAACAATGATGCGTTGAATGAGATGAACAGACTGAGAAACCTGTCCAGCGATAACTAAAAAGTAAAAATTTTTTTTTAAAAACAAGCTTTTATTTAAATGCGCTAAAAAGAATAAAATAAACTTTTCCTTTAAGGTGAAAGCTCCAGGGTGTCCCGCGAAATTCAAATTTTCTTACGTTTTTTGGACTTTGCAGGTCAGGGCCAGGTTGAATGTTTAACAAAATATGATTCGCGGCCGTAACGAGTATGTGTTTACAGAATTATCATTAAAATCACCAATACAACCGTCCAAGTTCATATTATAATTCCTTTGAATGAGTTTTTCTGGAAATAGCCATACAATAGGATTGTACGAACTTAGGGGGTTATATTGATGATTATAATGATTATAATTCTGTAAATACATACTCGTCACGG
The DNA here is from genome assembly GCA_033319125.1 of Parnassius glacialis. Lineage (NCBI taxonomy): Eukaryota > Metazoa > Arthropoda > Insecta > Lepidoptera > Papilionidae > Parnassius > Parnassius glacialis. Next base: position 681,100 of record JAVANC010000022.1, on the reverse strand, counting down.
TCGCGAATCATATTTTATTAAACATACAATCTGACACTGACCTCCAAATTGCGTAACAAAATTTGAATTTCGCGGGCCACCCTGGAGCTTTCGCCTTAAAACTTTTACTTATAATATATATAAGTTGATATAACGTCATTATACAATTTTTATGATATAAAAGCTTGTCGCGATATTTACCCCTGTAGATAAATGTGTAGGATCTGATTGATTTTAATTTAAAAAAAAATTCAAACTAAGTAAATATGAGTACTTAAATCCCGCGACAAGGTTTTATATCGTATAAATTGTGTAATGACGTTATAAGTTGATAGTAAAAGTTTAAAGGAAAGGTTTATTTTATTCTTTTTAGCGTATTTAAATAAACGTTTGTTTTTAAAAAAGTTCTTTTTACTTTTAATTTATTGTTCTCATGAAATTTACAAAAACATTAAAGAGATGGCGCTGGGTTTCTCTAGTCACTGCCGTGATTTCGCTTTGCAGTTTGATAAGCTTATTTCATCATCATAATATAAATTAAAAAAAGAAAGTGTAAAGCTTGGCTGCGCTTATGAAATGTAGAGTAGAAGGAGAACCATCTTATAAGGTGCAAAAGTTGAAAAAGTGTCCCACTATATACTGAAAATAGAGGTTCCAAAACCTACCACAATAGCGCTGGCTTCTGAAAAACTACGATATGAATATAGCTGTTGTAGACGGAGTGAAGTCAGCTGAATTCAAATATTTAAAAAATTTCACGACTAGAGTAGTTAGTAAAATGCCAGTATACAAAACCTCAACTATTTACGTAGTACAAAACCAAGCGGATTGTTCGGTCTTTGTTATTTCTCCATCTTATTCTAATTAATTTTGGCGCTTTTTTTTTTTAATTTATCCTATGCTACACCAGCGCGACCCTTATTGGACGCGTTGTTAGGGACACTTATGTATACAGATATATACAGAGATGGTCCTCCTTCTACACTACACTCCATTGCTGCGCTGTAGCTTGTAATTTGTTATTTATATATCCATGTACTATTATAGAATAATTGCCCAATAATAAAAATATGTTAGAGTTAAGAAGACTAACGATCTTAAGATATCTATAAGGGTAATAAAAATACATGATAATCATAACGATAGAATAAGACTTGGCTGTATGGGCAGACGCCTTTGTTATGAAATCGTTAAAAATATTAAATTTGAAGTATAACCTTAAAGTTATTTAATTTTAATAATATACAATAATATTGTTTATTATAATATCATGTTCCGAAGTGTATTAAACAAATTTTATTATAATAACTTATCGTGTGGATTACACACTACAGCATGTTTGAACGAAGTGCAACTGTTGACACGGCTAAGGGTTGTGGATAATTCAGAAATTGGCAAACGAGCCATGGCAGAGGGAAAACCACCAAAAATTATTTGCGTCTACAACAAAAAGCGTTCGTTATGTTTTTAATATTAATATCCTAGTTTATATATTCTATATTAGTAGTATAGTTGTAGCACGAATTGGTCGGCTCGACCGGGGAAGGACCACGCTCTCACAGAATACCAGCGCAAAATAGCAGTTTGACACTGCTGTGTTTCGTATGGTGAGTGTAGAGAACCGGAGACCGTTTTACTGGAAATGAGGCATTCAATCTTAGTCTTCATGGGTGACAACGCATCTGCATTTAGATATATAATAGAGGATAGATGTACATGTCTATAGGCCGCAGCAACCACTTACCATCAGGTGGACTGTGCCTGTATGTCACAATTATCCTATAAAAAAGAATTTGAACTTCCAAATAAAAAAACACTTATTTAATATTTGTCAATGTATTTCACTAAAACTTGCAGATCAAAGATTTGTCATAAAAAGTCTGTACAAATATAACTAAATGACATTTGCTTTACATATTTATGTAGAAGCATTAAATTATAAATAATAAATAAGTAACTAAATTTGCTTTTTGCAGGAATTGGTTATATTGGAGATAGAGTACTTGTTGCAATTAAAGGACAGAAGAAAAAGGGTATTCTTGTGGGTTTAAAGCAGATTCAAAATGTTAAAGTACCCAAATTTGATAGTAACAATGTGGTACTAATAGACGACAATGGAACACCATTAGGCACTCGCATCCATGTTCCCATACCCACTATCCTGCGCACCATTCTCAAGGAAAGGACTCATGCTAAAGGAGCTGACTATACCAAGCTGCTATCAATAGCAACCAAATTTGTTTAGTGTGTAGTTGTATTAAATTAAAATATTAGTGTAAATAAATTTGTTAACAGTTGTACCATTTTCCAATTCTAGTAATATAATATTTCTGAAATTAGTGAATAACTACGTTTGTGAAACCATGTAGGGGGTGTAAGAATATCTACTACCCTATATCATCCCATGGGTGTCGTCAGAGGCGACAGAGGGACACAAATCCAGAGATGGGCAGCAATGTCTTCCTAATAATGACTAAAAATAAAAAAACTGTGGTTGCCAACTGTAAGCATGGCAACTATCCCCCCTATGAGGCAATCTATGGGGAGGCCTATGTTCAGCAATTGACTTTAATAGGCTGTAACAGTAACAGTATGTCTCTGCAATAAATGTAAAGGAGATTGTCTAATTTTTACCCCAAATAGTGATCATAACATGCTGCTGACAACTAACAGATGGAATGATGGTGGAAACAACATCCAAGTGCCAAATCTGAATTTAAAGTGATGAAGGACAAATTCATTATCCTCATGTCTGTCCAACGTAATAAGTATGAGCAACATCCAAGATTTCTTGAGACATCTTTTTCATCAAAGATTTAAAAAGATTGAAAACAAGTGGGAAAATTAAAAAAATTGTCGAACTCACTACAACTTCAATTATTCAGGATAACAAAACAACTACTGGTCAGACCTTGATCAAATTTATATGGGACCATGTGAATCATCAAAATCGGTTGACCTAGAAAAAAGTTATAAGGTAATACATAAAAAAAATACACTTGAATAGAGTCCCTCCTCCTCTTTGAAGTTGGTTAAAAATAGTAGCTTTGCAAGGAGCCAAAAGATTTAGTATGAAGTTTTATTCTATAGGAAATGTGTAGACCTACCATTGTATGTATCATGTATTTTGGCTAATTTCTTAATGTCCTATGGATTATTGTTGTGTGGAGCTGATGTTGTCAATATAATATACTATAACCATTCATGTCATTTACCATATCAGTCCAAGGGACTCATGTAGAGATCTTTTAAAACAATATCACTTTTGTGTCACAGTTCTTATTAGCTTCTCACAAGGTCTTCCGCAGTAGGGACTTGTAGGAATGATGGCACCATTTATTGACCTACGGAACATGCATCGTAAAGGCCAAATGTTGAATAGAATTTTTGACTTAGCATGTGCAAATTGCTAGACCTTGCAATTGCAAATCTGTGTAGGAATATAAAATATTGAAGGGCTTGTTTTAGGCTTAGACTATAATGAATAAATAGTGTATATAAAATATCCAGCCATCGACTTATGCAATACTAATATAGTAGGGTACCTAGTAAACAATAATTTGTGTAGTGGCAGTTCTGCACCATATCATCAGATGGGTATCATAAAAGGCGACAGAGGAACTAGAATATGAGAAGTAGCCTTCTTCCTGGTACTTGAGATATTAATAAAAAAAACTGCAGTTACCAACCCGCTTGCCAAGCATGGCAACTATGATGGCCAATATCCCCCTTATGAGTCAATCTCAAGGGGAGCCCATTTTCAGCAGTGGAAATTTGATAGGCTATAGTCAATGGATGAATCCCATAAGTTTCATGTTTATCTGTGTATAGTAGCTGCGAAAATATTTTCTTTATTTCTCTCTATTCTATCGCAATGGCAAACCTGCTGCATCACGATTCAGTATATGGGATTATAAAGGACTGGTGTGTGTAGTGACAGTGCAAGAATATCCACTACGCCATATCGCCCCGTGGGTATTGTAAGAGGCTACAAAGGGTAACTAAAACAGTAGCATCTTCCTGATAACTAAAAATTATAAAAAAACTGCGATTGCCAACCCGGCTGCCAAGCGTGGCAACTATGGTAAAATCCCCCTATGAGGCAATCTATGGGGACGCCTGTGTTCAACAGCTGACTGAATAATACAAGAATTTTCCGCAATTCGTTGGTTGCCACTATTGATAATATCTATAACTAGCTGTTCCCCGCGACTTCGCTCGCGTTTTGGGGTTTTTATGTTTTGGCGCGAACCCTAATTATTTTTCTAAAATAAAAGTAGCCTACGTTAGTCCTTATGAAATCAGCTATCTGCCAGTGAGTCCTGTCAAAATTGGTCCAGCCGTTTCGGAGATTAGCCGGGACAAACAGACAGACAGACAGACAAAAATTTTAAAAATTGTATTTTAGTTAAAAGTACCGTATTTACTTTCATATTATGCATTTAGTAAAAACTGTAATTTTGACATTACAAACAGACACTTCAATTTTATTTATTTGTATAGATTAAAAATTACCAAACGTGGTGCTGTAAAGAATGATACAGCAAAATACCTATAACGCCATCTATCGGTCAACTTAAAGATCTTTCCAGATAGTGTATTCAAAAAATATGAAAGTTCGTTTTAAGGTGAGTAAATGAAACAACAAGGAAATTTGAAAATTTAATAAAACTTATATCTTCAGTTCCACTTCAGAACAGACTTAATTAGGACACGCTACCTACCGATGGAGATGAGCTGACGACACGACAACGATTCTACGACAGACATTCCTAGCGAAGTGTGACTACGATACTATGTTGAACGTTTACATCGACGGGGCGGCGCGTCACGCTGTTAATTCTTAATTCATTGTGGGATTACTAAACTGTACCTAAATATAAACCCTAGTTAATGGATTCATAGGCAATAGATTCACAGAATATTCAGTATTTATTTTAAAAGAACGTAATGATGCTTCATTCTTCGTAAATTATAATTCTTACAGTATTCTCTAACAAAATTGTTACAGCATTTTTTTTTGTTTTCATAATCCCGCAACGATTAGTCTTTTGGGGTCACCCTAAAAGGCATTAATCTCTTAATTTACTTATAACTCAACATTAGAGCTATAAATTAGAAGTACTAGTGTTTTAGAGGTAAAGAAAGGCACGCAAGCTGTGTACAATGGACGCTCAGTCCGAGCCGACGCCGCCCCTTAAGGCTCCAGGTTACAGACACATTTACGATTCATATAACTAACAACAGAGTTACAATGTTCTCACTTCGAAATATTGCCCTATATATTAATAAGCCAACTTATACATACGTTTAAAATGTCCAAGCATTTCCCTCCCTACAACACAGAGTTAGCTCAAATTAGCATTTTCTTCTGATAGTTAATTATCTTGCTTGTTCAATTGAAATAGTCGCAAATATTATACAAGACCAAGAGATAGTTTGCTTTAATAGAACAGCAAGTAACCTTTTGTATAAGTTTCCTACTTTATTGGAATTTGTAATACAAATATGCTTAGAGACGTTTTCAGTGTAATCTGAACTAACCCTTACATCTTTCTTATTTAAGATTAGGAAAGTCTCGAAAGTCCCCAATAAAATTTATTGAAACCTTTAAAATCTTGGTAAGATTTCAAGATTGATTGATTGAAGAAGTGTTGGGGAAGGAATGCGAGACCACCAATAAGCCAACCAACATTTTCCACGCAACTCACGACTAAGAACGATCGCTTCGCGTAACGTACCGCCGCGTAAATAATTTAAATGTAATGCACGAATGTGACTAGATACTCAAGATTCAAGTGCTTTCAGCTACAGAGCTACTCGAGTGCGAGATCGTTCAACGCGATCCGTAACATGTCCGCGGCTGAACCGTACGGCGACGACGACGACGACGTGCCGTCTTCACCAATATTACAATAACACCAACACCAAACAGCAACCACAGACCCAATAGCACAGTTCACTTACGGTTGCCACTTTTGGAAGCGAAAATAAAGCAATTAATTACGCTTAAGATCACCAATAAATATACTGCATAAAATATTATTCAGACATTAAAACATCATTTAAATGCATCATAATTATCTCTTCAAAAATAAAATATAAATTTAGCACTGTGTACTTCAAAACATACAGGTGGCAACCCTAAGTACACTGCGTCAAGCTTGTTTGTTGTATGTAAATCTTATGACTTATGTATTCGCAGCAAATACAATTACAAAGGCCATAATTCCAAGTCATCCAAATCTGTGCAGCAGTTACTTGTTACGTTATTTAAACGAATACTAAAACACTGTGCGTTTAAATTTATTTATATACAGTTTTATCAGTTTTAAATAAAAAAACGACAGTCTCCGCCGGCCACAGTTCAGGCTCTATAAATTCAGTTAACTAATTTATAACAACACACGCGACGCTAGTGTAATAGATCTTAAATTTTTAAAATAACTAAAAACTCATCTGTAGATTTAATATTCATTTAATATTAATACCTTCGCACTCTGATATTATGCAATACTGCAGCTATGCTGGGGCCATACTTGACAAATTGATTATGATTTGGCCGAAATTGTAATATATATATAATAGTATGTAACAAACAACCCAGTGATCATTTCAGGGACATATAGATGTACATATAGGCATGGAATTTATGACAATAATTTTTTTTTTGGTTGTTATTACAGATTTATTGTTCACAATAGGTAACTTACTAAATTCAATCTCGTGAAAAATGTTATTCATATCTGTCAGTTCAGATGTAAATAACATTTTTCACGAGATTCGCGTATCTTCTTGTTATTTTTCGGCTAATCTAAAAAAAATTATGCCAATGTCAAACAAAATTATTATGTACAATTGTTTACCAACTTTTTGATTGAGAATCCCGAAGCTAAAACAAAAGGCAAAATCATAATAAAGGATCCATTACCTCTGTTAGACACATTTATATCAGTATAGTGTCGGGAAAGCGGGGTCTTTGGCAACTCTGCGGCCAATGCATGGGTTGGGGTTAAAAATAAACCCACATACAATTTGCAAATATTTTTAAGGTCGAGTTTTCTGAAGTTATTTCTATAAGTTTGAATACTGATTTTGATAACGCATTTAACGGGAACTACAGGGTTTTTGTTACATGTTGTATATATATACAACCTGTAAAGTATATATATATATATATATCAAATTTCATTTTCTTCAACAAGTTAGTTGGCCTAATCAAGCTATCAAATCTGACCCAAGTTTACAAATTAAAATTAATATAACCGATTTTTTCTCCATTATCCTACGATAAACCCATTTAATTTGTCTATGTGTACTATTCAAGTCTTTTCCCATATCGGTCGAGTGCCAAGCGAACTTGATTAGAAGGTTGAAATGGAACACAACTGTATTATATTTTACACAAAACGAGAAAGTTAAGGCACGTTTCCCGACGTGTGGACGTAAACGTACATTTCCGGACGTCAGTAAACGGGCCCTTATTATAAAATAGTTTGTACAATGATAGACATATATTGATCCATGAGTGCGGCCGCATACGAGTTTTTAATAAAACGGTATATGTTTCAAATATAAATTTTAAACACGTACTGCAACTTAAAACATGTAACAATTATTTTGTTTCCCAATTTAACAGAGCTACGATAACTGGCCAATATTTTCCCTCGGCCGCACTCAAGGACATATATAATATATACTATGTACTTAAAAGTTAAAACTGAACTAGCAACAAGGTAGCTCTGAAGGTAAGAAGGTGACGGATCCCCTCATTTAGGGGCTCCTTGTACCTGCGAAGAAAGGCTTAGGTGAGGAATTATGGCGGGAGAGGATGAGGTGGGGAATTGGGTTTCATTCGAGACAACTTCGTGTTTAAAGGCGTGTAAAACTTTGCTAGAGTAATTCAATGGATACAATATGCTTTACATAAGTGATAATTACATTTGCATTAATATTTATATCCTCAATACTTAAATACTTTAATAAACGTACTTTATCAACAAACATGTCTGAAATAAGTTTGAAACTGGACATTTACATTTTCAGAGAACTAAAACGACGTAGGAGTTTTTAATAGAATCAGGCGTTACTTTCCGGAGATCCATTATATTAAAGATGGTAAAATTACTTTGCCTATATCCGCTTAGTGAAAAAAATGATGTGTCGTAGTTTGAAGTGCATCTCCTTCCGTCAAATGCGTCCACTATCACATTCACCACTAAGATAGCGGTCAGCCGCCGCAGAGTCTACTTCACCAGAGGATGCCTCGTGTAGAGTAGAAACACGTGTCGTATTACCAACGGTGGTGTCTGGGGTCTTTCCTAGTGTAGTGGCGTTGGGATTAGTGATTGAAGGGCATAGTGCACGTAAATTGAGACATTGCGGGAGGTGATTTTGAAACTAGGTAAGACACGTGATTAAATTTCATTACGACGGTTAGCTAATTAATTTTTTAACATCTTTAATATAATGGATTTCCGCAAAGTTAACGCCTGATTCTGTTAATTGTAGCAGGGACGTCGGCTGCTACCGTCAAATCAGTCAAACTAACAGGATATAGGACAGGAAGAAAAGGAGTTCTCAAGAATGCACTCACACATCTCCGGAACTGACCACCAAGCTACCGACACACTCGCACGTACTATCTTATAAAATTCGGATAAGGCGTAGTATTAGGTTTAATTTTTAATGTATACATGCGACGTAAGTCCACATCTTGTGAACAGGGCCGATCAATTCAAATAACCTAATGAACTTTGTATATACTATTGATTATTATATTGAAATGTAAAAAAAAAACAGTAATATTGCAGCTATAAAAACATGGCACAGCCCTTTTCACAAGAGATATACTTTTCGGAGATAATATGGATGCTTACTGCAACCAATGTTACGGAGAATATCCGAAGGCAACTAAAAAACAATTATTATTTTAACAACAATGAACATTTAAATATGATTTTTGTATTTATTTTGACTTGTAATTTGTTTTTTATTTACTATTAAGAGTAACTCACTCATATGTAAAATAAATAAAATACTAACAACATTTTATCTATCGCGCGTCATAATATCATCCCGTGTGTGACATAACTGGCGACATAGGGAAATGAAACAGGAGAATGCAGCGGCATCTCCCTCATGGAAACACAAAGTAATAACACACTGCGGTTGCCACCCCGCCTGAATGGGGATATTTGACATAGTTGGAGACAATATATGGAGGTTTATTTTCTGCAGTGGACTTTTCATAGGCTGTAATGTATACAATGGATGGATGATATTCTTTATTGCTGTCTGACATTACAGAATTTGAAATTGAATTATGAAACAAAAACAATTTGTAATTACACGCAAAGATTATTACTAATACAAAGCATTACGTATATTTTATTAAAACACCCATTTCGTTAAATAAAGTTTTTGATTCTGGATGGTTCTTTTATCCTAAGATGACAAACGAGTAAACACATATGTGTTGTCACCCCTGAGAACTATGGAATGCTTCGTTACCAGTTAAAAGGCTTGTTATTTTCCACAGCTTTGGTATCATATATTGCATGTAGATTAAAAATTAGAGGTCTTATATGATTCGGATATCCTCCGCGTATCAACACAAAAAGATAGACTATATTATAAACAACTCGATACAAACAAAACAACAATGGCCAGTGAGCTACGGTTACTAGATAGATGGACTTGAACTCCGACACCTAATCAAATAAAACACTAAATAACAATACCGATTAAAATTATCGCAACAAAATAATAAAAATACATTCGATTTGTCTATGAATAAAGTTTCTATATTGTGTACACTACAGTGTAAAGTAAATATGCATGTCTTAAGTGTTAATTAGGTTTAGTAAATTAAGAAATTGCGAACAGTTGCTCGGGGACGCGCTCTTTCTACTACATAATCACATTTTTGGTTTGTCTTAAAAAAATTCTAGCGCCCGTCTTAAGTACACTCCATCATTTAAACACTTTTCAATTTATAATTTCTTACGCTATTTCCCATTCTTCACTGGAGGTGATGTCGTCGGCAAATCGTATGATATATACGTCATTACACAAATCGGCAAATTGATATGTCGTCGTCCGATCGTAGAAATGGGCAGATCATGATGTGCCTGGGCATTTCATATGTAACATTTATACAATATACCGTTACCTACTGTCACTGATATTACTAAATAGGCTGTGCTTTCGTACTTATTAATATTATGTTAATACGAGCCAATTATTAATTATCGACCAAACATGAAATGGCGACGTATCATGAAATGCCCGGGTAGTTTAGGATCTGCCCAACTCCAACGATCCGACTACGACATAGAGTATTACAAAGTGACGAGGCACTTTACAATTTGCCAGCAAGCGTTTGCAAATGGACAACACTGTTTGTATAATCACGAATCATACAATCTGCCGACGACAGTGACATAATAGTCTCTTTTGCATTTTATTTCCCGTGCATTTCCCGCGCAAACAAATGCCAATTACTAAAATGCGAATTTTTTTAATCGCTCTATTCTATTTCAAACTATAATATACCTAAACACGAACATTGTAATCGGACAATATTTGTACAAAACACGTGATATGGCACAAAAATGTAAACATTACGATTTACTGAATAACATAATGACTTAATTAGTTCGCGCTGTTTGCAATTATGACGTAGGCAGAGACAATAGATTTACTTTGTGGAGCGTTGAGTGAACATGAAGATAATGTTATGTGTAGATATTATTAATGAGTAGTTCCAACACAACATTAGCACAAGGCCACTTTTTGTATATAATTACGCAGAAAAGCCTCTTTTAGCATTGTAATCCAATAAAAAAAATATAATTATGTTAGTCTTTTAGTATTTCTTACTCCTAACATTAAGCGATAAATCACACAGTTGTGAGTCGAGTTGTTAGACAAAAATTTACACGATTGAAACTAAATTTTAATTCTTACACTTAAAAGAGTCCAATATATAACTTTAATACAATTTGAAACAAAATTAAAGTGGCCTGTCTTTTGTTTTATTTTTTTGGAGTGAAAACTTTTGAATTGTTGTGATTTGAAACTCGAATAAACGGAAAAGAGACATTAAAAAAAGAGACAAAAATAAACATCTACAGGATTTAGCCTGCGAGCGAATGAAATAGAAAACAGTATACAGTGTTTCCTATTATCTCGGTCACCTCTTCTGAAGATATCACTTCTACCGCGTGTGAACTGCACACATGTTTTTTATTCTCAAACAAATATTAAATTCACTAATATCCCAACAGATTCACATCGATATAAACATACTATATTATGTTGTAACGAAAATTTTAATCCTTGTGTGCACAATAAGTCAAGCGACCACTAGTGACCACAGTGACCACCAGCAACAAGATCCGCAAAGTCTCGCCTATCGTCCCCGAGCAGCTCGCGCCATTGAATGCCTAACTAGACGGCCTAGACATCGACCACCATCTTCTTGTGGATGTCAGTGTTGCCCACCACGTTGCAGAACTCCTCGAATGAGATCTTGCCGTCCTCGTCCTTGTCCGCGAACAAGATCGTCTTGTCCACGATCTGCTGCAGCTGGGTGTCTTTGAGATTGTTACCGACCATCATCTTCAGCACCTGAAGTCATTGTGGTGAAAGAGGTTCGTGATGATTTGTATATACTGAACACTTTACATATTATATACAACAGAATATACTTAGTAATTAGAAAGCTATTACACCACCCGACTGTGAACACTGGGCAGCCAATCAATAATGACGTTTTTTTTATAGAATAGGGGTGACAAACGAGCACACAGTCCCCTGGTGGTAAGTGAATGCTGTGGCTCCTAGTTATCTAATCTATCCTCGATTAAGAATCAAAATTCATATGCCTTGTCACCCCTGAGGACTAAAATGGAACGTTTTGTTTCCAGTAAAAACACTATACAAAACACAGCAGTGTTGAGCTGTTATTTTATGCCGGTATTCTGTGAGAGCGTGGTTCCCCGGTCGAATCGACCCATTCGTGCTACAACTATAAGGATAGCCGTCCTTATTCTTAATTAGTGACCCGCCCCAGCTACGCCTGGGTGATCTATTAATGTCATTACTAAGATTTAAGATAAATCTACAACCATTTATTTTATTTATTTTACGATTCCACAAAAAAAAAACTCTTCAAGCTTTTCAGATTAAATATAGCCACTTCCGGCATTGCACTCTGCCTGTTCGTGAAGTTTCATCACAATCTATTCAATCATTCCGAAGATTAGGCCGGACAGACAGACAAAAATTTTAAAAATGGTTATTCATTCATGTCTCATGCAAATAACCCGCTCAGCTCAATAAAACGCAGATATTTCGATATTACATACAGAAACTCCACTTTTATTTATATGTATAGTTTGAGTGTCCAGTGTGTACATGCGTTGTCACCCAAGCACTATATTACTTCTTGTTGAAACCAACACAATACTGAGTGCAGTGCTACTTGTGGGCAGAATTAAATTAAAGGAGAGGAACAAAGAAACGCTTATTATGTACACCACAGGGTACAAAACTGAGTGGCACAATAGGAAACGTTAAAAAATAAGGACGCTCGGTACAAATGGTAGTCTCTTTTGCCCGACCTCCCCAGAAGGAGGGTAATGTTTTCGAGAGTATGTATGTCTATGTATGTATGTATGTATGATTAATAGGTTTAACACAATATGGGGTGTGGTTAGAATTCATCTTAGTTGTGGGTGACATAAGGTATATTTTTTTTCTTTTTAGTAAACCTTATTACGCAGTCGCGTTTTTTAAATACTATTTTTACCTTTAAGCTTGTTAGTCCTACAAAAAAAACTTGCTCCAGAGCCTAATGAGCCGGGTAATATATAAAAGGAGGTACTGATCAATAAGCAGGCGGTTAAAACTGAGACTGACGGATCATCGCGTGAAGGACAGCGCCCCGCACCTAATCGACTTCTGCACAATTGAACATCGGGGTCACTCATGTAGCTATTTCTACAATAATGTTACAACAATCCTAAGACAAATTGATAGTTTTACACCAGTATTGTATTGAATGCAAATGAACATCTTTAATACGATGGATTACTGCAAAGTAAATGCCTGATTGTATTTTATATAGTTATAACTTATTGTCTTATATTAATTTTATTTACAGAGTACCTTTAGTAAGTTTCGAGTCAATCGCCCAGTAAAATAAGTTTCATGCAAACTACAACACATTATTAATTGGGTCACTCAAGGGTTGAATTTTACAAAATCCTTTCTTAGTGGATGTCACGTTATAAAAGGCAGCTACTGTCTAAATTTTAGGTTTCTACGTCTAGCGGTTTGGCAGTCACTCAGGCCATTCTCTTTTATTTATATAGATAGCCTAAGAAAAGATAGACGCAGGAATGACATGCGTAAGGAGTGAGTGAGGAGATAACGGCTAACAGATAAGAATGGAAGAGGAAAACATGCTATGTCGACCCCAAATAACTTGGAATAAGATCAGGAAGGAGAAGATAACTTAAAAGGTTATAAAAGGGAATGTGTTCTTCCCCAAACGTAGCTCAGACGGGAAGGCTGTACCGTCACCGTTGGTGGCAATCCTTGATGATAGAAAAAAATTTACGTGCTAGAGCCACGCTACAGCACGAATGGGTCGGCTTAACCGAGGAAGCACTATGCTTTCACAGAATAGCAGCGTAAAATACCAACATCATGCTGTTGTTTTTCGTATAGTTAGCGTAAAAATCCGGAATCCCTCTTAACTGGGACGAGGCATTCCATCTAAGACCTCAGCGGTGGCAACGCATCTACGTTTTGATTCTTCATCGAGAATAAATTTAGGTGTCTATATGCAACACTCACTTACCAACAGGTGGACTGTGAGTACGTTTATCACCTTTACTTTTATAAAAAATATCATTAATTTATAAACTGGTGAAACTTACTTTCAACGTGATAATGATTCAGAAGTGAAACGTGATCCCATCCATGATATCAGATCATATTATTTCCGAGTTTTTATTTTACTTGCGACAACATCACAGGTGAGATATGTAAGGTATGTACTACGATCGATAATCCGTATATCGACCATGATTTAGGAAAATCGTCACAATAATTGGAGAGGCCCAAGTCGAGCAACGGACTTTTACAAGCTACGAAGTTGTTTTTTCTTGTTAGTAAACATTACCTAATCCATCCAATTAAAACTAAATCCAAGTCCAAACACACTACTGCAAGACTTTCAACTTCACTACTGTATACTCGTTCTGTGTTGATCAGACCAAAGATTTATATTTAAAAGGTGAATGTATCCTTTGTTAACTGTGACATCGGGGCGTCAAACACCTCATCGACCCCCACCCCACCCTCACCTCTATAAAATTAGTTTCATTTAACACGGAATCCATTAACTTACATTAGTTTAAAGAACGGAATACAAACTTGCATAGGAAGAGTGGTGTCAACTAATTGCTATATTTATGACAAACGAGCATACAGTCAAACTCAGGGTAATTGGATATTGTAACCCATAAACATCTACATTTATCCTAGATTAAGATTCAAAATGCGGATGCGTTGTCACCCCCAAGGACTAAGATGAAATGCCTCGTTTCCATTAAAAAGGCTGTCCGGTTCTCTACACTCACCATACGAAACACAACAACATAAAACTGCCATTTCACTCTGGTATTATGTGAGAGCGTGGTCCTTCCCCGCTCGAGCCGACCTATTCGTACTACAAGCAATATAGTTGCAGCTTGGCTCCACCATGTCAAAACCAATTATTTATAGACGCTCTTTTCCGTGCAACTCTGTGAACCGTGAGCAAATAAGGTGACTAACCTGAAACAGCTCTCCGTTGGAGATGTAGCCGTCATTGTCCATATCGTAGATTCGGAATGCGAAGCGCAGCTTCGACAGCTTGTCGCCCTTCACACTGAACTGTGACACGCCCTGGATGAACTCCTTGAAATCCACCTGTAATACAGCGTCAGTGCGTTCACTTTATTTAAAAATAATTTCGCAAATATTGCACCTAGAGCCCTTTTGGGTTCTTATGAGAATTGAACTTTTTTAAGATAACTTTCCGCTAAAATATTTTAAATAGTAACATAAATTAATTTTCTGATCATGCTTCTTTAAGATGTTGTTTCATTAAACTGTAATAATAATAATAGTTTAGTATATATGTAAAGATATATTGCACGCCATTATCATGGTAGAATGTAAGGTCATATTAATAATGAATAAGATCATTATAATATTATGTACTATATTCTGGCAATAAATAAAATTGAATTAATCGGATTTTGGAAATGTCAGGCTTTTGGATTTTTCAATAAAATACAGTAAATTTTGACGTGGAAGAGGTGGCATCTGCTATGTAGATTGCGAGTGCACAAAACCAATAATTAATTAGTTTTTTTTTTCACGAGTGTTAATTATCTTTGCAACATAACTATGGAAATCACCTATATGATACACGTTTTTTAAAAATGTTTAAGCGAGCTGTAGGATTAAGATACGGCGTTATGTGATGCAAATAACGCCTTTGCTCGGACACCGGCACTTACTTCGTTGATTGAATAATATGATGCACAAGGCGCCGGTAGGTTTGGATTTTAATAAAATTTTAAATGGCATACGAGCTAATCGTTTACCAGATGATAGGTGACTACTGCAGCCCATGGACACAGTCAACTTCAAAAAACAAAAAGATAGGCTTTATCACTCCTGAAGATTCCGACGGCTCCGTGGCGCAGTGGCATAGCAATGAGTTGCGGCGCTGAGGGCCGCGCATTCGAATCTCGTACAGAACAAGTATTTGTATGGCTTACAATAATAATTGTTCCGGGTCACGATATTTATCCTAGTAAAATTTATGTTCGTAAACTGCATCCAAGATACAGAAGAAAATGCTAGTGATCGATATCTCTCTATCGATTTAAAAAAAAATAAAAAAAATATCTCACAGCTTGTAATTTAACTGGCTCTCTTTACCTTGGTTTGGCAGCAGAAATGGGTAAGAGATTGGTACTAACCCACTACATGGTCTCGGTGCAAGCGACTCTGACTTTTGACTGACGTCGGAATGCTCGACGAGAAATGTTGAACCTAAGTCTTACAGACTTGTAATGAGGAGCAGCAATACCAGAATAGAATTTTTTTTTATAAGATAAGGGTGACCAACGGGCACATAGTCCACCTGATGGTAAGTGGTTGCTGTGGGCCATAGATATCTACATCTATCCTCGATTACGAATCAAAATGCAGATGCGTTGTCACCCGTAAGGACTAAGATGGAATGCCTCGTTTCCAGTAAAATAGGTCTCCGGTTCTCTACACTCACCATACGAAACACTGCAGTGTTAAGCTGCTATTTGACGCTGGTACTGTGAGGGCGTGGTCCTTCGCCGATCGAGGCGACCCATTCGCGCTACAACTATACAATTAATATAGCTACAGCTACAGCATGGCTCTACCACGTTTAAATTGCAACTAACAATTTCATTGGTGGCGGCGGGGACGGGTTCGACGGTCCAAGTACAGCTTAAAGTTTATTTAATTTAAAATATAGCTGCAAGGTGGCTCTACCATTTATAGATTTTATACGTTAAAAGCAAAAAAAAACTTATTTACTTCTAAGGCTACACTCGTTGACCTAGTTTCAGTTTTATTTTCAAAATTCTTAATAACCATTTAAAATACTTTTTTGTTCCGTCTTTCGTAATGCGTACAGAAACAGAGTGAAATAATTTGCCAGCGTTCAATCTGTCTTCAAGGCAAGAGCGAATAGGTTTTCTAGGGCTTCATCGCTACTTACCACCCGGTGGGACAGTAGTCAAGCACTGTCTCGTTTATATTAGTGGTCGTAAACGCGAGTGCTGAATCTGAGGTCTCAATTTCGAATTCCGGGTAGAGCCAGAAAAATCAGTATTGAGTCAAGAAATTTTCAGTAGCAGCCCGGAGTCAAGAAATCGGCGGTGTTTCTCCCCCGTGTCTCGGAAAGCACGCAAAGCCGTTGCTCCTACGCCGACATGGAGTATAATTAATAGCGAAACTGGTAAGATAAACTCTCGCTATTCAAAGCACCAGTTAAGTGTTAACAACAAATTAACTGTATCAGATCAGGACGTAGCAGTGATTTTTGAGAAATATTTTACGGGTATTCCGATATTAACCACTAAGTCACTGAATTCTTCTCCTGCCGTCGCCGAATCATTACTTAAACAAAACGTAAATGCGTGTACAAAGAATTTTACATTTTATAAAGTATCATCAAAAGATATTGTAAAACATTTTAAAACTATTGATGTTAATAAAACTGCGGATCTGTGGGGGATTTCCGTTAAAGTTATTGCGTCTATAATAGATACAATCGCGCCTCATTTCACTATTATTTTAATACTAGTTAGTTCAACACTACGGTGTAAGAAGTGATGCTCTTAAATTAATTATATCATATTTAAGTAAGAGAATGCAAATAGTTGTCATTAACAGTATGAGCTCTTCCGGGTCGATGGTACAAATGGGCGTGCCTCAAGGCTCAATTCTCGGTCCCTTTCTGTTTCTTGTATACCTTAATGACTTACCTTACATAGTAGAGGCTAACCATGATATAGTATTATTTGCAGATGACACTTCTTTAATTTTCAAATTAAGTCGACAATTACTAAAATATGACGAAGTAAATAATGCTATGTCTATATTAGTAAATTGGTTCAATGTTAATAATTTGCATTTAAATGGCACTAAAACGAAATGTATGAAATTCATGACTCCAAATGTCAAACAAATAAATACTAATGTAATTTTAAATGGGGAGAAACTGAGTCTTGTAGATACCACCATTTTTCTTGGAATCACACTAGACGAGAAGCTTCAATGGAGCCCCCATATATCAAAACTAGCAAGCAGACTTAGTTCTGCAGCATATGCTGTAAAAAAGGTTAGAAGTCTAACCAGTGTTGAAACAGCTAGACTAGTTTACTTTAGCTAATTGCATAGCATAATGTGGTATGGTGTTTTGCTATGGGGACACGCAGCTGACTCTGAAATTATATTTGTTTTACTGAAGAGGGCCATAAGAGCAATTTATGATTTAAAGCCTAAAGAGTCGCTGCGACAATAATTTAAGGAAATTAATATATTAACTTTGGCGTCTCAATACATTTATGAAAATGTAATGTACGTACACAAAAATAAAAGTAGTTTTACAAAAATAAGTGATATTCATTCTGTAAATACTAGGAACAGACACAAGCTAGTAGTACCAGTTACTCGACTCCATCGAGTCAGTAATTCATTCTTGGGGCGATGTATACGCTTTTACAACAAAATTCCAGAAAATATACAAAATTTGACCTGCTCAAAGTTCAAAAACTTTATTAAACTAAGTTTGTATAAAAAGGGTTATTAAAATATTAAAGAATTTATGGATGATAATAACGCCTGGAAATTAGGTGATAGCTACCAAGCTATTTCTAATTTGTTGTGTTGTTAATTTGTGTAACATACATGATATATTATATATATATATGATATAGCTATTATTTTTTAAAAAATCCTGCTGGGTTTCTTGCTGGCTCTTCCCAGGACGGAGGTTATTTTTTCGAACCAGTGGTAGTGGTAATCAAACAAAAGAGTGACTTTCAATAAGTATTATTTATAATCTATATTGAATAAAAAAGTTTCTGTTACTGTTTCTGTTTCCTGATCTCTCTACGATCGTGTCGGATTATCGTCTTATCGGACTATGTCAGTGAGTGAACAGAGAGTGCACCTGTGCTTGCGCATACACTCGGCCACTATAACCCTGCTCCCAGCGCAGGTAGTTAGTTTCCGTTGAGACAGGTCGCCGTGATAGATTTCACGTGTATGACGGGACGTGAAAGTAAAATCTATTGTAAAACCAGCACTAGGCATGTGCAAAGGCTATTCCAAACTGGTTTATGGTTTAGATTTTATTACCAGACCGATTTTATGAGCCGTGGCACGTTAGGGGTTAAGAGCTCGACGTAAATTCCGCAGTGCACGAGCAATACGATTTCGTTTACTGCCGGCACCAATGATATTGTTAATTGGAATTTAAGTGCTGATATATCACGCGCTCGACGGTGAAAGAATATACACGTGGTAGAGCAATGTTGCAGCTATATTATTTATAGCAGTAATGGGTCGGTTCGACCGGGTTAGAACCACGCTCTCACAAAATGACAGCGTAAAATAGTTGCTCAATGTTGCTGTGTTTCGTATGGTGAGCTTAGAGAACCGGAGGCCCTTTCTACTGGGAACGACGCGTTCCATCTTAGTCCTTAGGTATGACAACGCATCTGCATTTTGATTCTTAATCGAGGATAGACGTAGATGTTTACGGGCCACACCATCCACTTACCATCAGGTGGACTGTGTGCTCGTTTGTCAGCCTTATTCTATAAAAAAATATGGCAGAGATACTTTTCTATTCTATTCTCAATTCCAAGCACTCACCTCTCCGTTGCCATCAGCGTCGAATATATCAATGACGCGCTGCACCAGCGGGTTCTGCTGCAGTTCCGGTAGCGACATGAACTCGTCGATGGAGAGCGCGCCGGAGTTGTCCAGGTCCAGCTTCCGGAAGCGCTTGCCCAGCCGCCGGATCTCGTCAGCATCGACTGCGCAGCCACACGTTAGCACCGGACCCCACGGGCGCCTATTCGCGCTCCACGCCACTCAGAGACTCGGAGGAAAAGCCTCCGACTGAATCAACTTACGTACGGTACTCAAAACTCTCTAGAACTCTCCAGTGACATTGGCGTAGAGCGTTGAATAAGCGATCGCTACTTGCCTTTAACTAAGGTGACTGAGTTGTGCGATGTAACAATGAGAGCACCCACGACTTTTTCTGTCGCCAGAGCGGCGCCGCTTTGGAGTGAGGTGCAATATTTGACAGATTTCATAGCGGCGAAGCGGGGAAGTCAATTTATTAGGAAAATGTAAAGGTATTAAATAGATTCGAAATTAATAAACCAAACTATGGTTATTCTTAAAAGTAGATAAATAAAAGAACGATTTAATAATGTGCAAAAAATTAAAGAGCAAACAACTGAAGCGTTTTGTGTATTAATATAATACTCTAGAAACTGAAATAAACTTTTTATTTAAAAGCAACTTCTCAATTAAATGACATTGTTTAATTAACAAGTGGTAAAATTAAAAATTTTGTACAACCGACTTCAATATAAATTATTAAGGAAAACTCAAAAACTACTGGTCAGACCTTGATCAAATTTATATGAGACCACGTGGGAAGTACCAGCTTTCAAATAAAAAAAGAATCATCGAATTCGCTTCACCTTGAACAAAGTAATGAGGTAACAAGCAAAAGAATAAAAAATACAGTCGAATTGAGTACCTCCTCCTTTTTGAAGTCGATTTAAAACATCACTTCAGTCCAACGAACGACATCTGGTGTGCGAAGATTATGAGTCGTCATTGATATTCAGCCCTCGAACGTAGTTTTAGTGTGCAAGACAAGACAGTAACTTTAGTTGAAGGCGAAGTCAGTTAATTTTTGATAAATATAGCCGCATTAGTGTCGGCGTCGAGCTTTGTATACTATATACATATAGAATAGACAGGGCATGCAATCGGAAATTTTCGGTTCTGGAATTCCCGGTATGTCCCGGTTCTTTTGGCACCTTAGCAAAACAGGTTCTGTAGAGCAGCATCCGGGTGCTCTCGGTTCTTCAAATAGATTAATTGTATCATGATTTTGTACAATGTTACTCTTTAATTCTTCCTTGCAATCAGTTGGATTAATAGATACTTAGTTAATAAGAGTTATTTCCTTTCCATTTTTTTAGGCTTCGACCTAGACAGACTGGATTTTTTAATAAAATAATATACTTGATTGCTTTTAAAAAATATTTTAAGTTTAAGAGCAAATGTTTAAAAGATTTGTAGGTACTCGCTAAACGACTGGCAAACATACTGCCATCAATTTAATTAGGAAAAATAACAACTTTAAAAATACACTCAAAACCGGGAATCCCGGTTCCAAACCTCTTTTAGAACCGGTTATAAAAAATGAGGAACCGGCTCCGGTTCTGCAAGCTCTAGTATAGACGAAAAAAAATACAACAAGCGTCATACAACAGCGTTTGCAACGACTCCGTCGCTAACTCTACACATTACATTGTTCAGATACCAGTAGCATGTACACATTGTCTTGACGAGCGTTGAATGTTAATGGGTTTGTGATTTCTGTTTTTTAATTTCGCACAATCCTACTCCATGCTCCTCCATTATGTTGGGTACGTGACGGTGATATGGTCACTTTCCTATAACTCAAAAACTACAGCCTTGTTTGCATAGATGGATCTGTGATACGATAGTTTGTCACTTGTCCAAGCAAATAATAAAAGGTCAAAAGAGCTGCTTTAACGACGCCATTTTGACAGTAGACATTGTTTTATATATATATATATATAAAATCTTTGACTGTTTTTTATAAGCTGATTTTTCGAAGTGTTCTTAATTATTGCCAAAGTTTGTTTGATATTCTTTTCTTAATATATTAGCTAAAGTATACTACTTTGTATTTTTGTCTTTGTCCTCCTCCTAGTTTTGGTTTTATAGGACGGCAAAGCTTGAGGTGACCATATTACCCTCACGTACCTTAGTAGAAAATGGACCCTTATTAATTTCCAAATAAGCGATTGTGATGTAATAATTAACTTCTTTATACGAAATATTAATTAAATTATTTTAAACTAGTATCCCGCCCTGGCGTCGCTTGGATAGCATCTGTTAATGTAACGTTATTTAGATTTTTAAACTAAGTTCTTCGGATAAAATATAGCCTAGATCCCTCCTGGAATTGTTCTCCATCCGTTCGTAGTTTCATCACAATCGGTTCTGCCATTTCTAGCCCGCACGAACAGACAGAAAGACAGACGAAAATTTTAAAAACGATTGTTTAATTAATAATAGCATGCAAATAACACTGAGCTTAATAGAAGCCAGTCATTCAATAACACAATTAATTTTATTTATATGTAGGTATAGATATATGATCTCAATTAAATAACTATCATTAATTACATGAAGCTAAATTCAGAAGTTAATAAATTTCAAATTTGTTAGGGTCCGTATATAAGGACCATTAATTAGATTATTCGAAAATGATTTATGTTCCAAAACGTAACAATTTAGTTTCTAATAGTCTATAAAGCATAATATATTAACACCGACATGCAATTCGCAGAAAACAAAAGGTTATGATGTAACAAATAAATAGTCGAATGATTTCTTATATATACGCGAATACTACACATTCAATAAAACTATTTTTATGGATTTTGTCGCGTTTAATTACCTTTTAATTCCAGACGTATTGGGTGCTTTACAGCACCCCTGGGCCACGAGGAGGATTAAAAAGATAAAATAAAACGAGACAATACCAAATAAAAATAATTTAATTGAAAGCCTATCATTTATCTGTCATTTATTTCAAACAAATTAACGTCTATTATTGGATGATCCTCGCGCGCTATACCCTAATAAAATAAAATAAGAAACGCGTTGGAGTGATAAGATATTAAATAAAGATTCCGGAAAGTCAAGTGCTTGTCGTTTTCCTTCAATAAACCTCGCTCGTTTGATTTACTTATATATCTTATATTATTGTGAAAGTTATCAGAATAAACATCGTAATAAACAGTATAATATTGTCAACTAATTGGTTAGTATTGTTTTGGTGAAGAAAATTAACATAGATATTGACAGTCCGATTTTCTAGTAAGACAATATAATTCGTATACTCCACATAACTGTGAGCCACATGGAGTAAGCGAAGCAGGGAATGAGTTAGTTAATCTTGCGTCTTGCGAGTGTCACTAATATCACTATAAGGTAAAATGAAAGTATAAAGGCTTTAGACAAATAAAAAACCGGCAAAGTGCGAGTCGGACTCGCGCATAAAGGGTTCCGTAGCATCGTAATACACATTTCCAGTTAGGGGAGAACTCTCTTTATTTTTAATTTATTTCTATTTTTATTATTTGTCGTTATAGCGGCAACAGAAATACATATTCTGTGGAAATTTCAACTGTCTACCTATTACGGATCATTAGATACAGCCCGCTGATAGACGGACTGATGGAAAGACGGACGGAAGGACAGCGGAGGGTTAGTAATAGGGTTCCTTTGGTTACCCTTTGGGTACGGAACTCTAAAAATTGCCAAGCCGATACGAGGCCGCATCTAACGTGCACGTCTGTTCTACGATCGCATCCGATCAAAATACAACAGATTGCTTATTCAAAACTTTGGAGTGATCTGTGTATAACAATAAAAATAGACTCAATGTATTAAAGTAATGAATTGTAATGTGAACACGGCCTAGGTAGGTATCTATTTTTCAAACGAACAACTAACTAAACCACAAAACAGATACTGCGCCGTCTTCCAATTTTTATTATCTACACTAGTCACTAGATAGATAGTAATCTATAAATATAAATAAAAAAGGATAATATGTTTAGTTCAAATGTAAACAAAATTTCTATCTTTTTCAGACCTGTTAATGTATTAATTATTATGATCAGCTAATTTGTCAGGTCTTTTCAATTTTCCATCTGGTAACGACTGACCTAAGTTTGACTGCTTCGAGAATCGCGAAGAAAGAGACGTAACATAACTAACACATAATGTGTGAGGGTTAGCGAGCTCGATTAAACGTTAATCATTAATGCGATTAATGGATTAATTAGGTTCATTTAATTCGTGTCGCACTTTGAACTATAAATGTGTATGTAGTAGATAGTGCTTTCTTACGGTTAATAATAGCATTTATTACACATAAAATGGTTATTTCAAATTTTTATTACTATCTACTACTGGAGTACTAGATCTTTGAGTTTACATATTATACGAAACTTATTTTTATTTCATATTTAGAAATTACATTAATGTTTTTTTTATAAGATACGGGTAACAAACGAGCACACAGTCCACCTGATGGTAAGTGGTTGTTGTGATTATGGAGACATCTACATCTATCATCGTTTGCGAATCAAAATGCAGATGCGTTGTCACCCGTGAGGGCTAAGATGGAATGCCTCTTTTCCAGTAAAAAGGGTCTCCAGAGTTGATATTTATGGCAAGTTGTTAATTATATTACACTTGCAGCACTTATGCTTGCACCGTGCAGCGCCGTCCGTAAGAGCACTAAATGCACTACCCCGTCGTCCCGTGGGTCTCGTAAGAGGGGTGACAGAGAGAAATGAAACAGGGCATGAGCAGGAACATCTTCCAGACAACTCAAAATAATGAAAAATTGCGGTTGCCCACGCACATACCAAGCATGTCAACTATGGCAAATATCTCGCCTAAGAGGCAATCTATGGGAGAGGTCCATGTTCTGCACTGGACATTAATAAGCTGCAACGGTAACGGTTACTAAAATTTTCAGTTTATAGTCAATATATATAATTCAATTTAAACTTTGCTATACATCCAATTATAATTATAAATCTACTGTACAAAATGAAAATAAAAGACATTACATGGTGACGATGGGTGCTGTGCTGTAAAGCACCCGAAATGTCTGGAATTAAAAAGTTAAATTAATCGCGATAAAGATCTAATTTCCCAATTATAGAATAAGACAGCCCTTATTTAACAATTCTTTATTTACTATAGTACGAATTTTTTTCTTCTAAAATAAGGTAGTAAATGGATTTAGTTGCTCATAGACATCTAAATTTATTCTCGATTAAGAATCAAAATTCAAATGCGTTACCACCTCTGAGGATGGAATGCCTCGTTTCTATTAAAAATGGTCTCATGGTCTCCGGTTCTCTACACTCACCATAAAAACACAGCAGAATTGAGCTGCTATTTTACGCTGGTATTCTGTGAAAGCCTGGTCCTGCTTCGGTCGAGCTGACCCATTCGTGCTGTAACCATAATGTAGCTGCAGCGTGACTCTACAACGTATGAATATAATTAATTTATGATGCTTTTCTCACTATACACTTTTAGCTTTTTTTCCTCGCACAACTTCGTTGTGGAATCGGATACCAACATCGATTTTTCCAGACCCATACGATTTAAGGAACTTCAAGAGCCTTTCTTAAAGGCCGCAAACGCACCTGCAATTACCCTAGTGTTGTAGTTGATAATGGGCGACGGTGATTACTTACCATCAGGTGAGCCGCATGCTCGTTTGCCCCCTCTTATATTAAAATAATTAAAAATTAAAAAAATTGTACAGCCGATTTCAATATAAGTTATTAAGAATAACTCAAAAACCATAGGTCTGACCTTGATCGAACACATATGAGACCACACGAGAAGTACCAGCTTTCAAATAAAAAAAATCATCGAAATCGGTTCATCCAGTAAAAAGTTATAACACACATAAAAAAACATACAGTCGCATTGAGTACCGTCTCCTTTTTGGAAGTCGGCAGAAATATAGTTTCATCCATCGATCCATTACAGCCTGTAAAAGTCATACTTTTCCTAATCACGCTTTACAAGTAAATAAGTAAGCAGATACTAGTACCAGACAGCTCACACACACACACACACACACACACACATTAGACCCAGCTGCTGTCCAAGCTTGATTAGCTTAAAGTTAAAACGTTAAAGCACATAGCGTGACATTGTACCCAAAGTTATCAAAAAGCCAACAAGGCGCGGGTCGACGTCGGGAACAAGTGCACATCAATGTGCAAGTCACGCGTCCAGAAGAGATCCACACATCATTGTATTCACTGCGGCATGATACGTTTCATCCGATACTGATGTTTTAAGTATATAATTTTGTGTTAGCAATTTTATCATCTATCATTGACCATACGGGCCTTTAAACACACACAAAAAACAAAATAATGAACACTGATGCAAGAGCTTACGTCATTATCATATAATTAAGGAGAACAAGTCACAATAATTCATATCAGGAAGATGAACATAACTTGTTTTAATACTAAAACAAAATTAAAATAAAGTATTTTACATAATTTATACCTTTAAACGGACAATAATATATGTACGAATTATGGAACACACGTTCTATTTTTAACTTAGGAGTTAAATTTACGCAAATAAAGCATAAGTTCCAATATACTGCCTTGTACAACCTTAGCCATCCGTTTAGATATAACCCTATTTGCAAAGGGTGACTTGCTCGCCTGAACTAATTAGGTCACAAGTTTTATTCACAGGTTTTATAGAACATTTATATAATCATATTCAGAATCAGCTCGCGGCGCAGTGGCTTATTATTAAGTTCTCGCGCCTAAGGCCACGGGTTCGAATTCCGCTCGCAACAAGTATTTGTATGGCCTACAATTAATTGTTCCGGATCTAGATGTTTGTCCTCGTGCATTTTATGTATGTGAACTACCTTCATGATACGGGAGAAAATCCTACTGTTTAAAAATCTTAGTGTAACGTTTAAAAAAAGAAAAATAATACGTCCTAAATACGGCCGTGGCACATAGACATCTACATACATCCATCCTCGATTCAGAATTAAATTATCGACGCGTTGTCACCCCAGAAGAACAGAATGTAATGTCTCATTACCAGTAAAATGGTCTCCGGTTCTCTACACTTACCATACTAAACACAGCAGCATTATTCTGCTGCTTCACGCTGGCATTCTGTGAGAGTGGCCCCAGCCCCGTCGAACCGACAGATTCAGACAGCAGCCATGTATATAGCTGCAGCGTGGCTCTACCATCATCATCATCATTAATTCATCATTACAGCCCATCACAAGTTCACAAGTGCATTGCTGTACATACGCCTCCTCCATGGAATGTAACAAACACGGTCCAGAGCCACTTGCATCCATCGACTTCTTGCATGTCTTACCAGGTCGTCACTCCATCTAATGGGGTCCGCCCCTCACTTCGCCTACCAGTACGAGACTGCCACTCGACATCCTTTCTTTCCCATCGGTTGTCGGTTCTTCAAGCTATATGGTCTGCCTATTGCCATTTCAGCTTATAATCTATTGATCAATAATGCGTGTTGCTAGTGATGATCATCACTAGCAACACGCAGTGGTTGTACAATCTACTTTTCCAGTTTTGAAGTATATTTGACGAGAAGATAGGTCGCAATCTCTCGAACGTTGCCCAGCCGGTCTTCTCGGTCGAAGTTGGACTTACCTAGTCGGACTATTTGACCCAGTTAAACATACTCGTCAACAACTTCAAGCTTAACGCTCCCAACGAGTACCGGCATAGGTGTGACATGGAAATTACACATGATCTTTGTTTTGTCCACGTTCATCTTAAGACCTATCCGTTGGAAGGCTCTATTGAGGTCATTGAGAATAGTGCTTAGTTTCTCCAGCGATTCTGCCATAAGGACTATAGCGTCGGAAAATAGAAGGTGAGTGATGTCTTACACCACTTTCAGTTTCGTACTCCGGTTCTGTACTCGGATAACCATCGTAGCCCTACTGTATAAACACTTCAGCATTTCGATATACCGCAAAAGAGTCAATTTGGCACCGCTGAAAGGACAGCAGTACTGTCCAAATTTTGACTGAATCAAAGGCTTACTCATAGTCCACATACGCAACACAAAGTGGCAGATTGTGCTCTTCGGTCTTCTGTAAAATTTGCCGAAGGGTGTGTATGTGGTCTATGGTGCTAGACTTTTCGAAACCGGCTTGTTCGAGAGACTGGAAGTCATCGAGACTGCGTGCGAGACGACTCGCAATGACTTTTGTAAACAGAACGTAGCCACGGCTCAGAAAGGAAATCTGTCTATAGTTCCGGACGGATATCAGGTTTCCGTCGATGCCCCTCTCGGCTCTTCGGACCACTGTTTGATCCGGAGTATGGTGCCACTCACGCTCCCTTCGCGGTTGCGTTCTGCAGGTTGCCGCCGTGTTTGGCATTACAGGTCGGCGGATTGGGACGGAATGCGGTCTTTCTTTGCATCCTACCCATGGGGGCGGGTTTGCTTCTTGCCGGATGATCCCAGCGCTGTTGCTGACTCTGTCACTGATGTGGTGCTACAGGGAATGGAACTATTTATTCCATCATCTGTGGTACCCATCGGAGGCAGATCTCAGCCTTGGTTTGGTCGCTCCTGTAAAACTGCATTACGCAGTAAGCAGGAGTGTTATCAAGCCTGGGCTGCGGCTTCGGCGACTCGGGATGTAAACACCAGCACACTTAAAAAGAAGTATAACTTCGCCTCCAGGTCCTTCAAAAGAGTTATTGCCAAGGCAAAGTCAGAGCACATAGGCAGAATTGGCGAGAAACTAGTTCGCCTTCCTTCGGGAACCCGTGCATTCTGGTCTCTCGCCAAGGCTGTCCAAGGGAATTTCTGTAAGCCATCACTACCATCTCTGCACAGGGAGGACGACTCACTGGCCCATGACGCAAAAGACAAAGCCGACCTTTTAGGCTCCCTTTTTGCGTCCAACTCGACTCTTGATGACGGGGGGAAAACACCGCCGACCATCCCGCGGTGTGAGTGCTCTATGCCGGATGTGCTGTTCTCACAGCGCTCGGTTCGCAAAGCACTTTTCTCCCTGGACATCCAGAAGTCGAGTGGGCCTGACGGAATCCCCCCAATTGTGCTGAGGACGTGTGCTCCGGAGTTGGCACCGGTCCTAACGCGTCTTTTTCGGTACTCCTACTCCCAAGGCGTAGTCCCGAATTCATGGAAGACAACTTTTGTCCACCCGATCCCTAAAAAAGGCGACCGCTCAGACCCGTCCAACTATAGGCCTATCGCGATCACCTCCTTGTTCTCCAAAATAATGGAATCCATTATCAACTGCCAGCTCATCCGGTACCTTGAGGATCACCAGCTGATTAGTGACCGCCAATACGGTTTTCGTGGGGGTCGATCAGCTGGTGATCTTCTGGTCTACCTGACCCATAGATGGGCGGAGGCAGTAGAATCCAAGGGGGAGGCGTTGGCCGTTAGTCTGGACATTGCGAAGGCCTTCGATCGGGTTTGGCACAAAGCGCTTCTCTCGAAGCTCCCTTCCTATGGGCTTCCCGAGAAATTGTGCAATTGGATCACTAGCTTCCTTGCAGATCGGAGCATCAAGGTTGTTGTAGACGGTGCATGTTCTGACTACAAGCCTATTAACGCTGGTGTCCCACAAGGCTGTGTGCTATCACCAACGCTGTTTCTTCTGCATATCAATGATATGTTGCTAACTGGTAACATTCATTGCTATGCGGATGACAGCACTGGTGATGCTCTATACACCGGCCGTGCTAATATTTCTCGGGAAAACGTCTCCGAGTACCGGAACAAACTTGTGTCTGAAGTCGAGTCTTTGCTGGACAAAGTCTCGAACTGGGGGCGACTAAATCTAGTCCAGTTTAATCCTCAGAAGACACAAGTTTGCGCGTTTACCGCTAAAAAGAACCCCTTTGTCGTATCTCCTCAGTTTCAAGGCACTCCCCTGGTTGCCTCAGCCAGTATCGGAATCCTCGGCGTCGACATATCGAGTGACGTGCAGTTTCGTGGTCATTTGGAAGAGAAGGCCAAATTGGCCTCTAAAAAGCTTGGCGTGCTCAGCAGAGCGGGACAGTATTTCATGCCGGCACACCGCCTGCAACTTTACAAGGCGCAGGTTCGGCCTCACATGGAATACTGTTCCCATCTCTGGGCAGGGGCTCCCCAGTGCCAGCTCCTTCCACTTGACCGCATCCAGCGCAGAGCGGCTCGAATCGTCGACGACCGAGTTCTTTCCGATCGGCTCGACTCATTGGCGCTGCGAAGAGATGTTGCATCTCTTTGCATTTTCTTTCGCATCTACCATGGGGAGTGCTCTGAGGAATTGTTCGGATTAATCCCAGCCGCCAAATTTCACGAATGCACATCGCGGCAGAACTCCCGATACCATCCACACCATCTGGATGATTGGCGGTCCACCACTGTGCGATTTAGAAGATGTTTTCTTCCTCGCACGACTTCCTTGTGGAATCGATTACCATCAGCGATTTTTCCGGACCGATACGACTTAGGGACCTTCAAGAAAAGAGCGTACTCCTTTTTAAAAGGCCGGCAACGCATCTGCAATTCCCTCCCTGGTGTTGCAGTTGTTCATGGGCGGCGGTAGTCACTTACCATCAGGTGAGCCGCATGCTCGTTTGCCCCCTCTACTATAAAAAAAAAAAAAAAAAGTTCTTCAAGAGAGCGTAGTCGCCTTTCTTGAAGAACAAGACTACCGCACTTCTGCTCCACGCCTCCGGAGTAATCCCACCTTGGAGGACGGGATTAAAGAGCTTTTGAAGGACTTCAAGTACTGATTTTCCACCCGGAAAGAAGTTCCGCTGTAAATCCATCCTCGCCCGGAGCCTTGCCGTTTTTAAGGTGCTGGAGAACCATTCTAATCTCGCTCAGACTGTGGTTCGGGTTATCGTCGGAATTATGTCGGATAAGACTTGCTCTTGGATCGTTACTCACACTTGCTTGTGGCTCCAACGTACAGCTGCCCATTGACGGCTCCGTGGCGCAGTGGCTTAGCAATGAGTTGCTGCTCTGGGGGGCGCGGTTTCGAATCCCGCACGGAACAAGTATTTGTATGGCCTACAAATAACTGTTCCGAGTCTGGATGTTTGTCCTTGTGCAATTTGTGTTTGTAAACTGCCTCCTCGATACAGGAGAAAATCCTAGTGTGGGGGTAACGTTTAAAAAAAAAGAACCTCCCAATTTCACTCAAAATCTCAGGTGTCTCGGAAACGATGTTGCCAGATTCCGTCATCAGCTTCGACAGCTCTTTCTGGTAGACAGATCTCTGACAAAGACTTTGGAGCCCTGTTTCCGCTCGATCGCGTCTTCAATACGAGATGTATTGAAGTTGCCTAAGTCCCGCCGCATGCATTTGAAGATCTGCCTGTTCAGTTGCCTGTATGCTGTGAAATCGGCTGAAGACTGCAGTTTCATCTTCCACGTATGGCTCTACCATGTAAACAAATCCACCATCAAGGATATTTAACAACAGTCTGATGGTAAAGCCTTTCCGCCTGAGCTATATTTGGAGGAGAAGAAAAATGCCCCTTTTAGAGGCTTTAAGATAATAACTTCTTAACGAAGCATCGTCAGAAGGAATACTCGGCGATCGTTCATTTAATCCATCATCCGGTTGTGTTAGGATTAGTGGCGACGGGGATAGTGCACGCAATTGAGGGAGAGCGGAAGTTGCTCTTCAAACAAGGCACGAACACATTATTCTTATTTTTACGCGGATCTTAATTAATCTTTAATAATAGGTCCTTAACTATGAAATTGCCGTTCTGCTGTACTGGCCATTTCAAATCAAAATAATTTTTGTTTGGCTGAGAATTCTGATTTCAAATTAATTTTATTTTAAAAACATGGAATTCTTTTTTCAAAATTTGTCATTTGATTATTGAATTTGATTATTTATTAGCGTTATGTTTTCATCGCATTTGAATATTTTTCGTCATCATGGATACCTTAAAAATTCGAGTAATTATGGAATATGAGTAATGCGGCACAGGCGGCACGCGACATCGACGACGGTTAGGGAACATATGCATACTACAAACGAACGCACCACCTTGGCTTGGCCGCTTCCGTTCTGGAAATATCAACCTAAAAAAATGAACCCGTGGTGATCCGAAAACTATGGTCGACAATGACGAATTAAAGGCGACTGTGAAAGCTGATGTTACTTACTCAATCTACATACGTTTGAATTAGCAGCAGCTTTTGACGTTAGCATCAAAACAATATTGGTCAATTTGCGTCAAATTGGCAAGGTAAAAAGGCTTGACAAATGAGCGCCCCACGAACTCAATGACCGCCAGCGCGAAGTACGCGTCGAGACATTCCTTGCACTGCTCGACAGACACACAAACGAAGGAATTTTAAAGTGCATTGTTACCTGAGACGAAAAATGAATTCTGTTTGACAATCTCAAGCGCTCAGCTTTGATCCTGGTTCAGCACCTAAACAATGACGAAAACTTACCCCTAGAAAAATGATGGTTATTGTTTGGTGGTCTAGCCCCGGTGTGATTCATCACAGCTTCTTACCAAACGGGATGAGCATTACTGCAGATGTGTACTGTGAAGAACTGAACACAATGATGGAGAAGCACGCACGTCCCCAACTAGCTTTGGTCTATCGCTCATCCCCGCTGCTACTGCACGACAACGAGCGACCTAATGCTGAACAACACACGGTCTCCAAGTTACAAGAACTGGGGAGTCTACAGACTTCTACGTTTTCCAGAATTTGGAACAAAATTCAATACCCGAAATACAAATTCTTCAAAGGCATCTTGTACTGCCTCCAGTACAAGACGCCTTTGAAGAATTTGTTGCCTCCCGTCCAGCTGATTTCTTCAAGAAAGGTATCAATAAACTGCCACTGCGTTGGCAGAGATGGCTCGATTACACGGGTGATTACTTTGATTAATAGAAATAAAAAATATAGAAAAAAAAATTACGTTAACTTATATCATAAAAAACAGCAATTTCATAAGTAAAGACCTAATATAATGGATTTTCGCAATGTAACGCCTGTTTCCATTAATTATTTTACGTATTTGTTTGCTGGGCGATAAACACGTCGGATTTTCACGAAACACTTTGAATGTGTTTTATGACTTGTCCGATACGAGAATGTATACACTGCGCTGTAATATAAAGGGCAACACAATGGCCGTATAAGCCCGAAAATAAATCAGAGATATAAAAATAGTATCAACATATGTCACCGAATTTAAAAAAAGGAGAGGACGTTCTCAATTCGAATGTATGTTTCTTTTTTTCTTTTCTTTTTTTTGTATGCATCTTACGCGTTATCTTTTACAATTATTGTGAAGCGATTTTAATGGTTATATTGAACAGGATAAAACTTCAGGGGAGGTGCCATATTTTGTAATGAGTTGTAGTTGTCTATGATTATTATATTTTTAATTTTTATAATTAAATTAGTAGTTAGTATTTATATAGTTGGTGATGATGCATAATAACAAGTGATAATATATAGCAGTTTTAACGTGGTAGAGTCCAGCTGCAGCTATATTATGGTTGTAGCACGGATGGGTTGACTCGACCAGGGTAGCACCATACTCTTACATAATTCTGTATTCTGTTTCGTATGGTGAGTGTAGAGAACCGGAGAACCTTTTGACTAGAAACGAAGCATTCCATCATAGTCCTCAGGGGTGACAACGCATCTGCATTTTGATTCTTAATCGAAGATAAATGTAAATGTCTATAGGCCACAGCATCCACTTGCCATCAGGTGAGCTGTATGCTTGTTAAAAGTTAAATGCGTACAAAATATAAAAAAAAGATTTGGATCATTTTTATTATGTCAAAATGAAACTTGTAATTACAAGTTAAAAACCTAAAAACTTCAAAGACCTTAAAATAATAAAATAATTTCGGTGCTAAGTGCTATAAGTAGCGGCACGAAAGTCTAGCGGTGACCGTTATTGCACATAAGTCGAAAATAAGGTATCACGGGGTAGTAAACGAGCCCACAGTCCACCGTCCACAGTCAACCAATGGTAAGTGGTTGCTGTGGCCCATAGACATCTACATCCATCCTCGATTATGAATCAAAATGCAGATGCGTTGTCACCCGTGAGGACAGATAGAATCCGATCCGAATCGTTGCCAGTAAAAGGGGTCTCCGGTTCTCTACACTCACCATACAAAACACAGCAGTGTTAAGATAGAATGTCTCGTTTCCAGTGAAAAGGATTAAACTTTGATTTAATTCAAATTACAGCATTAATCACCATAATGTGTACCTACATGAATTTTTATAAACAGATTTAATCATCATCACCAGCGCGTAAGTCCACAGCTGGACATGTGGCTCCCATTGTTAGGAGAATTTACCATAAGGATCGGATCGGATCGGACCGGATCGGATTGACGATTGGCGGAATGACTCCTACCCACGGAAAAGAATAGGGTAATGGATTTTCCTAAACCGCCACTACACGGCAAACACATAATTAGTTTATGCAAAAAAAAAACAATCAAATAGATGTAGCATTCTACTTTGGTAACACTGCAAATCTCACGTTTACCTAAATAGTGTTTATGACTTTTCCAATGCACTCCACTCATTTTACGATAATGAAAACCAATCAAGTGTAGCATTTCCTGGCAATGGCATGAAAATTTACAATTTAAATGTTCGTTTTCATAATGTAACAAATACATAGTATAGCCAACTACCATAGAAGTAATGAGGGTCCACGAATCCACTATGAATCCACGACTTTTTCTGCCACCAGGTCGGCGTCACTTAGAAATGAGGTGAAATATTTAACAGATTTCATGATGGAATCATAGTTTGTTCAGTATATTTAATAGTTAATGTTTTTTTCTGAAGTAGTAGTTATATTTTACATTAATTAAATTAGAAAAAAACTATGTATAATCTACAAAGTAAAAGTTAAAAGTGAAAAAAAAAGACAAAAAATGTGCAAATAATAGAAGAGCAAACCACTGAGGCATTGTTTTATGTATTTACACACAGAAACCTATATACCACTACTACTAAATATAATTTCTCAATTGCAATGACATTGTGTAACAAATAACTTCACCTCACTCCCAACTAGCGACATCTGGTGTACGTAAAATTATTAGCCCTCATTTCCATACATTGCTAGTGCCATCATATATCTGATGTTACTGTGTTCTGCATGTGTCAGATGAGAGATACAAATACACGGCGGGAAGTGTCTGGCTGTCGCTAGAACGTCGCAAGCTTTCGCCGCCGCCCACGCGATACGCCACAGTCTAATTTCTATTATTATCGTACAGAGCGTCTCTAACACACGGCTACTACAATCAGTGCATAAAGCAATCACCTCTCTTCAACACTGACTCGCTAAACAACTGTATCAAAGGAGGTCACTTTTTAAGTTTTTGAAAATAATATTAATTCACTCAAAATGATAAGAATATTGCAATATGTCAGAATACAATAGGCACAGGACATAGCCACATTAACTTTATATCATGGCATCAGACTATATCATTGTATAAAATATTATATTGTATTTTTTTTTAAATAAGGCTCAATAGGTTTCTTGCTGGTTTTTTCCAGGACAAGTTTTGTCGGAACCAGGGGTAAAACTTAAATGACTTTCAATAAGTATTCTTCTTGTAATTTATATTGAATAGAAATGATTATATTGCATTCTATGATTAAAACTCATTTATCAATTATAGCACTTTTGAGCAATATTTTTGTGGACTACTTTTTAACTGACCAAAATAGGAGGTAGTAATTTTAATGTATGTAACATAAAATTGCATTAGTAAGCAGATTTTGCTAATATTTTTATTGAAATAGCATACTTTCACAGATTTGATGATAAATACTATAGTTTTAATACCGAAGATGAGGAAATTTATTTATAATTAAAAAAAAGTTGCCAATTAACTGTGTACACATTTGGAACCATTTTAATGTTATTTTTATTTGTAATATACTCGAGAAGTAATGTGTTAAGTGTTAGATAATCACTAAATATTATTTTAGTATCAAACAGCTGAACTAAAAACAGAAATAAAACACAAATAATGGGTAAAATGAGATGAAGATACTCTATACATAGCCCTATTCACTCACATTAAAGATAAAAAATATATCCCTGTATTGACTGGGAGAAATTTGATCCAAAGATATAGCAATACATTTGATACAAAAAGTAATAAAAACAAGACAATACAAATACATACTAATTTGGCGTCAGGCCAACACAAAACATCCCATTACAATAAAATATTTGCTTGCTTCTAGCATACATAATATCTAAATAATGTTGAATGTCTCGACAAGCAGAGTCGTTTTTTAAATAGACCTCCCTTGATGGCAACACGTCATAATAATATTTTTTCTAAGTTACAACACACTTTCACATACTCTAATGACAAGTCTAGAGGCAAGAGTGACGCGGATGCACTAGCCATATGGCTCCATGTTACATACATCCAGAACAATTTTTGTTACGTATTTACAAGTACACGTATTAATCACTACTGGAAAATCATATTACCTTTATTATAATTTTCTTTTGTGTGATGTAAAGTTAAAAGTGAATTAAATAAAGTAATGAATTTTAAAACACAAACAATACATAATACAGATATTCCAATAAAACAGAAAAAATGCTAGTAAAGAGTAGTAAAGGCCTTGGAATCTAAGGTTCTTTTTTTTAAAAAAAGGTCTCGCTGGGTTTGTTGCTGGTTTTTCTCAGGACACAGTTTTTTTCTGATCCAGCGGTAAATTAAATAAAAGAGTGACTTTCAATAAGTATTATTCATAACCTATATTGAATAAAAAAGTTTCTGTTTCTGTTTTAAGTTTTTAGACTGAGCATTAAAAGCTAGAATTATATATTGTGTCATGGCAAAAATTGTTCTGGATTTTCTAGGTGTACGTGCGGTGTGTCAACATGGTGATGACAACTGGAGGCGAGTGACACTACGGCACTCACAGTTCTCCACCTTAAAATCAAGGCAGTTAACACGGGCTGAAACAAACTTGCTGTTATCTTTTGTTTTCACACCCTACGCTGCACTTGGATGCATCACTACACAAGATTTCTCACAAGTATAGTATTGGGTGTTCACAGACAAATTGAAATTTTAAAATAAAACAATTTAAGATAATATTTGGGAGGTAAGTGGTAAATAAGGTTCTTATCAATTCATAAAAGCAAAAGTTAAATAAGGAGATTGTAAAATACTGTTGATTGCAGAATTAAGATAATTGAGATATACCTAAAGTAACAAAATTGTAAAAAATATTTATTTTAAACTTACAGTTGGAACACATCTCCATAGGAATTGAATTTTCATTGCCCTGGAAAATATTATGAACCGATTGAATAACAATTACACTTAACAAGAAATCATGACAGATTCCTAGTTTTAAGACTAAGCTTCAATTATTTAAAGAAATAACTAGCTACATCGTTTTAGAATATATAGTTAATTACTGTACTCAATTATATATTATCTTATTACTAAATTTATATCGACCAGTGGGTAAATAAAATGTGGAGAATGTAGAAGAGTGGTCGAATACACCCTACAGTTTCAAAAACGATCAAAATCATCAATCAATTTCTTTGCTTTTGCAATATTTACACCGATACTTTAAAAACTTACCATTTTGATTATTGACTAAGCACTTAATTATATACAAATTGTCAAGGCAAAAATCGGTAACAACGAACTATTTGATTTATTTAAATTAATTGCAAATTTAGCCACTCCGACGGACACACCATCGATCTAAATAAAATACACAGATAACATCATATCACACTCACAGAGTACTTCCATTATAAGGATAACATATATTATGAGGCTTGAAGCCTTGGAGCACAGAATAAAAGTAAAATAGAAGGTAAAAAAACAAAATGAAGTGTGTAGATAAAACTAATAAAATGTTTTAGTTTGATTCTTAGCTAAAATTAATATATTATAATTATATAGAAGTTTCCGTTCCGTATATATTACTCTACTCTATGATAGAAGTCATTAAAACTAGAACTGAAGGGAGTTTTGGCGGGAACTTGACCTGGGGCGGTTTGTTGCTCCTGTATTATTGTTTAAATAATGGTTTGAAGTGGACTTTGATATATAAAAGTGGTGCGATTTTGTGTATTAAGTGTCTGCGCATGTGAACTATTAATGGAAACTGTGAAACAAGTGCTCTGATGGTGATGGATTCTCAAGATAAGCCTTTTGTTTGCATAGGCGCCTTTAGATACCATCGCCAACTGTTGCTGCTGCCTGCTGGCTCAAGTTGCCGTCAAAATCTCCCAAGGAATGCACAATGTGATGCATCAACATATTGTGAAGCAGTGAACTATGCAGAAATTATAATAAACCGAATAAAAATACTCAAGACTTGGCCTAAAGGTCTAGATACCAGGCCATAAACTCCAAAAAAACTAGAACTGAAACATTTCATAAATTTATTAAATAAAGTTTTGGTCTAGAAGAGCTCTAAATAGTCGTTGAGTAGAGCATCGTAAACATAGATTTAGTATATACTTAGATTGGCAATGTAAAAGAGAAAGGGCATAGCTTATGCTTACGTTAGAGCGAGGTAGAATGACTAGACCATACACGTACACGCTATCAGCCTATATCAGCCTGATGTCAATGGGTAACGAAACAAATCCCGCTTATTTCCACGATATTTCTGATTTTGAAGTATTAAAAAATATTTAAAATGTGTGATTAAATATGGTGACGTGTGACATACCTGAATTCAGTTCATCGAGAAAAGAAAATCCACAAAATTACACATTTTACATGTAAGTACAATTAAATTATTTAGCACTCTAAATTCAATATTTCAGAACTAGTACAAATGTTTTATACACAAATGGATAGAGAAAAATATCGCATTTTATTACGATAATGCTCTAAATGCGTGAGAATTATATTAAAAATAATAACAAATACGTGAATTCCCGCTATTTCTGATCAAATTTTTGTAGGGATTGACACTATTAATATTATCTCCTTATCGATAATATGTTTCTAACAGGCAAAGGCATATCCTTGGATGCAGCCTCTTGTAACTTCGTTTTTCTTAATTTTCTATTTTTACGTTTTAGTGTTTCGTAATAGTAAATACTTACGCATTATTGTAAATATTTTAATGAGATGACTTAAACTCTTATATTGTTCAGATTTCCAAAAAATATTCAGGTTAAACAAAAATGGTTAAAAATTATAAATAGATAAGGATAGGTTCCCAAAAAAAAAATTCAACTTCATGTAGCAGGCACTTTGAACAAAAATGTTTTTATCATAGAAGTGCACAAAGAGTAAAGCTGCGTTTTACATAAATACCCACATTATTTATGCCCTTGCGTATTTTCTTAATTATGAATTTTACTGTAGATATGTTCATTTCGTTTGCGCATGTTCAAATGTGTATAACTTGTTGTTGTCATCCACGTGGTGTATATTTTTTTTATAAAACGAACGTAACAAAGGAACTTACAGTATCACTTGATAATAAACGGCTACGAAGTACTTGGTCACCTACAGTCATTTTCAAACAAAGAAAGTTACCAAATTTTTTACGTGGTAGAGCCATGCTGCAGCTATATTAAAAGTATAGTTGTAGCAGGAAGGGGTCGGCTGGACCGGGGAAGGACCACGCTCTCACAGAATACCAGCGTAAAATAGCAGCTTAACGCTGCTGTGTTTCGTATAATGAGTGTAGAGAACAGGAGACTCTTTTTACTGGAAAAGAGGCATTCTATCTTAGTCCTAACTGCTGAAAATGCATCTGCATTTTAATTCGCAAACGAAGATAGATGCAGATGTCTATGGACCACAACAACCACTTACCATCAGGTAGACTGTGCTCATTTGTCACCATAATTCTATAAAAAAAAATTTGTTTTCACCCCTGAGGACTAAGATAAAATGTCTTACAACTTATAATTATACAGGCTCTCTTTACTCAAATGGCTGGAACGTGGCAGTGTAAGCACTGCTGTTTAGTGGTAGTGTAAGCACTGCTGATTAGCGGCAGAAATAGGTAAAAGGGTTGTATATTTTAATCATACATAAGTACATAATGTGTACACAAATTATATTTTTTGTTGTAGGTAGTTTGTAGGTTGTATTGAACTGGTACGCAAAGCGTCGTCATGTGTCTACAGAGATATATTGCCAGTACCCAGTAGCTCAATTGCAAACGTTTCTGTTATAGACAATTCCTCGAGAAAGAAAAAAAATGAAGAAAACTATTGATTCGGACAAGATTAGATATGAAGCAAAAACTGAAAAATCTAAGAGCACAAAAAAAACGTGCTAATGAAAATGTAGAAAAGTTGTATTAAGTGATAAAAAACCTAGAAAGACTTCCCTCACTTCAAAATATCATTAGTGTTCTAATAGCATCTAGTTCAAACGATTTGTTGCAGCATCTCATCGAAAGGGTTTTTTTAATTCGTTCTGAACGAGTTTTTAGAAAACATGTGAAAGAAAAATTGTAAACAAAAATATGTTTCGAAAATTAGTAAACGAATGCTTTGTGTCCTGCAAATTTTTTTAACACACTTAACATACATGTGTACGATTCGCCAGCACTTTCAAATGCTAAACACTTAATTATTAAATTAATAATCAAAACTTATTTGATAATTAGATTGAAGTATGAAGCAAGATTACAAAATACCTCTTAAGGAGAGCTTACGAAATTTTTACAATAAATTAGTTATTTTGGCGAAAAATAAAAATCACAAACTTTTTGTTTGTAGTTTTATTTTTATGCCCTCAAACATAATTAATATTCATTTTATGACACAGACACAGCGTTCTGTATCGATAATTAAAGTTGACACATGGCGCAGCAATATTGTTGACGCACACATGCACATTTTACTCACACGGGTGCATTTCGTTTTTGGTCTCACCCTAATCATGCCATCGCCAATCTAATGTATACAATATCTATGATCGTAAAAGCCAAGACCCCTTCTTTCTTTTTTAAGATTAACTCTACCATTTTGGAATGTTGGTTAGTTGCGTCAATTTTTAAAAAAACTTGCCATACTAGTGTTCATACTTTTGTTTTACACCACGATAAGTTAAATTTGGATAAAAGTAAAAGTCTTCAAAAAATTTAGGGAATAAAATAAGTTTCATTAATTTTCGTGATAAAACAAGAGTTATTCTGGATTTTTTAAGAATTGTGGTAGATAGCAGTACTATTCAGGTTGCCTATAAAAAAAAAGAAAAAAATATTTAAAAAATTGTGGTCATGGTAGTGAAAAATATCATAAACGGTCTCAATTTCTGAAAAATTTCATTTTTTTATATAACTTAAAATATAATTGGGATATATTTTTTTTTCTTTTTTCCCCGATTAGTTCGGGGCAGGTCTATCCTCCGGTGTTGGCTT
The DNA here is from genome assembly GCA_033319125.1 of Parnassius glacialis. Lineage (NCBI taxonomy): Eukaryota > Metazoa > Arthropoda > Insecta > Lepidoptera > Papilionidae > Parnassius > Parnassius glacialis. The sequence continues at coordinate 640,168 of JAVANC010000022.1, read as the reverse complement.
ATCGTTGAATTTTGGGACACGTTGTATAGATGGCACGAATTCAAAGGTTAAGATAGTGATTGTGTACAAGCTTCTGAAAAACAGATAAAGATTGGGCGCGTCTTACTGACAGAGGTAGGGCATTCCATAGACGGACTGCTTGGATAGTAAACGACCTGTCAAAAAATTTGATATTACGGGCAGGTATTTTTAATGAAAAATTTTCTGATAATCTCAAAACTTTCGAATGGGAATAGTGAAGGAATTCAAAACGATCCTTAAGATAAGAAGGATAGAAAGGATTAAAGAGAACATTGTAAAGGAGTGACAGAATATGAGCATTCCGGCGAAGACGAATAGGAAGCCACTTGAGCTTATTACGAAAACAAGAAACATGATCACACTTGCGCAAACCAAACATGAATCTTATACAAAAAAATTGAAGACGCTCAAGTTTATCAAGTTGCTTTTCGGTGAGATCAAGATAGCTGACATCTGCATAGTCCAGAATTGGGAGAAGCAGAGATTGTGCAAGCGCAATTTTAGTGGCAGTAGGTAGAAAGTTCCTTAATCTGTTCAATGATCGAGCAGCTGCAAAGAGTTTACGACTAACTTCCTGTATTTGAGGACCCTATGATAGGTTCCTGTCAATATAAATTCCCAAGTTTTTGACTTTTTCACTAACAGGAATAAAATTTCCATCAAAAACAACTTGAGGTGCTTGAGAAAGGTTTGATTTCCCAATCATATTCGAACTTCCGGTGACAATTAGCTGAGTCTTTAGGGGGTTAATCATTAAGCCATATGTTTTTGCCAATCTGATATTTACTCAAGGTCACTATTTATAGTAGTAATAACTACAGCTAGTTCACGAGGAGAAAAATGAGTATATATTTGAAGATCATCTGCATATAGGTGGTAGGAAGAAGTAATTTTAGTAGCTATAGAATTAATAAAAATTGAAAAAAGTAAGGGAGATAATACGCCACCCTGCGGGACACCAGCAATGGTATCACACCAAGAAGAAAATGTGTCATTAATGCGAATATATTGCCGGCGCTCAGACAGGTAACTTTGAAACCAACCAATCGCTGTTGGAGATATGTTAAGAGAACCAAGTATACCCAGTAAACTTTCAAAATCATTTGAATTAAAGTCATTGCTAAAACCGAACAGAGAAAGGATAATTAATTTGCTATTTTCCATGGCAGATTTTATATCTTCCGTAATATTGACTAAGGCTGTGACAGTACCATGCCCAGGACGAAAATCAGATTGTAGAGGATTTAGAGGGGAATTAATGCGAAGAAAACTACTGAGCTGATTATATACCAGGCGTTCGAGAACTTTGGATAGGAATGGCAATATAGATATAGGACGATATTCCGAAAAAATGTAAGGTTGGGCTTTTTAGGCAACGGTATAATGTGAGCGTCTTTCCAAGTTGATGGAAAAACACCTTAAGAAATGGAGGAGTTGAGGATATGGCAAAGTATTGGGATGATTATGTCAAGAATCGGAAGGATCATATTACGGCTGGTACAATCGCTGCCAATTGCATTCGAAGTAATCGATAGAATACTCTTCTTAACATCACAAGCAGACAAAAGATGAATGATCAGGAGTTGGAAGCGATGAAAGAAAATTTAAAGTGTTCAAGTTTTGTAGCTCCATTTAAGTTGAACGTTCAATAGCTTGACTTGTCTTCAATTCAACACCTTCTATAGTTAGTTATAGTTGTTTCCTGTATTTACTATACTCTTTGATTCGACTTAATTATGAACGCAACTTTTTAATGACAGTGTCACCAATCACCATCATTTGGCTGGCAGCTGACACGGTGACATCTGGCAGCTGTCACCTCGGCCGATTTCCCTTCCCCTCACCCCTTTTAATTCTTTCTCTTTCCGATAAAACTCAACCATGGCGGCCGGGGTGGGTTGATATTTGTCTCAAATTATCTTTTTAATCAAAACATTTTATAAGTAGTGATGAATAGAAAATTTCAGTCTTATTCGTTGTCGATGTTATATACTTTTATTTTTTCTAGGTACTTTACACTTACCCGCAAAACTTCCGTGCTTTTAAGGCGTTGATCGCCGCACAGTATTCCGGAACCGATTTAAAAGTTGCACCCGGTTTTGTATTCGGTGAGACCAATAAGTCTGAGGATTTCCTGAAAAAATTTCCAGCAGGCAAAGTGAGTGTACTCCCAAATAGGTTGTTAAGTGTCAGCGTTTTCTGGCCAGATGTTTTGACGGTGACGTGTAATACTTGTCCATTATTTTAGGTGCCGGCTTACGAAAGTTCTGATGGGAAAGTTCTTCTTACGGAAAGCAATGCCATCGCTTATTATGGTAAGTTGAAGAATTCTTTTATATTTAAAATTAAGTCAATGACTATCAAAAATAATTTTTTATTTGCTATAAATAGATGCCCTTTTAACTGTTAATAGAAGAAATCTATTATACTGATTTCTAATTTCGTAGAAATCTAATTTTTTGATTTAGGATACTTAGTAGAGTACAATTACGAGTAGTAGAGTACTAGTGAAAATTTTTAAAATAGTACATAACAGAATAGAATAAATTTTTATTTAATATAGATTACTTACATGAGATTCTTATTGAAAATAATTTTTAATTTTACCACTGGTTCATATTTTTAATGAAGAAAACATATTTTAATTATTAGAGTATACTTTTTTGTGATTATTACTGATGAAATATGCTCGACAATTTTAATTTAATGAGTCATTAGTCAGAAATTTATGTACTACATTTATATGTTGTATGGAATTGTATTTGAATACTTTAGCCAATTGAATAAACTGAATGTCCCACATTTCTGGCACTTTATAGATCCTGTGTTTATTTGGAACTTATAACATAAAAGAATGTGCCAACTAGGTTGTAAAAGACGACTACTGTTATATATGCTAGCCACATATTACTTTTTTCACTATTTTCCATCTGTATGCATTTTTTTGGCCAAACATGGTCAGAGGGGTCTAACCCCTAAGGGTTTACAGGCATGGCATTAAGTATGTACACATAATATAAAAATTCAAGCTTATCGTAAATATAATGAGAAATATGTGTATGACATTCTATTGTAATTGTTTACAGTTGCAAATGAGGCCCTCCGTGGTGAAGACCTTGAAACGCGGGCACGCATATGGCAGTGGGCTTCATGGGCAGACAGTGAACTGTTACCTGCTTCCTGTGCCTGGGTCTTCCCCTATTTAGGCATCATGCAGTTCAACAAAGTGGTATAGTACAACCTAATAATTCAATCAGCACCTATAACTGACATTAAGTTGTTTGATGACTTAGTCAAGGTGCAATGAAAACTAAAAAAGAAATAGAGTGCCACAAATTAAACATATTATGTATGAGTTTATTTTGTGAGTAGTACATATTAATTGATTCATGAAATTTGAAACGACCAATGGTAGAATGTGATTACAGTGATACTTTTGCATATAGAATGGATGTGTACAAGTGAAGTTGAACTAAAATTATATGAATGAGAGGGTGTGATAACCACACTATTTTATATTGATTCTTATTTGTGCAAGTTATAAACAAATATTTTCAAATTATTCTATATTATTTATTGGTGCATCTGTTAGTAGATTATGTAACCTTTGAATGACTTTACCAATTAAGGTCATATTCACAGAATATATTTGTTTTGTCCAGACAATTGTTCATAGCTTTGCTAGGATCATATGCGTGGTGCAACCTACCCACTCTGACAGGACAATCTCTCAGAGGCCAGCTAATATATTATAAATTAAACATCATATTAAGTTTTATGTGACCTTGATCTTCATGTTACATAAACATAATTTAATCAGTCTGGAGTCTCCAATTATTGTGTAATAAATCTGTCTTAAAAGTAATTGTGTTTTAATATTTCATCTTTTGTTACTTTTATTTTATCCAGATAATCATAATAATAATATATATTATGTTGATTTGACAGAATGTAGAGCGTGCGAAGAGTGATCTTTTGGCGGCACTTCGGATACTAGATGAGCACTTGCTTACACATACCTTCCTTGTCACCGAGCGTGTCACACTTGCCGACATTATTGTCTTCTCATCATTGCTACATGCTTTCCAGGTAATTAAGCATAAAATATTTTATATTTACAGAAACAATACATTGTCATATTACAATTAGGTACCTATGTCCTTGGAATATGATTTTCGGTGATATAAAATATCTTATTTACTTAACATTAATTAATTTATCCTATGAAATACCTAATCATATCATATAAATGTATAAATCATATACAGTGGATTTCGGGTATAACAAGGATGAAGGGACCACTCTATTTTCGTCGTTATATCCGGAAGTCATTACAGGCAAAGTTGCTACTCAGAATATCACTTTGTAACTGAACCATAAATTTAACTCCGAAACGTACACACTTCCCTACCTACTTAGCTGATATCTATAAACAAAAGGTAAAGGTCTCCACACTTGCTGACCATGTGTATGTATGTAAACACAAGATAAAAAATGTTTGTGAAAGAAAGAGATCTTTGCGTCTTTGGCGGCCGACGCCGGTCACAATATCTGCATGGGATTTCTAGGAATTTGTTACAATTATTTCATTAAAAACAGTTGCTACACCCGAACTCGGCATTACATCCAAAGTCGCTATAGCCACATGAATTTTGTACTAAAATATGCTTTAAATTGAAGGGACTTGGATTTAACGTAGTTATAGGCAAATGGTCACTACAACCAAGGTCGTAATAAATGAAATCCACTGTACGTATAAAATAGATGATAAAATTATTTTTGAGACCTACATGACTTAAGACAAAAAAGAAACAGTATCCTCAAAGCAGCAGTAATTATGAAGTGCAAACAATGTAATATTATGTTGCTATAAGTACACAAACACAGGCATCCAGTATAGTGCATAATATGTAAAGAGACTGGGAAAATCCCTGTTAAACAAATGCTTTTTGGTTCTACTGTGGTTATCCTTATTTATAAGTCTATCATGCAGTTAAATGGTCGCGTCTTGTCTGTATGGACTTAGAATCTTGAATATAACAAATATATATTTCCCACTAAGAATGGGTAGCTGTATCTAAGGTGGGAATCATTATAGTGTAATCGGCAGTTCACCTACTAAGTGTGATAGTCATGGCAAATCCTACAGTGGAACTCTCTTGACCAGTAAAGCACTATTTCAAGCTAATGCAGACGAAGGATCTAAGCTGAACTTGTTGTGGCTCAGTATTTGGGTTCTATTACTTAAAGCTCTATTATGTAATCACCAAATATACTATACTATACTTTATATGTGGATAAGCCATGCTGCAGGTTGTAGCACAAATGGTTCGGCTCGAGCAGGCATAATAGTAGAAGCCTTATTTATGTAATAATGGTATATATATCATTATTTATATATTTAAACTTAAACGTTTTACGTGGTAGAGCCATGCTGCAGCTATATTAATAGTATAGATGTAGTGCGAATGGGTCGGCTCGACCGGGGAAGGACCATTCTCTCACAGAATACCAGCGTAAAATAGCAGCTTAATGCTACTGTGTTTCGTATGGTGAGTGTAGAGAGCCGGAAACTCTTTTTACTGGAAATGAAGTAATCCATCTTAGTCCTCAGGGGTCGTCATCTGCATTTTTATTCTTAATCGAGGATAGATGTAGATGTCTATGTACTGTACCAATTACTATCAGGTGGACTGTGTGCCTGTTTGTTACCCTTACTCTAGAAAACTATCAATCCATCAGCTACACTAACATATTTATATGCAATGGCAGCATGTGCTAGAGCCAAGTATGCGGTCTGATCTGGTGAACGTGTCCCGCTGGTTCTCGACGCTGGCGCACCAGCCGAAGGTGGCTGCGGTCGTTGGAGAGCTAACACTCTGCTCTGCAGCTCCGGTCTACGACCCCAAGAAGTACCAGGAGCTCACACATGCTAAGAAGGTATAATATTGACTCACTCTTATTACTCTAGTAAGCAACTATTTCACCAGTGTTCTTTGCAATCATTCATATCTGAAAAAATCCTCTTACTCTCCCTTTCTTCATCATAGTTGCAGTATTTTTTTAAAGGTTACGCCCCATACTAGCATTTTCTCCTGTATCATGGATGGTGACGGTGAAAGCTGGTTACATGCATAAACTGCACTCTCGATCTCGACTCGCGACATTCCAATGCTGCAACCAAATGCTTTTAGCCACTGTGCTTATTTGTTTAGAGCCCTCAAGTAATTGTGTGATATTATATTATTTCAATTGAATAAGAAACAATGTTTTCTTTATCTGAAACCATATCTTTTCTTGAGAGATCTGTTATTTGAAATGCCAAGTCAGGTTTTTATAAGAAATTTAAATAAAATATTTTCAATCTTCATAAGAAACGGACTAAATAAACACATGAGAAGGCGCACGATCGAACCTTCTCGTTTTCAAAAAATCGCATGGAATAAAGGTGTTTGGCACACCAAAATGTTTGCACTTTTGAGGAAGTCAGAAGTCCTATTCCTATAAATCGAGATGAGCTTAAAACATAACTTCTTAAAGACTTCTTCAAACATCTATGCTTTTATGAGTAGTTAAAGGCGGCTACTTAAGGGGGATCCTCCGATAGCTGCGCCATACATTTTTTTTTGACATATACATTAAACACAGACACTATTTGTTTAAAACTAATCATTTTATCACTTTTCTACACTGAAATGTGCTCGCGATTGACCTTATTAGGAAATAACTTACAGTATTTATTAAGAAAAACAATAGTGAAATTTAGGAAAATTTTGACACTTTAGTAGTGTGAATGAATTTTGACAACTTGACAAACAAAAGCGCCAAAGGCATAGTTTAAACATTGGTACGCTAGATGGCGTGCAGAAGATATTATAATTATTATAAATCAATATCTTATATACAAAATTGATTTATTTCCTTTCCTATCGTTCATTAAAAAAAAAAACAATGAAATAAAACAAAACTAACGACCTTTGACGGCAATGTATACAATTTTATTTCTGTTGCTTGGCAAGCATTATTCGTGCGACGATGCCGTCCTCCCTAACCTGCGGCGTTGCCAAACTTCTTTTGCTCATTTGACTGTAATGCCTCCTCTACACTACTCGCGAAGTAGATCGAAGTTGGACGAGGCGAATAGTGTAGAAAGGTACTTCGATTCGCTTCGTGCAACCTCGCTTCGCCTCGGGCAACTTCCGCTCGCTGTCGGTTTTTTTGCGTCAGAGTCAAAGGATTTCGGGAAGTACCCCGAAGTTACACGAAGCGTGAGACTACACTACTCGGTGTACACCAGTTATGGATATTTTTTTTTATATATAAATATTAAATATGTAGATTTCTACATAATTATTTATTTAGTTAACGCATTGACGTCGTACTGTTCACACAATAAGGTACATATAGCAGCTGCCTCTTGAACATTATTCATGTTAAGGGTCCGGGAGACTCAAGACGACTGAGCTCTTCGCGAAGTAGCACGAGTGTGTAGTCACGATCTTCGGCCTGCGATCGACTTTGACGAGTTCGCGAGTAGTGTAGAGGAGGCATAATAAAATACAAAAACATTTTGAATTCCAGATTCTCACGCGATAGGATTTGCGCCCGTAATTTCTTGCGTGTTATATATTTTTGTTTTACTTTCATTAATTCAATTTGCATTATTTCTATTACGTATTTGATTCCAATAGAATAGAATATATTTTAATTTATTGTAGGTATAGTAATCAATTATTCAAAATACGCAATTTTATTTTAGTTGGTATTAAAAACAGTAAGTTTGCATTTGATTTCAAATCTCGTCTCAATACTAATTAATTACCTACGTCATATGTGTCGGTGTTGTTGTTACAAAACCACAAAGGCATCGTTTCGTACATATTTTAATTTGTTAGAGTATGTTTTTGGTCAACAATAAATAAAATTATAAATCGATAAGCCACCAAAGTAGTCACAAAATTAATTTTGCAAACATTTGCAAAATATAGATAAAATATCTATTACGCATTTTGCAAACAGTTCCAGACAGACACACATTATTATTAGTTTGTTTTATTTTGTTGTAGTACCAAGCTCAAGGTCGCATCATATCGTTTGTTACGGACCTGGATTTCTTTAGTTGATTGGTCCTTGGATAACAGAAGAAAATAATGGTTATGTCATCATATCATTACAGCCTTTCATGGTTATGTATTTATTATTCATTTTGTTTTATTATGTTTATTAGATAATGATTTCTTATATTTACGCGAACACTACACATTGAATAAAACTGTTTTTTACGGATTTTATCGCGTTTATTTTACTATTTTTATTCCCGACGTTATGAGTGCTTTACAGCGATCCATGGTCACGGGGGGGGGGGGGGGGGTTCGATTTACGCAGAATGAACTTACAGTATCTTGAAGTCTTGCAGTGGTATGCTTGGGTTTGGATTTAATTTTTGTTTATTATAGGATCCCAAGCAGATGGCAGCACCCATCCATCTTCCCCATTGAAATTAGGATGTTTTTTAATTTCAATAGCCTCGCATATCATCCTTGGTCGAAATCGGTGTTCTTTTGCGTGGATTTGTGGTCTATCAAATCTGATGTAATGGCGGGGACAATCTTGAACATGTTCACAGACTGCAGACTTCCCAGAGCGTCGGTGCTTCATGTCAGCTATATGTTCTTTCACGCAGGTTTATCTTTTTGGTATGCTACCATTCTGCATTAACCGTTCTTTGTCCCTCAAGAGGAATAGTCGTAACATGACTGGTTTTGGAGACAAACGTGGCCACCATTTTTTTTGCAACACTCCGTGAACGAACAATTTTTGTTGGCTTTAACTCATTTTCGAACACCCAAACTCGTGACTGGTTTTTTGTTTCGGGTTCGTACGCGTATATCCAGGATTCGTCACCTGATACGATGATGTATACAGCATTTGAGGATCCTGCGTGGAATCTTTCGAGAGTTCTGACGCACCAAGTATCGCGAGCCGCTTTTTGCTCTTCGCGAATGCGGTATCCATCGGGAAAAAACTTTTTTACACCTAATTGTTCATGCAAGATTATTTGTATTTGACTCATGCCAATGTCCAAAGTTGCCTGAATTTCGCGGTATGTCACATGTCGATCTTCCTCAATCAGCTTACGCACTGCATCAACGTTTTCTTGGGTGACTGCAGTTTTTAGACGACCTTGACGGGGATCGTCACTGAGCTTGACACGTCCTCGTTGAAATTCAGCAAACCAGCGATAAATTGTGGTTTTGGATGGGGCTTCATCACCAAATGCAGAAATCATCCGGTCAACACACTGTTTTTGTGTTAAACCACTTCGAAAGTCATAATAAATCATCGCTCTTGAATTTTCTCGAGTCAATTCTTATCACTAAACAAATTTGACAAAACCTTGTGACAAGACCGAGAATCTTTTTTTAAATAAATAAATGGTATTCGATTTTTAAAACCAAGGAGTTTTCAATGAAAAAGATTTTAATATGACAGGAACAGTGGAAATATTCCATTCCCGATACTTTTAGTGCAGCCTATGTAAATACATCATAATGTAGAAATTCTTATAATTTATAAAATAATAAATTATTTCTTTCATTAATCAGTATATTTTACTGTAAGCAGGACAGTTGCAAGAAAGACAAGAAGGCAGAGAAGAAGGAACAGCAATCTAAGAAGAAGGAAGAAGCTCCCCCGGCCGAAGAGGTTGAGGTTGAGGAGAAACCCAAAGAGTCGAAAGATCCCTTCGACTTACTCCCTAAAGGGTATGTATTCGTTGCTATTGCATGAATTCTTATACAGTAAGCTTTGTGTTGTTAATGCAAAATCTATTCCTTTGGATAACACTAGTTGTTGCATTTTCCATGGATTATTTTGACAGATCTTTCTGATAACAGCAATAAGCAATAAAAATCTGCGGTTGCCGCCAACCCGCTCGCCAAAGATGGCAACTATGGCAATATAGGCTTCCTTGAGCTCGAACGAGCTCAGCGCAGCCTCATAAAGGTTATGTTTTTCAAAGAGCGAAGATTCTCGACTGAGAAACTATACCAAAGTAGTCGACTCCTTTCAGTTAGGAAACTATATATATTACAAATCATCCTCAAAAAGCATAAAACTATTATATATGATCCAGTTAAGGCTACAAAAAGAAGGCAGATAATAATAGATATCCCGAAATCAAACACTACTTTTGCAACCATGCAGTATATTGCTCGTTCGGCGTATCTTTTTAAAAGTATTAATAAATACCTAAATATATATGGTAAAACATACCTTGAATGTAAAAGTCTTCTGCAAAATGGTTAGAAACGAAAAACTATGAGCAAACAGAAACTTTACTAGACAAAGTAAAATAGAATATCCACATTATAGTAGTGTGTATTTCATTCATATGGCTAGTGCACTTTCACAAACACACACACACACACACACATAAATCTTTTTTCTTTTCTTTTTACTTAAATCTTTTTATATATGAACTGTAAAGTTTTAATTTTATTGTAGTACTGCTTTAAAACTATTAGCTTCATGATAATTATGAACTTAAGAAAGAGCGGTGCCCCCTGTCACATGCTCCATAGCTTAAAAGGGGACTCCGGTCACCATTTAGTTTAAATTGTATCGTTTTGAGCAATAAAAATTATTATTATTTTGGGTTATCTTTAAAGTTTTCTCATCTGGTTGGGCAGTATAAATATATAATTGTAAATGAAAATTGTAAACATACATAAATATCAATAAAATAAAATAAATACATAAAAAATACATAAATATATAAAAACCCAACCAGATGTAAGCCCTCGGCAGGGGAGACCAGACGGCCGATGGTTAGGGGGAAAGGGAAAGAAACCGGCGGACGATGCGGGCGGTATCGAGGAGCACCGCCTTCTGCATTTGAGCCTGGAGCGGTCCGTCACGGAGTCCCAGTCGCGTCAGATGACCCGAGAGGCTGACTGGGATTAGCCCGTTCGCAGAAACGACCACAGGAATAATTTCAGTCGGCCAGACCACCCCACATGTCGGTCACCTCGTGAGCCAGGTCCAGATATTTGGTCAGCTTATCTGTTTCGGCTTTCACGAGGTTCTCGTCATAAGGAATGGTAATGTCGACCAAAAATTATTATTATTATTATTATACCCCCCATAAGCGACGACACAAATAAACTGCCCCCAGTCCCTGGCGGCCTCGCTATTCCTAGCTACGGTGGCGACCATGGTAACGGCGGGCCAAGGGGTGCTAAAAATCTCCGGTGGAGGTTCGGTTGCCACCTACGACGACTCGACCTGGACACATATAACGCACGCATCCTGAGGACTGACGAGAAGATCCTGGAGCTGGAAGAAGAGATAGACAAGTTGCGCTGGAATATTATAGGATTATCCGAGGTCCAAAGAGAGAGAGGTTGAGGACACGGTAATCCTCGATTCCGGCAACTTGCTCTATCACCGGGAGGGCGACCATCTGTCCCAAGGAGGTGTCGGATTTATCGTCCTCAAGTCTGTTGTTAACAACGTAAAGATTGAGAGTGTGTCGACGAGGGTTGCGTACCTCATACTCAGAATCACCAAACGGTACTCGCTGAAGGTCATGCAGGTTTACGCACCAACCTCGTCACATCCCGATGAGGAGGTGGAGGAAATGTATGAGGATATTTCTAGAGCCATGCATTCCTCCAATACCCACTATACGGTGTTAATGGGAGACTTCAATGCAAAACTAGGCACAAGAGAGAATGGTAAGCTGAAAGTAGGGAAATTTGGAATAGGTCAACGGAACCCAAGGGGCCAGCAGCTGGCCGACTTTATGAAGAAAGAATATGAACTTTTTCTTCGAAAAGCAGACCCACAGAAAGTGGACCTGGTCCGAGCTCCGACGGTTTAACAAAAAATGAGATTGACTTCATTATGACGATCAGACGACAACTGTTCAGTGATGTTTCAGTGATTGCGAGGTTGAAAACTGGCAGCGATCACTGAATGGTGAGAGGCACACTGACCTAAACGTTAAATAGAAGTCACGTCTAATGAAGTCAACACTCCGTCCCCCTCGTGCTCTAATGCAAAGCCCCGAAAACTTTCAGCTCGAGTTACAAAACTGTTTTCAGTGCTTAGAAGATTGCAATGCAGGGGACGATATGAATTACAAGTTCGTGGAAACTGTCCATGCGGTCGGAGCTAAGTTTTGCAAGACCCTCCGCAGAAGAACACAAAACTGTCCGATCACACTCTTAATCTCATGGCTGATAGATGAGAGTGACAGCATACGGGCAACTGAACCGACAGATCTCGACATGCATGCGGCGGGACTTGCGCAACGTCAATACAGCTAGTATTGAAGAAGCGATCGAGCGGAACAATGGCTTCAAAGTCTTTGCCAGAGATCTATCTGCCAGAAAGAGCCAACTGCCGAAGCTGAAGACCGAGTGTGGCAGCGTCGTTACCGGGACACCTGAGATTTTGAGTGAGATTGAGAGGTTCTATGGGCATCTGTACACATCATCGTTGGAGCCACACGCAAGTGTGAGTAACGATCCAAGAGCGAGTCTTATCCGACATTATTCCGATGATATCCCGGACGTCAGTGTGAGCGAGATTAGAATGGCTCTCCAACACCTTAATAACGGCAAGTCCCCGGGTGAGGATGGAATTACAGCGGAGCTTCTGAAAGCGGGTGGAAAACCGGTACTTATAGTCCTTCAGAAGCTCTTTAATTCCGTCCTCCATGGTGGCACTACTCCGGTGGCGTGAAGCAGAAGCGCGGTGGTCTTATTCTTCAAGAAACGTGACAACGCTCTCTTGAAGAACTACAGACCGATTTCCCTTCTGAGCCGCGTCTACGTGCTGTTTTCGAGAGTCATTACGAATCGTCTCGCACGCAGACTCGACGACTTTCAGCTTCCCGAACAAGCCGGTTTCCGAAAAGGCTTTAGCACCATAAACCACATACATACCCTTCGGCAAATTGTACAGAAGTCAGAGGAGTACAATTTGCCACTATGTCTGGCGTATGTGGATAATGAGAAAGCCTTTGATTTCGTCGAAATTTGGGCAGTGCTGCAGTCCCTTCAGCGGTACTAAGTTGACAGTCGGTATATCGAAGTGCTGAAGTGCTTGTACAGTAGGGCTACGATGGCTATCTGAGTACAGAACCAGAGTAGGAAACCTATACAACTGCAGAGAGGTGTAAAACAGGGTGACGTAATATCTCCGAAACTCTCCACCGCTGCATTGGAAGACGTTTTCAAGCTACTTCCCTGGAAAGGATACGGCATTAACGTCAATGGCGAGTACATAACTTACCTTCGATTTGCCGACCATATAGTCCTTATGACAGAATCGCTGGAAGACCTAAGCACTAACGGATAGGTCTTAGATGAACATGGACAAAAAAATTATGTCTAACGTCCATGTCACACCTATGACGGTAGTTGTTGGGAGCACTAAGCTCGTAGTTGTTGACGAATATGTTTTTTACCTGGGACAAATTGTTCGACTAGTTAAGTCAACTTCGCGAGAGGTCAATCGACGAATTCAACTCTGCTGGGCAGCGTTCGGGAGATTACGACACATCTTCTCGTCAGGCATAGTTCAAAACCTCAAAACTAGATCGTATAAACAGTGTGTGTTGCCAGTGAAGACCTATGGATCTGAGACGTGGTCCTCCTTCACTGCTGGCCGTATGAGGAAGCTCAAAGTCGCTCAGCGAGCTATGGAGAGAGCTATGCTCGGTGTTTCTCTGCGTGATAGACTTAAAAACGAGGATATCCGTAGTAAAACCAGAGTAACCGACATAGCCCAAAGGATTAGTAAGCTGAAGTGGCAATGGGCTAGCCATATAACTCGAAGAACCGACAATCGATGGGGAAGAAAGGTTCTCGATTGGCAGGCTCGTACCGGCAAGCGAAGTGTTGGGCGTCCCCGCACTTGATGGAGTGATGACCTGGTAAGACATGCAGGAAGTCAATGGATGCAGGTGGCTTGGGACCGGGCATAGTGACATTCCTTGGGGGAGGCCTATGTTCAGCAGTGGATTTGTGAAGGGCTGTAATGATGATAATTATCATTTCGACAGATTATAGACCACATTTAATATATAATCGCATTTGTGGTGAACGATTTAATCCATTCTGGCATTGACACTGATGTTTCACATTAAATTTGGTCATTCTTTTTGATACTATATGTTTGTTTTTGTATGCATTAGTTTAGTTTACGACGGGCTGTTTTTCGCAATTCCACGTCTGTGCGCGTATTTTGCGTGTGGACAGGAATAATGTGATTATTCGAGCCATGAGATCTTCCCGAAGAAGCTCAACAGTCCCTTGATGTTGCATGCAACTTCGGGGAGTGATCCCGGCGTGCCGAGATGTTTAGCCCTGTACGTAGCGCCCCCCGGACATTTCAGTAGCACGTGGGCCGCCGTTTCTTCCTCCCCCATACATGCCCTGCACAGGGGACTATCTGTAACACCTATAGTAAATAAATGTTTGTTAAAGGTGCCGTGTCCTGTTACTTGTTACTATCCTGATCTGCGGCTTGTTCAGTCTCATTGAAACTGGTTAAGCGACTGTTTATTTCAGGCAGGGCCTCCATAGCTTGTCTACAGTCTACTAGATTTTTCCAAAGCTAAGCGTGTTGATTAGTGAAGTGTCTATGTACCAGTGAACGAACATTACCAAAGGGGATTGGTATGATTGGTTCCGGCCCTATAGTGGCCAGAGCCGATCCCCTTCTGGCCAGTTCGTCTGCTGCATCGTTGCCTCTGGATCCACTGTGTCCCTATCTCCATTGCAGAGTCACATTGTTGTTTTTACATACCTCATTTAATCGTTGATGGCATTCATATATTAGTCCCGAGTTCACCACATTGCAACTCAGAGCTTGTAGTACCGCCCTGCTGTCGGTCAGTATTCTGATGGGGAAGTCATTAACCTTCCTAGCATCTATTGCTATGGCCGCTTGAATGATACCCATACATTCCGCCTGAAAGACCGTGTTATAGGTACCCAGCGGTGTGCATTTGTGAATATTGAGGTCTTCAGAGAAAGCTCCAGAACCTACACCTTCATTTGTTTTAGAAAAATCGGTGAAAACTCTAAGTTCTTTTGGTCTTAATCCTTCACACACCTTGTTTAGGAATCTTATCGTATTTGGCTTGTAGGATAGGAATTTATGAGTGAATTCTATCAATTATGCCTGTATGAGGGACACTATTCTTACTCCAATGATTTAGGGTCTTGAGTCTGATAGCAGCTAAAGTCGCTTCTTGTTGTATATGTAGATGAAGCGGAGTTAGCTCCAGCATCGCTTCTAAGGCTGCCGTTGGCGTAGTTCTTATGCAGCCTGTGGCAGCCATACATGCCAGTCTCTGGTAGCGCTGAAGCTTCTTAATTGTGGTGGCTTCATTTGTCTTGGTCCACCATACCAGAGCGCCGTATGTGATCATGGGCCGAATTACAGTATTGTAAAGCCACAGTATGATTTTTGGCGTCAGTCCCCATCTTTTGCCAATCATGTTTCTGCATTGCCAGAAAGTTATACTAGCTTTGTTGATTTTGTTTTCTATGTGTTTATTCCAGTTAAGTTTGCTGGCCAAGGTAAGACCTAAATATTTTACCTCAGAAGATAACTGGAGTTTTGTGCTGAAAAGACTTGGAAGATGATAGTTATTCAGCATTCGTTTTTGTGTGAACATTACTAAAACCGTTTTATTTGGATTGACGGTTAAGTCGTATTCCCTGCACCACCATCTCTACACCATACGGAGAGCCGTTTGGGTCAGGTCGCACACTATGCTTGCTGTCATCAGCATAACCTACTGTATAGAAGTGATTGGCATTTAATTTGCTGATGATTTCATTAATGACCATATATTCCAAAGGAGAGGTGAGAGAACCCCACCCTGCGGGCAGCCTTTCTTAATTTGGATTGGTTGAGATTCACCAGCAATCTTTATTATTCATGTACTGAGCATGTAAACTATCCAGTCGATCAGTGCCGGTTCAACTTTATGTCTACTGAGTGCACCTTTTATGCTGGAGAAGTTAGTTCTGTCAAAAGCACCTATATCTATGAAGGAACCTAGACATATTTCTTTGTTTTGGATGGCCTCTTCAATCTTTGTAATTACCTGATGAAGTGCCGATTTTGTTGCTTTGCCTAGACTGTAGGCGTGTTGCTTGTCGTGTAGTGGTAAGTTCATTAGCGCCGACACCCTTAATTCCCTTTCACACATCCTCTCCATCGTCTTTAGGCGAAAGGATGTGAGGCTAATGGGCCTGTAGGATTTAGGGTCAGTGTAGTCGTTCTTACCTGGTTTGGGTATGAATGTGACTTTCACTTCCCTCCATCCCCTAGGAACATATTTAAGAGCCAGACAGGCTCTCATTATGGCAACAAGTCTGACTATTAGGGCTTTACCCCCCCACTGTAGGAGACCCGGGAAAATGCCGTCAGGTCCTGCCGCCTTATAGGGAAGGAAACTGTGAATGGCTCAATGGATTTTGTCCATCGTTACCACTCCCTGTGCTAAATTCCAGTCTTCTGCTGTTGGTGTCAGTATGTCGTCATGCCGGTTTGCCTCCTGGGTTACGCAGTAACGTGGGAAGTGCGTTTCAATTAGGATGCGTTGGGCTTCATCCGGCGATGTTGAGTAGCTACCGTCGGGTTTCTTTAGAGACATGGATCCCGACGTGTTCTGTTTAGCTAGAATATTCCTTATCCTATTTGCTTGTTCGCAGGTTTCTCTGTTGCCACCCAGTAGTCGAGCGTCGATACTTGATACATTTTTTGTATTCAGACTTAGCTTTCTTATATAGTAGCCAGTCTTCATTCATTGAGGTATTCATGGCCCTATTTAGGGCTTTTCTTACCTTCTTACGTTTCCTATCGAGTTCTTTACCCCACCACGGTTGCTTTACCTCGGCATGCCTTGGTGGAGTGATTTCTGGACATGATTCATGGTAGCTATCTATCATGGCCTAAGTAACAGCTGCTACCTGTTCTTCTAGGAGCGACTGATCTGCTATAGTATTTATCCCCTCAAAACCCGCGAGCGAAGACGTCAGCCTATTTAGGTATTTTGTTATATCCGTCTTGCGGGGATTTCTCCATGGTGGTGTAGAGGGGATATCGACCTGTAGTGCGAAGCAGATCCATCTATGGTCTGAGCATATGAGGCCTCGTTCGACACATGCCATCCCGTAATTAGTTTGGCTGCTCCTTCTGTTGCAAGTGTGAGGTCGATTATAGTGCGACAGCGTTTGTTTATGAAAGTAGGTTCAGAACCTATGTTTAAAATGGTTACGTTAGTGCTAAATAAATATTCAACTAAAACCTTACCTCGTTCATTTGGTTTTTCCATTCCTCAAAGGGGATGATGTGTGTTGGAGTCCGTCCCGATCACAACCTCTAGTCTGGTCCTCTCGCAGAAGTTCACCAGCCTGCCGAGGTCATGAGGGGGAGGAGTGTCTTCCTCCGGCATTTAGACCGAGGCGACGACTAATCTTCTCTCCTGTGTGTATTGTATTGCCACGGCATACATGTCTCTAGAACATAAATCTGTTAATGGTTGTGCACAGATATCTTTAGTAGTGTAAATACACGCTCTAGACTTGTCGTGTTCAGAGCTGTAGAATACCTTTTAGGTTGTTTAGGCCTTTAATTTTACCAGCCCCAACCCACGTCTCCTGGATTAAGGCTATGGCAGTCCTTTGAACCTCCAACCACTTGCGTAATTGAGCCGACGCAGTTTCGCTGTGGTGGAGGTTGGCCTGCACTAGGCTAGTTTTGTACGCATTATATTTATTACTTTCCCATTTATTTAACATTTGGATGCAAACACTGAATGAGATTGTTACGGGTGGCGAGACCCACCAAGTTGTCTGCATCAGCAGAATATTCTGATTGTATACCACAGGCATATGCTGAGCGGACAAACGGTTTGATATTATTTTCTAATTAAATATGTTTTCATTAACAATGCATTTTATTATAATATTATATTGTGATATTTAATAATTAAGATAAATAAAGAGAAAACCAGACACATTTACTCTTACACCTGTCATATTACTATATATAGAGGGTTATTTTGCAATAACTGGCCAAATTTGCAAAGAAGTAATATAGCCAAAAGAAAAAATCTCAATTCTGTCCTTTTTATTTTTTAAATTCGTATTTAAATTGTGTAGTAATTTCAAATAATAGTAGAAGCCTTATTTATGTAATAATGGTATATATATCATTATTTATATATTTAAACTTAAACGTTTTACGTGGTAGAGCCATGCTGCAGCTATATTAATAGTATAGATGTAGTGCGAATGGGTCGGCTCGACCGGGGAAGGACCACGCTCTCACAGAATACCAGCGTAAAATAGCAGCTTAATGCTGCTGTGTTTCGTATGGTGAGTGTAGAGAACTGGAGACCCTTTTTACTGGAAACGAGGGATTCCATCTTAGTCCTCACGGGTGACACGCATCTGCATTTTGATTCGTATTCGAGGATAGATGTAGATGTCTATGGGTCACAGCAACTACTTACCATCAGATGGACTGTGTGCTTGTTTGTCAACCTAATTCTATATAAAAAAAAATTTGGATACTCTAAAAATAATACACTTTTATATTAGAAACTTGGATTATGACAATTATGTTTTGGTTATTGATTATTTTTAATTTATTCCAGAACATTTAACATGGATGACTTCAAGCGCTGCTACTCTAATGAAGATGAGGCGAAGTCCATCCCCTACTTCTGGGAGAAGTTCGACCCTGAGAATTACAGCATCTGGTATGCTGAGTACAAGTACCCTGAAGAGCTTTCAAAGGTCTTCATGAGCTGTAATCTGATCACTGGTGAGTTATGTTTATAACATTAAATTTGGTTAATGAGTCTTTAATAAACTTTTTAACCTTCCTCCTTCAATTATTAGGTGCTCCTGAACAAGTTTCGGTTAGCCAGTCTTTTTTCTATAGAATAAGGGTGATAAATGAGCACACAATCCACTTGATGGTAAGTGATTTCTCTGGCCCATAGGCATTTACATCTATCCTCGTTTGCGAATCAAAATGCAGATGCGTTGTCAGCCGTGAGGACTAAAATGGAATTTCCCATTTCTAGTAAAAAGGGTCTCTGGTTGTCTACATCTGCCATATGCTGCTGTTTTACGCTGGTATTCTGTGAGAGCGTGGTCTTTCCCCGGTCAAGCCGACTCATTCGTGCTATAGCTATACTATTAATATAGCTGCAGCATGGCTTTACCACATTTTTTTTTTATAGGAAAAGGGTGACAAACGAGCACACAGTCCACCTGATGGTAAGTGGTTGTTGCGGCCCATAGACATCTACATCTATCGTCTATTACGAATCAAAATGTAGATGCGTTGTCACCCGTGGGGACTAAGATGGAATGCCTCATTTCCAGTAAAAAGGGCCTCCGGCCACCTGCACTCACCAAGCGAAACGCAGAGGTAAATCTCTACTTCACGCTGGTGTTCTGTGAGGTCGTGGTACCACCCCGGTTTGAGCCGGCCCATCCGTTCGACAGCAAAAGCTGCCGCGTGGCTCTACCACTGTTATATTCTATATTAAAGGAGATTGACCATGTGCGCGGGACAGGATTATAGTGTCCAAATAAGTGTATGTGCGAGCATAAGTGCACTCTATTCCCTTATTCTCATAGTCCAAGGGAATGGCTGTCCAACACGTCCTTAAAAAGATCAGGCACAGGACTAAGCGTTTTACGTGTTTTCCGAGACACGCGGGCATAGTATAAAGAGAGGCCAAGTAGGTTATCTGCGGCCTAATCCGTGATATAATTGCCTACTGTCTCAGGGTTGCCACTGTCACCAAATCATTAGTTTAAAACCCGGCCCTTGCCAAAGATAATACATCTCTGTATAACTAATGCCATCAAAAACATAACTTGTAAAAAAAGCCAAGTCTCGCAACTCAGTTTTTCTACCGTAAAAAGTTGTGAGATCCATGTAGTACCAAGTCGGTTAATTTATGCAGTCCATACATTGATACATAGATTGACTTGGCAATCGCATGAAAACACAACGTATCTCACAAGTAATACATATTATATCAAATAAGATTGTTTAGTGCGATTGCCAAGTCAATCTATGTATCAATGTATGGACTGCATAAATTAACCGACTTGGTACTACATGGATCTCACAACTTTTTACGGTAGAAAAACTGAGTTGCGAGACTTGGCTTCTTTTACAAGTTATGTTTTTGATGGCATCTCATTTCTTTTTGTAGATAGTTATATCTAGGTAGCTATTTACACCTATTATTCCATTATACATAATATATAGGTACAATGATTCATTCACTGCAAATGTAACTTTGTAATACCATATGTTTATATGGGATTACAAAGTTATTTATGCAGTTTATGTATCTCGAAAACTGGACCGAAATTGTAAAATATTTAAATTTTTCCTTGATTTATATATTAAACAATAACCATCTTCCAAATTTGAAGTTTGTATGTCTGCTAGAAGTGCCTCAGAGTTTTGATGATCGGTCAGTCAGTGAGTGACAAAATTAAGAAACTTTGACTAGTTATAATTGTTAAACTACTGGTTCAAATTTAATAAAATTTGAAATATACCGAGTTTATACGATGCCTACTTGTTAAGTAAAAATTCAAGCTTCTAGTTTTATCCATAACGAAGTTATAGCGTTTCGGAAATGGCTTGAACTGCTTCGAGAAAAGGATGGTACGGCCGTGCCGCTTTTTTGCTCGACTTGGCGGGGGCACTGCCGTGCCCCCAGATTCAGTGATCATTAGTCGATAAAGTTCAACAATGGTTTTCCTAACAAATACAGAAATGTATTAAGATTCAGAGCAGTATAATAAATATATATAATAATAAAAAAATTGAATAAAGCGACTAAAATGTTGTAAAAAAAAACATCGTACAATAACATAAAATTACTAACGCCTGCCTCTTAGACTGTAATCAATTTTTTGTTCTGTTGTTATTATTCTAACTTTGCTCTATTTATCTGATTCACAATTAGTCAATTACTTATTTTTAATTACGATTTTATAACCGTAAATAGGTACCTACTTAGTTACTATTCTTCCTCTGTCTGATAGACAACTAATACAACAAAAATAAGTGAGTAGGTATCTCATCGTCAAGTAAAAATTATATGCTATAATAAATGACTCGCTTACGTGACGCGCGAACCTCGTGCGGTGTTAGCCTCGACTGGCGCATTGAGAAATATTTCGAGATTGTGTTTAAGTGTGCGTGCGGCGCCTCATAGATACTATGGCGCACACATACAAGCCGCGCGCAGTGCGTTTGTATGAAGATAACGTACTTCCCATCTCTTTATACTATGACGCGGGTGAAACTATACCAACATCCTGACCTCCGGCTCCTACTGAGAATTTCTTGACAGAAAAACTTAAGTAACTAATTTTAGCCTAGTCTAAGATTCGAACCCGGGATCTTACGATCAGCAACCGTGTTCACAGCTACTAGACTGAGGGGGCAGTCTGCTTTAAGATTCTAGAAAGTAGTTAAATGCTGTGAAACGGCGGCAAAAGAGGATTCATTACCTCATATCGTTCTTTGTTTGTCATAAGAAGTAAAAGAGGAAAATAAAGCAGGAGTTGAGCAGCAGTATCTTTCTGATAACAAAACTTCATTCCAAGAGTGGCGATTGTAGCAAATATACTTCGTGGCAGAACCATGCTGCAGCTATAGTATGACTGTAGCAGGCAGGGGTTGGCTTGACCAGGGTATGATCACACTTTCACAGAGTACCAGCACAAAATAGCAACTTTATGCTGATGTGTTTCGTATGGTCTGTGTAGAGAACTGGAGAACCTTTTTACTGGAAATTAGGCATTACATCTTCGTCCTCAAGGGTGACAACTGACAACGCATCTGCATTTTAATTCGTAATCGAGGATACATTTAGCCCTCTATGGGCTACAGCATCCACTTACCATCACTGTGGACTGTGTGCTCGTTTGTAACTCGTAGTATACAAAAAATAGTCAACTTATGGGGAAAGCCAAGCTTACTAAGCGCTGCTAGATTACATGAAATTTTTATTTTGTACTTTTTTAATTTAATAATTTTGTAATTTAATTTTTGTTCCTAGCTGTTTGGATGGTAATGATGTGTTTGTTGTTGTGCAGGCATGTTCCAGCGACTGGATAAGATGCGCAAGCAGGCGTTCGCGTCGGTGTGCCTGTTCGGCTCCGACGACGACTCCAGCATCTCCGGCGTGTGGGTGTGGCGCGGACACGAGCTCGCCTTCGCGCTCTCGCCCGACTGGCAGGTACGCACCCACACACGCACACTCTCACACGCACATGCACACTCACACAAAAACACGCACACTCACACAAACACGTGCACGCACACACACAAACACGCGCACGCACACTCACACAAACACACACACTCACGTACACACAAATACGCTCACTCACACAAACACACGTACACTCACACAAACGCGCACGCACACTCACACAAACACGCGCACGCACACTCACACAAACACACACACTCACGCACACACAAATACGCACACTCACACAAACACACGCACACTCACACAAACGCGCACGCACACTCACACAAACACACACACTCACGCACACACAAATACGCACACTCACACAAACACACGCACACTCACACAAACGCGCACGCACACTCACACAAACACGCGCACGCACACTCACACAAACACGCGCACGCACACTCACACAAACACACACTCACGCACACACAAATACGCACACTCACACAAACACACGCACACTCACACAAACGCGCACGCACACTCACACAAACACGCGCACGCACACTCACACAAACACACACACTCACGCACACACAAATACGCACACTCACACAAACACGCGCACGCACACTCACACAAACACACGCACACTCACACAAACGCGCACGCACACTCACACAAACGCGCACGCACACTCACACAAACACACACACTCACGCACACACAAATACGCACACTCACACAAACACACGCACACTCACACAAACGCGCACGCACACTCACACAAACACGCGCACGCACACTCACACAAACACGCGCACGCACACTCACACAAACACACACACTCACGCACACACAAATACGCACACTCACACAAACACACGCACACTCACACAAACGCGCACGCACACTCACACAAACACGCGCACGCACACTCACACAAACACGCGCACGCACACTCACACAAACACACACACTCACGCACACACAAATACGCACACTCACACAAACACACGCACACTCACACAAACGCGCACGCACACTCACACAAACACACACACTCACGCACACACAAATACGCACACTCACACAAACACACGCACACTCACACAAACGCGCACGCACACTCACACAAACACGCGCACGCACACTCACACAAACACGCGCACGCACACTCACACAAACACACACACTCACGCACACACAAATACGCACACTCACACAAACACACGCACACTCACACAAACGCGCACGCACACTCACACAAACACGCGCACGCACACTCACACAAACACACACACTCACGCACACACAAATACGCACACTCACACAAACACACGCACACTCACACAAACGCGCACGCACACTCACACAAACACGCGCACGCACACTCACACAAACACGCGCACGCACACTCACACAAACACACACACTCACGCACACACAAATACGCACACTCACACAAACACACGCACACTCACACAAACGCGCACGCACACTCACACAAACACACACACTCACGCACACACAAATACGCACACTCACACAAACACACACTCACGCACACACAAACACGCACAATTATATATAAAAACGATACCAATTTATTATAGTCAACGGTCTAAATAATTATAAAAATCTAACCGGAATGGAGAAATCTGAAAAATAAGAGTTGTTTTGACGAACAGCAGTATGGAAGTCCTTGGTAGCTTGCTTTTACGTTGATACTAGCGCCATCTCATAAGCAATAAAATCATTACACAATTTTTACACATTTTGTTGCAAGAGATGGCTCCACTACCGGAATTAATATCATTTATTGTTTATTTTAACAAATAAAAAAATCAGTTTAATTTTTTTGTAAAAATTTTATTGTAAACTAGATGTTCCTCGCCACTTCGCCCGCGTGTTATTTAGGGTTTTAGTTTTTTTTGCGCGGAACCCTAATTATTTTTCTAAAATAAAAGTATCTTAACTTACTCCTTATGACATCAGCTATCCGCTAGTGAAAGTCCCGTCAAAATCGGTCCAGCCCTTTCAGAGATTAGCCGGAACAAACAAACAGACAGACGGACAGACCGACAGACAGACAAAAATTTTAATAATTGTGTTTTTGTTATAAGTATCGTATATACTTTCATATGCATTTAGTAAAAGGCCGTAATTTTGACATTACAAACAGACACTTCAATTTTATTTATTTGTATATTCATAGATACTATAATATTTTGGACATTAGGTATAGCCAGGGGTATCTATAAAAGTCCTCAGTAGCTTGCTTTTTTTACGTTGATAATAGCGCCATCTCAGAGTCATTAAAAGCACTATTTTCTTCAATATTTTTACACATTTTATTAAAACAATGGCTACACTGCTGGAATTTATTATTTATACCGAAACCTATATATATTAATTGTTAACATAAAAACGGTAAAACTAATGTTATTTTTGTAATCTATACGTTATAAGGAATAAATCGTCATGTATTTCATTAAGTTTCGGCACAATTTGTGGTGGGCCCATTGTCCATACAAAAAGGTATTCTCTCTTTTCGTAACGATCGACGAAGGATCAAAAAGACGCTTCTTTTATCGATGCTATGTCAACATTATCTATACAAATAAATAAAATTAAAGTGTCTGTTTGTAATTTCAAAATTACAGCTTTTTACTAAATACATATGAAAGTATATACGGTACTAATAACAAAAACACAATTTTTAAAGTTTTTGTCTGTCTTTTTTTTATATAGGATAAGGGTGACAAACGAGCACACAGTCCACCTGATGGTAAGTGGTTGCTGCGGCCCATAGACATCTACATCTATTCTCTATTACAAATCAAAATGTAGATGCGTTGTCACCCGTGAGGACTAAGATGGAATGCCTCATTTCCAGTAAAAAGGGCCTCCGGCCACCTGCACTCACCAAGCGAAACGCAGAGGTAAACCTCTACTTCACGCTGGTTTTCTGTGAGGTCGTGGTACCACCCCGGTTCGAGCCGGCCCATCCGTGTGACAGCAAAAGCTGCCGAGTGGCTCTACCACTGTTAAAAAGTTGTCAGTTTGTTCCGGCTAATCTCTAAAACGGCTGGACCCAGATTTTGATGGGATTTTCACTGGCAGATAACTGATGTCACAAGGAGTAACTTAGGCTAATTTTATTTTAGAAAAAGAATTAGGGTACCGCGCAAAAAAATTAAAACCTCAACACGCGGGCGACGTCGCGGGGAACAGCTAGTAGTAAATATTTTTGCCGATTTTTGTATTGAGTAATGTATTTAGTTATTTTTAAGTTGATTTTTCGAAGTGTTCCTGATTATTGCCAAAGCTTATTTGCTATTATTTTCTTAATAATATTAAGAAATTATATTATTATATCTTAATAATATTAATTATTAAGTTAATATATTATTTGTAGTATACAACTTTGTGTTTTTGACTATGTCCTCTTAGTTTTGGTTTTATATTGCGGCAAATCTTAAGGTGACCATATTACCCTCACGTACCTTATAAATAGTCTGGCTAGTCTTACCGTATTAGAGCAATCCTGTACTGGTGGTAGTAAGTGGATATCATAATAAATAAATAAATATTCTAGACAACGTGAGAGGCACATGTTCTGTAGGTGACTTTGATGGTCCCATAAATAAAAAGAAGAATTAACAGTTACATTAAAGAAATTTAACAGTGGTAGAGCCACGCGGCAGCTTTTGCTGTCGCACGGATGGGCCGGCTCGAACCGGGTGGTACCACGACCTCACAGAAAACCAGCGTGAAGTAGAGGTTTACCTCTGCGTTGCGCTTGGTGAGTGCAGGTGGCCGGAGGCCCTTTTTACTGGAAATGAGGCATTCCATCTTAGTCCTTACGGGTGACAACGCATCTACATTTTGATTTGTAATAGAGGATAGATGTAGATGTCTATGGGCCGCAGCAACCACTTACCATCAGGTGGACTGTGTGCTCGTTTGTCACCCTTATCCCATAAAAAAATTATACACATATATGCAAGTATTGCTTGCTTTATGTATCAAAATTAAAGCCTTTTTTTAAATAATTTAGTTACATTGGTTACTCATTTTCTTTTTTTTTTTGTCACAGATTGACTACGAGTCATATGACTGGAAGAAACTAGATCCTAAGAGTGAGGAAACAAAGAAGCTAGTCCAGGATTACTTCTCATGGAGCGGAGTCGACAAACAGGGCCGCAAGTTCAACCAGGGCAAAATCTTCAAGTGAACACTCGCCTGTAGTTCTTTCTAAACTGCCACGAGCTGTACATATATACAATAAACTCGATTTTTTATATTCAATACCATTCCGATGCTAATATTCAATCTCAGCATAAACAGACAGACATTAACGTGTAACATTCAGTAAAGCTTTTGTTTCATTATTTAACCTCGCAAGCTCCTTATGCAGTAGACACGCCACTGCCACAGCTATAATGTATCATACATCAATTTTCTACTGCAATGAGGAGTAATTTAGTGTCTTCTATGGACAAATCATTTCATTTGTATTTCTGTAACCACCTTCACATTTTGTGACATGTTATTTATTCTGTGAATGGAATGCATTTATATCGGTCGTATTGAATGACGACAGATCAACGTCTCGTTTGTACGAAGAAAAAATAAATTTGTTTTTTATTTAGACATTCTTTTATTTATCCGATACTGCCGCAGTAACCAAGAAAAGGTTTACAAAAAGACTTCTCGCCGGCATATTCTGAAAACGTAGGATCTTCAAAATTGATATTTGGTTCTTCGAGTCAAATAGAAGATGGAAATCCATTAAGAGCCCTCTTACATTTCGGCGTTTCGCAAATTTAGGTATTTTACGCACCGAGCGGGCGGCAAGCTACGCGACCGATACTTTCTTTCATATCTATTCACTCGCTCGCACTATAATACTGTAAGTATGGCGATTAAACGATCTTGATCTTCCATAATACAAAGTTTTCTTAGTATGGACTTCAGTGGATGGAATATTTTTTGGTGTGTCATTTTAATGTTATCTTATTAATTTATTATTATATAATTTATTATTATATACCACTGATATATATTATTCATTATTTTTGAAATTTAGTGTCAAAATAAGTACACATAAATATTTTTAATTGTTACGCCGTAATCGAATGTTAAAAATCGATTATGTCTACTACCGGTAGAATAGTGGTATAAATAAATAAACGGTTACAACCTGTTTTAATAAATATAACAACCAAATGTAACTAATATTTTTTTAATCGGTACTTACAGTCAATTACCATATTTTTTATTAGAAAAATATTTGTTGCGACGGCATTGACCGAACTTTTTTCGAGTCGATAATTTCAGGCAGTATACACTTTTCATAAAAAGCTTGTAATTTGGGTAACATATTGAAAATGTAATATTAGTCGTCTTTGTAAATTTTTAATACTTTTATTGCATAATCTGGACCAATACATATTATGGCAAGTATTCAGACATTTTTATTTGCTAAATGAAGCTGGCCTTGGATTTGGTAAAACCAGTAATTATTTTGATTTAATGTTACAATTGAATCACTGAATTTATTTACCTTTACCTTTTTTATGTCGAAAGGCCGTGTCAAAATCTATTCCGAAAGCTTAAATAGGACATTTAACTTCAATAAGACCGTCGCTGTATAAACCATTAGGTGAAACCCTCAAATAACAATGATCTAGGTCAATGAATAGACTACATTTTTCTATAATAATATTTTCTTGTTTGCTCAATTGTGGCAATGCTACAGACTCGTTGTCCCTACCATGTTTAATGGAAGAGACGTGATCTAAATTATAACTATATAAAATAATAAACCAATAAATATTAAACCGATCGATCAAAAATTGCGGTCGTAGTTGACGATGCTCTAGCATGCAGGCAATCGACGCACACTACGATAGTATAGAAACAATGTAGCGCCCGAAATCAACTGACGCAGGTCCATCCTCGGCAAGCGCTCGCGCGTTAATGATCGCAGATGGTTTTTTTTTGCGCCCGAAGCTATTGGAAAAGGGCTACCACAGAGGGAGGCGGAAAATGCATTACGCATACCACGATAGCCGGCTATCGTGGTTATGGGGGACTCACTGCCTAAAAGGGGAACCTAAGTGATACCCCCTAAAAACCGCTTTTAGTGACTGGCAACTAGCTGTTTAAAGCTTCTTATGCCGTATCTAAAGCGACCCTCTTTTGGGAAAAGAGGGTGCAGGTGGCTAAAAGCCGCTTAGGGAGTGCCTACGAAGGCAAGTTAATTTTAAATAATTTTTAATTTAATTAGAATTGGCCTGAGCCGCCAGGAGGCAGTTCAGGTCGTTTGACAATTTATTAGGCGGGTCCGAGAGAGTGTTTCTCGGCCTGCGGACGCTATAACGCGAGGGGAGTGGGGCTGCATAAGTAACTGCCTCACGAATTAATGTGTTATTATGCGACTCTGAGACTTTAAAAAAGTTTTCAGAGAGTTTTTTTAATAAATTGTTGGATTGTTGGGATTTCTAAGTCCCGATGAAGGTCGGCATTACGGACGTACCAAGGTGCGTTCGTAGCTCGACGACAGAAGTGATTTTGAACTACTTGGAGTTCGTTAATAATTTTAGAGTCTGCGTGTGCAAATATAGGAGCCGCGTAAGTCATTACCGGACGTATACAAACCTTATAAAGGGTTCGCTTATTTCTTAGAGACATTTTACTATGTCGGCCTAACATACTGTTAAGCCTACCTAGATAAAAACGAGCTAGACGTGTTACTCTTTTGACATGAGGCTCGAAAGTGAGTCTATAGTCAAGGGTGACACCTAAATATTTAGCTGACGTATGCCAGGGGACAGGGGTCCTTAACATACGTATTGGTGGAATATTTTTATAGTTTTTGTAACGGCGTCGTTTAAAATCGAATTGAACTGCGGAGCTCTTCTCCGGGTTCACATCGATGCGCCATTTTTGGAACCAATCTCCTAGGTCATCGACTGATTTTTGGATCTTGTTCCTTGCGGAAGATAACATATTACTTATGAAATAAAGAGCAGTGTCATCTGCGAAAAGTGAGAGCTGTACACCATTCGACGGGATTGGAATGTCGTTGGTGTACAAGATGTACAGGAGGGGAGCTAGTACTGATCCCTGAGGAACACCAGCTTTAATGGGGCGCTGAGAGGATAACGTGCCTTCGTGTCTAAAACGAAAGGTACGATGTTGTAAGTAAGAGGCCACGAGACGTACTAGACGATCGGAGAGTCCTATTCTATATAATTTGAAAATAAGGCCTTCATGCCAGACTCGGTCGAAGGCTTTGGCAATGTCGAAAAAGACCGCAATTGTCTTTTGTCGACGTGGATAATAACCGCTGAGGATACATTCCACAATGCGGTGTACTTGTTGGGGACATGAGTGTTTCGCACGGAAACCTAATTGGTGTGGGATGATAAGGGGGTCACCGTCTGTGGGAAACAGATGGCGCCTCATTCGATTTTGAATTACTCTTTCAAAGAGTTTGCCCATGGCCTTGAGGAGGCTAATGGGACGATGACTAGAGGGGAGGTTAAGAGGCTTGCCTGGCTTGGGAATACCAATGACAGTTGCCTCTTTCCACGTAGTGGGAAAGTAACTAAGATTGAAGCAGGCGTTAAAGATAATAGATAAGAGGGTTACACCTGCTCTGGGAAGTATTTAAGGGCTTGGTTGGATATGCCATCCGCGCCCGGAACCTTTTTGGTCTTAAGTCCTTTGATGAGGGATGAGATCTCATCATTGGACACAGTGATAGGGTCAGAGGTTGTGGGGGGTGAGTTCCGGCGGCGGACCTCATCCTCCACTTCCTGAATATGTGAGGCGCAGATGGCCGGCGCAGTCAAATATATAGTACTTTTATTTAATTAATTAAAATATAATAGTAACGATTTAAAAAGTAAAAATAATAGTATAGTTTAAGCAAATGTCGATGATTAGGTATTTTGGTATAAATTTTACGTCTAAATGATGTAGAACTTCGGAAATATAGAGGCTTGTATCGATGCTTTTTTGGTAGTTTTTTTGAATTTTGTCGAATTACCATGATACTTTTACCATGATAGTCCTAAAATAATTAAAAAGATTCATATAAAATGTTCCTGGGAATAAGCTGAACCTACCTGCCTTTTGTTGGACTTTAATTCAAATCTAAACTACCGATAAACTTGAAAAAAAAACTTTCCAAGAATTGGATCGGAAAGTTGTATTTTCGAGTTATGATCTTTGGAGAAAAATATTTACTGCCATGGACAGTTGCGTTGGAATTTCTTTTTTAACATATTCTTAATATAAATAGGTAGATACTTAAATAAGTATATACCTATATATATTTTACAAAATGTTTTAATGGGGAAATAAAACATGGGGACACAGAGTACATAATGGCTGCTTTATTTTTCATACAAGTTTTGCTTTTGATAATTACAAATATTTATTAATTAATAATATATAAATATGAATGTAAACTTAATAATTTATGTAAGGAAACTAGTAGGCACCAGTTAAATAAGATTGCTCTGTTTAAATGTCAATATGTTTATGAGGCTTCATCATGTTTCATGTTTATATTCTTTCATCTGTCCCTGAAAAGTATAAAGTAATAATAAACTTATTATCATTTTAGCTGCATGAATTTTAAAAACATAATGATCTTAACAGAGTAAAGTGCAAAAAGTGTCTGAGGGTACATATGCACTCTCTATTCGCTCAATCTCGGTATGTTAAGAAAATGGTCACTCATTCATGGACTGACCGCGGCAAGTTCAACTTAATCTCGCAAATCTATTGATCCGCGCAGCTATTACTTTACCACGAGTTCCTCTTCTTTACGACTAACACTGTAGGGATGAACTATGAATGAACCATTAAAATTTATTTTTAAATATTGATATTCTAGGTTCTACTCCAAATGTCTTCAATAGATCTATCTGTGATATTAACTAAAATAATTGGACTCGTCTATATACTTATATACTTTTGTTCTAGCTTGTAACAGGCCTCTCTTGTTGATTGCAAAGCCACTGTTTTTTATTTTTTTTAAATGTTTTATAATTAGCAGATGTAACTCTTTATAATGAACTTCATAAACACATGTTTTGGCTTACAGTTTAGTACTTAATCATTCAATTTTAAGAAACTTTTATCTCCACAACTGTAAACTGTATTGTTTTAATAAATAAATAAAAAAGTCCCATCGGGTTTCTTGCTGGTTCTTCCCAAGACAGAGGATATTTTCGAACCAGTGGTAAAGTAAAAACTTACTTTCAATAAGAAATACTTGTAATCAATATTGAATAAAAATGACTCTATTCTAAATTATTCTTTT
Source organism: Parnassius glacialis (assembly GCA_033319125.1). NCBI lineage: Eukaryota > Metazoa > Arthropoda > Insecta > Lepidoptera > Papilionidae > Parnassius > Parnassius glacialis. Next base: position 608,504 of record JAVANC010000022.1, on the reverse strand, counting down.
CCAAAAAAAAAATTCTATTCTATTCATGCTATTTAAGCCCTCGGCACAATGTCGTCATCCATCAAGCATGAATCGGGCATCGAGCGTTGTGAGTATCAAATACTATGGAATTTATACTATCGCGTCTCGTGCGCGGTCGTCTAGTGGCGCTTCAGGAGCATTACTAAATATCTATACCTAATTACGCTAAAAAATTTATCATTGTGACTTGGGAATATAATCCGAAGCTCCACTCAACCCCTTGGGGAAAATAGCGTGATTCTATGAATATTGTACTAGTGTGACCGTGAGGCTGTGCGGTTGGTTAAGTGAGATTATACATTTATTTTGGTTGATAAATAAATATAGGGTTCATAATGGCTTAAAAAGTATAATCTCAAGATTTTTTATCTTTAAAGTTTAATGTGTTTTATACGTGGTAGAGCCATGCTGCAACTACATCAGTAGTATAGTTGTAACACGAATGGGACGGCTCGACCACGGAAGGACCACGCTCTCACAGAATACCAGCGTAAAATAGCAGCTTAACGCTGCTGTGATTCGTATGGTGAGTGTTTTTTTATAGGAGAGGGGGCAAACAAGCATGCGGATCACTTGATGGTAAGTGACTACCGCCGCCCATGAACAACTGCAACACCAGGGAGAGAATTGTTGATGCGTTGCCGGCCTTTTATGTGTAGAGAACCGGAGACCCTTTTTACTGGAAAAGAGGCATTCCATCTTAGTCCATACGGGTGACTACGCATCTGCATTTTGATTCGCAAACTAGGATAAATGTAGATGTCTATAGGCCATAACAACCACTTATCAATAGGTGGACTATGTGCTCGTTTGTCACCCTATCCTATAAAAAAAATTACCAAATTCATGCAAATTATCAACAACGTGACTTTTTTCTTCGTGTTCCGTATTTGATATTTTTTTTTATATGATAAGGGTGACAAACGAGCACACAGTCCACCTGATGGTAAGTGGTTGCTGCGGCCCATAGACATCCACATCTATCCTCGTTTGCGAATCAAAATGCAGATACGTTGTCACCCCTGAGGACTAAGTTGAAATGCCTCATTTCCAGTAAAAAGGGCCTCCGGCCACCTGCACTCACCAAGCGAAACGCAGAGGTAAACCTCTACTTCACGCTGGTATTCTGTGAGGTCGTGGTACTATCCCGGTTCGAGCCGGCCCATCCGTGCAACAGCAAAAGCTGCCGCGTGGCTCTACCACTGTTATATCTATTTTTTTCATTAATGTTTCGGTATAATTTTATAACTAGAAATAGTGCAATTTGAAAGGAAACTTTTCATCTTACGTATAATATTTCGAATAATTATTTTTTCTTACTGGCAAGCATTCTTCAACTCTGACGCGAGCAACCCTTTTTTTCAGTATGGGAACATATAACATGGCAACATTATCAGTGACAAAAACGGGGATTTGGAATGCTAGAAAAGGAAGCAACAATGGGATTGGATGTTTTGTTGTCCATTGCTGCCTTACCTTCAATTCTTGTCTGCAGTTTCAAATATATTGGTAAATCCAGTTGGGCATACCTTAAGCGCATTAAAAAAATTACGTATAACATGATTATACGGAATTTTTAAAGTAGTTTAAATACATTTCGACAGCACTATCGGCTTCAACACCCTCAAAAACCATGAAAATGACACCCATGATGAAAAAATTGATACCTATTTCAGCCGTCATCTTGGATTTACATTTCGACAGCACTATCGGCTTCAACACTCTCGAAAACCATGAAAATGACACCCAAGATGAAAAAATTGGTACCTACTTCAGCCGCCATCTTGTATTTACATTTTGACAGCACTATCGGATTCAACACCCTCGAAAACTATGAAAATGACACCCAAGATGAAAAACTTGATCTATTTCAGCCGCCACCTTAGATTTGCATTTCGACAGCACTATCGGCTTCAACACCCTCGAAAACCATGAAAATGACACCCATGATGAAAAAATTGGTACCTACTTCAGCCGCCATCTTGGATTTACATTTCGACAGCACTATCGGCTTCAACACCCTCGAAATCCATGAAAATGACACCCATGATGAAAAAATTGATACCTATTGCAGCCGCCACCTTGGATTTACATTTCGACAACCCTACCGGCTTCAACTCTCTCGAAAACCATGAAAATGACACCCATGATGAAAAAATTGATACCTATTGCAGACGCCATCTTGGATTTACATTTCGACAGCACTATCGGCTTCAACGCCCTCGAAAACTATGAAAATTACACCCAAGATGAAAAAATTGATATATTTTGCAGCCGCCATCTTGGATTTACATTTCGACAGCACTATCGGCTTCAACACCCTCGAAAACCATGAAAATGACACCCATGATGAAAAAATTGGTACCTATTTCAGCCGCCATCTTGGATTTACATTTCGACAGCACTATCGGCTTCAACACCCTCGAAACCCATGAAAATGACACCCATGATGAAAAATTTTATACCTATTGCAGCCGCCACCATGGATTTACATTTCGACAGCACTATCGGCTTCAGCACCCTCGAAAACCATGAAAATGACACCCATGATGAAAAAATTAATACCCATTGCGGCCGCCATCTTGAATTTACATTTCGACAACCCTATCGGTTTCAACACCCTCGAAAACCAGGAAAATGTCACCCATGACAAAAAAAATTATACTACTTACTTTTAGTACGTACTACTATTATTTATTCTGTGCTTTTAAATATTGTAATAAAAAAATCTCTTATTATTATTATAATCAAGTTGTTACGGCCAACAGTTGCCTATCCCAGGAGTAGAATCCTCCGCGGCCCATAGACGGAGAAGCTACAGGCAGATGCTGGTCGGGCGTCCTAAACGCCAAGGGTTAAGTTTCTGATTACAATAAACAATTCGGGGGGAGCGTTACATTATGATAAATGGAGCTTACTTACCTCTATCCAAGGCGACTGTTCCCTCAGGATTCGGTCAGGTCGCGTGTAGATGTATAGTGCTAGGAAAGTAAGGATCAGTGATGTGTATTTGGGTGTGGCTGGTAGTGTTATTGACCTTATTAGACCGTTCCCTTTGCAGCAGTTCGGCCCTCAGCACCTCTCCAAACTACGGTCTCCTTCCGCAGTCACTTTCTTCGTTTTCTACGATGACAGTTCCTTAACTCCCTCTGACGTCTATTATTGACACTAACGCTTTTGCGCGAACAAACCCCCGTCCCGGACATAAGGATTTAGGTCCGCGAGCAAACCAGTCAGCGGGACAGGGTCGCGACGGCAAGTTGCAAGACCGAATCTACAACCAAACTAGGCCACCTTACGCACCCCATCAGATCTTGCAACCCTAACCAACGCCTCAAAATTACGGCCCCAACGTAGGCTAGCCGGAGAGTTGAACTGGATGCCCTTCCTGGACATCGCAGCACATAAATAAGTCCTATTCCTAGACAGAAGTCCGACGACCTCCTTCAAACACCTATCTGCGCTCCTATGATTAGTTCCGCAATCCGACCGGATCAGGTCTGCAAACAGCGACGCGACACGAAGCGGCCCAAAGGGACCTTCCAAGCTTCAGTGCAGAGAGCACCCCCAAATTCCCCATGAACGTCGTCTGTGGAGGGCTGAACGAAACGCACAGATAGTCCCTAGTATGAATTTTCAAACAAGTAGGCATAACCAAGCCATCCACCTGTAATCATTTACCAAATGGTGCGACAGCTGATTTCCATCTGATAATCTACAAACCAGATAGCCCTTTAGGCAGGTAATCCTATGCTCATATTTCAACCAATTTCTCAAAAGCATCAATGTTCAATTACAGAATTAATTAAAACAAGCAATCACCGATGCACATAGGTCAACCTGGCAAAGTAAACAAAACAATAAACGTAAGAGACAGCCTATTTATTATTTCAAATAAATATCTTAGACAGTGCCAACAAAATCTAAACCAAAAGAGAATTGACTCTTATTTCCTTCGGCAACAACAGGGTTATCTAATTTCAACTTTCCTTATCACAAAGCAAAATGATCAAACACTATCACAAACATATACATAATTTTCGAAATAGCGCGCCATTCAAATTTCAAATGAATTCAAACTTCCCTTCAGCACAGGCGCGACAATCAAATACATTTACAAAGCATACACACAAGCATTAAAAAAGGGCACACAATTAAATCTCAATTTTCCGTGCAACAACAAACGCAGTGATCAAATGTATTTACAAAACGTATGCAACAGCATTTAAAGGAGTATTTTAAATTCAATTCTTTTAATCACAACCGCTACAATATGAATTTCGCGGAAAACGCAAAAATTTTAATTTTAATTCAAAGAATTCTTAACCAAGTGCTCGACCAAACCAAATCCAATACCCCTTGAGAGCGTGATTCAACGCTCCAGGGGGCCCTAATCTTCCCACCACCAAGTGGAGGCCACACCGCGTGAACGCGAGACTAACAGAGCGCAACCGCTAACAGTCGCCACTCGGGTTGTACGCCCTCACTGAGGCCGTCGGCAACAAAACAGCTTGACAAGTGGACTGTTGACGGCTTAAGGCTCAGTAGAGGCAGCCATGGTGGGAGCTAAGGCGGCAGCTAGCTAGGGCCGCCTCCATCAAATGGGGTAAAGTGGTACACCAGTCGCGGCCACTCAGCTAACGGGAGTGAGAAGGGTCCAGCGGACTGATGAGTGGCCGTGAAGTTCCTCTCCGCACGCTGAGGGGGTGTGATGACACCCCCGCCCCTGGGGGAATTACCCCCCGACTGGTCGGGGGAGGGACCCCTTTCAAACCTAGGGGCCTGGTGGCTAGCCGGCGGGCGCCGAGCGTCGCCCGTCAGAGGGCGTGACGGAGCGCCCCCGCCCGTGGGGGTCGAGGGCCTGGCAGCGCCCCGAGAGGAGACGCCGTTCGCACCCAGGCACAGTACGGCATGGTGATTGCCCTGGCAATGCAAACAGGGACGCCGGTGCGGACAGTCTCGCTGGGGGTGCCCTTCCACACATGAGTAGCACCAGCGGCGCTCCTTGGCGATAGTTTGCCTCGCCGGAACCGGCTTACTTTTTTTTTTTTATAGGATTGGGTGACAAACGAGCACACAGTCCACCTGATGGTAAGTGGTTGCTGCGGCCCATAGACATCTACACCTATCCTCTATTACAATTCAAACTGTAGATGCGTTGTCACCCGTGAGGACTAAGATGGAATGCCTCATTTCCAGTAAATAGGGCCTCCGGCCACCTGCACTCACCAAGCGAAACGCAGAGGTGAACCTCTACTTCACGCTGGTTTTCTGTGAGGTCGTGGTACCACCCCGGTTCGAGCCGGCCCATCCGTGCGACAGCAAAAGCTGCCGCGTGGCTCTACCACAATTTATACTACTTAATAATTTCTAATACTTAATAATTTCGGGCAAGACGTTACCCGGTGATCCATCTGATCGACAATAGGAGCAGGGGAGGGGGGGGGTTGACGACGACTTGCCCGGCGGATTCCGCCTCTCACGGGGCACGGCTCGTAAGTCGTCAACGGTGCCCGCCGCGTTCTCAATCTGCCGGCACTGCTCCTCCAAAAACCGCAGCAGGTCATAGAAGGGCGGAATATAGGAGGCCTCGTCCCCGCCGTACCTCTCCTCAAAAAGTATTCTAAGGTCGAGAGGTAGGCGGGACAGCACGATGCGGAGCAACAAGAAGGCCCATTCGCCTACACCAGTAGGCGAATGGGCCTACTGGTGTAGGCGAATGGCCTTTTAAATCCAGCCACCTCAACGTATTACAGGCCACCAAGACTGGATCCAACAGGTCCAGACGTAGTCTCACTATCACACTAAGCAGCGGGAGGCTCAGAAGCTGCTTAACATGTTCGTCCGCAATTCCCCGGACGTTGGCGTATCTTCTGGCTAGGAGGTCCCGAGCAGTCTGGTAGGCGTCGTCCGACAAGCTCAAATGGCTGACAACGCCCAGGGCCTCCCCCTCCAGTGAGGCCAGGAGGTACGCCATCTTCTGGCTCGGGGTCAAGTCACTCCGGGCGTCCACTAGGCCGTCGAAAAGACCAACGAAGATCAGCCATTCGGAAAGGACCCCGGAGAACCTTGGCAAGTCCAGAGTTGGGAGTCGTCCCAACAGCTCCGGCTGAGGCTGCTTCCGAAAGGACTCGGGCAGGCCACTCGTCCGAGCTTCACGCGCCTCCACGGTATACCTGCCTTCAGCCTCGATCAACTCGTCCGTGAGCGAAAGGAACTGCCCATAGTCTGCGAAGCAGAGTCCAGGACTCCCTTTTCCACATCCGAATCCTCGAGCTCAGCGTAAGCCTCCTCCACTGCAGCCCTTCGAGCATTGACCTGCTCGAACCGCTTCATCAAGTTATGGACCATATCCGGTCGACCTATCAAAGCATGGGCGCTGGTGGCCCAGCGTAACTCAGTCCGCAGGCAACGGATTAGCATCTTGGGCGAGGACATCACTACTAAATACAAATTACGACGCGGCTCGAGCACAATTACAAAAATAACAAATAACAAATACAAAAAAAATTAACAGCTAACAAATGCAGTTCCTATCAAATCGAGTTGAATAGAAATTAAACAAATAAGAACCGCTATTTATCAAATCAAATACAAGTTAGTACAAAAGAAAAGACAAATCAAATTAACAATAACAAATACTAGTGCGATCAAATCAAGTTAAATTCAAATTACGTAAATACAAATTACTACTCTTTAGTTCAAATACAAATTACAATACGAAAGATACATAACGAAGATACACATCAACAAAAAATGATCAACAAAAAATGCCTATCTCGGAAATCGACCCTTGGATAAGTAATCCACTACAACTATCCGACAAGGATAATTAACCGATTACGTAAAAATAACCATCTACCTACATGAAGCAAACTCCCGCTTGCGGGCGAACCGGGCACGGCTTTTCAAATTTACCCGCTTACAACAAAAAATCAAGCCATCAAAGAAAGGAATTTTATTATTACGTATATAATAAACAATATATTTTTACGTATTACGGACGGGCGTGATTGTAGACACAAAATTAAACCAATCAACCCAACGCTCCCTGCCATCAAAATTGTTTAATTTTTATCAAACACTATGGTCGGGATCGACCGGGAATCGATCCCGGAATCGCGCTCTGCTACCAAATGTTACGGCCAACAGTTGCCTATCCCAGGAGTAGTATCCTCCGCGGCCCATAGACGGAGAAGCTACAGGCAGATGCTGGTCGGGCGTCCTAAACGCCAAGGGTTAAGTTTCTGATTACAATAAACAATTCGGGGGGAGCGTTACATTATGATAAATGGAGCTTACTTACCTCTATCCAAGGCGACTGTTCCCTCAGGATTCGGTCAGGTCGCGTGTAGATGTATAGTGCTAGGAAAGTAAGGGTCAGTGATGTGTATTTGGGTGTGGCTGGTAGTGTTATTGACCTTATTAGACCGTTCCCTTTGCAGCAGTTCGGCCCTCAGCACCTCTCCAAACTACGGTCTCCTTCCGCAGTCACTTTCTTCGTTTTCTACGATGACAGTTTCTTAACTCTGTCGTACGATTAACTACCTTACAGAAGACACGCACTAGTAACTAATACGGTCGAATCCACTTATACAGATTCTGCGTTAAACCTAAAGTCCCGGGTAAAACTCTCAGCAAGGGGCCCGCGCTACAATTTCCAGTGGTATATTGCATACCTTAAGCGCTTAAGAAAGCGCAAGGTATGTTCTACTATCGCCTAAAAATGAAGATTCCAACGTTTTATCGAATAAAATCGTATCTAGTCAGTAATATTATACATATAAATGATATAAAAAGCACATTGTTAGAAAGATAAATGATTGTTGAACTTATTAATATTTTTTTTTAATCGATTAATTGCTATTTTTAAATAAAAAAAGGGGTTTTAGTGGCTTATGGTGTGGATTTATCAAGTCCGGAAGGCTTGTAAACACTCTAACTTTTGAAAATATCAATTGTTTAACTCAATCTATTTTTTAATCTCTTCATCTATCATGTGGGAAGCCACTGAATGTAAATGGCAATGTAATTTTGTTTTGTTTAGCTATAATTAATTTTTTTCGGCTCCAAAATAGCGAAATTTTCGTTGATTTGGTAGCCTTGTATGTAAATTAATTCTGTAAAGGGAGCTAAAGCCACAGAGTAGTTTACTCACTCACTCAGTTCGACGCACAGAGTACTTTTTATATACTGGTCAGTCGCCGTCGTGAGTGGACATTGTTTCGGATGTTTGCAGCGGCTCAAAAAGATCGCAATATTCGAATATCCAAATTTCTTAAATACCTGATTACAATAATAATAAGAGATTTTTTTATTACAATATTTTAAAAGCACAGAATAAATAATAGTAGTACGTACTAAAAGTAAGTAGTATCATTTTTTTTGTCATGGGTGACATTTCATGGTTTTCGAGTGTTGAAACCGATAGGGTTGTCGAAATATAAATCCAAGATGGTGGCCGCAATAGGTATAAATTTTTTCATCATGGGTGTCATTTTCTTGGTTTTCAAGAGAGTTGAAGCCGATAGTGCTGTCGAAATGTAAATTCAAGATGGCGGCTGCAATAGATATCTTTTTTTTCATCATGGGTGTCATTCTCATGGTTTTCGCAGGTGTTGAAGCCGATAGTGCTGTCAAAATGTAAATCCAAGGTGGTGGCTGCAATGGGTATCATTTTTTTATTATGGGTGTCATTTTCATGGGTTTCGAGGGTGTTGAAGCCGATAGTGCTGTCGAAATGTAAATCCAAGGTGGCGGCTGAAGCATCTACCAATTTTTTTATCATGGGTGTCATTTTCATGGTTTTCGAGGGTGTTCAAGCCGATAGTGCTGTCGAAATATAAATCCAAGATGGCGGCTGCAATAGATATCAATTTTTTCATCATGGGTGTCATTTTCATGGTTTTCGAGGGTGTTGAAGCCGATAGTGCTGTCGAAATGTAAATCCAAGATGGCGGCTGCAATAGATATCAATTTTTTCATCTTGGGTGTCATTTTCATGGTTTTCGAGGGTGTTCAAGCCGATAGTGCTGTCGAAATGTAAATCCAAGATGGCGGCTGCAATAGATATCAATTTTTTCATCTTGGGTGTCATTTTCATGGTTATCGAGAGAGTTAAAGCCGCTAGGGTTGTCGAAATGTAAATCCAAGATGGCGGCTGCAATAGATATCTTTTTTATATCATGGGTGTCATTCTCATGGTTTTCGCGGGTGTTAAAGCCGATAGTGCTGTCGAAATGTAAATCCAAGATGGCGGCTGCAATAGATATCTTTTTTATATCATGGGTGTCATTCTCATGGTTTTCGCGGGTGTTAAAGCCGATAGTGCTGTCGAAATATAAATCCAAGATGGCGGCTGCAATAGATATCAATTTTTCATGATGTGTGTCATTTTCATGGGTTTCGAGGGTGTTGAAGCCGATAGTGCTGTCGAAATGTATTTAAACTACTTTAAAAGTTCCGTATAATCATGTTTTTACGTATTTTTTTTATGCGCTTAAGGTATGCTCAATTGGATTTACCAATTATATTTACTATACGCGCTTATCATAAAAATATATCTAAGAGCTCCCGACCAAAACGGACCGCGTGCTCTCTCGACGCGATGAAAATCTCTGACGTCTATTATTGACACTAACGCTTTTGCGCGAACACAAGTATATAAGAAATTTGGTTATTCGAATATTGTGTATTTGTACAGCGATCTTTTTGAGCCGCTGCAAACAACCGAAACAACGTCCACTCACGACGGCGACTGAAGCTGAACTAAACTACTCTGTGGCTGTAGCTCCCCATTTACAGAAATAATTTACATACGAGGCTACCAAATCAAGGAAAATTTCACCGTTTTGTAGCCGAAAAAAATTTATTATAGCTAAACAAAACAAAATTACACAGCCATTTACATTCAGTGGCTTCCCACATGATAGGAAGAGATTAAAAAATAGATGGAGTTAAACAATTGATATTTTCAAAACTTATTGTGTTTACAAGCCACAGGGACATGATAAATCTACGCCATAAGCCACTAAAACCCCTTTTTCAATTTAAAAATAGCAATAAATCGATTAAAAAAGATATTAATAAGTTCAACAATCATTTATCTTTCTAACAATGTGCTTTTTATATCATTTATATGTATAATATGATTGCTAGATACAATTTTATTCGATAAAACGTTGGAATCTTAATTTTAGGCGATAGTAGAACATACCTTGCGGTTTCGCTTAAGGTATGCAATAAAAGTAGACGTGACCGTATTTACTCCAACTGATAATCCCATATTAGTTCTCACGGTAATCTAATCTTTTTTTGGCGCCGAGGTTAAAACTATATGGGAGCACACGAGTCCGTCTGCGTAGGTTACCCTCTTACCTATTTCTCCCGCCACACAGCAATGCGTGTACTGCTCCGGTCTGAACGATGTAGAGAGCCAGTCCAATACCGACTGTGAAGTATTTTCATCGTTGTCCTGAGAAGTGGCAACGCATCAGTAGCCTTTTGTCTACCGACATCAAAAATGAGCCGGTACTCAATTCGACTGTATGTTTTCTATGTGTGTTACCTCATAACTTTTTACTGGGTGAACCGATTTCGATGATTCTTTTTATTTGAAAGCTGGTGCTTCACATGTAGTCCCATACTAATTTGACCAAGGTCTGGCCTATAGTTTTTGAGTTATTCTTAATAATTTATATTGAAGTCGGTTGTACAAAATGTTTAATTTTTAATTATTTGCAGTAGGCTGCAGATGTCTAAGGAACGCAGTAGCGACTTACCATCAGGTGGCCTGTACGTTCGTTTGTCACAATAATTTTATTAGAAAACAAAATTGCTTAATGATTTATATCCTCTCTGCACGGCTAGCATGGGCTGGGGACAAAAATTTTATCCCCCGATTATATCCACTGACAAGAGATAAAATTATTTTGTCCCTCTTCCAAAGCACGGCAACGGGGGGAAGTATATCCCCGTTTGACATAACGAGTAGACATATATCCCCGTCCGTAGTTTGGAGCCAAATGAAAGATAAAAAGTTATGCTTTTTTGACATTTGAAAGGCACAATACTATCCCAGTTCATTGGACGTGGGTTTAAGTTTATATTCATACAAAAAATCTATCTAAGTCTAAGTTTATCTCCCATTTTATCTAATATGGATATTATATCCACCGGTGTGCCCATGCTCGAAGGGTGGATAAAACTAAGCGAGGGGATAAACATTTTCTCTTTACCCGGTGATAAAATTGTCTCCTGCCCATGCTAGCCCTGCTGATAATGTAAAAAGGATTTCGCTAAAAGTTCTCAGCTTTAAATATTTTTTCGTCCAAATTATAATTTATTCTTTCATACCAAAGTGGTTTAGTGAACACACCATAGTATTTACTGTTTTGCGCCGATCAAGCGCTTAGAGTTAGTAAACTACAGGATATGGAGCAGCATTTTAGTTCGCAGAGATATGCGAACGATGCGTCTGCTATGTCCTCTTTTGTTTGGAGATGGCTGCAAGTAGTCATTAGCTGCAGTAGGTGACCAGCAAGCTCATTTGTCGCATGTTTTATAATAAACTGTCGACATTTCTATTGAAAACGCAGGAAAACACAAAATGGAAAGCAAAAATTTATATATTTTTTATTTCAGACTTTTGCCTAAACTGTAGAATTATTTTAACATTGGTACATACATTCTTAAATATTATTGCGTTTCGAGAAGAACTAATTTTAGAATAGCCAAAGAAAGGAATTACCAGCGAACAGGAGCAAGTTACGAAGAAGTTTAGCAGACAATATCGATTGAAATAAGAGCCTCCAATGTTTAGTTATTTGTCATAGTTCTTTCATACGGTACTGGTATCTTTGTAACAATAAGGAAACTGTATGTAGCGTTACATCAAAAGGAGTATAATTGAAAACATCAAGATAATAAGGTTTAATAAAAGTTAGAAATGCATGTTGACATCACTACACGAGGCGTCTCACGCCGACCGACCTACATGCATACAATCACTATATTATATTATAAAAGTTTCAAGTGCCATCTGTAATTTACAATGATATTTCAATCAGCAGTCCCTTAACTAACGGCATACGAACGAGAGTTCATACGCCATTTACATTTATATATTACAAAGGAGTAAGAAAATATGGTACATTTTGAGATAAAAACGAATTCGAAAAGATCGTACGTGATCAGATATTGCTTGCCCATCATATTTTCTCACTGTGATACACTTCATACACCTACCTACAGTGCATCCGTACATTTTTTCTTATATCATATATCATTTAAAGGTGTTCCGTACACTTCACCTACGCCACAAGTCATAATTGTTCCAAAATACAGTTAGCTATAATATATACTATACTGACAACATCGTCGGTGAAAATTGCATGAGACGTACGCGCGATGAACTTGATGTAATCGTTAGTAATCAGTCATAATTCTTTGATATCTTAGTTTTGAAGGTCATAAACATGACAGTAAACTTGGAAGTTTCAAAAACGTCAACATCATACAATGTTAAGTACTTGTTTATTTTCAAAAGGTGAGTGCGTGCGTTCCAGTCCGACACCCACTTCGGGCAGCCACGACTTTTTCTGCCACCAGGGCGGCGCCCCTTAGGAATGAGGTGTAATATTTAATAGATTCAGGGGTTGGTTATATTTTATATTATTTAGATAAAAAATGGATAGACCAAACTACGGATATTCCTAAATGTAGAAAAATGCAAAAAGAATTTAAAAAATGTGCAAAAAATCAAAGATCAATCCACCGAGGCACTGTTTTGTGTATTTACAAACTCTAGATACCAATAAACTTTTATTTAAAACGCAATTTCTCAATTATAATGAGACTGTGTATCAAATAAGTTCACCTCATTCCCAACTAACGACATCTGGTGAGCGTAAAATTATTAGCCCTCATTAAGATAAAACAGTTGGCAGTCAGAGCAAATAACGTAACTATCTACTGACTAAATAAAAATAAGTAATTCCTTTACATGCAGTGCTTTGCCACAGGTTTAAGTAATTGCGGCGACGCTAGGTTTGCACCATTGAGGCAGTGTATTCCTAGTGTAAACGCGCCTTTACGACTATACTGAGCGAGGCTGTTTGCACAATGACCGATGCTGTCCAAGTTGGCGAACGGAAAACGAATTGTTCGTCGTTAGTCACTTGAAAGTTACGTCATATTATCAAGAAAGGGACGTTGCACACTATAACGACTTCGCATACCATACCACATACACATTTAACAATGGTAGAGCCATGCTTTTGCTGTCGCACAGATGGGCCGGTTCGTACCGGAGTGGAGTACCACGACCTCACAGAATACTAGCGTGAAGTAGAAGTTTACTTCTGCATTTCGCCTGGTGAGTGCAGGCCCAATTCCCCCCTCGTCATCAACATGGTAGCGGAAGTAAATGTAAGATTACCCCAGGAGGGTACCAGCATCCCTGGAGATTCACTCGCTGAGCATCCACGACCAAGTAACTCCACTCCTCAGCGTGGGTGCTCAGGCTGTTCCGCGTAAGACAAAATTCAAGACAATAACTGGTCGGGGCAAGCAGAGTAATAACACCAAGGTGACCCCTGCCACGCTATCCGTGAATTTCTGCAATATCAGGGGACTTCACTGGAACCTAAACGCTGTCCACTAACATCTTGAGACAGTGAAGCCGGCCGTGCTCTTTCTGACTGAGACGCCGGTGTCCTCTCCGGCTAATACTTCGTAACTCTCCTACCCGTAGTACAAATTGGAACACTCCTTTGTGCCTCGGGTTTGAGTTTCCGTATACACCAGAGAGGACATGTGTTCTTGACGCCTCAGCAGTCTTGAAGTTTCAGTCCTGTCCATCCTTTGGCTACGCGTAGACAGCGACGACCATCCGCGCGTTTACGGGTGCCTCTATAGGTCCCATAGCAGAAATTCCGAAATAGATCGACTGTTCTTCCACGTTCAAATGGCTACAGATTCCTTGCTACGGCAGATCCCATCTGCAGAGATCGTGATCCTCGGCAATTTTAACGCCCACCACGCTGAATGGCTCGGTTCACGTTTAACCGATCATGCGGGGAGATTTGTTAATAATTTTGCCTTGGAATATGATCTCATACAACTGGTTACTCAGCCTACGCGGATTCCAGATGTGGAGGATCATACACCTTCCCTGTTGGACCTTCTGCTGACCTCTTATCCGGACAGATATCAGGTCTCCGTCAACGCCGCTCTTGGCTCCACGCGACCATTGTCTAGTCCGGAGTGTGGTACCACTCACGTTGAAATCGCGCTTGCATTCTGTAGGCTGCCGCCGTATTTGGCACTATAGGTCGGCCGATTGGGATAGGATGCGGTTTTTATTTGCATCCTACCCTTGGCCGGGTTTGCTTGTCGCCGGACGATCCCAACGTTGTTGCGAATTCGGTCGCTGATGTGGTGCTTCAAAGTATGGAACTTTTTATCTCCTCTGTAGTGCCTATCGGAGGCAGATCTCAGCTATGTTTAGTCGCACCCGTAAAATAGCATCACGCTATAAGCAAGAGTGCTACCGGGCGTAGGCTGATACATCAACGTCCCGGGATGTGAATATCAGCGTCCTTAAAAGAAGTATAATTTCGCCTCCAGGTTCTTCAAAAGAGTCATTGCCAAGGCAAAGTCAGAGCACATAGGCAGAATTGGCGAGAAACTAGTTCGCCCTTCTTCGGGAACCCGTGCTTTCTGGTCTCTCATCAAGACTATCTAAGGAAACTTCTGTCAGCCAGTCAGCCAGGGAGGATGACTCACTGGCCCATGCCGCAAAGAAGAAAGTCGATCTGCTAGGCTCTTTCTTTACGTCCAACTTTACTCTCGATGACGGAGGAACACACCGCCGATCATCCCGCGGTGTGGGTGATCCGGTGCTCTGAGATACCGGATGTGTGGTTCACACAACACTCGGTTCGCAAAGCACTCCTCTCCCTGGACATCTCTCAGAAAATGTCGCCAAGTACCGGAACAAACTTGTGTCTGAAGTTGAGTCGTTGCTGAACAAAGTCTTGGATTGGGGCGACTAAATTTAGTCCAGTTTAATCCTCAGAAGACACAAGTTTGTACGATTACAGCTAAAAAGAACCCCTTTGTCGTACCTCTGTATATATACTGTTCTCGTCTCTGGGCTGGGGCTCCCCAGTGCCAGCATCTTCCACTTGACCGCAGGGCA
Source organism: Parnassius glacialis (assembly GCA_033319125.1). Lineage (NCBI taxonomy): Eukaryota > Metazoa > Arthropoda > Insecta > Lepidoptera > Papilionidae > Parnassius > Parnassius glacialis. The sequence continues at coordinate 593,281 of JAVANC010000022.1, read as the reverse complement.
GTTCGAATCGTCGACGACCGAGTTCTTCCCGATCGGCTCGATTCACTGGCGCTGCGAAGGGATGTTGCAGCACTTTGCATTTTCTTTCGCATTTACTACGGGGAGTGTTCTGAAGAATTGTTTGGATTAATCCCAGCCGCCAAATTTCACGAACGCACATCGCGGCAAAACTCCCGATAGCATCAACACCATCTGGATGCTTGGCGGTCCATTACTGTACCTTTCACTAGAAATTTTCTTCCACGTACGACTTCTCTATGGTATAGTTTACCACCGGCGATTTTTCAGGACCGATACGACTTAGGGACTTTCAAGAAAAGAGCTTACTTCTTTCTAAAAGGCCGGCAACGCACCTGCATTTCCCCTAGTGTTGCAGTTGTTCATGGATGGCGGTAGTCACTTACCATCAAGTGAGCTGTATGTTCATTTGCCTCTTCTCCTATAAAAAAACCAACATTTTCACAATTCCATTTTTTAGTTCGGCGTAAACGAGTAGATCGAACGATATTATCCGAACGATACTATCATTAGGCAACTGTAGCGCGCGGGCATCACTGTCCACGTGTGACGTCGGTTCACTGGGTGTGTCTTTGGAGTGTGTTTTATAGTGGTTCATATATATTTTACTAGAATAATTACCCATTCGCGATAAGCTAAAGTAAATAACGCATAGCGTTTTACTTAGTGTCGATTCGGTGTTGATCAAAGACTTTTATGTGTACTTCTAGACCGACCATTCAGAACAAAAACTGTGTAACGGCTGTGGATCGTGCGAGCGGGTGGCTCGGCCATGTAGTTGTATTTTTAATTACGACCTTTATTGTTCTAGACAAATACGAAATAAATTTATTTATCTATTACATCTATAAATCTGTAGAAAAATTGTGTATTCACGTTTCACGCAAAAACTACCGAACGAATGTTCGTAAAATTTTGTATGTAGGCAGTAAATGACTGTGTTTAACATATAGGTAAAAAAAGGGTAATGTTTTTCCTTTTTTTAAGTTTATTGTTATTATTATGGCTGCTGATGATTCTATTGGTACCAAATAGGATTTAGCTATACGTATAACAAATCTATAAAAAAGTGTGTGTGCACACAAACACACTTTTTGAAATTCGCGTGAAAACGAAACCCATCGCGCCACCACCCAGTAGGGGCAGAATAACGTCTGCCGGGTCAGCTAGTCTGAAATAAATCAAATCACGTTGACAAAGTTTTACCATCCATACCACCTGCATGATTGGCGGTCCACCACTGTGCGATTTAGAAGAAGTTTTCTTCCTCGCACAACTTTCTTGTGGAATCGATTACCACCAGCGATTTTTCCGGACCGATATGACTTAGGGACCTTCAAGAAAAGAGCCTACTCCTTTTTACAAGGCCGGCAACGTATCTGCAATTCCCCTGGTGTTGCAGTAGTTCGTGGGCGGCGGTGGTCACTTACCATCAGGGTGTTTTTTTTATAGGATAAGGGTGTCAAACGAGCACACAGTCCACCTGATGGTATGTGGTTGCTGCGGCCCATAGACATCTACATCTATCCTCTATTACAAATCAAAATGCAGATGCGTTGTCACCCGTGAGGACTAAGATGGAATGCCTCATATCCAGTAAAAAGGGCCTCCGGCCACCTGCACTCACCAAACGAAACGCAGAGGTAAACCTCTACTGCACGCTGGTATTCTGTGAAGTCGTGGTACCACCCCGGTTCGAGCCGGCCCATCCGTGCGACAACAAAAGCTGCCGCGTGGCTCTACCACTGTTAAAAAGGTGAGCCGCATGCTCGTTTGCCGCCTCTCCTATAAAATAAAGTGGGCAATAACGACAGCGTTTTCTTAGTGATATTAAACAAAATCAGTGTTAGATTGTCGATAACAACATTCACGGTTTACAAAACGTTCTTTGTTTACGTAGACTTACGGAGTTACGGAGAATCGGCCATAGCTTATTGTGCAATGTATTAAGGACTCAGAGTCTGTGTAGTAGTATACATAGAAGTATTTAGTGTTAAGTCGTCACAGTGTACAGCGGCCTTAAGACAGTGAGCTCACACTCGGCGGTCACATACATACATAACACTATCACTCGTTACATTTAATTAAAAAATAACGTACATTTTAAAAACTTCAATAAACATCAAAAATGCGAAGGTTAACGGTGGCTAATAGGAGAGTTACAAACGACGCTATAAATATAATAATAATATATCTAACGAACAGGTAAATTTACATCTCAAAAATGATAACATCTCGCATCGAGTCAATAAAGTTAATATAATGTTATAAAAGGGCAAGATGGCGGGCGTGAGGGCGCGCGAGGGCGCTGGTCGTCAGTGCGGCGGCAGCGGTGCGCCCGCCTGTCGGACATAAACGTTACGATTAGTCATTTTCTTCATTTACAATAACTGAAAGACCACACATATAATAACCTAAAGACCACACATATAATAACTTAAAGACCACACATATAATAATTTAACACCACACATATAATAATTGACCACAAATATAATACATTAAAAACCACACATATAATCACAAAAATAACAAACATATAATATATAAATATATAATAGCTAATATATAATAGCTTTTTGGCCTCTCATCATTTATGAAAATGTAATGTATGTAAACAAAAATAAAATTGGTTATACAAAAATAAATGACATTTATTCTGTAAATACTAGGAACAGTATACGTGTTGTAGTTGTGGCACGAATGGGTCGGCTCGACCGGGGAAGGACCACGCTCTCACTGAATACCAGCGTAAAATAGCAGCTTAAGGATGCTGTGTTTCGTATGGTGAGTGTCTGGAGACCCTTTTTACTGGAAAAGAGGCATACCATCTTAGTCCTCACGGATGACAACGCATCTGCATTTTGATTCGCAAACGAGGTTAGATGTAGATGTCTATGGGCCACAGCAACCACAGGTGGACTGTGTGCTCGTTTGTCACCATATCCTATAAAAAAACAGATACAAGCTAATAGTACCTACTAGTTACTCAATACCACAGAGCCAGCAATACATTCTTGGGGCGATGGATACGCTTTTACAACAAAATCCCAGAAAATATACAAAATTTTACCTCCACAAAGTTCAAAAACTTTAAGCAGTTTGTCTAAAAAGGCATATATAATATCTATAAAATTCTTAATATATATAATACTAGCTTTTTACCCGCGGCTTCGCTCGCGTGCGCTTTAATTTAGGAACATCATTAAAAAGCTGTTCCGTGCCAAATTTAGAAAAATTTGATCACTTTTAGAGTCACCTCGGTGTCTTGTCTCTATGTCTGTCAAACATTTTTTTCACTCTAAAATGCTATTAGACCTAGATGATTTCTAACATGCTACAGAAACACGTGAATATATATGTCTAATAACACCCACTATTTTTTCTTAGATTATTTTTCATATCGGGCGTGTCTTCCGATTCCGATGTATCCATAAGAAAGACAGTCTTGAAATCAAAATGTAGTATTATTATTCACATTTATTCATAGTTAAAGTTAATTTAGTTTTAACAAAGTAATATAATGTTTATTTGAGACATTTTATTCATATCATTGGTCCTATTTAACACGTTCACTGTTCGGTTTCCAGACACAATAGTAAGACAATAGCAGTGCCCTATATGCAGTGCACGGGACAGCGAAGGGGTTAATATTGATTGGCACCATAAAATAGATGTAGATTTTTTTTTAATTCGAGTAGACTTAAAAATTTCATAAATACAGTTCTATAATAATGAATACTACACATGGATTAAAACTAATGTTACGGGTTTTTTTTACGCATCTTGGATGAAAGTTCCGAGTAAAAGAACATATCGTTGATGTGAAGCACCGAAGCTCCGGGAAGTCAAGTATGTCAACATGTTTAGTATCGCCCCAACCATTAAATCGGATCTGATAGACAACAAATCCTTGCAATAGAACACCGAATCCTACCAATGATGATTCGCGAGGCTATTGAAATTAAGAGTATCCTAATTTTAATAGGGAAGATGGCTGAATGCTACCAGCTGCTAAGAACCCCATAATTAATAAAATTAAATTCAAACTACTACTGCATTTATTCTATTATATTTTAACTACGACATCAGGTCGTCAAACACCTCAGTTCTCTCGCTCCACCCGTGACCATGGATGCTGTAAAGTGCCCAAAACATCGGGAATTTAAAAAGTTAAAATTAAAGGCGATATAATCCTTCAAATTAGTTTTATTCCTTATAAATATTATTCACAGTGAACGTGAGGATCACTACACTCATGAACGGGAGTAGAAAAATGTTCGCTCTGTTGTGGCGGTGAAAGAAAATCCACCACCTCATATCGTCCCGTCGCGTCGTAAGAGGTGACACAGGAAAACAAAAATGAAGGAATGGGCTGCATCATCTTCGTGACAACAGATCAAAATAATAATAGCTGCGGTTGCCAACCCGCCTACCAAGCGTGGCAACTATAGCAAATATCCAGCTACTTGACAATTTATGGGGGAGGCCTATGTTCATTTCAGTGGACTTTTGATAGGCTGACGATAATGAGTTCTACTCATCTTTGCAAGCCATAATATTTACGGTAGAGTGAAAACAAAAAGTAACATACCCGAAAACAGGAATGAAATAAAAACTGCATATATTTCCCAATGAAAACTAAAAAATAGCAGCTTACATACATGTTACTAATCGGCATAGGCCGCAGAATTTTTGGCCAAAATAGTGTTCGCTGCGCTGATTCCAACGCGGGATGAATGTAATGTTAATGATTCAATTATTTATATCGTATATTCAGTAGCATTGTATTATTTCATTTTATCAATGACTTGCCATTTTAGTTTATTTAGAAGTAAGTAGATGGCGCTAATATTAGATGAAATAATGAAAGCCAAAACCATACCATCTAGTAATAGCAGCAATTGAAGCGAACAATTATTTATTATATCAAGGGATAAAGTGATGTCAATGTTCTCTTAAAAGTTCTATTTCTGTTAAAAAATATGCTATCAGCGCCGCTAGCGGTGAAAAACGATTTAATGATATCGTCATAATATGACCATATTATGAAATAGCAACGTTGTGTTTAGTTATTAATATCTTCAAACGATTTCTATTCATTGATTTGGTCATGCTATATCATCAAATAGACAAATAGTGTTAAATATTATGAAATGACGACATCATTTCACGAAATGATAGACTACTTTATCATATATGATCAATTCTACGATCTGGCCACGACATATGTAAAAATCTCTTGAATAAAACTATCATGATAACGAAAATTTTGCAACAATTGTAGACAGACCAGTTTTAATCACTTTAGTTATATATTAGTAATTGCATTAAATACCTTATCAATTTTCATATTTTGATAGATGTCACTATTATCTATTGAAATTATTACACTTTTAAAATAAAATAACAAAATACTAAAAAACTAAACGTTAGAGTTTTTTAATAATTTTAAACTCTAATCATTTAATCATATACATGGAAGTTATTTAAATTATTTCATTTATTAGTAACTGAAGGCAAAATATACTACTTTTTCCATTTGATGATAGATGGCGCTGTTTTAAATACCAAATCGGTGTAGTTGCACATTATTTTACCAAGATTACAACTATATTTTAAACTACAAATATGGTATTTATTTGAAAAGCAACAGTCATCCCGCCTATAACCAAGAATTAATAGAAAATTAACATCTAAAGGAAATAAAAAAACTTAACCTTCCTTTTTTGAAGTTCCGTAATCGGATAAAAAGTAGCCTATAAGTTGCCCCGGGTTACTCACTACCTATATACAAAATTTCATGTAAATCGGTTTAGTAGTTTTTGCGTGAATCCGGAATACACAGACAGACAGACAGACAGACAAAAATTCTAAAAACCACTAATTTGGCTTCAGAACCCTTTATTTAGTCACCTGGACTTGTTTTTTCTAGAATATATTAGAATTACAGACACGACTTTTCTACAGATTTATTATATGTATAGATATAGATTAAGAAATTTATAGATATTTGTAAATAGCTATTTTTAATTTATTTTGTGTCGTTAATTGTGTAACATTATGTATGAAATATGATTGTAAGATGATATTATTTTTTTCCTAAAAAAGTCCCGCTGGGTTTCTTGCTAGTTCTTCCTAGGATAGAGTTATTTTCCGAACCAGTGGTAAATTAAAGAAAAGAGTGACTTTCAATAAGTATTATTTATAATCTATATTGAACAAATAGTTTCTTTTTCGCTTTCTTTAAGACCACATATAAATAACTTTGAGACTACACATATGATAACTAAATGGACAGGATTTTACGTGTTAGAGACATGCTTTTACGTGGTAGATACTTGCTCTTTACGCATTGATTTATATGTTATTTCTTATTGATTTATATGGACAGGATTTTACGTGTTAGAGACATGCTTTTACGTGGTAGATACTTGCTCTTTACGCATTGATTTATATGCTCAATGTCTTTACGTGTTTACCACGCTGTAGCTATATTATTGTTGCAGCATGGATGGTTCGGCTTGATCGGGTAGACCCGGCTCTCACAGAATACTAGTAGTACAGTTACTGCGTAAAATATCAAATTTATGTTGCTGTGTTCCGGAAGGGGTGTGTAGATATCCGGGGAACCTTTTTACTGGAAACAAGACATTCCATCTTGGTTTTCAGGGCTGACAATACATCTGCATTTTGATTATTAATCGACGATAAAGGTCTATTGTTTACGAACCGCAGCATCCACTTACCAGCAGGTTGACTGTGTGCTCGTTTGTTACCCTTATTCTACAAAAAAAAGAACGAATTTGATTCACGGCTGCCAGTCTCAACTTCCTGTATGGGATAGTTATTCTCTCTGCATAGGACAGTATTAGAGTGCACGAGTCCGTGCGCAAGCACAGGTGCACTCTCTATTCCCTCACTCTCATAGTCCGATGGGACGGTTATCCGACCCAACCGATGTAAGTGAACCACTATCATTAGTGTTACAGTGAATCACTATCATTAGTGTTACAGTAAGTCACTATCGTTAGAGAGACTGGTTTCTCGCAGCATTTTGAATAGTGGTAGAGCCACGCGGCAGAATTGCTGTCGCATGGATGGGCCGGCTCGAACCGGGGTGGTACCACGACCTCACAGAATATCAGCGTGAAGTAGAGGTTTACCTCTGCGTTTCGCTTGGTGAGTGCAGGTGTCTGGAGGTCCTTTTTACTGGAAATGAGGCATTCCATCTTAGTCCTCACGGGTGACAACGCATCTGCATTTTAATTCGCAAACGAGGATAGATGTAGTTGTCTATGGGCCGCAGTAACCACTTACCATCAGGTGGACTGTGTGCTCGTTTGTCACCCTTATCCTATAAAATAAAGCATACTCACATTCTCCGCGCGATGTCTGCGACGTGCGGGACGCGCGAGCTGCACGCTCAGCTGCACGCTCGCGCCCGCACACTCTACGCCAGACCTAAATATATATATATATAATATATATATAGTGGTCTTCTCACCTAAACTAAAGGACTCGACTAAAAGAGTTACGAAGAATTGACCATAACGTAGTCCGCAATATATTAAAGGCCGCAGAGCGCGTTCAGTGGTATTTTATTTATAGAATCGGGACTTCTAGAAGCGAGGTCTCAGTCCACCTGATAGTAAGTGGAAGCTGTGGCTCGTAGATATCTACAATTATCCTCGATTAAGAATCAAAAACCAGATGCGTTGTCACCGCTGAGGCCTAAGATGGAATGCTTCGTTTCCAATAAAAAGGGTCTCCGGTTCTCTACACTCACCATACGAATCACATCAGTATTAAGCTTCTATTTTACGCTGGTATTTTGTGAGAACCTGGTCCTTTCCCGGTCGTGCCAACCCATTCGTGATACATAATATAGTTGCAGCGTGGCTCTAACACGTTGATACGTAGAAGAATTTGCTTAAAATACACACATACATCACTATCCTCCTTGCAACGGAAATCAGAAGAGGTCCATGTCCAGCAGTGGACTTTAGGGGCTGATGATGATGATGATGAAGAAGAAGGATATTGTATAATGTGTTGATGTTAATAGTCGAGCGAGTGCTGCAAAGTAGCACGTGTGGCAACCTGTCCGCGGACGGGTCGTCGTCGGGCAGCAGTGGCAGCTCGTCGTCACGGCGCGCGTGGCATTCGCAACGGCAGTGCTCGGGCTCCACGTACTGCAGCCCGGCCCCACCCCCATCCCCCGCATCCGCATCCGCTTCCGGTTCCGCCGATGTTTCGGCCGCCGGCAACATTTGTATCCTCTTTGGCTGCTTGCGCCTCTCCGGCACCTCTTCAAAATCTATCCATTCGGCTTTCTTCCGACTCTCTCTTGATGCTAATGATAGTACTGTGTTCAGAAATATTTCTTAATTGAATGAAAGACAGGAAGAAAATGGCGATTACTGACATATCTACTAAAACCTCGTGATTATATGTGATTGTCAGTCTATATAATATGCTGAGTATTGTCCACAGAACAAAGATTATAATATTTATTTTGTACGTATTTGTTATTTTGTAAATATTAAATAAACGTAATCTTTAATTAAGTAAGACTATAAATAAATAATTGGGCTGGTTGATAACATAAAATAGGTAAATTAATTAAAAAATGAATACACTTTTTATGATTCCGTAGTTACATAACAAGGAACCCTAATAGTTTCGCCATGTCCGTCCGTCCGCCCGCGGTTTTGCTCTGAGACCCTAGGTGCCTAAATCTATGATTTGGTATACTTATAAATATTAAACATCTTTTCGATTCAGGGGCCCGTTTGCGAAATATTTAGCTTTAAAGTGCTATTTTTCATTAGTCATATTATGTAGTATAATATATAATGAAGTTAAAAGGAAATCTATCACAGCTAAATAGAATTAAGTAGTTAACGAATAATAGTCGACTAACTAATAAAGTGCATTTGCATTAGTAAAAAAATCGTTACAACTCCATAGAAAATGATCTTAAACTAGTTGCATTAACAACTTTGTAATGTTATTGTAAACTGTGAAAAATATTCATTATATGAAGAAAACTACTTATATGCATTACTACTATTAGTTTTCTTTTTCATTTGCGGGTCAAATACGGTACTATTGTCAAAATCGAAAAGTTTCTTAAATCTTTTTTGAATACCACTCTTCCCTATAAGGCTGATTTGAAAATAAGTCCTTTTGCTACGATCTTCCTATTTGAGCCTTCCTATTTTAGTCGTTATGGCGGTCAAACCGCGAACTCACTTATTATCCTCATTATCAAGGAAGCCCACGTATTGTGACGGGCAACTACGGACCCTACCTCTACATTGTGCGCGGCGCGACACGCACTTGGCGAGTTTTATAACATACTAACTGGCACCCGGCGCGCCGCTGCCGCAGTAGAAATAATTGTGGAGACATCTTTTTAAATTTGGAAGGGTTATGTTGTTTAATTAGGAATGATTCATTGATGTTTGATTATGACTTTCAAAAAAATTTGGCAGTATGATACACTCGCCACCTACTGTACTACGCCTATGACCTTCGCGCAAGTGCAAGCAATAAGTTGACAATGTTTACCGCAATCTGATGAACGGTATGGCAGCGCATAGAATACGAACAAACAAATATTATAAATATTTTTACTAATTTTTAATAATATATAGGTAAATATTTTTTTTATATATGCTGCAGCAATATTGCTGCAGCGCTGTTATATTACCATATTCTTTGCTTGTATAAGCCAGACGTCATATATACCAAAATTGTATTATTATCTGCCGACTTCCAAAAAGGAGACTGTACTCAATTCGACTGTAGATATGTTTTTTTTATGTGTGTTACCTCATAACTTTGTACTGGGCGAACCGATTTCGATGATTCTTTTTTTATATGAAAGCTGATAGTTCTCGTGTGGTCTCATATGAATTTGATCAAGGTCAGACCAATGGTTATTGAGTTATTCTTAAATAACGTATATTGAAGTCGCTTATATTGAAGTCGGCTGTACAAAATTTTTATTTTTAAATTATTTGTTATGAATATTTAATGTATTAAAATGGCTTCAGATTTCAACATATAAATTTCAACACAATATTGATTTTTTTAATAAAAGAAAGATGTCCACCCGATCGCAAGTGAATGCTGTGGCCCATAGACATTTACATTTATCCCCAATTAAGATTCAAAATGCAGATATGCGTTGTCACCCCTGAGAACTAAGATGGAATGCGTCGTTTCCAGTAAAAAGGGTCTAATCTTACATAGCGCAATTTCTGGTGGTTTCGATTACAGTTTTAGTTTTCAACAGACAGTCGATGATGAAACTATCTCAAGACTTCAAAACCAATACAGATTTTGGGGTTTTATCTCCATCACCATCGACGTACTTGTTTAATTGTTTATTTATTTATTCATAGGACACCAGCAGTGCACACATTATTACATTTTATTGAAAGTGGGCTTAATCTAGGGACTCATGTGTGCACCCTTATAAGTGACACAGCATTACCACATTATTTTCATTAATTATTTACATGCGCAGACATTAAATACATTCAAGTATAGGGAAAGAGTTAAAGGTGCGAGAAGATTGCTATAAATCATCTGTCCACCTACAGATGCAGCGTAGCACTTACAGCTAATTGTCCCTACAGTGTACCGAACTAATGATATCATAAAAATCAAATATAATTATGAGAAAAAAGGGGCCAAATTCCATACAAACGACGATCGGAGATATAGACTTCGCGGATAAATTAGATATCTGAACGCGTGGATACCCAGTTCCATAGGAAATAGGAGTTACCTTTAGGTAAATCATATTCAGCGTACTTGCCTGTAGCTATGATTTGACATAGCTGTAAGTATGTACAACGTTCTTCAATTGATTTTAAATAGAATTTGTAACGTTGTTTAATATTGAATTTATAACTTGGCAAGTGAAAAAATGAAATTGGTTCTAAGGCTGTAATTTTGGCATTCATTAATGTCATAAGCTCTTACAAATCAGGTAGCTCCTGTGGTGCTTTTGTCGATTCCTTATATTAACTATAATATGTTATTGTATCTAATTTCTTTGCTACAAGGAGCACCTGGATCGGATCCCAGGAGCTAATATCAATCCCGTTGTTGAAAACACCATGAATGTATTGCATTGATTTCTGAATATTTGTTTGATTTTGTGTTTTGTATGGTTTTTTCCAGCACGAATAAAATTTTTAATTGCAATTTAAGTGCTGCTTTAACACATGCTCGGCGGTGAAGGAAAACGTTTTCAGGAAAGGAGAATTTTTTTTAAAAATTCCAAGACATGTACCCTTCCTTACCCTAAAACCCTCTCAGAAATTAGAGGAGACCTGTGCCTAGGAGTAGGAAGTATTTAAGGCTGTGTAACTTTACTTTTAACTTTATTTAATTGATTGAGTTATAATTTACTTTGTAAAGAGTACTGGCTGTTATCATAAATTTTATTATTTTCTTAAGAAATATGCAAATGTTGTATTAGAACTCGGCTTCACCTCTGCTCCTTAGTAAAAAAAAGATTGTTGTAAATGGCTTCTACAATCAGGTGAAATAATTTACCTACGCCTATAATATGTATTCGTTTTCTGGGAGATGCTTTCCAGAAAACGAATATGCCATCAAAAACATAACTTGTAAAAAAACTAAGTCTCGCAACTCAGTTCGTCTACTGTAAAAAGTTGTGTGATCCATGTAATACCAAGTCGGTTAATTTATTCAGTCCCTACTTAAGGGTCCTTCTGTCTTAAGTTATTACGTAATTAGCTAACCTGACAACATCTTATAGTGACCATATCAATATTAAAAATCTTTTATGTTTTAAATAGATAAATTGACTTGGCAATCACAACATTTTACGGTAGAAGAACTGAGTTGCGAGACTTGGTTTTTTTACCAGTTATGTTTTTGATGGCATCTCATTTCTTTTTGTAGAAAGTTATATCTAGGTACCTATCTACACCTATTATTCCATTTTATATATATATATATATATATATATATATATATATATATATATAGGTACACTGATTCATTCGCTACAAATGTAACTTTGTAATCCTATATATTTGTATGGGATTACAAAGTTATTTATGCATCTCAAAAACTGGACCGAAATTGCAAAATATTTTAATTTTTCCTTGATTTATATACTAAACACTAACAAGTTTGAAGCTTCTATATCTACTAGACGTGCCTTAGAGTTTTGATGATCGGTCAGTCAGTGAGTGACAAAATTAAGAAATTAAGACTACTTATAATTCTTAAACGACTGGTTCAAATTTAATGAAATTTGAAATATATTGAGTTTATACAATACCTACTTGGTTACTGAAAATTCAGGCTTCTGGCTTTATCTACAATGAAGTTATAGGGTTTCGAAATTGGCCTGAACTGCTTCGAGAAAAGGATGGTACGGCCGTGCTGCTTTTTTGCTCAACTTGGCGGGGGCCAGATGAAGAAGATGATAATTTTTTATTCAGCTACCTTTTTATGTTCTTAAACGTGACCTTATATTCCTTGTCGTACTTTAAGTTGGAGCCTTCGAGAACATTATCAATCCTTAAACGTGTTTCTTCGATGATTCGGAAGTCATACACGAGCACACTCATCGTGTATGCTAAGATGCGCTAACATAGGAGTATATATATGTAAAGGTATACTTGTTTGTGTAATCGTAAACCTGTACATTTGTATCCAAATGCGCGACGCAAAGGAGCTTAATGTGTGTTTTAGTCTTTAAATGTTTGTTCCTTTGTGGCACTCTAGAGACCAAACCCTTGGGCCCATTTTGATCATTATTGCGTCAATCGATTTGTCCAAGTGTCACTAGAGACATGGCAGTAATCAAAATACAATATGTAGCCATCTAGACGCCATATTGTGACAGAGAAAAAATAATAGTCGATGAAAATCATCTTCGGTCTTTGAAAATCAGCTTTAGGTTTGTCTAATAATTTTTCATTTTGAATGACCATTTAGGATCTATAACGATTTAAAATTGCGTTAGCAACCATTCACTTAAATTTTCACAAGTTGCTGTTATGCAAGTGTGATTAAGTTAACAATATATTTAATATAATCGTATAATAGTTTTTAGTAATTTTTTATTTTAATTATCGGTTTAACTGTCGGTTTTTTTTAATCAGTATTTTACCATTAGGCAAGTTATTAAAATAAAATAATTTTGTTAGTTGTTCTATTTTGTACAACAATTTAGTTGAATATAAAACATGTCAAGTTACAAATTCATTATCAAGGGACGTAACGATCAAGTGAAGTATGTTGTATCTATAATTATGATTTAATAAACTGATATGGAACTTGGCACTGGTTCAGATGTCTTTCATTTTATCAGCGAAGCCGACAACCCCAATCGCCGTTTGTATCGACTTGACCCCTTTTTCATATTTATGTTTCGATGGGGTGACAATAATAGTAATATTTTATAACTTATTCATATAATAACGGCGTAAGAACATCTACTGCCACACCCATTTAATTCCGTTTATGTCGTGAGAGCCCCCCCCCCCCCCCCCCCATAAAAGTCATACGTGGTAGGACCACAGAATACCAGCGTAAAACAGCAGCTTACTGCTTTATTTCGTATGGTGAGTGTAGAGAACCGGAGAAGTCTTTTACTGGAAACGAGGCTTTCCATCTTAATCTTCAGACGTGATAACGCATCAATATTTTGATTCTTGAATGTAGACGTATATGGGCCACAGCGTTCACCTACCACCAGGTGGATTGTGTGCTCGTTCGTTACACTTATTCGACATAAAAAGGCAAACTATGGAGGAAGCCTATGTTCAGCAGTGGACTTTTGATAGATTGTAATGTGTAGATGAATAAATGGTACAAAGATGAAGGTATATCTACCGTCTCCGCCGCTCCTGGTGCGGGGACGCTCGGGGCGCGGTGGCGTGGTGGTGGAGACGGTGCGCGTGCGCCGCGGCAGCCGTATGCGCAGCTTGTCGGCGGGCGCCGGGGCGGGCGGGGTGGCCGGCTGGGCGGGCGGCGCGCATCGCTGGGCGGCAGGCTGGGCGGGCTGGGCGGGAGGCGCGCGCGGGGCGCGGGGCGGGGCGGGCGGGGGCGCGGCGGCGCGAGGCCTCTGCAGGCCGGCCACGCGCACGCCGCTGCGCTCCCGCACGGGCACCATGGGCAGCGCCAGCGATCGCTCCAGCGGCAGCGTGGTGGGCACGTACGGCAGCTCCTCCTCGAACGACTCCTGCACCACGAGCCCGCGGCGCTCCACCTCGTTGCCGCTGTGCGCCGGCGCCGCCTCCGAGCTCGGCTCCGACTCGGATGAATCTCGAGTGCGCGGTGAACCAGCGGTCGAACGTACCGTATCATCGCCGGGCTCCGGAGCCGACGGACGCTCGCAGTCCGGCGGCGACTCCACCGAGGTGATGTGTGTGTCGCGAAACCCCGTGCGGCTTTCGTCGCTCTCCACGAAACTTGGGATCGATTCTGATATTTCGCTCGTCACACTGGGCGTTTTGGTTATACTAAACTGCGTGCTGAATACTTGCTCCCTACTTCCGACGTGCGTAGTGAAAATTATGCGCTCCCTTCTTCTTTTGTGGTCTTCTTCTATCGCACGTGCGTCGGACGGAGTGGAGCTACTGGGCCGCTCCGTACACTGTTTGACATCACTGACGCTCGATTCTTTTTTATCTTCAATTTTTTTATCACTAGGGGGCGTAGTTCGGTCGATTTCCGGTGCACTTGGACTAGATACGGGGCTCGAGGAAACATTCGTTGTTAAAACGCAGCCATCGACAACTTTTTCTGTTGGTGAATGTAACGGTATAATGATACTACCGTCGGGAAGAACTGTTCTCTTTATAGGTTTTTGCGCAGATCTCGTTGACATTACGGAGGGAGGTCGTTCGGGTGGCATACGAGGCTGCGGGGCGGACGCGGGACGTGTGGTCTCTCGAGTCGGCGACGCGAGCGCAGTTGCAGAAAGCACCTCGTGGTTCACAGACCGCACCTCACTTACAACGCTGTGTGCTTGAACGGTACTGGAACTAGATATCTCATCGGGTGGAGTACGTAAAGGTATGTGAATGATGCCATCTTTTGCGTCTTCATAATACTTAAGTTTCTCCCCACGAATTTGCTTTTCAACGTGCTGCTGTGGAAACTGTCGTTGAGGCTGAACGCTTGGTGAACCATCCCTTGAGTTTGGCGATGGTGATGTAGCATTTTTTCTTGGAGTTTTGAACAAGGAAAGCATAGAACCCTTAATTTTGGATCCTGACGTAGGCGTGGTGGAACGATCTCGACTTTTGCTGCGTGATCTGCCTTCATTGAGACTTTTCTTGCGTCGCAACAAGTCACACGGGGAGTCAGGCGAGGCGATAGTTTCACGCGATTTAAATAGGGAACAGAAGGAGGATTTTCGAGAAACTGGTACACCAGAAGGTGATGGGGTACGGCTATCCCGTAATCTTCGTTGAGGTGCCGGGCTAGTAGCTGCAGTTCGTTCTTGTAGCTCTAAAGTGACGGGTTTTCGTGCAGGCTCTCCCCCAACCAACGTTCTCTCGCTTTCGTCATCGTCCTCGTCATCATCGTACTCGTGATCTGGTTTCAATTTGATTCTAATGATATCTTTAGTACGATTACTGCTCTTGTATACCTCTGGCTTGGATGGTTCACGGCGTTCTCTCGATCTAGCTCGCCGCTCCTCTGCTCTAGCACGATTTTTTGTTTCTTTCTGTCGTTTATCCTCATCTAATATATTAGAACACGATGCTGGCGTCGCTGGTGCGACGCATGGCGTTACGATGGGAGCAGCTGGAGAAACTAGGCGTGGGATATGCACAGGGCGCGCACTTTCTACAGTCACTTCCGTGCGCACTTCCCGATGATCTCGTGCGTCT
Source organism: Parnassius glacialis (assembly GCA_033319125.1). Classification (NCBI taxonomy): domain Eukaryota; kingdom Metazoa; phylum Arthropoda; class Insecta; order Lepidoptera; family Papilionidae; genus Parnassius; species Parnassius glacialis. Next base: position 577,355 of record JAVANC010000022.1, on the reverse strand, counting down.
ACAGGCTCGGGTACGGGTTCCTGAGTCGATATTATAATGGGCGTAGAATTGGGTCTTGATGTAGGAGCCGATGTTACAGGAGCGAGATCCTTCTCGGCGACCGCGGACGAAACCGTAGCTGATGGTGATGAAACTAACACCGGTAGAGGTTCACCGGTCAACTTAGCGATCTGAAGTAATCGCTCCTCAACCGCGGCGGCACATATTTCTGGGTCCGTTTCGATTGGTTTCGGACCGCAAAATGAAGTCTCGAGCAACATTTTGTGAGGTGACGGGGAACGTGATGCATTCGAAACCACTGAGAGATGAGAGACGCGACTGGTATGGCTGAAAGCTGAAATTGCCGAGTGCGCCGAACATTGCGAACCGACGCTAGAAATTCGACTGGTGCGACCTGACACCGCTAGCAGTGCTACCTCGGAACTTTGGCTGTCTTTACGTGAATGGCGACGAGAGACTGAGGGCGCAGGTGCGGGGCGCGGTTCCCCTGGCCCGCCTTCTAAAAACGCCAGCTCTTCAGTAGACGATCGCAAATCAAGAGCGCCGTCTTCCCGGAAACCGAGTTCAAGGCGTGCACGACCCTCCTCCGTGCTTCCAGCGAATAGAGCTAGCTCAGGCGAACTGTCACGCGAATCGTGATGACTAGAGCTGGACGCACGGGAGATATCGATGCGGGGTGCCGCCGGCGTTTGCAACCCCGTACCGTTGCCGTGTACCGCCGGAGACGAGTGCGAACGCGCACGTTGCTCGGGCGGCGCGAGAGCGTTGCCGTTTGCTACAATCTCACCACCACCCGCTGAATCTTCGCGGATTTCCGGCAGCCGGAACGTCTGTTTTGTCTCGGGACTCGACTGCGGAGACGAGTGAGATGTGATCACGACCGAGTTGTGAGCATTAGACGAGGATGCAAGATCGTTCTGCAGGCTAGAGGCGCTCACTTCTTCGGAGACGTCGTGGTCGAAGGAAGCGATGGGTGCGGGCCCGCGCCGCGGCCGCCTCTCTTGCGCGCCGCTCGCCGCCATGCGCCGCTATTGCGCGCAGATCATGTCTCCACACCACGAAGATTCACCACCGACACTCGCGTACGGGCACTTTGAATCACAACACTGTACATTTGCGAAACTCAAATGTATTGACAGCACCAATTATGTCCAATTATATGACCACGGATGCACTCGGCGCGTGAACTAATTACATAATCGATCGAAAAGCTCGTAATGGTACGAGCCGTCGACGAGAGAGATTAGCGCGGACTAGTTTTTGTACATAATGCGAATGGGAAGGAATCTTATCGGAATGTAGCATATTATCGTGTTGGCGAGCGGTCGAGGCGGCCGCGGGTCGCCGCCATCGAGCGTGGCAGAGCGCCGGCGCGGACTCCGCGCATGCGCGAGAGCTCCTCGCCCGTACTCGCGCTGCACTTCATACAAAAGGTAGTGATTAAGTACTCTTTGCTTCGTACTCCCTTCTTACTCCCTTAACCCACATGTTGCGATAGCATCTGCGGCCTTGGAGTCCACCCACCTTTATAAAGGTAATTAACCGAAGCAACCGCGCACTTCAAGCCAAAATCAGTTTGTTACGACAGTATTTGCTTTTCTCTTTTCAAATAACTTATACATATACAAAAATTAAAGTTTTGTTTATTCAATATAGATAATTAATGATGTTTATATTTTATTACCTTAAAATTAGAAATTTGTTAAATACCACGCCTACAATTTTTTGTTGCAATCTTAAGCAACCAAAAATTTGTTACAAATATGTAAAATGAAAATACTTACAGAACTGAATAAATATACGTAAACTAAAACAGTCGCAATTAAACAATTTTAGGCAACATAATTTAAAACTTCAAACAAACTTTTATATATATCCGTCAAGTGTAAGTAAACCCTACTTTTTTGAATATATAATATTATATTACTTATATATATTTATTAATCTAACTAAAAAAATTACGTACGACAAGTGAAAATAAAATATTATTGATAGACATGCTATTTTTCCAATATCTTTACATTCTTTGTTAAGATAACACTGTCCGTTTTATCCCATCACCTAACATTAATCAAAGAATAAACACTGCAAATAACGCTGAACTAACAGGAACGGATAGCAGACATGAGACGGTTTTGTATAAATTTACACCATAGACTTACATTACTACATAGAAAAATATATTGACACTATTGTGAAGCGGATAAAACTGAAATATTGTCAGAATTATTCCCTTATTCATCTATATGCACAATACTACAATAGGCTATCCTTATTCTTATATGTATAGCGTGTTGTGTATCATTTTTTATAATTCGTTCTTTTAGTCAACATTATAATAAAACATGGAAATTGGTAAAAATAAGTAAAATTAAGTATTATCACGTACTTTTTTGGTCTTATTAAGTATAACTATTTTTTTTTTATATGAGAGGATGACAAACGAGCACACAGTCCACCTCATGGTAACTGGTTGCTGTGGCCCATAGACATCTACATCTATCCTCGTTTGCGAATCAAAATGCAGATGCGTTGTCACCCGTGAGGCCTAAGATGGAATGCCTCTTTTCCAGTAAAAAGGGTCTCCGGCTCTCAACACTCACCATACGAAACACAGCAGTGTTAAGCTGCTATTTTACGCTGGTATTCTGTGAGAGCGTGGTCCTTCCCCGGTCGAACCGACCCATTCGTGCTACAACTATATTACTAATATAATAATATAGCTGCAGCATGGCTCTATCACGTTACAACTAAGTACGTTTGCTTGAATTAACATGTAATACTTTATTATAAAGTACGAGTGGAAAACCTAAGTGCAAATGACATTTTGTTCCTGTGTGTGTTCGCTTACCCTCATGCCGCTGGCACGGTGCTCCAAAGTTTAGCAATAGAATTGATAATTAAAAGTACTCTGTGATCGATACTGGAAAACAAAGACCATGTTAGTGAAAGCCGCAGGCAGTGGTTTCAAACCTCTGATAAGAGAGGTAACATAGGCCTCCCCCAAAGAATGCCACAAAGCACGGTCAAGAACCACTTGCATCTATCTACTTTCCCCCCAGCATCTTCATGAAGTGTTATGGTATACTGACGTCTAAATCAATTTTCTAGTCTGCCTCTGACACCTTTTCTAATGCCTGCTCAAACGCTCTATCGGCGATGAACACTTTATGCCTTTTAGCCAAATTTTGTTTTAGGGAATAAAAAGAAACCCCACGACGTCGAATCATTGCTGTAAGGAAGGTGATCCAAAAACTTATCCGTTGTACTCTCAAGGTAGCATTCATTTTAACGCCTAGTGCGCTGGCCTCGTCACGGTAACAGTAGTCCGCAGAGCCCCGTGACCGGTCGCTTGATACTCACAGCAGTGAATAACTCTGGTAAGCATTTGATAGTATACCATGCAGCATTTCTTTGATTTCGTAAAAGAGTTAAAGCCAGATTTCCTGTAAAAGTGAGAAAACTAGAGATCGAAATATTTTTTGTGCTTCTCGATCGCCAGGTAAAAGATGATTGCAACCATCTATCGGAAGTCATAAGGAATAAGGGTGACAAACGTGAACACGTGGGCCGTGTGATTGTGATGATTGTAATTAATGGTAGTGGATGTTGTGGCGCATACACATCTACATCTATCCCCGATTAAGAATCAAAATACAGTTGAGTTTTCACCCTTGAGGGCTAACTGCCCCGTTTCCAGTAAAAATGTGTCTCCGGTTGCCGGTTCTGTATACTCACTATACGAAACACAGCAGCATTAAGCTGCTATTTAACGCTGGTATTCTGTGAGAGCGTGGTCCTACCCTGGTCGAGCCATTCGTTCTACAAACATAATATAGCTGCAGCGTGGCTCTACCACGAATAATATTTATCGGTTTTCTGGCATTTTCCATAATCGCCCCTTACGACAGGATAAAATGGGGTGACGGACAAATCGACTGGATTTGTCGTATTCGTCAAAGTAGGCTTACATACAGGCTATTCGAGCAGTGCGTTTGAGTAATTTTCGCGGGAATCTGGGGATAACATTTTGTAACCTAAAATAAAATACAATTGTGATGTCGTAACATACCTACTTTTCAAATTAACTAAAAAAACTTTTAGTTTTATATCACTGTATTTTCATATTTTTGTATGCAATGTCCAAGAAATACAAATTTTACAACTATAAAATGGCCGTCGTAGTTATCTGTGCTCTCCACCAACACCAATCACAATCACGTAACAACGACAGTACACCGCCACACGTGGTGCCTTGTCAACATAACCTCGTTTTCCTAATTACATAATATCTAGAAAAGACATCGGCTTATATTCGATACTGATACATACACAACATCATAATGAGACCAAACGTCAAATGTCAAAACCAAGCCTACCGAGAGACGTTTCCCACTAGAGCCACTCAATCGCACTGATTGTCCTTAAGCACGTAACGTCAAAGCTCCTCAATGCCATCAGTCTGGTTATTATAGGTCTAGTATTTTGATTATGATGTTGATTTATAATATGTCAAACCCGAAGCAATAAATCCCAGCCCGACGTCACACTGAAGTGGTGTCGGCTATGACGATGATACGACCTTAGGGGACCTCAAGAAACGAACTTACTCTTTTTTAAAAGGCCGGCGACGCACCTGTAATTTTCCTGGTATTGCAGTTGTTCATTGGCGGCGGTCAACATTTACTATCAGGTGAGGCGCATGATCACTTGCCCCCTCTGCTACAAAAAAAATAATCAGGTAACTTGCATTTTTTTATAGGAGAGGGGGCAAACGAGCATACGGCTCACCTGATGTAAAGTGATTACCACCGCCTATGAACAACTGCAACACCAAGAGAATTGCAGATGCGTTGCCGGCCTTTTAATAAAGAGTACGCTCTTTTCTTGAAGGTCCCGAAGTCGTATCGGTCCGGAAAAATCTCTGGTGGTAGTCGATTCCACAAGGAAGTTGTGTGAGGAAGAAAACTTCTTTTAAATCTCACAGTGGTGGACCGCCAGTCATCCAGGTGGTATGGATGGTATCGCGAGTTTTGTCGCGATGTGCGATGGTGAAATCGTGCGGCTGGAATTAGTCCGAACAAATCCTCAGAACACTCCCCGTGTAATATGCGATAAAATACGCAAAGAGATGCAACATCTCTACGCAGTGCCAGTGTATCGAGCCGATCAGAAAGAACTCGGTCGTCGACGATTCGAACCGCTCTGCGCTGGATGCGGTCAAGTGGAAGGAGCTGGCACTGGGGTGCCCCGGCCCAGAGATGAGAACAGTATTCCATGTGAGGCCGAACTTGCGCTTTGTAAAGTTGCAAGCGATGTGCCGGCATGAAATACTGTCTCGCTCTGCTGAGCACGCCAATCTTCTTAGAGGCCAATTCGGCCTTCCCTTCTAAGTGACCACGAAACTCCACACTATTTGATATGTCGTAAATGCGATAAAATACTAAAATACTCAGAGCAAATGCGATAAAATACGCAAAGAGATGCAACATCTCTTCGTAGTGCCAGTGAGTCAAGCCGAACAGCTCTGCGCTGGATGCGATCAAATGGAAGGACCTGGCACTGGGGAGCCCCAGCCCAGAGATGGGAACAATTGTCCATGTGCGTCCGAACCTGCGCCTAAATTAAAAAAAAAATTCTAGGACATGAAATCCGCCAACAGTGAATTCCAAAATCCTTTTAAAGTAGAAGCCTGTGCCCAGCTTTGGGTCTCAATGTAGTTTATACCTTACTCACTATACCTTACTTGTTCATTATTAAAAATGTTTATTTTATATTTGATATGAGAGAACTTATGTTCCCAGTACACAATGTTCAGTTCATGTTCAGCCTATAAAAGTTCAGTGCTGAACATAGGCATCACCCATAGATTTTTTTAAAGAATAAGTGTGACAAACGAGCACACAGTCCACCTGATGGTAAGTGGTTGCTATGGCCCATAGACATCTACATCTATCTTCATTTGCGAATTAAAATGCAGATGTGTTGTCAGCCGTGAGGACTAAGATAGAATGCCTCTTTTCTAGTAAAATGGGTCTCCGGTTCTCTACACTCACCATACGAAACACTGCAGCATTAAGCTGCTATTTTACGCTGGTATTCTGTGAGAGCGTGGTCCTTCCCAGGTCGAGCTGACCCATTCGTGCTACCACTATACTATTAATATAGATGCACGGTAGCATGGCTCTACTACGTAGAAAAGCTTGCCTCATAGGTAGGATTTTGCCATAGTCGGAACGTTTGGCAGGCGGGTTGGCAACCGCAGTTTTTATTATGTTGAGTTATAACTCATCAGGAATGTGCTTCTGCCCATCATCCGTTTTAATTTCCCTCTGAAGCCTCTTAAGACACGCAAGGGTCAATATGGAATAGTGAATATTCTTGCATCCTACATGGTTTTTTTCTGATATACCTACCCATACGGTTGTGTGAAGTGGCGTTAGGCTAAAGCAGGCTACTGACCTGCCTGCTGCAGGGGCAATCTAGGAAGCACGGCGATCGGAGCAATATCGAAGGTCGTAGGGCCGACTTAAAAAATTGCCCCTGCTTGCCTACACACATCACAATTAAGGAGGCAATTAAGGGTCATCCCCACTCCTACACCCTAGATTGCCCCTGCGGCAGGCAGGTCAGTAGCCACCTTAAGGTGACGTGCCGTGTGGTGGGGGCGTAATAGAATAGAGGCGTCAGCTTTAAAATACCCAAAACTTACTGCGGAGACGATTTTGTCTCGCAGTGGACTAGAATAAAATAGAATAAAATGATTTTTTATTCAATATTGATTATTACATAATACTCGTACTTATTGAAAGTCATATTTTATTTACCACTACTGTTTACATCGTGATAAAGGGATATTTTAGAGAATACTTACATTGATTAGATGTTTTTTTTTATGAATAAGAGTGAGCAACGAGCACACAGTCTACTTGATCGTGAGTGGATGTTGTGTCCCATAGACAACTAGATTTATAATCCTCCGGATGCGCTGTCACCCTAAGATGGAATGCCTCGTTTACAGAAGAAGTATGTTCTTATTCTAAGATGTGTGTGTGTGTGTGACTGAGACAGAGTGACTTAATTTTGGTAACAATAAAGTCATAAAAATGATAATAAAGCGGTTTCATTACCACGTTTTTATTAACTCGCTTTCGTGTATGTCTGTTCGGGTGGAATTTAGTAATTGATTTCAAACTAACTTCACGATGAGCTGGTGACTTTCATTTTTGAATAGAGCTCCGAATCGGATGACAAAAAAAAAACATGGTGTAAAAATGTTTTTTTTTTACTTCAACAATTATTGAAATTATTACTACTTCGTGATTTTTGTTGAAAAAAGTGAATTAATTGAAACACAGTAGTCGTTAGCATTCCTTTTATTGACAACAAAACATAAGGAGCCGGTGATGCTGCAGTGTGCGCGTCTCTGACGGCACCCTGTGCCCTGTGGGAGATGAACGCAGGACTCACCGGGGGCTTCCAACAGTTACATCCGTACAACAAATGATATACATAGGTGATTTTTATAGTTTTTTACAACTAGATATACTCGTAAACCCTAACTTTGGTAATAACGCCTTTTATTGTAGTACATTATATCTCATAGGCACAACTAACGCTTACACTGCACGGGAACTCTCTTGTATTGACACCCCCACAATAAGGAGCATATAGTTTGAATCATAGTAATATATGTAATAACATATTAATAATAAGCAAGTTCTGTATCACCCAACTTTTGATAGGAATGTAAATGGTTGTACCTACTTCTGTTTGCACACGGAATCCCAAGCTTGTTCAATAAAAATCCACGGCTTTTTGCCACCAGGGCCACTTAGGAATGAGGTGCAATTTTTGACAGATTACATGGTGAGAAAGTTAATTTGTTGAAAAATAATAAGTATGAATGCTAGACTAGATAGGAAGAAACGAAACTAGGGATATTCCTGAAAGTAGAAAATGAAGACTTAAAAAATGCGAAAAATACTAAGATGCAAACCACTGGCAGTGTTTTGTGTATTTATATAATACTTTATACAATTTTTCAATTATATGACATTTGTATAACAGAAAAATTCACCTCAGTCCCAATTAGTGATATCTGGCGAACGGAACATTATAGCCCTCATTCGTGGTTCAATACAAAAAGAAACGCGCGCGTTTGCTCAGGGCTTACGAACAACAAACAGTTCAACAGCAAATAGAATTTTCGACGTTCCGAACATAATATTTGACAGTAAATACTTGAAATATTCTATGTATATATTTCAAATTTTGTAATATATTTCATTCAAGCTATACATGTATATATAGATGATATATTGATAGTTTTCTTACGTATAACTTTTTGTGCTCAAATATTCTTGTTTATTTGAGGATAAATATTTATTATTTAGGTAATGATATTATTATATAGATATGAAAATGATTAACATAGGCACGACTAAAACTTAGTGATTAAATACTCGTACTGTGAGCATGACTCAAAGCGACGCGGCTCCACAAAAACAAAATAAATTGCAGGCAGCTGTCATAGTACAGTTTTTTACAACCTATAAGTCACAAACACTATGCGTTATTGTTTTACGGTATTTACAAGAAGCAAACAAATCCAAAGGTTAACAGTAATTTAAAAAAAAACCCGACTGCGTAAAAAAATTACTGAAGAAGAAAAGTTTTATACATATAACGTTACACTACTGTCCTTTCTTTAAACGCACGTTTCTTTCGTTTGTATCGAAATGGTAGCATAAAAAGATTATAATATAAATATATTTGGAATTGGTTCATTAACAGCTTTTATTTGACACCAATATTGTTGCAATTTATTTTTAAAAAAACCTCCTTTTTTGTATTTGCAGATGCAATATATTACCTATATAGCCTGTGCCACTCCCAAATATCTAACGACACCTCATAATTTCTTAAAATTCATCAAGTCGTTTAGGCTACAGAGCGTACCAAAGAAATATACATACATACTATTAGCTTCATGATACATACATACTCTCAAAGCACAATACCCTCCTTCTGGGGCAGTCGGATAATAATACATTAAAATGTCCGTTATGCAGGTAATATTATTTATTTAGAACTATTGCCGTGGATATTCGTTTGCATGGAGCAACGTCTCTGGAGTGTGGAGCTTCGCCGTGCCGTTTGCGAACTCTACTGCATAATATATAAATATCAAATGTTGACAAGCAAGTTCGCGCACATATCGATACACACAGTAGTAACGTATGTACATTTATAGATAAATGACAATATTTATATTTTCACTTTTAATTATTGAAGTAATATGCACTACATACTAGAACAAACGCTTCGTGGAAGGAGGTCCAGAGTACCATTTTATACTACAAAGTAAGTTTGGGTCCATGGGCTCTAATGCGTGTTGTGAACAAGCAAGTCTTGGCGTCGCTTCTGGTATGTATTACATATTAATATTGAATTATAATATATTTTCTAATAGTGTTTATATTTACGAGTATTATTTGAATAAACTTGTTACACAGAGAACAGGGAACACGGGGAGCACGTTTAAAACGAGGGAAGAGACATCCAACTGTCAACTAAATTGTACAACACTACATTTGTTTCAATTAAACATACATACAAACTTTATACTCCTATAATATTTAGACAATTTACTACTTAACATTAGAAGGTTGACTAGTCAGCGGTGGAGATCGTCCGAAGTTTCTTATACAATCTTAGTTTTACTAAAATTTAAGTTAAATACTTAAGTACAATATATGTCGGTAAATCAGTTTATATTACACATATGTCTTGGCCTCCAATCTTCACGTAGTTGAAAGATATTGAGTCTTTATTGCCATACACAATGTCGCTACAATACTACGATTATTTCTAATGGGATACGGGTACAAAAATATGAGATACATTTTGCGGAATGTTTGTAACGACACCTTACACTTATATTTTTATTATTATTGTTGTAAGTGTTGGTTCAGATTCAATATGCATATAATATGTTTATATAATATAATATATCTTTACGCTTGTTTTTCAATTGATGAAATACAATGTTTATTCATATATTTATAGCAACAGCAGTAATTAAAAGCTCATTTGAACATAATTCTATGAGTATTAAAATGTAGAGTAGAATTCACTGAAATTAAAAAGCTAAGATAAACAATGTTTTGAATTTCAATACATTTTGATTTTCTTTTAAATAGAGTATCGACAACAGGGAATATAGGCCGCCCCTATGAAAAGTACATAAAATCACAAGTTCGTGCTTCAACTTTTCGATGAGAATATTTGAGATCGAATGATCAATATCTGTTGTTTGTATTTTATGTAATTATTATGTGGAAAATGTTTTGTAAATGTGTTAGTTTGTATGTTTATAATATATAATTTTATAACACTATAGTGGCAACCGAGATACATAGGTACATGTAAAGTGTAATCTGATGATGTTAGATAGTTAGTTAGTAGTTACTGTGGCCTATAGGCCATACCACTAACTAGTAAGTAGCTAACTAACCACTAACTTTCTTCATTGACATTTTCGCAAACGTCAATGAAGAAAGTTGGCCACAGATGATTTGAGGACTAAGATGGACTTACAGCCCGTGATTATATCACAGCAACTCTGATGTACCTGCTCATGCAGGAGGGAAGATGATAGTATTGATTCATCTGGGTTTAGACAGAAAATATCCCCTAGCAGCTATAACTGTATTGTAGATATTGACTATAAATCTCAGTAAGATTGTGAAAACGTCAAGGTGATACATTAACGGACTTGTGTATGTGTTTACGTGTCCCATCTCCGAGAGGTGCGCGAGGCGATGCTTGTACGCGGCTGTGCTTAGTCTGAGTCGGAGTCGGAGGAGGGGGGTGCGGGTGCATGCGGGGCGTCGGCGGGCGCGGGGGCGGCGGCGGCGGCGGGGGCGGGCGCGGGCGCGGGCGCGGCGGCCGCCAGCGCGTACGCCGGCGCTGCCTGCCCACTCGTGCGCTCGATGCCCACGCTGCCGTACCAACGTGCTTAATACACACTCTTCATATATACTACGAGTATCCTATCGTCTCTAATCCTCTATCCTCAATTAACAATCGAAATTTAGATATGTTGGCACCCCTGAGGATTAAATAGAATCATTTGTTACTAGTAAAAGGTTCACTACAATTACCATTCTCCTTCATTAGTAAAAGTCCACAGCAGAACATGGGTCTTGGTTATAGAGAGGATTCACCTTAACCGTCATGCTTGACAAGCGGATTAACGGTCACAGTAGGTATTAGAAGTCTTGCAACCGCTAGTTATTTTTTTGCGAGATCAGCTATGCTATCACTGCGACCGGTAAGATCTAGTGTGATCGCTCTTGCTATACTTGACTGTTAAGCCTCTTCAATGAATTGAAGAAGTTGCTTATCTGTAAGCATTTTAAATTCATCTGCACTAAATACGTAGTTTCCCAGATGAATTTTACGTTTACGCATTGAGTTCAATCAGTTTGGATGTACGGAGATGTTTCTCCTCTCCCATGTGTACTTATCGTCGGTCTAAGTATTTTATATTTGATACAATCGTTATTATTATACCGCTAAGCCATAAAGCCCTTCTCCATTTCCTAAAACACGGCAAATCGATCGTTTCATATATAGTTTTTATAACTGAGGGTACAAAATTTAAGAAAATATAACGAAAGTGGGTAGAAATCGAAATTCAGACTTGTTTAAATAGTTTAAAGTGCGGTGCAAGTAACTAACCTAAATCGTGCAAGTAACTAACCTAAATAAACACTGTACATCCTTCTGCCTGGGTGGTGCACACTACCCAAAACATCGAACGAAGCAAGCTCCTACAGCGGTTAGATAACTTACAAACAACCTGCAGGTAATCCAACAATTGGTCATGAACCAAATCATCATCATCACTATCATTCTCTTTAATAAAGCAACCCCGAATCAGGCGAAGCTGGAAAAGCTATAACGCTAACAGCACTAAACATCTCAGAAAATAAACATATCATATCAGTCGTTCGAAGAATCTTAATAAGTATCGTAATTCTGTTAGCACAATACATGTTTGAATTGCGAAGAGACTGCCTTGTATCACATCTTGATTGGCAGTACTGCTGATGGTTTGCATACCTCATCTATTTTGGTCTTATCATGTATTCACTTCTAAGTGCTTGCTGTGTTCTATAAATGTTTTATAATCGAGAGAGAGTCGATTCTATATTACATTAAAATAAAGTTTAACTAAGTGCCATTCGCACTAAGTGGCGACGGATGGGGTAGTGGATTCTCTTAAACCCCTACCCCATATCATCTATAGTAAGAGACGACAGAAGCAAATGAAATAGTTGAGCAGCATCATCTTTCTACCCCTTAAACCCGCCTATCAAACGTATATAATAACTTTCAATGTTCATTGCAAAACATATTTTGCTCGATGAATTTCAAATGGCGTTTCGTTCTCATAACAATACTACCACTTCACTAATCAGGTTACGGACCATATAAAAAGATGGAGGACCATAAATTATTAGTGATGTCGCCAGTTGACTTTTATATCGCTTTCATCACAGTTGACCATGAAATCCTCCTCTCATCTATCTCTATTCTTACATAACTTAAATTTTCATCTCTAGCCTTGGGATGGTTTTAACCTTATATTCGTGAACGTTTTGATAATTACGGTTCATCATAAATAAATTAAATTAATTAATGCATCGGTTCGTCATTAATAATTACATATTTAGTCACTACAACATAAAAAACTCATTTATGGAGTAAAATGTTTTTTTCTAGCAGCCATTGTTGCAATATTTCGTTAAAGATAGTGTTGCATATTATACAATCAAGCTATTTTTAGAAAGCGCTTGCTTCTAGGAATTGCGTCAAGTACCAGTTTATTTGGGTTTATTTCGGTAACATCTTTCGCTTGTAAAAACATGTTCTTATTTTTTTATGTAGAGTCAAGAAAAATTTTGAATACTTAAAATAAGTCATTTTGAAGTTCATAATGTCAGATAGATTATTTATATATAATATAAATAGAAGAGGTCCAAGTATACTACCTTGGAGAACACCGAATTTGCTATTTTTAAATTTGGATTTATACACCAGAGCGGTGTTTTTTGAATTTATTTGCGTTACTTCTACACGGTGACCTATTTTTTTAACAACTTTCTAGCCAACTCAAAGCAGGACTTAATTCCATTAACTTCTAGTTTATTCACTAATTGACTATATGGGACACGATCGAAGGCTTGAAACATCATCAACTTATAGACTATTGCATGATTCATTCGGTTTAGATTTTGCAAGACTTCATTTACTTTTTGAGTTGTCGATTGCTTTTTTGAAAGCCACTGGTTTTGTTTAAATATTCCAAATTTTCTAAAGAAGGAAGTAAGTTGGTAGACCATGCCTTTTTAGAATATTCTTTAAAAAAATTGGACGAGCAATAGCTTGATAGTTTATTAGAAACAGAAACAGATTTTTTATTCAATATAGGTATAAATTATACTTATTGAAAGCCACTTTTTTGTTTAACAGCTGATTCGAAAATAAAACTTCTGTCCTGGGAAGAACGAGCAAGAAACCTAGTGGAACTATTTTTAAAAATAACATCTGACAATTAACCACACAAAACAAATTAGAAATAGCTTGGTAACAGTCACCTCATTCCCAAGGGTTATTATCATTCATTTTCTTAATATTATAATAACCTTTTTTTATACGAACTTAATAAAGTCTTTCAACTTTGAGCAGGTCAAATTTTGTATATTTTCTGGGATTTTGTTGTAAAAGCGTATACATCGCCCCAAGAATGAATTACTGAATCGGTGGAGTCGAGTAACTGGTACTACCAGTTTATGTCTGTTCCTAGTATTTACTGAATGAATATCACTTATTTTTCTATAACTACCTTTATTTTTGTGTAGGTACATTTTCATAAATGTATTGAGAGATATATTCTTTTCTAGTATTTAAAGCATGTTTTTCTTCATTGTATACCTAATAAGTAATTTCTACACAGTTTCTCCAAACTGAACAAGTATATTTTAATGTAATTTTATTACACGTAGCTGTATTGATTATAAAGTGTTTTACAGCAATATCACTTCTGTTGAGGGAGTGGCCTGGTGATCCCATAGCAGAGGGCAACCTAGTTTGGGCACCAGTCTCCCATCTAGATCTTATTTAGCTATAAGGCAAATTCCGATCCTGGTCTGTTGAAATATATAAATGTAAATAAAAATGATAAATATACATTAATATCAATAAAAAAAATGAATACATAAAAGTACATAAATAAATAAAAATCCAACCAGATGGAAGCCCTCGGCAGGGGAGACCAAACGGCAGATGGTTAGGAAGAAAGGGAAAGAAACCGGCGGACGATGCGTGCGATATCGTGGAGCACCGCCTTCTGCATCTGAGTACGGAGCGGTCCGTTACGGAGTCCCAGTCACTTCAGATGACCTGAGAGGCTGACTGGGATTAGTCTGTTCGCAGAAACGCCCACATGAATAATTTCGGTCGGCAGACCACTCCACATGTCGGTAACCTCGTGAGCCAGGTCCAGATATTTTGTCTGCTTATCTGTTTCGGCTTTCACGAGGTTCTCGTCATAAGGAATGGTAATGTCGACCAAAAATATCCTTGACAGTATTTATTATGGGATTTCTATAAAGTTTTCTGATCTGGTTGGACAGTATAAATATATAATTGTAAATTAAAATGATAAACATATATAAATATCAATAAAATAAAATAAATACAAAAAATACATAAATATATAAAAACCCAACCAGATGGAAACCCTCGGCGGGGGAGACCAAACGGCCGAGGGTTAGGGGGAAAAGGAAAGAAACCGGCGGACGATGCGGGTGGTATCGAGGAGCACCGCCTTCTGCATTTGAGCTTGGAGCTGTCCGTCACGGAGTCTCAGCCGCCTCAGATGACCCGAGAGGCTAACTAGGATTAACCTGTTCGCAGAAACGACCACAGGAATAATTTCGGTCGGCAGGCCACCCCACATGTCGGTCACCTCGTGAGCCAGGTCCAGATATTTTATCAGCTTATCTGTTTCGGCTTTCACGAGGTTCTCGACATAAGGAATGGTAATGTCGACCAAAAGTATCCTTGACTGTGCCCGGTCCGTCAGCACAATATCAGGCTTATTCGCAAGAATAGTCCTATCTGTGATGATGGCTGGGTCACAGTAGAGCCTGACGCGGTCATTTTCGATATTTATTATATTATTACTATATTATTATTCTTGGAAGACATGTGAAGTTCGCCAACACGCATTGGGACAGCGCGGCAGACATTTTCTTGCTCTAAAACCCTAACAGAAATGCGAGGAGGCCTGTGCCTAACAGTGGGACGTATATAGGCTGTAACTAACTAACTTAATTTTGAATACTAATTTAATAAAAAATTATATTCCTAAATAATTGTACTTTTTTCATAGTATTTACATTTCCGCTTCTGAATTCGTTTCCGTTTCTGTTTCTGATAACATTTACGTTTGTCTTCTGTTTCCGTTTCTGCTTCCGTTATGACACTTCCGTTGCATCACTAATATTAATTAGGAATGTTAGTATTTGATTTAGCTTCTGTTTTATTGAAAAACAATATTATTTTAATATTTTTACCCTACCGTTTTTTTTTCGTACCAGTTGTATTTTCGTATCAGTTGTATTTCGGTTTACTTAGCAAGAGTGTGACCACATTTACGATTATATTCCTTTCAATCATATTTTTTAAAAATTTGAATTGTTCAAAACCTTTAGAAATGTATTTGTTTCAATTTGTTATGTTGCATAATTCAGCTGTTTTATGGTGTATTTTCTGCCATCTCTTGGTCGTTAGAGGCTCGCCCTTAAATCAGCGGAGTGGTAACATTAATAAGTATTTGGGGAAAATTGACGTATTGACATGATATGTTACCGTTACCATTACAGCCTATCAAAAGTCCACAGTTGAATATAGGTTTCTCTATAGATTATTTTATTGGCGGATATTTGTTATTATTGCCACGTTTTACGGGCGGGTCGGCATCTGCAAGTTCTTACTTTTTGAGATAGTTAATATAATCAGGCGTTACTTTATGGGAATCCGCTATATTGAGATGTTAAAAATTAATTAGCTAACACTAGAAGACTAGGTACGAGGGTGGATTGAAAAGTACTCGGCCTAACACAGATCCATTCAATTCTAAAAATCAAATCTACCCAAATTATTTAGTTCAGTTCAGACTAGTTCATTGTGTGAAGTTCGAAACGTGTGCGATAATTAGTTGTGATTTTATAAATTTATTAACAAAGTAATCGGACATAATTTCCGCGAATGGAGCAAATCGAGCAGCGTGCCGTCATTAAGTACCTCCATAAGAAGGGGCTATCATCAAAAGCCATCCATGATGACATGGTCAGTACATTAGGCGATTGTGCTCTGTCATATTCATCCGTCAAAAATGGATAGCAGAATTTAAGCGTGGTAGAGAGAGTGTGAAAGATGAACCCCGCTCTGGAAGGCCTTCGACGTCAACTACTGACGAAAATATTAAAAAAGTACTTGATTTAATAATGGGAGACCGCAGATTAAAAATTGGAGAGATAGCCGAGATTATAGGCATCTCTTATGAACGAACTCAAAACATCATTGTCAACGAGTTGGGTTTCCACAAGGTGTCTGCGAGGTGGGTTCCGCGACTGCTTTCAGTTGAACAAAAAAGGACGCGATTGACTATTTCACGCGACTGTTTGGAGTTATTTGAAGCCGATGCAGATGATTTTTTGAATCGTTTTGTTACTATAGACGAAACATGGGTTCATTACTGTACACCGGAAACAAAACAACAATCAAAACAGTGGAGAAGACCTGGTTCACCACCCCCTAAAAAGGCTAAGTCGATTTTTGTCGGCAAATAAGGTGATGGCTTCAGTATTCTGGGACTCGAAAGGTGTGATTATGATTGATTATCTTGAAAGGGGTCAGACTATAAACTCTGATTACTACTGCACCTTACTACGTCGTTTACGAGAGGAAATAAAAGAAAAACGTCGAGGAATGCTCAGAAGAAAAGTCCTGTTTCATCAAGATAACGCCCGTGTTCACACGTCAGTACAGTCAATGGCTGAAATTCACAACTGTGGCTTTGAACTGTTACCGCATCCGCCGTATTCACCTGATCTGGCACCATCAGACTTCTTTCTGTTCCCTAACCTAAAAAAGCACTTGGGAGGTCAAAGATTTTCGAAAAACGACGAGGTCAAAGCAGCTGTAGACGCATATTTTGACTCTAAGGAAGAATCATTTTTTTTCAACGGTCTAAATGCTTGGAAGGGGAGGTGGCAAAAGTGTATTGAACTTGATGGTGATTATGTAGAAAAATAAAAATATAACTGATTTAGTATGTGTTTATTTTCTTGGTAAGGCCGAGTACTTTTCAATCCACCCTCGTAAGTCACATCATTTTATTTTATTACGCTAAGCTAATAATTTTTTTATATGTTTAATTTTTACTTTTTAGTTGTTATTGGGAAGACGCTGTTGTCTATTTCTTGATTTGTTGTTCCCTCACATTACTGTTGTTCCCTCACATTACCTTAAATTACCGTCCCATCGGACTATGAAAGTGAGGAAATAGAGAGTGCACCTGTGCTTACACTCACGGCATACACTCGGGCACTATAATCCTGACCTGCGCAGACGGATAGTATCCGTTGATATTGGCTGCCGTGATCGAAATTCGGTCTTGAGGACGTTATTGTTGCCCCCTGTGGTCTTTTACGACATCCACGGGTCTGTATATATATAGTCGTATATAGAATACATAGCAGGTTGCATTTGGATGTACTCACGTGTACTCGTGTCGAGCAAGGTATCGCACGTACTTCTCGGGCGGGTCGTTGTCGTGGTTCTGCAGCGAGACGGAGCGCACGGTGGTGTGCGAGACTTGCGTGGCCGGCATCGTGAACTCCACCGTGGCCCAGCGCGCGAGCTCCGCCGGCACCTGGTCGTACGACGTCAGCGCCATGCGGCACACCAGCGCGTGCGTCGTGTACGCACCTGCACGCACACACGCACGAGTCACACATACCGCGACACACACATCTACACCTACACCTTTATACGTGCTAGAACCACGCTGCAGCTACAGGTCGTACGGCGTCAGCACCATGCGGCACACCAGCGCGTGCGTCGTGTACGCACCTGCACGCACACACGCACAAGTCACACATACCGCAACACACACATCTACACCTACACCTTTATACGTGCTAGAACCACGCTGCAGCTACAGGTCGTACGACGTCAGCGCCATGCGGCACACCAGCGCGTGCGTCGTGTACGCACCTGCACGCACACACGCACAAGTCACACATACCGCAACACACACATCTACACCTACACCTTTATACGTGCTAGAACCACGCTGCAGCTACAGGTCGTACGACGTCAGCGCTATGCGGCACACCAGCGCGTGTGTCGTGTACGCACCTGCACGCACACACGCACACGTCACACATACCGCAACACACACACATCTACACCTACACCTTTATACGTGCTAGAACCACGCTGCAGCTACAGGTCGTACGACGTCAGCGCTATGCGGCACACCAGCGCGTGTGTCGTGTACGCACCTGCACGCACACACGCACACGTCACACATACCGCAACACACACACATCTACACCTACACCTTTATACGTGCTAGAACCACGCTGCAGCTACAGGTCGTACGACGTCAGCGCCATGCGGCACACCAGCGCGTGCGTCGTGTATGCACCTGCACGCACACACGCACAAGTCACACATACCGCAACACACACATCTACACCTACACCTTTATACGTGCTAGAACCACGCTGCAGCTACAGGTCGTACGACGTCAGCGCTATGCGGCACACCAGCGCGTGTGTCCTGTACGCACCTGCACGCACACACGCACACGTCACACATACCGCAACACACACACATCTACACCTACACCTTTATACGTGCTAGAACCACGCTGCAGCTACAGGTCGTACGACGTCAGCGCCATGCGGCACACCAGCGCGTGCGTCGTGTACGCACCTGCACGCACACACGCACACGTCACACATACCGTAACACACACATCTACAAGTATACCTTTATACGTGCTAGAACTACGCTGCAGCTACAGGTCGTACGACGTCAGCGCCACGCGACACACCAGCGCGTGCGTCGTGTACGTACATATATAATACACACATCTACATCTAAAACTAGCATTGGATCGACAGGGAAAGAAAAACTGAACGTTACCAAGTACGAAGGTGACATTGAAAGTTCTTAGAAAATCAAAAACTGAACCAACTAGCAGGTTATTAGTTTTATAATATCTTTTCAAAATACGAGTAGTGTCCATTTACATCAATACATCGCTGCATCCGATGTAACCACTGAGAAAAGCACTTTACCCACTCGTCCTTAGGGGCTCTTCGACGACATTTGGAAACGCAGCCACTGCTTCCTCGGCGTCCATAAAACGTTTTCCTCGAAGTTTTTCTTTTATTTTCGGAAATAAATAAAAATCGCAAGTCAAGGTCGGGGCTATAGGGCGGGTGACCCAGTAATTCCACGTCTGACGTAGTCCAAGCCAAGTAGGCGATTGTTTGCTTGGCGGTGTGCGTCGAGGCATTGTCGTGTTGAAGGGGTATCCTACTGCGAGATCGTTTCTCCCGAACTTTTTTCAAGGTAAACAATTGTTAGTGTACCACTCTGCAGTAACTGTTTTTCGATCCTCCAAAATAATTGTTGTTGTACCTGTCCTTCTGAAGAACGAGGCCACCATCTTTATTCCCACGCTTCGATCTCTCTTCACTTTAGTTGGCAACTCCTTGGAAGGAAATACACAGACAGCAGACTGTCTCTTAGTTTCAGGATCATAACAATAAATCCAGTTTTCGTTACCCGTAAGTATGTCGAACACAGGATTTGAGTCACCTCCCTTAAATCTTTGAACCATTTCACGACATCAATCAACATGACGGAGTTTTTGGGCCTCTGTCAAATTATGAGGTATCCACCGGGCATAAAGCTTCCTGACCAAATGTTAAATGCGATCAATACAATTCAGGTTTGTAAGTTGACTCCTTCTTCAATAGTTTCGCAGTGAATTACTACGGGCTAAAATGGCACATTAATCGTCACGCTTAGCAGAAAAGTTGACAATCGTACTATCAGACACACTATTGACAGTGCTGTCCTTCGTCGTAGTGTGTATTTATTTCTCAACTGTCGTAAACAAGTTCGTTATACTGTGTGGCATTGGACCACATAAAAATTTTCTAGCATTTCGAAGGAAATGTGGTGATAAACAATAATCTTACGATGCTCCCACACGGCTAATTATTTTAATAATTTAGTTTGTAACAAGCAAATTATTTTCACAAAAATCTACTAATTACACAGTACGTTAGCTTGAAGACTTTAATATTTTAGAGGCCTTATAAAGTGATAAAAGCTATATTTTAAGACTTAACTTTTGACTCGGGAGCTTGCAAGTAACAAGATATAGAGCTATTGGATATTGGATAACTAAGAATATTTAGTTAATCGAACTCAGTGTAAGAATAGGTAGTTACCACCAACAACAAATCTTTAATAAAATGTGGTGTTCCTCAAGGTAGTATCCTAGAACCCACATTGTTCTCTATTTACATTAATTGAAATTGAAAGAAAAATTAAACGGGGAGGTGACCTTGTCCTTCCTTGGGCAGGCGTGGCATGCGCCACACGATCGCTCGATGCTGGTGCTCGTACTTGGCCTGACCGGACGTTACCTCGATCAGCGATTCTTGTAGCGGCTCCACGGCGCCCAGAAACCGCTCGATGCCCTTGATTTTGCCCGTGCGACTGCACACACACATCACATAATGCATCACTTTTCATATTTACAATATTGTTATAATAAGCTGTTATAATAATAGCTGTTCTTCGTGACTTCGTCTGCGTGGAATTTATTAGGATTGTATTTTTTTAACGGTACCCTAATTTTTCTTCTAAAATAAAAGTATAAAAATTGTGTTTTTAGTTTTTAGTAGCGTATATACTTTCATATAAGCTCTTATTTTGTCATTACAAACCGACCGATTTTATTTATTTGTACAGATAGATGATAACCAGTATTAATATAAGATATTTGAAAATCATTCTCTCATATAATTATAATTATTCATTCAATTCTCATTTTGACAAACGCAAAAGTATAAGTACCTATATATTTTTAACTCATGTCACAAACATCTAATAAAATCAATTATAGGTATCTACTATTTACTATGAAAAGTAAATTCATAGTAAATAGTACCTTCTTTACAGTATTTATTATGACAATATTGTTTCACATATTATAATATAAATATTCTCCAGGCTGTACAAATAACTTTATATATAACAACGAAGTTGATATTTTACGTAATGTGATGACAATTAGCATTATTTGTAAAACTCCGAGTAAAATAGTGTTTCAATTGATTTTAAGCGTAAATAAGATGAAGAAGAGAGAGACACACAATTGAATTCAATTGAATATTATGATACCTAGTGAGTTAAAAATGAAGAGTACCTACGAGTTGCATTCATTATGATAGTTATTTACATAATTGAAAATTGAATTTAAATGAAGATTTATACATATATAAAAGAGCGTTGTTGTATTTTTTACTTATGTGTGCGTACGTGCGTGCGTGTGCGTATGTGGGTGCACGTACCGGTGCGCCGACTTGACGGAGCCGTAGCGGAAGTGCTTCTCGACGCGGAACCCCGGCACTAATGCGTACGTGTGTGTGTGTGTGTGTGTGTGTGTGTGCGTGTGTGGGTGCACGTACTGGTGCGCCGACTTGACGGAGCCGTAGCGGAAGTGCTTCTCTACGCGGAACCCCGGCACTAATGCGTACGTGTGTGCGTGTGTGTGTGTGTGTGTGTGTGTGTGTGTGCGTGTGTGTGTGTGCGCGTGTGTGGGTGCACGTACCGGTGCGCCGACTTGACGGAGCCGTAGCGGAAGTGCTTCTCTACGCGGAACCCCGGCACTAATGCGTACGTGTGTGCGTGTGTGTGTGTGTGTGTGTGTGTGTGTGTGTGTGTGTGTGTGTGTGTGTGTGTGTGTGCGTGTGTGGGTGCACGTACCGGTGCGCCGACTTGACGGAGCCGTAGCGGAAGTGCTTCTCTACGCGGAACCCCGGCACTAATGCGTACGTGTGTGCGTGTGTGTGTGTGTGTGTGTGTGTGTGTGCGTGTGTGGGTGCACGTACCGGTGCGCCGACTTGACGGAGCCGTAGCGGAAGTGCTTCTCGACGCGGAACAGGTAGATCCAGCACTCGGGGATGGGGAAGCGCACGCTGACGTCCTCGCACGGCACCTGCCCCAGGCGCCGCGACGCAAACCCCGGCACCAGTGCGTCCGCTCGCAGCTCCACCTGCACCGCCCGTTCTGACACCTTTATACCGGGTTAATACAGCAGCTTGATGCTGCTGTGTTTCGTATGATCAGTGTAAACCGGGACATCCTTTTTACTGGAAACGAGGCATTCCGTCTTAGTCCTCGGGAGTGACAATGCATCTGCATTTTAATTCTTAATCGAGAATAAATGTAGATGTCTATGGGTCTCAGCATCCCTTATCATCAGGTGGACTATGTGTTCTTTTATCACCCACATTTTATTTAAAAGTCATACGATAATAATTTAAATATATAAATAGGGTAAATATGAATTATCAGGTCTTGAATAACCTGATAATTCTTATATACCCTGATGATTTTGTGAGGCGAAACTGGTCGGTTTTTATAATTAGTATAAAAACAGATTTATATTTAAAACTGATATATTTTATTATAATAATTTACAACTACTATTGTGTGGCTGTTAAAACTACGAGCATTTATGGACAGTTGTTTGAAAATTTTTAAATTGAAGAATGCGGGTTAAGAATGGGTGAATTAATCGTCAAATGCCTTTTGTACACCGATGATCAAGTCATACTTGCGTCGTCGGCAGCCGAGTTGCAAATGATGGTTACATTAATTAACAGGACATTAAAAGAAATGGGAATGAAAGTGAACGCAAGTAAGACGAAAGTTATGGTTATGACGAAAGAGAAGAAAGATATGTGAAATGAAAATAGAAGGGGAGTTGGTCGAGCTTGCGATGTGTATTTAGCAGGGGTGGTAGACATGATAGGAATATAGAACAACAAGTGAACGCAAGAAATTGAGTGAATGGGGCTCTACACTCTATTGTGGGAGGTCATAATGTGTCCAAAAAGGCAAGTATGGCAATTCACAACGCAGTTTTAGTCCCTTCTTTAATGTATGGTAGTGAAAGTTAGGTGTGGCAGAAGAAGCACGAAAGTAGAATAAATGATGCAGAAATGCGGTTATTAAAGAGTATGTTAGGGATGAATCTGAATAACAGGGTGAGAAATTGTTTGATAAGAGAAGAGTGTGGTTTGCAAGATGATGTTGCGACCAGGATTAAAATAGGAATGCTTCGGTGGTTTGGTCATGTAAAAATAATGAATGAGGAAAGAGTGACAAAGCAAATTTATGTTGCAGAGGTGAACGGAAGAGTCGGGAAGGGACGTCCTAGACAAAAGTTTATCGACCAAATTGACGATATATTGAAAATGGGCCAAATTAACAGTACCTTTAGCCGACGAGCGTATATGCGTAGGTATATGGATGTGGAAGAAGCGAGAGAGGTGTGTCAGGCTCGTGCCAAATGGAAGTCCGTAGTCTCTGCCTACCCCTCTGGGTCATAGGCGTGAATGTTTATGTTGTAATAATTTACAAATAAATATTGTGAAAGTAATACAAATTACGAAATTAAGCTGGCGCTTCAACAAGTGACAAAAATCGCAAATATAAATTATACGTAGATCATTCAATAAGTTTTGAGATGATCGAAATTTAAAATGGAACGCACCCGTGTTATATGTTTCTAAAAAGCAAAATTATTTAAAAATAGAACTCCATAAGCCAATCGGATGGATCTTAACCGTTAACATTTGCGCGTTATGATATATTATGATTTTAAATTTGGTTTAACCGAACAATTAAGTTTACAACGGTTACAATCAGCATTAGGGGACGCAATTCCATCACGCACAATAATTTTTAGGCGGTTTGCTGAATTCAAAAGGGGTAAAATTAATCTTAAAGTTGACCAAAGAACCAGGGCCCCGCAAATAGCAGTAACGGCAGAAAATGTATGGACTACTGAAATGTTGGTGCGAGAAGACCCACGAATCACATATAAGAACATCGAAAAGATTATAGGCATTAGTTCATTGAGCATTCATATCATCCTACAACAACATCTTGGAGTGAGGAAGCTTTGTTGTAGATGGATCCCTCATTTGCTCTCCGAAAGCGAAAAACGGACTCGTGTCGATTGGTGCCATTAAATGCGTCTACGTTTTGAAAACGGGGCATCTAGGCGTGTTTCAGAAATCGTTATTGGTGAAGAGATGGTGGAGATTGTTGGTGGGATTGGTGGAGATGGATCTATCAATATGATCCGGAAAATCAAAGATAATCATCGGTATGGGTCTAGTCAGAATGACATTTACCAATTGCAAAGACCTCGCAACGTCGGCAAAAAAATAGTGGCTATTTTTTCGCAGAGCGGACATTTGTCGATGTCAATGCTGGAAAAATGTAGGTCAGTCAACTCTGAATGGTACTACAGTTGCATTACCCAAAGCTTTTCAAGCTGTGCGGAAATGAAGACCAAAGACCGGGCTTCGGGAAATCATGCTGCATCACGGTGACGCCTCTTCACATACTTCCCTTAGAACAAAAGGAATCTTGAGGAATCTGGTGTTGAAAATCTAAGTCACCCACCCTACAGCCCTAACTTAGCTCCTAGTGCTTTCTTTTTGTTCCCAAGAGTCAAAGAAAAAATAAAAAGCAAGATTTTTTCAAGCGCCGAAGAAACCGTGGCTGCCTACGAAGAAGCGATTTTCGACCTGTCAGATCAAGACTTGCAAAAGTGTTTTCAGTGTTGGTTTAGGCGAATGGAATTTTGTATAGAGCATGATGGAAAATATTTTGAAAAGATGTAAAATAATTATTAATAGTATCTAGAATACTGTTTGTATATCTCAAAACATGTTGAGTGACCTACGTATAAAATATGTATAAGTAGCCGAAGCAGCAGTCAGACCTTGTTTCCCGTGACACACCAGGCGGCTTTCAGCTGCAGCGGCAGCTCGCGGTTCTTGGGCGGGCGCACTCGGAACCGCATCAGCTCGATGTAGCACGCATCTGGCGGCTTGAATCTGCCCGACGGCATTCTCATTGTTTACTTGCTTTGCATACATCTTATTCTATTCCTAAGCTTTAGATTGAAGGTCTGGCACATAAGTCGTATACTTTAGATTTAGAGGTTTTATTTTGTTATATAGCGAGATTGATATAAATTGGCCGATATTAGCTATTATTATACAACATGTAACAAAACCCTGCGGTTCCCGTTAAGTGCGTTATCAGACTAGTATTCATACGCAAAGAAATAACTTTACTTCAGAAAACTCCATTTAAAAAAATATCAAATAAATTTTTATTTGCAAATTGTATGTGTGGTTTGACCTCTATGCTTACCAGAGAGTTGGGAGGAGTTAAAGCCCCCGCTTTAACGATGCGCATGTCAGTTAGAGGTAATAAAATTACATACAATTATGACATAAATACTGATTCTGATAATGCACTTATGGGAACTGTGGTTTTGTTACATGTTGTATATGTACATACGTCTTAAATATAAGCTACATACAGAAGACGACCCAGCAGAGATTCCAGCGGAACACTTAGAGGGACGATAAATAATTGGATTTGAAAACGCTACAGCTTGGTTGCGATTGAAGATGAAAGCTTTTATAGTTTATGAAGCAAGATTACGTGATATACATGGTCGAACGCTTATTTTAAGTCTTAATATTTTAATAATTCGTTTTTTTTGTAAAGGTTTTTGTGACCGTGAGCATGCTTTAATAGTGCGGCTGCACATTAAACCACATTTGCAGGTAAAATTTTGTCTAAGTCTGGTAATGTCTAAGTATTTGAGGTGGTTACCTCATTAGTAGGTTAAATATTTCTACACAAAATTGACACAGAACTAGTTTTTACGAATTTTATCGCGTGTAATAATTTATTTTAAATATTCCCGACGTTTCGCAAGTACTTTATAGTATACATGGTCACGCGGGGACTGAAGTGTTCTATGTTCCAATAACATAGTTAGTCACGACTATCTTCAGTTTTAAATTTGGGACTCTGACTGAAACTAGCTTCATTTAAATATGTAGTGTCCGCGTAAACATAGACATCATTATTGTTACATAATGCTGCAAAATTTTACAAAGAGGTGTATAACACTTTTCGCGTATTGATACATCATCAAATGGGATAAACTTCATACAGAGTAGTAATCTAATATAAAATTTCAAATAAATATTAACAAATAAACGATCAAATATTGCATATAAGTAATAAATAAATTGGTAAATCCAATTGGGCATGCCTTAAGCGCATTAAAAATTACGTATAACATGATTATAAAAATTGATACCTATTGTAGCCGTTATCTTGGATTTACATTTCGACAGCACTATCGGCTTCAACACCCTCGAAAACCATGAAAATGACACCCAAGATGAAAAAATTGATACCTATTGCAGCCGCCATCTTGGATATACATTTCGACAGCACTATCGGCTTCAACACCCTCGAAAACTATGAAAATGACACCCATGATGAAAAAAGTGGTACCTATTGTAATCCGCCATCCTGGATTTACATTTCGACAGCGCTATTGATATCTTTTGCAGCCGCCATCTTGGATTTACATTCCGACAGCACTATCGGCTTCAACACCCTCGAAAACCATGAAAATGATATCTATGATGAAAAACTTGGTACCTACTTCAGCCGCCATCTTGGATTTACATTTTGACAGCACTATCGGCTGCAACACCCTCGAAAACCATGAAAATGATACCTATGATGAAAAAATTGTTACCTACTTCAGCCGCCATCTTGGATTTACATTTCGACAGCACTATCGGCTTTAACACCCTCGAAAACCATGAAAATGATACCTATGATGAAAAAATTGGTACCTACTTCAGCCGCCATCTTGGATTTACATTTCGACAGCACTATCGGCTTCAACACCCTTGACACCCATGAAAATGACACCCATGATGAAAAAATTGATATCTATTGCAGCCGCATTCTTGGATTTATATTTCGACAACCCTATCGGCTTCAACTCTCTTGAAACCCATGAAAATGACACCCATGATGAAAAAATTTACACCTATTGCAGCCGCCATCTTGGATTTACATTTCGACAGCACTATCGGCTTCAACACCCTTGACACCCATGAAAATGACACCCATAATGAAAAAATTGATACCTATTGCGGCCGCCACCCTGGATTTACATTTCGACAACCCTATCGGTTTCAACATCCTCGAAAACTATGAAAAGTCACCCATGACAAAAAAATTTATACTACTTACTTTTAGTACGTACTACTATTATTTATTCTGTGCTTTTAAAATATTGTAATACAAAATCCTTATTATTATTATAATCAAGTATTTAAGAAATTTGGTTATTCGAATATTGTGTATTTGTACAGCGATCTTTTTGAGCCACTGCAAGCAACCGAAACATTGTCCACTCACGACGGCGACTGACGTCGAACTGAGTGGGTGAGTAAACTACTCTGTGGATGTAGCTCCCCATTTATAGAAATAATTTACATACAAGGCTACCAAATCAACGAAAATTTCGTCAACAATGACTCCACAAGGAGCCGAAAAAAATTAATTATAGCTAAACAAAACAAAATTACACTGCCATTTACATTCAGTGGCTTCCCACATGATAGATGAAGAGATTAAAAAATAGATTGAGTTAAACAATTGATGTTTTCAAGAGTTATCGTGTTTACAAGCCTTGGGGTCATGATAAATCCACACCATAAGCCACTAAAACCCCTTTTTTATTTAAAAATAGCAATTAATCGATTTAAAAAAAATATTAATAAGTTCAACAATCATTTATCTTTCTAACAATGTGCGTTCATTTATATGTATAATATGATTGCTAGATACGATTTTATTCGATAAAACGTAAGAATCTTATTTTTTAGGCGATAGTAGAACATACCTTGCGCTTTCGCTTAAGGCATGCTATAGCTGTAAAGCTACAAGTAAAAAGGCAGCGAGCACCTGAGTATCTGGTCCTTAGCGAACTGGTCTGCCTGCACGCAGGCGTGGAACTGTGCATTCTCGACGCGGATCCACTCCTCGGTGGCGCCGGGCACGATGTCATGGCGCCCCACCACCTCGCGGCCCTGTCGCCGCAGGTCGTTCAGTCCCACCTCCACGTCCGGCATGCCTGCACCACCACCACCATCACCACCTCACCACTTGCTCACTTAGTCTACTCCATTAACTAGTCACAGAACTGAGGCATGCGCATCCACGCTTTGTGACCAGTGCTGATAATTTAATTTCATTTATAAGACGTGCTACCTAACACCGGGGAATTTATGTGGTAGAGTCAAGCTGTAGCTATATTATTGCAGCGGCATGATTGGGTCAGCTTGACCGGGGTAGAACCGGATCCTACAAAATACCAACGTAAAACAGCACAATAATGTTGTGTTTCGTATGCTAAGTTTTTTTATATAGGAGAGGGGGCAAACGAGTATGCGGCTCACCTGATGGTAAGTGACTACCGCCGCCCATAAACAACTGCAACACCAGGGGAATTACAGATGTGTTGCCGGCTTTTTTAATCGTTGGTAATCGATTCCACAAGGAAGTTGTGCGAGGAAGAAAACATCTTCTAAATCGCACAGTGGTGGTCCGCCAATCATCCAGATGGTATGGATGGTATCGCGAGTTTTGTCGCGATGTGCGATGGGGAAATTGAGCGGCTGGAATTAGTCTGAACAATTCTTCAGAGCACTCCCCGTGGTAAATGCGATAAAATACGCAAAGAGATGCAACATCTCTACGCAGTGCTAATGAGTCAATCCGATCGGAAAGAACGCGGTCGTCGACAATTCGAACCGCTCTGCATTGGATGCGATCAAATGAAAGGAGCTGGCACTGGGGAGCCCCTGCCGAGAGATGGGAATAGTATTATATTGTAAAGTTGCAGGCGGTGTACCGGCATGAAATACTGTCCCGCTCTTCTGAGCACGCCAAACTTTTTATAGGCCAATTTGACCTTCTCTTCCAAGTGACCAGTTTTGTCAGACCATAAGCCAAGGCAAAGTCATAAATAGATCTCCCCACATGATCGGTTAAACGTGAACCGAGCCATTCAGGCTGGTGGACGTTAAAATCGCCAAGTATCACAATCTCTACGGATGGGATGGGATCTGCTGTAGCAAGAAATCTGTAGCCATTTGAACGTGGTCGATGAGTCTATCTGTGTCGGCCGCTATTTATCACCGCTATGGGACATATACAGGCACCCGTAGACGCGGAAGGTCGTCGCTGTCTACGCGCAGACAAAGGATGGACAGGTCCGTACCTTCAAGATTGCCGAGGCGTCGAGAACAGGTATCCTCTCTGACGTATACGCAAACTCCAGCTCGGGGCACAAAGAAGTGCTCTAATCTTCAAAAGAGCAAGACCGGCTTCGCCGTCTCTAGGTGGTAGTGGACAGCGTTAAGGTTCGAGTGAAGTCCCCTGATGCCAGAAGTCTACGAATAGCCTGGCAGGGGTCGCCATGGTTTTATCGCTCTATTTGCCCCGTGCAGTGTTAGTATAGAGCGGGATTTTACACCCCCCCCCCTCTCCCCCCAGAATACGGGGGGTAGCCTGAGCACCCATACTCGGTTAGTAGAGAATAGCTTGACCGTGGATGCTCAATGAGGGATTCTCCATTACCAGGGGTGCTGGTACCTTCCTGGGGTATTCCTTTCTTTTTAAATTTCGTTACAATGTTATGGGGGGAGGGGGGGGGGGGGGGTTGGACCTCCAGCCACCTGCACTAACGACGCGAAACACAGAAGCATAGCTTGTACTTTACGTTTTTATTCTGTGAGGTCGTGTTACTGTCTCGGTTCTACCACTGGCTGGCTCTACCACTCTTAAGTGTAAAGGTCCGGAGATCCTTTATATGGGTAAAGAGGTATTCTATCTTAGTTTTAAGCGGCATCTTTATTTTTATTGTTAATCGAGGATAGATGAAGATGTCTATGGTCCACGGCATTCACTTACCTTTACGTGAACCGTGTGCTCGCTTGTCACCTTCATTGCATTAAAAAAGTATAGCGCTCGTCTTAGTTTCATAGGATACGAGCAAGTTCTCCAGAATCAATCAAATGGCTTATTGCAATTTTCAGTACTTACCATGAGTTTGGCGGTAATTGGAAATGTGAGTGAACCTTCATGTTTATTTATTTATGTACATATTATAACATTTTTATAGTAAGGTAGGTACCTTACTACAAAATGTTATAATATGTGTAGGTAGGTACCTAATCTAGGTTTCTGATGTGTCTATCCTTATTTGGGACTTATCATTACAATGATATTAGATTTAAACAGAACTGTGTAGTTGTAGTGTAAAAATATCCACCGCTTCATATCGTCCCGTGGCTGTTGTAAGAGGCGACATAAGGGGAAACGAATCTTATAATGGGCTACATTGTTTGCTAATATAAAATGTTTTATAATAATTGTTCCTAATGGTTACTAGAAAATACAAAAGTTGTTGTTGCGAACTCGGTTGCCAAACGTAACAACCGTGTTAATAACCTCTTTATAAGGCAATTCATGGAGGGAGGCCTTTGTTTAGCAGTGGACGTTGATTTGTTGCAATGGAAATTGAAACAAATGTTAGACACATTAATGTGAAGTCGGCTAAATACGCAAATATGTGCGAGCACTGACCGCTGAGAAAGCCGAGGAAGAAGATGCGCACACGTGCTGTTTGTTTGATCACGGAGCCCTCGGCATCCTGCTCAACAACCAGCTCGTCCACAGCTGTCAGCTGCACCTGCACACAACCCTTATCATGATAACAATGTCTCACACACCGGACGTAATAAACACATAGTATAATGCGAGACGAGATATTCTGTTAATAAGTAAATCCCTTTTTATCAAATTTTTAGACCGTTTTCGAAGACCCGATTACTATTCAATCAAATATATAAATATTGCTCCTAAAATAGAGGAGTAATTTGACATTTATACATTTCAAAATGACCCCGAGACTATGCTCAACTTATTGTAAAACACGCACACGTAATAAGTATCTTAAATCATTCGCTTTTTGTATATTATGTGTTTTTATGGGGACTTTTTTAGGTTTTTTTTTTATAAAACTAAAGTAAGACAAACGAACTAACAGTCTGCTTGATGGTAAGTGGGTAATGCAATGCATGGACACTTGCAGCCAACTTCAAACTAAGTTGGTTACCGACGCGTTGTTACTACTGCGGATTAAGATGGAATGCCACACACTCACAGCTTATTAAGTGGCGAAGCTTGCGAAAACACTTATTAAGTGGCGAAGCTTGCGAAGTCACTTATTGATTTCACGATGTCTGTCCGTCTGTCCGTCTGTCCGTCTGTCCGTCTGTCCGTCCGTCTGTCCGTCTGTCCCACGATTATCTCGAGAACGGTTTCGAATTTTCAAATTCTGTTTTCAGCAATCGATTACTGATCACCCAGGCATCTGAACCTCCTATTTTGAAATTTATTTATTTTTTTCGTTAGAAACCGCTACAAAGCTGATTGCTTCGCCACTTTGCTATGCTGTTAGCTTGCTAGGTTTATTGATTTCACGATGTCTGTCCGTCTGTCCGTCCGTCTGTCCGTCCGTCTGTCCGTCTATCCCACGATTATCTCGAGAACGGTTTCGAATTTTCAAATTCTGTTTTCAGCAATCGATTACTGATCACCCAGGCATCTGAACCTCTGAATCTGAAACTGATTGCTCAACGGCAACCGTTAGAAACCGCTACAAAGCTGATTGCTTCGCCACTTTGCTATGCTGTTAGCTTGCTAAGTTTATTATTATACTGCCTCCTTAAACCCTTCAAATCAGAACAAAGCAGTGCAAGCTTTACTTTAGCGGCAGAAATAGCGGCACGCAGTTGTATTTTCATTTACGACAGTTACTGTTTCAGGCAAATAAGAAACAAAGTTTCAACACGTTGACAAAGCGCGCACATAAATAATGACAGCGCTTACTTAGTCACATTAAACAAAATCATTGTTAGATTGTGTGAGTGCAAACAGAGAGAGTCTTCTCGCCCGCTCGCAGTCGACTAAAGGAGTTATGGAGAATTGACCGTAACTTAGTGCTCGCTTGGCTGTAGTATACATAGAGTGTAGAGTTTTCAAGAAAAACGTGTGCGTGCTCACTTCCTCCATCTTGTAGGTGAGCGCGCGGTCGCGGTGCGCCGGCAGCCGGAACAGCGCCTCCTCCACGCAGCACGAGAACTGCTTCGCGTCCTCGTAGCTCAGCGAGCCCAGCTTGAACAGCTGCGACACCTGCACCGCACCACACACCGCCGTCCACTCACTGTGTACTGTATGCTATATGCTATATGCTATACGCGTATAGCATATAGCATTCATCTAAGAATGGATAGATAGATAGAACAGATTTTAACAGTGGTAGAGCCATGCGGCAGCTTTTGCTGTCGCACGGATGGGCCGGCTCGAACCGGGGTGGTACCACGACCTCACAGAATACCAGCGTGAAGTAGAGGTTTACCTCTGCGTTTCGCTTGGTGAGTGCAGGTGGCCGGAGGCCCTTTTTACTGGAAATGAGGCATTCCATCTTAGTCCTCACGGGTGGCAACGCATCTGCATTTTGATTCGCAAGCGAGGATAGATGTAGATGTCTATGGGCCGCAGCAACCACTTACCACTGGTGGACTGTGTGCTCGTTTGTCACCCTTATCCTATAAAAAAAAAAAAAAAAAAACATTTTCACAATACTTAGGTATGTTATTTATATATACATTTATTGAGTATATACTGTCCTCCAAAGTCCAGACCGAATTTCGAACACGGCGGCCGATCTCAACGCAGACTAGCCTAGTTTTTTTTTACATATTATAAGCCAGTGCTTGACCACAAGCCCACCTGGTGGTAAGTGGTGATGAAGCGCTAGATTATAATAACCAATAAACATTTTATATTAATATTGACCAAATTCCATGTAGACCTAATAAGCTAAAAACACATTTTGTATTGTTTTAATAAGCGAAAATATTATGAAATACTAACTGTGATAATATATTACATAGGTTTTATTTAAATAACAAAATAAACAAATGAATTTATTTGAGACTTTTGGTCCTCACACACTTCGGAGGGTTAGTACAAAATATGAACTTACAAATTATGTTAGTAAAATAGAATAAAAACTACACTATAACGTTAATTTAAATATTTTCTGGGCCCAGTTTGTGACACCTATTATACACGTATGTGTGTATACTCAGTGCCTCATTACTGGACAGCCTGGCTTATCAATGACCTTCAGAATGGTGTTGAAACTCCCTCCATAAATGACTTGAATTTGTTGAACTTTTTCAATTGCCGGGTTTCACAGACACAGCGACGATATGCGACGACATAATGTAATTAATTGTAGTGACGTCAAGGACTCGTCGGTGCAGAGATCGGCTGTTACTTATAAATTTTTAAATAATAATATTACTTTCGTAGCATATTAAGCTTAAAGTTTATTTATTTGGTAGCTAACATTACATATCAGTGAGTTATTTACAATGAAATAGTGCAAAAGCCAGTAAACATAAAAATAAGTTGAATGAATATGTACACTTAGTTTTGTTTTTATTTGCTTGTTACGGTGAATCGTACAACTTACTTATTTGACTTGTGATGGGCTGGAATGACGTAATGATTACTTATAGCTTAAATACTGATATGCAATGAAAGGTGTGAAAATCATCTGATAAATCTGCGACTCCAAAAACATATTTTATAGATATAGATTATAGACGTTGCCCATTAATAAAAGCGCAGTGAACTCTTCCTTTGTTAATGGTTCTGCAGTGGGACATTAATAAGTTAGCGACAACTCTACTGTATTACAATGAAATGTATACTGTACGTGGTAGAGCCAGCCATGCTGCAGCTATATTAGTAGTATAGTTGTAGCACGAATGGGTCGGCTCGACCGGGAAAGGACCACGCTCTCACAGAATACCAACGTAAAATTGCAGCTTGACACTGCTGTGTTTCGTATGGTGAGTGTAGAGAACCGGAGACCCATTTTACTGGAAAAGAGGCATGGAAAAGAGGCATTCCATCTTATTCCTCATGGGTGACAACGCATCTCCATTTTGATTCTTTATTGAGGATAGATGTAGATGTCTATGGGCCGCAGCAACCACTTACCATCAGGTGGACTGTGCATAGAGATAATATAGATAGAGTGGAGAAGCCATATGCTTTTCTGCAAGTGGAACTGACGCGCTGTTAGAAAGAGAAAGATGATGAGAGTTGCTGTCTGTCCTTCTCTAACAACAACAGAGTGCATGCGCGGTATTATTTTGTCATGTTAGGTTATCTTGACAACATGCGTCGTTAGAGAGAGACAGATAGCAATCTTGATCTTCTCTCTCTTTCTAACGAGAAGTCACATTTGCGGCTGGCTTCCCTGCTCTATCTATATTATCTCTATGGGACTGTGTGCTCGTTTGTCACCCTATCCTATTAAAAAATAGATACAGTTAAATTTACATTAGTTGCTAATATAATAGAATATATTAAATAGTTCACTGTGTTCAGGACAATCACGTAGGTGTACATATGTGCACGTCCATGTGTACACAAATTGTTGCAAAAACTCAAAAACATTGGTGGCATAGTACAGCATTAGTGGCTTGGATTCATATAACAGTGTGTATGTACGTGCGCGTGAGTGTGAGTATGCGTACGTATGCGTATGTGTGTACGTGCGCGCGCGTGTGTGTGTACCTGTGGCGCGTGCTCGACGGGCAGGCCGAGCTTGCGCAGGTCGCTGCCGAACTCCTTGACGCCCTGATAGTCGCCCTGGATCGCGTACGCCGCGAACTGCGACAGCTTGTTGGTGATGCGCTCCGCCTTCGTCACCTGCCCCGGTCTACGGACACCCCACATCGCTCATTCGTATCAACACTTCATACTCAGTCACCACAAGTCCCACCAAGTGGTAGTGACTGAGAGGACCAGTCACCCCATATCGTGTCATAGTCGTAAAAGGCGACCATGAACGCTATATACGTGGTAGGACCATATTGCAGCTATATTATGATTGTAGCACGAATGGATTGACTCGACCGGAGTAGGACCACGCACTCACAAAATACCAGCGTAAAATAGTAGCTCAATGGTGCTGTGTTTCGTATGAGGAGTGTAGAGAACAGGAGGCCCTTTTTACTGGATACAAGGTATTTCATCTTAATCTTCGGGAGTGATGTATTTAGATTCTTAATCAAAGATAGATGTAGATGTCTATGGGCCACAGCATTCACTTACCGCCAGGTGGACTGTGTGCTCGTTTGTCACCTTTATTCTATAAAAAAATAAAAGTGGAGTTATAATGCATGACACACCTGACTCCAGGTCGCTCCTTGTAGAAGACGTACTGCAACTTGACGGTGAATATCTTGCCGAACTGGTCGAACTGCTGGGCGCCGATATCGGAAACCGAGTAGCAGGCCTGCAGTGGCAGCTCTTGTAGCGGCTCCTTATCGTTGGCAGAACCCAGCAGCTGCAGCACTGGCGTGTCTCCCTGGTACACCAGCCGCACGAACATCTTTTTCCAAAACCTACATCATATAATATAAAAAAAATAATAGAATCAGGGGTATATTATAGTTGGAAAAATTTACTTTGTCAATATTAGCTCAATAAAATAAAATTATGTGTCTTACCTAGTATGAAGAGCACCTCCCGCCCTCCCTCGATTGCGTGCACTATCCCCGTCACCACTAATCCCAGCACCACTACTCCCAGCAACACTACACTAGAAAAGACACGCCACCGACGATAATATATACGATAAATACGACACCTGCCTGTTTCGCCTCTACACGAGGCACCTATATAGATGACTTGGGTAGAGACACACACATCTTTTATTTTATTGAGCGGATATTGGCAAAGTAAATTTTTCCAACGTTAATATAAACGAAACATAAAGTCGAATTGTAAACCTCTTTTTTAAAAATATGAAAAAAATACGTGATTCTGTATGGAAACTAAATCCATCGATTTGCAATTATAGATTTCGAGTTATTTGTATGTACTTATTCGTTGTTGCGTCTTACCGGGTTAAGATAATTTAATTATTTCAATGTAATATGTAAAACGAAAACATGACCCCGGATAAAGGCCATGTCGCACTAGTTCGCTTATGGTGTACTGGAGACGAAACGGGACATTGGACGGAGGCTTTGCGTGCGTACTGTTTATACCCTTACCTAGTGTACAATATTGCAGACCACTCCAGAACTATTGCTTAGTAGTAAACACCATTTGAGTGGTCTAGAACTAACAATGCTGATACAGTTTTCTAGACGCTGTTTGTGAATCCAATAGAGGTTCCCATCATCGGGACCACTGACTGTCGAGACCTAACATCCGTCGCGTTCGGACATCCCTCGTTTTCCTCAATATTATTGTAATTTATAATATAATAAACGGGATTCCACACCTTAATTTCGTTTTGGAAAAGCATTTCTAAAATCCCGATATGTCAGTATCATACCTCTGTCCGGTGATCTTCTTCTTGTTGGGTTGTCGCAGGTGCATCTCCCAGCCGGGGCCGGTGTAGGTGGTCCGCGGGAACTCCTCCAGCGGCACCGAAGTGTCCTCGTCGAACAACGGTGTAGGGGGAGTCTCCCCACCACCACCACTGCCAGACCGCCGCCGGTTCTCCTCTACAAATATATTTTATTCTAGGTAAGCTACGTTGCCCAACGACCGCCACGCATAGTTTTGCCAACCTTAGTGCAATTTGCGGGAAAATTTCAATCAAACTCGGGGTGTGGCTAAAAGCTGTAAAATGTTCATAGTGGCGAAAATGTTTATCAGAAACAAAATTTTACTTCCATATTTCAAATCAAATATTTTAACGTTTTGTATGGTGAAAGGAGAGTGAAGAGATCCGGACGCCCTTTTTATTGGAATCGAGGCATTCCATCGGAGTACATAAGGGAGACAACGCATCTGCATTTTGATTCTTAATCGAGGATAAATGTAGATGTTTATGGGCCACAGCATCCACTTACCATTAAGTGGATTGTGTGCTCGTTTGTCACCTTTATTCTATATAAAAAAAAGTTATGCAACGTTGCTCTATGGCCGTCACGCACCGCAATGTAAGTGACAATACTATGGTTAAACTAGCCTAAGAAAGGCTCTTTACTTTTAGCACTTGTTATACAGCGTCTACTTTTGTGTCCGAATTGTTCGTTTTACCATTACATATTTAATTTGTGGTTATACATCCTGCACTTTTGTATCATTGAGCTATGTGATTTTAATATAATGGAAATTTTTGAAAAAAAAAATATTTTTTTTATAGGATAGGGTGACAAACGAGCACACAGTCCACCTGATGGTAAGTGGTTGCTGTGGCCCATAGACATCTACATCTATCTTCGATTACGAATCAAAATGCAGATGCGTTGTCACCCGTGAGGGCTAAGATGGAATGCCTCGTTTCCAGTAAAAAGGGTCTCCGGTTCTCTACACTCACCATACGAAACACAGCAGCGTTAAGCTACTATTTTACGCGGGTATTTGTGAGAGAGTGGTCCTTCCCCGGTCGAGCCGACCCATTCGTGCTACAACCATAATATAGCTGCAGCATGGCTCTACCACGTATATAATTATGATTAAAATATGTCATCATTACAACTATGTATAAGGGGCTTATGAAGTTCGCGAGATCAAGCTTTATCTCGAAGTAGTATGTAGGAAAAATTAATTGGGAAACACTGCACTTGTGTATTAAAAACACTTAATCGTAAAGATCTGAGAAAGGAGACGTCAGTGAAGAATTCTCATCGCTTGCGTGGCCTGCCAAAAAAAATTTTTTAAATCTCTTTGTGACAGTTTGTGAAACTTAGGAACGATTTATGTGCCAAAAACATTTCCGTCTTGTAAATCGTCATGTATCTGAATATATAAATAGAATTAAAGAGCTTATTGAGCCGAAGGGGTTATTTGCATGCCATTAAAACATAAATCACCATTTTTAAAATTTTTGATTCTCTGTCTGTCTGTCGTCTGTCTGTGCGAGCTAATATTCGGAATGACTAAACCGATTGTAATGAAACTTTTTCTTTTCTTTTTTTTTTTCTTCATAAAAACAAAATGATTAAAATGTTTTTCTATCGTCTCTTTTGATAAATTTCTACCACCAGTAAAATAAGATTTCCATTATTTAAAAAAATCTTTATTGACGTTATCTTTCATTCAAATTTCAAATGTCAAATTTGAGACAGTACACAATATGTAACAAATACCCTATGATCCCTGTTAAGTGCGATCAGAATCAGTATTCACAGGTATAGAGATAACTTTACTTCAGAAAACTCTGACACTTTTTTTTACTATATTTAAATATTTTTTTTATTTGTAAGTTGTATGTGTTTCTTACCTCTGCATTGGCCGGGAAGTAACAGTATTGTCAAAAACTCAGCTTCAGCGGTATGCGTATCAGTTATTCCAGAAGCGAATAACAATAATTACTGTCTTAAATGTCATGCCTATATGCCTGTTGGTATGTGCCTATATGTATACGCCTCTAAAAGTATCACGTTTTCTAGATACATACTCTATAATGTAACGTACCGAATTGAGGCTCTATCCTTTGCGGCGACGGTTCAGCTTCACTTTTGTCGAAAGGATTGCTGCGCGGCGAGTCCGGCAGCACCTGGGGACGAGGCGGAGGGGCAAGCACCGGCACCGCTGACTCTTGCCCGCCCATGTCATCTTTAGGCCTACGATCACAGATGCGGAGTTACTTAATTGATTCAAAGTAAAATAAAAATAAAAATTATCTATGATAAAAGCTACCTAATAAACACCGAGAAAGTATCGTCAGTGGAGTCACGAGATCCCTGGTGATCGAGGCGAGGTGTGGCCGCCGGTGGAGGCGGCGCTTCCATGTGCAGGAACGGATCGAACGCTTCCGCTTCGAAGCCCCCCGGAGTAGCATCCGAACTGCCGTCGTCTCCCCAAACGTCTGAAATTGTACGCCACTTTGGTAAATTATGGATTTTAAAATTTAAAACGCAAATAATATATATTTTATTATACCTGTAGTCTTGTTATTTGAGACCGTGGAGTCAAATTTAGCGGAAAAGGCATCAAAAGCGTCTTCCGATGGCTCAACGGTGTCTTGTAACATTTTTTCAGGTGAGCCCCAACCGAGATCCGACGATGAAGGAGCTATTGCACTTTCGACAGTGTTGTTGACATTTGTATTAAAAATATTGTCCTGTTTAGTTTCATTTGTCCCTGAAAGATCTCCAAAAGCAAGAACTTGTGTATTTTCCCAAGTTTCCTTAGGGTGGTCTTCTATGAAAGACTCAGACTCGTTTTGACCTTCGTTAAATAATTCATTAGATGGTGCCATAAATGTATCTTCAACCTTTGTTGAAAATATATTCGTTGCATTATCAGCAAACGACGACATATCAGCGATTTCAGTACTTTCAAATGGGTTTTTATCGGGTTCATTTATTTGTTGAAATTGATCATCGATATGTTCTGCAAAAGGAGAAGTATCAGATTGAGTTGTAGTTACTTCCATCGGTTCTGAGCAATCCATGTGAGCGCAGGTATCATCCATTACATTTGTAAACATCGACATATTGCTTGTCTCTTCCATAGTACTGGAACTTGTTACTATATCTTGAAAGATAGACTTAGTTTCGACAGTATGTGAACTTGTTGTTGTCGTCGTAATGATATTTGTTATCTGTGGTTGCATTTCAGGACCTTTTTCAGAAGTCATAACATCAAGAATATCGTCGCTGAGAAAATCTATCTGTTTTTCTTCTTTTTTCGGTGCGGAATACAAACTCAAGATATCTTCTTTGGTTGGTTTGGTCGTCACAGGTGCAGGTGCATCAAAAAGGTTAATGTCGTCGGATGGTTGTGGCTGCTGCTGTGGTGATTGTTGCTTTGATTGGGTCACCTGCGGTGGTGCTTGCGGACGAGGTGGGGGTACGCTGGGTGGTGCTGGACGAGGGGGTCTGTTAGGTGGTGGGGGCGGCCGAGCGGGTTTTTCCTTATTAAAGTTCTCTTCTGGTACCATCTCATCGAATAAGTCCGGCTCCGGAGTAGGGCTCGGTGAATGAATATCTCGAACCGATACAGGGCTAGGTGTTCTCGTTGGTGGTATTCGATCCAGTAGATGTGTACTAGTAAACTCCATTTGACCAGTTACGCTCAGGATTAGGTTTTGAGTTTCAGGAGGCAGTGGTCGTGCAGATGGCGCAAGATCGTTATTATCACCCATCACCGGACTGGAACAATCGACTATAGTAGAGACTAAATCTAATTCGGTAGGTTTTACTAGCTTTTCCGTGTCCATTGGTGGACTTGTAAACATATCTAGTGAATTATCTTCAAAATTCTTAGCACTCAACTCTTTAAGGTTTTCTCCCCCAAAAATATCAACAGGAACTGTATCACCTGCAGGAGGCTCATAATCATTTCCAAAGTCTGAAAACGGATTACTGGCTGCAAATGGATTATCCCCTTCGAACGTTGAAGCCTCAACGTCTGACATCATGAAAGGATTAAGTACGTCGGCAGCTACTGAAGCTGTTGGCTCATTCATGCTTAAGAACGGATTGTATGCCATTTTGAAGAAGTTTACGGACTTAGTTCAGGAACTCAGATTCAAGTAACTTTAATTCCGTTTTTCCTGGATTAAGAGCAGTGGCGAATGAAGTATCAAACGGATCGAAGTCCTCTTGGGACTGTGTTAGATTTGCCGGTTCAGGAGTTAATGCCTTTACTTGAAAGATGTCGTCAGATGGTTCTAATAAGTCGGGATTACTTTCTGATTCGAAAGTAGCTTTAGAATCGTCAGAGACAAACTCCTTAGCCAACAGTTTCAATTCTGTTTTGCTTGGTTGAATATGCGCTGCAAAGGAAGTATCAAAAGGGTCTTCTTCTATTTCCTGAACGTTCTCTTCTATTAATTCTGGGCCTGAAGGTGTAAGTACTTTTGCTTTTATTTCAGAATTATCACTATTAAGGAGATCACTCCTTTTTAAATTAACTTTTATATTATACGACTGTGGATACTCTGAATGGCGTCTTTTCGTTTGATACGTTATATTAGTAGTCAAGTCCTCGTCAGATCGTGTTCGCGTTAGCACAGCGGTTACTTTTTCATTAACTTCACTACTCTCGTTTATATCTTCAGTAATAGAAAGCTCCCTGCTGTAATATGGTGTTAATGGTTTGTTTGACTTTGATTTAGGATCTAAATTGCTAGATTCTTCATTATCAATATTGAAAACCACGCTTTTACTAACTGATAGATTTTCTGGACGAGACGCTCTTCGCTCTGGCTGCTTAGGTTCGTCAGCTCGAGGATCAAAATCAGGATCACTCGGAACCCTATAAATTGTTGTCGATGTGGCACCAATCAGCTCTTGTTCAAGTAATTTTAACTCAACTTTCCCCGGGGCTACAACCCTATCGACAATAGTAGTATCAAAGGGGTCTATATCAGTATTGTTTACGTCCACTGGATCCAGAGGAGAATCTCCTAATTGTGTTAAGTCTGTAGTACTTCCTCCTAATAAATCACGAGGTATATTTTTTTCATCAATGTCTTGAATATCATCAGATGTAATTGATTCCCTTATTCCCAAAGGATTGGTCAAATGGATTCTAACCGAAGATTTACGCCGATTGTTTAATTTATCTTTGAATTCTTCTGCACGTGGATCAAAATCTTCGTCTTCTTCTAGAATATGCGCCTCTTGTTTAACTTGAACCGAATGCGAAGCAGGTATCACAGCTTCCGCAAAACTAGTGTCAAACGGGTCGTCTTGATCTATATATGGATCTAACACATCAATTTGATCTTCGGCTATTCCTTCTGCAAATACGGACTCATTTTTATCAGCTTCAAAGGCAGACCAAGATTCCTTTATAACAGGTTCAAGCTTAATTTCCTTTTCTT
The DNA here is from genome assembly GCA_033319125.1 of Parnassius glacialis. NCBI lineage: Eukaryota > Metazoa > Arthropoda > Insecta > Lepidoptera > Papilionidae > Parnassius > Parnassius glacialis. Next base: position 535,087 of record JAVANC010000022.1, on the reverse strand, counting down.
CTAGTTTTATTACTTCAGTTTTTGTTTCAAGTGATTCTGCAGCTAATAACGTGAACTCATCATCCTCCTCTTCTTCACTTTTTGTTTCTTTTGTGTTGGAATTTGTTAGCTCAAATATATTCTCTTGGCTACTCTTTTTATTTTGTTGTATTAATGACGTATGTAACGAAACACTGAGATCAATAGGCGTAGTTATAGGAATATCCGTGTCAGCATCTAAGATACTTGTCTCGACCGTTTCACTTTCGGTTAATTTTGTAACCACAGGCACTTCAGCATCAACACTTTCCAATAAAAGATCTCCAGGAATTATTCGCTTTGATTTTTTTGTAGTAACTGTTAAATTATCAATCCGACCAGTAAGAACTTCAACAGCTACCCCAATGTCTAAAGTTTTTTTACCTCCTTTGCTTTTACTCTCTTGACCTTTAATTAATGCATCAACATGTGATGTGTCAAATATTCCATCGTCTTGAAATTCTTCAGGTGAATCCGGAACATACGCTAGTTTTACTTCACCGCGTTCAACTGCATCTACATAAGAGGTATCAAAGATATCGTCTTGATCCTCAGTTTCAGATTCGTCATCAGTAAGTCCGTATTCACTTTTGTCGTCGTCCGCTTCTGTAGCGGTGGCCTGAATCAACTGAGGGAAATCGGCTTCTGTTACTTCGACCACCGGCCTTGACGGAACTTCCTTTACTTCCGGTTCAGGTTCTTTTGGTTGAATCCGTTGAAAAAATGATGTCGATTTAATACGATCTAAGTCACCTTGAGTTTTTTTAAGCACAGAGTCTATTCCCGTTGTCAAATCCTTAAACTTAGACCATTCCTCATTTTCTTTTGCAGATCCTTCGCCACTTTCAGCCTGATGCTGTTGGTGTTCTCTTCTATACTTTTCTAATTCTTCCTCTGTGAAAAGCTCTTCCTCACCTTTGCGCTTAGACTTCTTGCCTTTTTTCTTCTTTTTAAGGCCTTTGGGTAATTTTAGCATTATATGAGCTTATGAACTTTAATCGGTGTTGCTGTAAGAGATAGATAGTTTTTATTAAAATATTTTACTTAAAAATAACTAAAAGCTCTTCTCTGCTTCTTAATAAGTATGATTTATATTTTGTTATAATTTTTTATCCAATATAGATTACATTTGTAATTCTTATTGAAAGACATTTTTACTTCACCACTGGTTCGAAAAAAACCCTCTGTCCTGGGAAGAACCAGCAAGAAACCCAGCAGGACTTTTGTTTTAAATAAATTTTACAATATAAATGATTACAAACTATTAGCAAAATTTATTTTAGAAACTGCTTGGAAGCGACCACCTCTTTACACTTATGTATTCATTTATACTATATTAACCCTTTTTATACAGTTTCAGCTTAACAAAACATTTAAACTTAGTAATAGAGAGAGCCTGTGCACTTTCCGGGACCTCGTTGTAATAGCGTATACATTGCCCCAAGAATGTATTACTGACTTTGTGGAGTCGAGAAACTGGTATCACTAGCTTGTATTCGTTCCTAGTGTTTACAGAATGTATATCACTTTTTTTACTAAAACTATCTTTGTTTTTGTGAACATACATTAAATTTTCAGAGAGGCCAAAGTTAATATATTTATTTCTTTAAATTTATCTCTAAGAGACTCTCTCGGTTTTCGATTGTAAATAGCTCTAATAGCCCTCTTCTGTAAAACAAAAATAGTTTTTGAATCAGCCGCATTTTCCCATAGCAAAATCCCATAAGACATTATGCTATGGAAATAACTGAAATAAACTAATCTAGCTCTCTCGACTCTGGTGAGACCTCTAAACTTTTTTACAGCATAGGCTGCAGAACTTAGTCTGCTTGCTAATTTGGATATATGGGGGCCCCACTGAAGCTTTGCGTCGAGAGTGATGCCAAGAAAAACAGTGGATTCAACAGGGCTCAGTTCTTTCCCATTTAAAAACACATTGGTATTCAGATTTTTAACATTCGTTGTTGTAAATTTAATACAATTAGTTTTATCTCCGTTAGTTTTTTCAATTAGTTTTTATTAAAGTATAAAAACTATCCCCCCTATGAGGCAGTCTATAGGCTCCCTACAGACTGGCTCAAAAGGGGGATATATTATTGGCAGACTGGTTGGCAACTGTAGTTGTTTTATTTTCTAGTTGTTATTAGAAAAACTTTGCTCTCCATCTCTTAATTTGTTTCCCTCTGTCGCATCTTACGTCACCACTGGACGATATGAAATAGTGAATATTCTTACTTTGCCACTGCACGGTCAGTACATCTCTTAATATTGAGATAAACTTAATATAACACAACGATTATAGAATTTCAAATGTTATTATATTTGTTGATGATTCCATTTTAAATGCAGTTACAATGTTGACCTAATATCTGAATCGTCCATCACACTGATAATATCAAAACCATGTAGTACTATTGCGAAGGTAGAGGTCATTTAACTCATTTAGTCAACATATAGCATCAATACATAAGATACTAAAAGAGACAGCGTCGCTCTTTTAAAACCATAAACACCCGAAAACCATTTTGTTTCTTAGTGACCCACATATTGACTTTCACTGAGACTTGTAACTAGATTCCTGGCCGTGATAACAAAACATACACTTTTCTTTGACAAGTTAATGACTCCTCTTGTTCATTAGCAATTTAATTTGTATATATCTACCCCATTTTATAAAACAACAATCAAAATTAGTAGTTTTTAGTTAAATATACTCGCAACCCTGTTTTCAACATCGGATACTTAGATCATCTGATTCAGTGAGCAACAAAGGGAAATGGAATTTGAATTGAATAAAAATGAACATCATTGACAAGGATTGCGGCAATTATAATGCATAAATCACAACGAGAATCATTCGAAACGTATCGTAACTTGCAATGAGTGTTAATACGGGTAGTGTGGGTAGAGTATTCTCTTGTTATTACAAGGGCACAAAAATTTCAGTACTTTGTTAAAATGTCTTACAATAGTAGCTAAATTTTGTTATTCGTTGAAAGGGTTACACTTCACCTAACACTATCTCATTCTGAAAAGTTACATATATTTGTGTAGGCATTGAAGTGACAGTGTGACGTCGTTGTTGTATCGATCGATCAGCTCATCTTATTTTTAAGTTTTCTTTTATAGGAGCGATGCAATGTATACATTTACAGTATTGAGTGGTATTATTACAATGCATATAAAGTAAGTATATGTCGAGAACATCGAATGTAGTATTTTTAGTGACATTAAGAAGACAGCACAGTAAGTTTGTACACGAATGAGACACAACAAGAAGCTCAGAGATGTAGGCGCAATGACTATGACGGATCGAAGTGTGCGAGAGAATAATGGGCGAGGTGAGACGATGGTGAGTCGGTGATGAGTCGATGATGAGGCGGCGGCCGCGGACACAGCGAGCTACACGCACACGTACCGAGCCGACTGCAGCCGCTACCTACAGCTAAGTCATAGGACTACCGCGCTACTAAGTCGTCTGTACCTTCATGGCAACACGCGAACAGTCGCGGAGAGTCACGGACAGTCACGGACAGTCGCGGACAGTCGCGGGGTCGGTGCGTAGCGAGCTGGTGGGTGCGCTCGGGGGCGCTGGCTGCTCGGCACTGAGTGAGGACCGCTCGGTATTGACCGCTCCCGCTCTACATGCGCGCGCACCCACTCTTTAGCTGCCTCTACATCATACGCTACATAGCTTATATTGTACCTACATTCAATCGCCTCCCTAGTTTTCGCCCCCTTCGGTCTCTTGCCCTCGTTACGTAATCACACCCGTTCCTTTTCCTCCCGTATAATCGATTCTATTTCCTCAAAATACATTCATACGTCAAATGCTTAAAATTACATATGACTACATAGTTAAAAGGAAGAAGAAGGAAACTGAAAAGTGATTTTGCATTTCTTTTTACATCCCATTATTAAAACAAAAAAATAATACTTGAATATCTAGTTAAAAAAAATTAACGTAGTTTAAATATGAATTATTAACCTATCAACACCACATGAACAAGCCATCTACCTCCTTTATTCAAACACTTGCTGAGTTCTTAATATCATCAACTTAACATTCGGCAATAGTTGTAAGGGATTTTTGAAAGCTCGCAGGTATTTCAAGATATCTTCACGTTTTGAGGTCCTTAGAGTCCGATTATACTTTTACATTAGTGAATTTGTTTTGTGTTTCGTGTTGCGTATTATGTGAAAAAATTATGATATCAACTCCAAACAATATTTATTTAACGCGTAACCTAGCGTTACCTGATAAAGTTTTTATTATCTTCCATTCAGCAGTTTGTTTTATGAGAAAACTAACAAAGTAATATACTCTGCAGTGGCACATCCTGTTAGCTAACAAAAACTTCAGCAACCGTCTGATGCCAGAAAAACACCGAATTAAAATTCTACAGTGCCGATTTAGAGAAACGTTATGAATGCGACGGTCTCTGCCTTGCCCACAACAACCTTCAAGATATAAGTACATATCTGATAGAATATTCTTGAAAGGCCAATATCCAGTAATAAACTTTGAAGAGGCTGCATGTTTTGAGTTATTTACGCCATTTTATTTAAAAATACAAACAGTTTTGATATCATACTTATTTATCAGAAAAAATAGGCTTTAAAAGTAGGGGTCATTTTTTTATAGGACAACGCCGTTAATTCTGGTCTGAGTGATTCTCAGACCAGAATTAACGGCGTTGTTAGTTTCATGTTGCTTAAAATTGGGTCAACATATTTGTGACCAAAAACCTGAGGGACACCATTCAGTACAATGTCACAGGCTTATCCTACTACTTCGAATTTATTATTATCTAATATTAAGACTAAAATGTCTTTCAATAAGTATTATTTACAATCTATATTTTTTTCAATATAGATTGTAAATAATACTTCCTGGGAAGAACCAGCTAAAACCCCAGAACATTATACAATCATTTAATCATATAGTATTATGTTACCTACATAATTAACTACATAGATAATATACAATAACTACACAAAACAAATAAGAAATAGCTTTTTAGCAATCACTTAGCGAATTATCCTTAAAAAATGTTTATACAATCTATATTTAATAAAGTTTTTGAACGTAGCGGAGAACAAATTTTGTATATAATTTTTATCAAATTTGTAATAATAAAGTCTTGATAAATGGTAAAGGTTCCTCCGGATCGGTAGTATCAATGGGCGTTCCTCAGGGCTCGATTCTTGGCCCATTCCTGTTTTTAATCTATATTAATGACTTACCTTATCTTGTAGGGGACAATCACGATATAGTATTATTTGCTGACGATACCTCTTTAATTTTCAAACTCAAACGGCAGTTAATTAATTATGACGATGTAAATAATGCTCTATCGAAATTAGTACATTGGTTTAACGCCAACAATATGCTCTTAAACGGCAATAAGACTAAGTGTATTAAATTCACAATACCTAATGTAAAACATTCGAATACCAATGTGCTATTAAATGGGGAGGAGTTGAGTCTTGTGGATACCACTGTTTTTCTCGGTATTACTATTGACGCGAAACTTCAATGGGGCCCCCATATATCTAAATTAGCAAGCAGACTTAGTTCTGCAGCATATGCTGTAAGAAAGATTAGAAGTCTCACAGATGTTGAGACAGCTAGATTAGTGTATTTTAGTTACTTTTATAGCGTAATGTCTTATGGAATTTTGCTATGGGGTAATGCGACTGATATTGAAGCTATATTTGTTTTGCAAAAGAGAGCCGTTCGGGCGATTTATAACCTAAATTGTAAAGAGTCCCTCAGACAAAAATTTAAAGAAATAAACATATTAACTTTGGCATCGCAATATATTTATGAAAATCTAATGTATGTACATAAAAACATAAATAGCTTTAATAAGAATAAGGATGTGCATTCTTTAAACACTAGGAACAAACATAAGCTTGTAATACCAGTTACTAGACTCCACAGAATCAGTAATTCATTTATGGGGCAATGTATACGCTTTTACAACAAAATCCCAGAACATATTCAAAGTTTATCAATAAACAAGTTTAAAAGTTTTATTAAAGAAAAACTGTACAAAAAGGGTTATTATAATATCAAGGAATACATGAATGAAAATAACCCCTGGGAATAAGGTGATCGCCACCATGCTGGTTCTATTAAAAATCATTTAAAAATTGTATAAATGAAATTATTGTTAAATGAAATATGTTTGAAAAAAAAAAGTCCCGCTGGGTTTCTTGCTGGTTCTTCCCAGGACAGAGGTATTTTCCGAACCAGTGGTAAATAAAAAATGACTTTCAATAAGAATTATGTAATAATCGATATTGAATAAAAAATTATTCTATTCTATTCTATTCTATTCTATATTTTCTGGGACTTTCTTGTAAAAGTGTATGTACATCACCCGAACGAATTGCTGACTCGGTGGAGTCGAGTAACTGCTACTACTAGCTTGTGTCATTGTACCTGTTCCTAACAGAATGATAATTACTTTTTTTTTAATACTACTTATATTTTATGTACTATTTATCGTATCGATATTTTTAAAGAGTATCAAACGGTGTCGATAATAATTATCGCGTGATAAATATCGATATATCGTCATGTTTTACGCGATGTAGTAGGATGAGGGCCAACATTTTATTACTGGATGTTTCGACGAAGAAAACAAACGCCAGCACATCAATGCTTTTGCTTTTGTTACTTAACGTTTTGTCTATTAAATTATAAAATAAATTTATTTTCGATTCGATACTCTGAAATAAATTATATCGCGACTAAAAATATCGACGATAAATATCGATAATTTTGTGAGAAAATATCGATATTTCGTTATATCGATATTTTTTACTCAAGCATACAATGTATGAGGCCGAAGTTAATAAATTAATTTCCAAAATTTTTTGCCTCGGAGAATATTTAGATTTTGAATCATATATTACTTTTTTATATGAGACGGGGCAAACGAGCATGCGGTTCACCTGATGGTAAATGACTATCGCCGCCCATGAACAACTGTAACACCAGGGAATTGCAGATGAGTTGCCGGTCTTTTATGGCCTTCTTCTGCAAAACAAATATAATTTTAGTGTCAGTCGCGTGTCCCCATAGCAAAATACCATACACCATTATGCTATGGAAACAGCTAAAATAAACAAGACTAGCTGTTTCAACGCTATAAACAACTATTTCGTCCAAATACAAAATAACGCATAAAACTTTATTTTCCGTAACAATTTGTCTTTTTAACCGAGATCAAAAACGAAATTATGTGGTTCGACCACATGTTTTTTTTTATATAAGTAGTAGCTGACCAGGCAGACGTTGTTCTGCCCTTTCCGAACGACCATTTGCTTTCCCAAAAAAACTCCTGAAATTAGCAATAAAAAAATTGAGGGTCACTTATCGGGATAAAAACTATCCTATCTCTCAAGTTGGACCAAACTGCACATAGTCTGCAATTTTTTTTAAATCGGTTCTATCTGATGAATCTATTAAATATTTACTCAATCAAGTCAACAGATATCGTCATCTGACAGAATCGTTAGGAGCTAACAGATAATTGTGACTGTCAAATAATAGACAAATAATTTTCAATAAAATAATATTGTATTGCGACTATAAATTGAGATGTAACCTATCCTATCTTTTAAGTTGGACCAAACTGCACATTGACCAAAAATTTCATTGAAATCAGTTCAGTAGTTTAGGAGTCCATCGCGGACAAACAACGTGACACGTACTTTTTATATATAAAGATGTTCGCCGATTTTTCGGAAACGACAGAAGTTCAGTTCTTTACTTTCGCAAAGTAACGCTTGATTTTATTAATTATCTGAAGTTCAGTCTTAAAAAGAATAATTTCAATCGGTTCAGTCACTCAACCGATTGAAATCAGTACATGGTGTGATATTTTGGTAATCGCTGTATGCGCTGAATTTTCTTTGAACCGTTGACGCAGTTACACATACGTGTTAAGCCGCGTCTCCAACAAAAATGTTGACAACATTATGTTTCCAATTGTTGACAAATCAACCAAAGTTGCCAACATTAATTTCCGATGTTGCCGATAAATGTTTCCAACAAGCGTCTCCACCGAGGGAACAAATGTTGGCAACAGCGTATTCCTTTGATGTTGCCGCCGAAAATGGAAACACGATTACCGACATTGTTTCTAGTTTTGTTGCCAACACTAGGTGATTACAAAAACAATTGTTGGCAACACGTGTTGGCAACTGTTGTGTTGGCAACAAAACTTTAATGGAGACGCGGCTTTAGAGTCACGTTGAAGCTATATTAGTTGTAGCACAAATGAGTCGGCTCGTCCAGGGTGGGACCACGCTCTCGCACAATACCAGCATAAAATAGCACCTTATCGTAAGGTGAGTGTACGGACCCCTTTTTACTGTACGAGTGATAACGCATCCGCATTTAATTCTTAATCGAGGAAAAATGTAGATGTCTATGGGCCAGAGCATCCATTTACCATCAGGTGGACAGTGAGCTCGATTGTCACTCATATTCTGTAAAAAGTAGTTCTAGTAAAATTTATTTGAATATATACCCTCAGAACTTATTGTTCTTTACGCTTTAGACTAGAGTTTAATTAATATATCAGAATTCACCTCAAGCCACATTATATATTCTCCTATACAAATCTATTCGGGGTAAATGCTGGCTTTATGAAATTCTGTTATTAAATACGTTGCTGAGCCGTGGTAGCTCAGATGGTTATCGCTCGCTATACTCGAGCAACCCGAGTTCGATCCCCGCCGGCACCAATGAAATTGTTAATTGCAATTTTAAGTGTTAATTTACCACGTGCTCGGCGGTGAAGGAAAACATCGTGAGGAAACCTGCATGTCTGAGTAATAAGAAAAAAAAATATTTCGAAGACATGTGAAGTTCGCGAATTGGGGCAGCGCGGCGGACATCTCATTGCCCTAAAACCCTCTCAGAAATGAGAGGATGCCTATGCCCAGCAGTGGGACGTAAATAGGCTGCAACTTTAAACTAAATAATTACAATAATAACGGTTGTATTGTTTCGGATTTGTGTACTGACAGACTGACACAGGCCGCTCACCCTCATACAATATGAAGATTGGTCGAGCGACTGATCCAAGAATGTATCAGAGTTGTCGTTGTCACCGAATAATACTGTTGTAATGTAGTATGTGTGAGAAATTGTTAGTTTATTCTTTTAATTGTTGTTAGAGTGAGTTTCGTAGTAACAGAAGATTGTTTTGTGTGCGCAGATTTCCCCCAAAAATTGACATACAGTTCTGTATAGGGGATAAACGCTATGGCTACTCCACTCTAGTCCGCTGATGACCCGGGTTCTCCAGTTCGCTGGTGGCCAGTGTTGATCTATGATAGGCATACAAAGAGGAAACCATTGGGGCAGCGCGGCGGACATCTCATTGCCCTAAAACCCACTCAGAAATGAGAGGAGGCCTGTGCCCAGCAGTGGGACGTAAATAGGCTGCAACTTTACTTTAACTTTACTTTAAATACGTTGCTACTATCTATCTATGTTTTAATATTTTACTGGACCTCAATTTAACAAAGTTATATTTTGAGATACTTATCATTATGCGACGGCACGGCGGTGTAATTAAATAGCGACAAATTAAAGCTTAAACAGTAGTACGAATTCAAAAAACACCGTTGCAATTATTTTTAAAAAATTTCATAAAAAGTCGGAAAAATTACCAGGACACCAAGACCTTATGGCTTCTGGTTGATGTCATTTCGAACATCATCATCATGAATACATGTCCACTGCCAAACCTAGGCGTCGCCAAGCAATGCTATAAAGTACGATCCTGAGCCACCTGCATCCATCGACTTCCTGTAGTTTACAAGGTCGTTACGCCATCAAGTGGGAGCCGCACTCCACTTTCCGGTAAGAGGCTCTCTATAATCTTTTCTCCCCATCGGTTGTTGGTTCGTCAAGCCATATGGCCGGCCTATTGTCACTTCAGCTTATTAATATGCCGGTTACGCTGGTTCTGCCACGGATTTCATCATTACGAATTTATTCACGCAGAGAACCTACAAGCATAGCCCTCTCTATAGATAACTGAGCGAGACTTTAAGTACCCATACGGCTAGCAACTATAAACATCACGTCTCAGATTCATATGTCATCACTGGCAACACGCACCGGTTGTACACTCTCCTTCTTCATCTTTTAAATTATGGATTCTGTTGATAGAATTCTGCCAGTGTCAAGTCAGTATTGTACACTCTTATTTGAAGTTATAGTTTTGAGTAATATGTGCCAAAAATATATATTGTGGCGGCCCAAGGAAATCCACTTCCTCATATCATCCCGTGGGACTTAGAGGTGACAGAGAACAATGAAGCAGAATATGGGTAACAGCATCATCCTGACAGTAACACAAAATAATAATAAAACAATACCAAATTGAAAATGAACGTATACTTTTTCAAAGTTGCCATAATTTTTTTTAAAAGTCTACTCTAGCAGGCGGTGCGACGACTATATCAGACAGAATTGTCTCCGTAATTGGTACTTTACTAACATTTTTTAAACATGATTATTTCGCCGTTTCCAAAAGTTTTTTAATACCAAGAAGACAGAATAGGATTATAATTTTCAATGCCACCTTTAGTTTCATTAAATGAAAAAATTTTGATTGTGAATATTGCTCTAGGTCAGGGGTCAGCAACCTTTTGAGTAGGAAGAGTCAAAAATTACAATTTACAAAATTTCAAAGTTTTTAAAGAGCCACAAATTTTTTTGCCAACCATAATTAGTACTTACATAAATGAAATTTTTTGATATAAAAAAGTAATCTATTTATTCGTAAGAAAAATATATACTTATTCATATATAACTAGTTTTTTTCACAATAAATTGGAATGTAATTTCTTTATATATATATATATATATATATGTGTGTGTGTGTGTGTGTGTGTGTGTGTGTGTGTGTGTGTGTGTGTGTGTGTGTGTGTGTGTGGTATTATTACATAATCACTTAGTATTTAAGTAAAAAATCAAAACAATTAAACATTTATTTACATTGTAAGTCTTACAACACTAACTTGTACTTCAATTTGATACAACAATTGAGCAAACAAATTCAATGGGAGCGTTGGCTTTGCATGGTTTTAGAAAGTATGGATAAAATTTGGCCATAACTTGTTGTTTTAAGTTTCAAACACGACTCTGAACTTTCATTTGTTAGTTTTTTTTTATAGGACGGGGGGCAAACGAGCATGCGGCTCACCTGATGGTAAGTGACTACCTTCGCCTATGAACAACCGCAACACCAGGGGAATTGCAGATGCGTTGCGGGCCTCTTAAAAGGAGTAGGCTCTTTTCTTGAAGGTCCCTAAGTCGTATCGGTCCGGAAAAATCGCTGGTGGTAATCGACTCCACAACGAAGTTGTGTGAGGAAGAAAACATTTTCTAAATCGCATAGTGGTGGACCGCCAATCACCCAGGTGGTATGGATGGTATCGCAAATTTTGTCGCGATGTGCGATGGTGAAATTGAGCGGCTGGAATTGGTCCAAACAATTCCTCAGAGCATTCCCCGTGGTAAATGCGATAAAATACGCAAAGAGATGCAACATCTCTACGCAGTGCCAGTGTATCGAGCCGATCAGAAAGAACTTGGTCGTCGACGATTCGAACCGCTCTGCGGTGGATGCGGTCAAGTGGAAGGAGCTGGTACTGGGGTGCCCCGGCCAAAAGATGAAAACAGTATTCCATGTGAGGCCTGATTTGCGATTTATAAAACTTGCAAGCGATGTGACAGCATGAAATACTGTCTCGCTCTGCTGAGCACGCTAAGCTTTTTAGAGGCCAGTTTGGCCTTCCCTTCCAAGTGGCCACGAAACTGCACACTATTCGATATGTTGAGACCGAGGATTCCGATGCTAGCTGAGGCAGCAAGGGGAGTGCCTTGAAACTGAGGAGATACGACAAAAGGGTTATTATTAGCGGTAAACGCGCAAACTTGTGCCTTCTGGGGATTGAACCAGACTAGATTTAGTCGCCCCCAATCCGAGAGTTTGTTCAACAAAGTCTCGATTTCAGACACAAGTTTGTCCCGGTACTCGACGACGTTTTCCTGAGAAATACTGGCACGGCCGGTATATAAGGCATCACTAGTGCTGTCGTCTGCATAGCAATGAATGTTACCAGTTTCAAATCTGTAAATTTTCAACTCCACAAAGCTTTACTTTTTAAATCGATCAATTGCATTTCTAGAGATCCAATATCAACTCCAAATGGCTCAGGGTGGATCGATTTTTAAATGTATCTTTATAAAATAATTATATATTTGCGTATGAAACCAAAGAGCCGCAGCTTCACATCCACAGAGCCGCATGTGGCTCGCGAGCCGCAGGTTGCTGACTCCTGCTCTAGGTGGATACTTAAAGAACGGGGGTTTTGATTGGCATTTTTCAATAGATCTACCAATTGTAGATATCCAAAGTAATCTACCATTTGTAGATATAGATGTCAGTTACTTATTAAGTGGCGAAGCTTGCGAAGACACTTATTGATTTCACGATGTCTGTCCGTCTGTCCATCTGTCGGTCTGTCCGTCTGTCCGTCTGTCCGTCTGTCCCACGATTATATCGAGAACGGTTTCGAATTTTCAAATTCTGTTTTTAGCAATCGATTACTGATCACCCAGGCATCTGAACCTCCTATTTTGAAACTGATTGCTCAACGGCAACCGTTAGAAACCGCTACAAAGCTGATTGCTTCGCCACTTTGCTATGCTGTTAGCTTGCTAGGTTTATTATAACTGTATACGCTATGACCTACAAATAGGCCCCTCAGAACAATAGAATAGAATAGAATAATTTTTTATTCAATATAGATCACATGTGTAATTCTTATTGAAAGTAATTTTTTACCTTACCACTGGTTCGACAAAAAACCTCTGTTCAGCAAGAAATCCAGCGGGACTTTTTTTAAAGCAAATTTTACAATAATGGTTATACAAACTATATAAGTACAAAATTTATTTTAGAAACAGCTTGGAAGCGATCACCTCATTCCCAGGGGTTATTATGAACCATGTATTCATTTATACTGTAATAACCCTTTTTATACAGTACTTAACAAAACATTTAAAATTGCTAATAGAGAGAGCCTGTACACTTTCCGGAACCTTGTTGTAATAGCGTATACATTGCCCCAAGAATGTATTACTGACTCTGTGGAGTCGAGAAACTGGTATCACTAGCTTGTGTTTCTTCCTAGTTTTTACAGAATGCACATCACTTTTTTTACTAAAATTACCTTTGGTTTTGTGAACATACATTAAATTTTCGTAAATATACTGAGATGCCAAAGTTAATATATTTATTTCTTTAAATTTATCTTTAAGAGACTCTCTCGGTTTCAGGTTGTAAATAGCTCTAATGGCCCTCTTCTGTAAAACAAAAATAGTTTCTGAATCAGTCGCAATCCCCGTGGCAAAATCCCATAAGACATTATGCTATGGAAATAACTGAAATAAACTAATCTAGCTGTCTCGACACTAGTGAGACCTCTAATCTTTTTTACAGCATAGGCTGCAGAACTTAGTCTGCTTGCTAATTTGGATATATGGGGGCCCCACTGAAGCTTTGCGTCGAGAGTGATGCCAAGAAAAACAGTGGATTCAACAGGGCTCAGTTCTTTCCCATTTAAAAACACATTGGTACTCAGATTTTTAACATTCGTTGTTGTAAATTTAATACATTTAGTTTTATTTCCGTTTAAATGTAGATTATTAACGTTAAACCAATGCAATAATTTTGATATAGCATTATTCACTTCGTCACATTTAAATGATTGACGTTTAAGTTTAAAAATCAAGGAAGTATCATCAGCAAATAATACTATATCATGATTATCCTCTACAAGTGAAGGTAAGTCATTAATATACACTAGAAATAGAAATGGGCCGAGAATCGAGCCCTGAGGGACACCCGTTAGTACAGGTGAGCCGGAAGAACTTACCATTGATAATAACTTTCTGCATTCTATTACTTAAATATGAAATAATAAGTTTAAGCGCTGTGTTCTTGACACCATAGTACTGTAGCATCCTGATGAATGTCTCATGGTGAACGCAGTTGAATGCCTTGAAAAGGTCACAAAATATACCCAAAGCATCCTCTGAATTCTCCCATGCACAAAAAATATGTTTAATAAGCTCAACTCCAGCGTCAATTGTCGAGCGACCCCTTGTAAAATCGAATTGATTTCTATGTAGCAATTTATTAATATTAAAGAAACTTAACATCTGATCTAAAATTATTTTTTCAAAAAATTTAGTAAATGTTGGTAGTATAGAAATTGGTCTAAAATTGGCGGGGTCTAATGTACTACCAGATTTAAATACAGGTATGACTTTACTATGCTTCATTAAATCAGGAAACACACCAGATTCGACGCTTGTATTAAATATAGTGGCTAGATAAGGTGTTATTATATCTATTATAGATAAAATAACTTTAACGGAAATCCCCCATAAATCTGCCATTTTCTTAACATATTTAGTTTTAAAATATTTAACGATATCTTTTGGCAGTACTCTTTGGAATTTAAAAGTATTTGAACAAGCCTTTACATTTTGTTTGAGCAATGATTCGGCGTCTGTAGGAGAAGAGTTTAATGATTTAGTTGTCAGAAAAGGAACATCAGTAAAATGTTTCTCAAAAACCATAGCAATTTCTTGATCAGATCGAGTTAAATTATTGTTAATATTCAATTGAAAATCCGAGTTGCGCGGTTTGACCTTGCCCGTTTCACTATTTATTATTCTCCAGGTCATTTTAATTTTGTCGGATGCAGTTTTAATTTTGTTGCTTAAATGTAAAGCCTTAGCAGTGGAGCACACTTTTTTAAATATTTTAGAATACTTTTTTACATAATCTCTAAATATAACACTACTATTATATATCTTTCATTATAAAGCTCGTATAACTTTCGCCTACTCTTATAAATTCCTACTGTCGCCCATTCATTAAATGATTTGCGACTGTTAAAAGAGAAAGTTTTAGAAGTAAATATCCTACTAAATTCATAAGTTATAATTTTAAATACTGTACCATACAAATAATTAGCACTGTTTTTAAATGAAAGTGATGGAAGTCGTTTTATTATGTTACTTCTAAACATCTCCAAGCGATGTTCATTTATTGGAACAAACACAACTTTCTTATTTTTCTGTTTCTTGTGTATGTAAGGCAATGATACCAACTGTCCACAGTGATCTGAACTTAAATTTTGAATAATTGATTTATGCAAGGGCTTAACATCTGTAAAAATATTATCTATACAGGTCGCACTAGGCCCAGCAAAACGTGTTGGTTCTAAGAATAAATTAACAAGATTATACGATTTAAACAATGAGCTGAACTTAATACTAATGGAAGAAGTTTCAAGGAAATTGATGTTAAAGTCTCCACATATTACAACGGACTTGTTCTGTTTACTAAGTTTGAGCAAAACTTCTTCCACAATCCTGTCAAAATAGTCATAAGTAGCACATGGGGGTCTGTAAACACTTACAACAATGAGGTGCTCGAGCTCGAGCTCGACATAAGCCATTTCTACAGTTCGCTCAACAGAGAGGCTCACTATATCCTTACGTTCTTTATATAATAATGATTTATCTGCTAGTATTAAGGAGCCACCACGTAAACTTTTTTCTCTATTGAAGGAACTGACCACCTGGTGATTTCCGAAATTAAACATGAAATTATAATCTTTTAGCCAATGTTCAGTAATACAAAGGATATGTATGTTGTTACTATTTAAAAACAATTTAACTTCTAATTCTTTGCCCATCATGACTTGTATATTTTGATGCACCAGGTGTAAACAATTTTTATTACTTATTTGTGGGCTGCATTCAAAGTTAATTAAACTCTTATTATTGCTAGAGATTGCCTCTATTGTCGCAATAATAATATTGTTCTGAGCATAGATTAAATAAAGTGTTATGAGCAGTAGGCATCATAGAGTAACGCCACCGATGAATCGGAGGGGAGAAACCAGGCGTTCTCCTCTGTCAAATCATAAGTCTACGCGGTCCTGTATGTACAATAAAACTAGTTGCAGCCGCAGCCTGTAGCCTAGACGTTTAGTTAGTCTAGTGAGCAGTGCGCTCACTAGACTAACTAAATGTAGTTACGCGGCTGAATCGACATCCTACAAAAATGTAGAATTGTTCAGCTTTTTTGCTGGAAAAAGACATCTGCCACGTTAAATTTACAAAAAGATGGCGATACCTTTCATCTATACAAATAAATAAAATTGATATGTCTGTTTGTAATGTCAACATAACATCTATTTACTAAATACATATGAAAGTATATACGTTACTTAAAACAAAAAACAATTTAATTTTTTTTTCTGTCTGTCTGTTTCGGCTAATCTTCGAAATGGTTGGGCCGATTTTGATGGGCTTCCACTGGCAAATAGCTGATGTTACAAAGACTAACTTAGGCTACATTTAATATAGAAAAAAAAAATTAGGATTCCGCACAAAATAATCAACCGTAATATATTCCACGCGGACGAAGTCGCGGGGAACAGCTAGTATATAAGTAATTTTTAATCACATTATTGCTATTTACTTCTGTTTAACCTTAAGAAAGCCGTGGTAGTTCAGAAGGTTAGCGCTCGCTCTAATCTTCAGAGTACTCGAGCAACCCGGGTGCGATCCCCGCCGGCACCAATGAAATTATTAATTGCAATTTTAAGTGCTGATTTACCACATGCTCGGTGATGAAGGAAAACATCGTGAGGAAACCTGCATGTCTGAGAGATAAGAAAAAAATATTTCGAAGACATGTGAAGTTCGCCAACACGCATTGGGGCAGCGCGGCAGATATTTCCCTTGCCCTAAAACCCTCTCAGAAATGAGAGGATGCCTATGCCCAGCAGTGGGACGTAAATAGGCTGCAACTTTAAACTTAATAAATACAATAATAACGGTTGTATTGTTTCGTATTTGTGTACTGACAGATCGAGTATCGAGATCGAGTGGGCGAGCGGCCTGTGTCAGGCCGCTCGCCCTCATACAATATGAAGATTGTTCGAGCGACTGATCCAAGAATGTACATCAGAGTTGTCGTTGTCACCGAGTGATACTGTTGTAATGTATCTATATGTGTGAGAAATTGTTAGTTTATTCTTTTAATTGTTGTTAGAGTGAGTTTCGTAGTAACAGAAGATTGTTTTTTTTGTGCGCAGATTTCCCCCAAAAATTGAAATACAGTTCTGTATAGGGGATAAACGCTACGGCTACTCCACTCTAGTCCGCTGATGACTCGGGTTCTCCAGTTCGCTGGTGGTCAGTGTTGATCTATGATGGGCATACAAAAAGGAAACCAAAGAGTTTATAATCACTACGTTTTAAGAGGCGGGACTTCTTTAGTAAAAATAAATGTATGAAAGGCACAAAACAATAAGAAAGTACTAGATGAAAGGGTATCTAGCCTACCAACATCAATTTAACATTTGACAAATGGTCCTTCACGCTGGATTGTCCATTTGTTTGGTCCTTCGGCCGGATTAACCATTTTACTGGTCCATCTCGACCTTTTGCCGTTTAGTGGCGGTTAAGAATATCCACTACCCCATATCTTCCCGTGAGTGTCGTAAAAGGCGACAAAGGGAAACAGGCAGGAGATGGGCAGCAGCATCTTCCTGGTAACGGCAAAAATACAATAAAAAAAACTGCGGTTGCCAACCCGCTCGCCAAGCGTGGCAACTATGGCAATATACTCCCATGATGAAAGTTACGAAGAGACGGCTCCCAGTCTCTTGCGGCCCCGCTATTCCTGGCTACGGTGGCGACCATGGTAACGGCGGGGCAGGGGGTGCTAAGAATCTCCGGTGGAGGTTTGGTTGCCACTTACGACGACTCGACCAGGCAACATACAACGCACGCGCCCTGAGGACTGACGAGAAGATTGTGGAGCTGGAAGAAGAGATAGACAAGTTACGCTGGCATATTATAGGATTATCCGAAGTCCGAAGAGAGGGGGAGGACACGGTAATCCTCGAATCCGGCAACTTGCTCTATTACCGGGAGGGCGACCATCTGTATCAAGGAGGTGTCGGATTTATCGTCCACAAGTCTCTCGTTAACAACGTTGTAAAGATTGAGAGTGTGTCGATGAGGGTTGAGTACCTTATACTCAGAATCACCAAACGGTATTCACTACAGGTCATACAGGTTGACGCATCAACCTCGGTACACCCCGATGAGGAGGTGGAGGAAATGTATGAGGATATCTCTAGAGCCATAGATTCCTCCAAAACCCAATATACGGTGTTAATGGAAGACTTCAATGCAAAACTAGGCACAAGAGAGAACGGTGAGCTGAAAGTGGGGAAATTTGGAATAGAGCAACGGAACCCAAGGGGCCAGCAGCTGGCCGACTTCATGGCGAAAGAGGGACTCTTTATGATGAACTCTTTCTTCCAGGAGCGGCCCCACAGGAAGTGGACCTGGTCGAGCCCCGACCCGTCTAATGAAGTCAACGCTCCGTCCCCCTCGTGCTCTAATCCAAAGTCCCGAAACCTTTAAGCTCGAGTTACAAAACCGGTTTCAGTGCCTAGAAGACTGCAATGAAGTGGACGATTTGAATGACAAGCTCGTAGAAACTGTCCATGGGGTCAGAGCTAAGTTCTGCAAGACCCCCGCCGCAGAAGAACACAAAAACTCTCCGATCACACTCTTAATCTCATGGCTGTTAGACGGGAGATGAAGCTACATTCTTCAACAGATTTGACAGCATACAGGCAACTGAACAGACAGACCTCCAAATGCATGCGGCGGGACATACGCAACTTCAATACAGCTCGTATTGAAGAAGCGATCGAGCGGAATCAAGGCTCCAAAGTCTTTGCCAGAGATCTGTCTGCCAGAAAGAACCAACTGTCAAAGCTGAAGACCGAATGTGGCAGCATCGTTTCCGGGGCACCTGAGATTTTGAGTGAGATTGAGAGGTTCTATGGGCAGCTGTACACGTCATCGTTGGAGCCGCATGCAAGTGTGAGTAACGATCCAAGAGCGAGTTTTATCCAACATTATTCTGATGATATCCCGGACGTCAGTCTGAGCGAGATTAGAATGGCTCTCCAGCACCTTAAAAACGACAAGGCCCCAGGCGAGGATGGAATTACAGCGGAGCTTCTGAAAGCGGGTGGAAAACCGGTACTTGAAGTCCTTCAGAAGCTTTTTAATTCCGTCCTCCATGGTGGCATTACACCGGAGGCGTGGAGCAGAAGTGCGGTGGTCTTGTTCTTCAAGAAAGGCGACAACGCTCTCTTGAAGAACTACAGACCAATTTCCCTTTTGAGCCGCGTCTACGTGCTGTTTTCGGGAGTCATTACGAATCGTCTCGCGCGCAGACTTGACGACTTCCAGCCTCCTGAACAAGCCAGTTTCCGAAAAGGCTTTAGCACCATAGACCACATACATACCCTTCGGCAAATTGTACAGAAGTCCGAGGAGTACAATTTGCCACTATGTCTGGCGTATGTGGACTATGAGAAAGCCTTTGATTCCGTCGAAATTTGGTCGGTACAGCAGTCCCTTCAGCGGTGCTAAGTTGAATGTCGGTATATCGAGGTGTTGAAGTGCTTGTACAGTAGGGCTACGATGGCTATCCGAGTACAGAACCAGAGTACGAAACCTATCCAATTGCAGAGAGGTGTAAGACAGGGTGACGTCATATCCCCGAAACTCTTCACCGCTGCATTGGAAGACGTTTTCAAGCTTCTGGACTTGAAAGGATACGGTATCAACATCAATGGTGAGTACATCACTCACCTTCGATTTCCGACGATATAGTCCTTATGGCAGAATCGCTGGAGGACCTAAGCACTATCCTCAATGACCTCAATAGTGTTTCCCAACGGATAGGTCTTAAGATGACCATGGACAAAACAAAGATCATGTTTAATGTCCATGTCACACCTATGCCGATAGTTGTTGGGAACACTAAGCTCGAAGTTGTTGACGAGTATGTTTACCTGAGACAAATAGTCCGACTACGTAAGTCTAACTTTGACCGAGAGGTCAATCGACGGATTCAACTCGGTTAGGCAGCGTTCGGGAAATTACGGCACATCTTCTCGTCAGGTATACCTCAAAACTTGAAAACGAGACTACATCCAGTGCGTGTTGCCAGTGATGACATACGGATCTGAGACGTGGTTCTTAACTGCTGGCCGTATGAGGAAGCTCAAGGTCGCTCAGCGAGCTATGAGAGGGCTATGCTCGGAGTTTCTCTGCGTGATAAACTCAGAAATGAGGATATCCACATTAGAACCAGAGTGACCGACATAGCCCAACGGATTAGTAAGCTGAAGTGGCAATCGGCCGGCCATATAGCTCGAAGAACCGACAACCGATGTGGAAGAAAGGTTCTCGAGTGGCAGCCTGGTACCGGCAGGCGAAGTGTAGGGCGTCCCCCCACTAGATGGAGTGACGACCTGATAAGATACGCAGGAAGTCGATGGATGCAGGTGGCTCAGGACCGTGCTTTGTGGCATTCTTTGGGGGAGGTCTATGTTCAGCAGTGGACTTGTGAAGGGCTGTAATGATAATGATGATCTCGACCTTGGATTGACCTTCCGCCCTTGCTAGATCTTCCACAGCAAATAACTTTGATTAATTTACTGATAACTTTATAAGTGCAGTGCGCGCTTTACAAAACTTGAAGTTGGATAATCTCGCGGACTTAATTGTTCTGCATATCGCGCTAAAGAAGCTCGACTCGGATACCATTCAATCTTATGATTATAGTCATAGCTCGATAATACCTATCTTTGATGATTTAGTAAACTTTATTAAAACCCGCTCTAAAATTCTGCAACGCACCGATTCTAGTACAAATTATAGTAGTCCATCACATCGACGATATAATGATAATAATCGTCGCTGTAATAATATTTCGTCGCCGAAGTATCAGGCATACGTAAGTACAACGAATAGCCGTTCAAAGAAGTGCCTGTGTGATAATATTGTTACGCGCCACTATTAATGTCTTGTACATGGCAACACTAGTTACACTAGCGCCCTCTAGTGTCGAGTAGCAGAACTAGGAGAGTCGAGATCCTTCCAGAAATGTCGGGACCGATATGTACTCGAACATTCTAGATGTCGCTACAGTAGAAGGTTCTGGAAACTATCTGAGGCCCTATATAAGGCCGGTATAGACCACGACCGGGGCAGTATTGAATTGGCGATACAAGAGAATACTTCGAAGTGAAATATCGGCGAACTGTGTTTTATTATTAGTGTGATTTTAAGTTGTAGTATTGTGTAATTAAATAGTCAATTTTGGTAATTCAATCGGCAGTTTGTAATTGTCTCGAACCCCAAGTTCGTAACAATTGGTTTCAGAAGTGGGATCAAATCATGCCGATTTTACCAAAGGACGACATTGAGGGTATCCGTACCCGAAGTCAACGCTAGCTGGAGACGGACCAGAGACGATTTGGTGTTACAACGTCGCAGACGTCGGAGGGCCAGCTGCCGACCACGGAATCCGGCCCGTCAGCAGCTCCTGCATCTGCAGCACCTGACTTAGGTGCTCTGATGATGATGCTGCAGGAGCAAGCCCGCCGACAGGATGAACAGGCCCGTCGGTTGGAAGAGCAGCTGCTGCGCGGTATGGAAGAGCAGATGCTCCTCAGGAAGGACCTTCACGCTACTTTCGGGAAGGAGATAAGGAAGGTGAAAGATCAACAACAAGCTCAACATGACAACCGCCTATCGGAAGCTGAAACCCGAATCGACCAAGTGTACAATCGGGTTGACAACGTGATGGCTGACGTGAAGAAAACGCTGGGCGACCTCAAACTTGGGGATGGAGTTACAGCTCTCGTGGTAGCTACAACACCTTCGCTACGTGGATTCAAATTGCCACCGTTCGACGGGACTTCCTCTTGGTCGGCCTACAAAATCCAGTTCAAGGCTGTCATGAAGGCGAACGGCTGGAATAAAAGTCAGGCCATGACTGCTCTCACCCTAGGCCTGCGCGACCAGGCCTTAACTGTTCTGGAAGCTCTCGGTAAGGAAGTGACTTACGAGCAGCTCCTTGAGGCATTGGAGGCGAGATACGGTGATTCTCACCTGGAACACGTCTTTTGTGCGCAGCTCAAAGATCGCGTGCAACGCAGTAACGAAAACCTGCAGCAATGGGCCCTTGAGGTAGAGAACCTGGTTCGAAAAGTATACCAGTCTGTACCTGCGCTCATTGTAGGGAACCTGGTGCAGACATTCATCGACGGCATCCGCGACCTTGAAGTCAGAGCTGCTGTGAGGCTCGGGCACCACGAGACGCTTAAGGACGCATTGAATCATGCACTGGAGGTGGAAGCCGTGCGGCAGGATCATCCTTCCCATCGCGTCAGGGAGGTTGCAGCAGCTACAGTTCGGGACCGCAATAACGGCTACAGCCCTAGGTGCTACGGCTGTGAGGAAAGGGGCCACTTTCGATCCAGCTGCCCCAAGCGAACTGTAGAAAGGGAAGGTGATCGATCTCGAGAGGGTAGTGTGGCTAATAGCACCGCCCAGCAGCAGCAGGGAAACGAGTAAAAGCCAGGACTGCGGGGCGGGTGCTGGCTGATGTTAAAAGAGCCCCAAGGATTTCGATCTCACACTTAAAACAATTAAATAATAGTTAAACATAAAATGAAATGTTAAAAAACTTACAAAATACCGTAAAAAAGAAGTTTGCTGTGTTTCCTAAGTGAGTGAAAGTAAGAGGAGATCCTTTTTACTGGGAACGAGGCATTTCACCTGAGTTTTCAGGGGTGGTAACGCAATTTGCATTTTGATTCTTAATCACGTATAGATGTAGATTTTATTTATGGTGTGTGTGTAAGTGGCTCACAAACCCATGATGGGAACAGCCTAATCATCAAGGGCGAGGTCAACGGAACGCCGTGTAAACTGACCATAGACACTGGAGCCTCTCGCACGGTTGTCAGTTCCCAACTTATAAGTCGGTTCCTTGGGGACTCCACATATAACCACGAACGCATTAATTTGGTGACAGCCACCGGTCAGCGCATACCCGTCCGTGGAGAGAAGGAGATGGAGTTGAAGCTAGGCAACATGATCTACCGGCATAATGTCATCGTGGCTGATATAATGGTCGACTGCATCCTGGGCCTAGACTTTATGAGGAAGAATTGTTGCGAGATCGACGTAAAGCAAGGTGTTTTGAAATGTGGACTAGAGGATCTTTTTGTGGAAGGGGCGTTACCAGGGAATGTGTACAGCCTTAAGAAGATTGTTCTTCCGCCGAGATCGGAATCCTCGGAATCCTGGGCAAGCTCATCGTTGTGTACTCGTGGAAAGGGTAGACAATGACCTTCCATAGAGAGTGGCTCGAACCTTGGTCAGAACCACCGACATCTCAGGAGTACGTGTGTTGAACCCTTGTGATCAGGAACAGATTATAGAAAAAGGCACATTGGTTGGTACTAGTGAGGAAGTGGATTGGTTGCGTCGGTGCCAATATCTATCAACTGGGACCCCCAGCAAGGATGGACAAACGAGAGTGACCACACTTTTAGAAGACTGTCGCAGCGTTCTCTCCCCGAATGAAATGGTCAAGGCAAAGATGTTGTTACTCCAGTACGCCAATGTTTTCTCGTCAAACGAAGCTGACATAGGAAAGACTGGCTTAGTTCAACACAAAATAAACACAGGACAAGAATTGCCTATTCGTCAGCGGCCAAGAAGATTGCCTGTAGCACGTGAAAAGGAAGTGGAAACCATGATTGAGGGAATGGTGAAGGATGGTGTTATTGAACCTTCATCTATTCCATGGTGTTCACCTGTGGTGCTGGTAAAGAAGAAGGACGGCAGCATGCGGTTTTGTGTTGACTACCGCCGTCTGAACGACGTTACGAAGAAGGACAGCTATCCCTTGCCAAGAATTGAAGACACGCAGGACATGCTTACAGGTGTAAAGTGGTTTAATACGCTGGACCTGAAAAGTGGCTACTGGCAGGTTGAAATTGACCCTAAGGAAAAGGAGAAAACTGCATTCTCCACAAGAAAGGGTCTGTGGCAATTTAAAGTCATGCCGTTTGGATTGTGCAATGCTCCAGCAACGTTTGAAAGGTTGATGGAGCTTGTACTTACCGGGCTGATTGGAGATGCCTGTCTGGTCTATTTGGATGACATCATCATCGTGGGCTGTACGTTTGAGAAACACCTTCAAAACCTGGAACGCGTGCTCATGAAGATCCTGAGTGCCAAGCTCAAGTTGAGTCCGAAGAAGTGCTCACTATTCAAACGGCAAGTTAGCTTTTTGGGGTATGTAGTGTCGGAAGAAGGTATCCGCACGGATCCAGAGAAAATTGCCGCAGTCAAAGATTGGCCGGTTCCAAAAGACACAGGTTAGGGCATTTTTGGGTTTGTGCTCTTATTATCGGCGATTTGTGAAGAACTTTGCAGATATAGCCAAACCTCTGCACAGGCTAACCGAGGAGAAGCGACATTTCTGCTGGGATGAAAGTTGCAATATTGCATTCCAGGAGCTCAAGAATCGTCTGTGCAAAACACCTATTTTGGGGTACCCTGATGCAGGCAAGGAATTCATAGTTGACACAGACGCAAGTGATATAGGACTTGGCGGTGTGTTGTCTCAACGCAATGGTGATCAAGAGATTGTGATAGCGTACTTCAGCAAGTCATTGTTAAAGCCCGAAAGGAACTATTGTGTCACAAGACGGGAATTGCTTGCTGTGGTAAAGTCCTTGCGGCATTTTAGCAAATATCTTCTGGGGCGGAAATTCCACTTACGAACCGACCATGCTGCACTGAAATGGCTATTGCAGTTCAAAAATCCGGAAGGACAAGTTGCGAGATGGATTGAACTACTGCAGGAATACGACTTTGTGATCGAACATCGCAGCGGGAAATCTCATGGCAATGCAGATGCATTGTCAAGAAGACCTTGCCATGAAGATTGCAAGCATTGTACTAGACAAAAGGGTAAGGAAGTGGTATCTGTGAGGATGCTCAAGACAGACCAGCTCAGCAATGAGTGGAAGGACAGCCTACAACATGCACAGCAGGAAGATTCGGACATTAAGCCGATTCTGGAGTGGATGAAGGCCAGTGCTCCTAAGCCCAAGTGGAGCGACGTCTCAGCACTGAGTTCGACTACGAAAAGCTATTGGGCCCAATGGGACAGCTTGCTGATTCAGGATGGAGTCCTGTGCCGTAAATGGGAAAATGGTCGGGGAGACAGATGTCATTTGCAAATGGTTGTCCCTAAGGCTAAAGTACCGGATGTTCTACAGCTGTACCATAATGGTTGTTCAGGAGGCCACCTGGGAGTTAAACGAACTCTACTGAAAATCCGAGAACGGTTTTACTGGGTCCACTGTCGTGACGATGTCGAGGACTGGTCCACAAATGTACATGTTGTGCGGCTGTAAAGGGACCTCAAACTCGTAGTAGAGGCGAATTGAAATTGTACAATGTTGGTGCACCATGGGAGAGGATTGCCATTGACGTTGCGGGGCCGTTTCCGGAAAGTGAAAGTGGTAACAAGTATTTCATGGTTGTGATGGATTACTTCACTAAGTGGCCAGAAGTCTTCGCCATTCCAAATCAAGAAGCTTCAACAGTTGCAGATAAACTAGTTCATGAAGTCTTCTGTCGTTTTGGAGTACCCTTAGAGATTCACAGCGATCAAGGAAGGAATTTTGAGTCTCAAATATTCCAGGAAACTTGCAGAGTTATGGGTACTCATAAAACACGAACAACTTCTTACCACCCACAATCTGATGGAATGGTAGAACGATTTAATCAGACACTGGAAAGGTACCTGGGAAAAGTTGTGGAAAAACAGCAACGAGACTGGGACAGGCACATACAACCGTTTTTGTTGTCATATCGAAGCGCTGTTCACGAAAGTACATCAGTGACGCCAGCTTTCGCAAACTTTGGGAGAGAATTACGGCTGCCTGCAGACCTGATCACCGGAACACCACCTGATGCCCCAGGCAGTATAACCGATTATGCAAATGACTTGCGGAACAAAATAAATGACATTTATGAGCACGTCAGACAGTCGGGCCAGCAAACGTCTGAGAAGATGAAAACACGGTATGACCGCAAAACGAACAACAAAGGGTTTTACGAAGATTCACTAGTGTGGTTACACAATCCAGCTCGCAGCAAAGGGAAAGCTCCTAAGCTTCAAACTAAATGGGACGGACCGTACCGGATTGTGACAAGGATCAATGACGTAACCTACCGGATACAGAAAGGTGCCAGAGGTACTCCTAAGATCGTCCATGTGGATCGACTGGCGCGTTATTATGGGGCCAATAATGCTCGGGACGAGCATGTCTTAGGAGGGGGCAGTGTTACGCGCCACTATTAATGTCTTGTACATGGCAACACTAGTTACACTAGCGCCCTCTAGTGTCGAGTAAAAGAAAGTGTTGCGCGCCTTGTACATGGCAACACTAGTTACACTAGCGCCCTCTAGTGTCGAGTAGCAGAACTAGGAGAGTCAAGATCCTTCCAGAAATGTCGGGACCGATATGTACTCGAACATTCTAGATGTCGCTACTGTAGAAGATTCTGGAAACTATCTGAGGCCTTATATAAGGCCGGTATAGATCACGACCGGGGCAGTATTGAATTGGCGATACAATAGAATACTTCGAAGCGAAATATCAGCGAACTGTGTTTTATTATTAGTGTGATTTTAAGTTGTAGTGTTGTGTAATTAAATAGTCAATTTTGGTAATTCAATCGTCCGTTTGTAATTGTCTCGAACCCCAAGCTCGTAACAATATTGTGCACCAGCACTTATTTAAGTATGCAGACTTTAATAAAATCACACCGCTCGAACGGTTAAAATGCGTGAAGAGTAACAATGCATGTGTGAATTGTCTCTGCTTAAGTCATCGAGTATCTAGTTGCTCTTCAAACTTTAGTTGTCGAGTTTGTAAATTTAAGCATCATACATTGTTGCATTTCCAGCGTGGAACCGATAATTCTTCCACTGCGCTGCCTCCGCCTCAGCCTCAGCAAGCTGTGCTTAAGGCTGCACCTCCCGCGCCCACATGCTCGCCGCCTCTCACCTCGGGCGCGCGTTCGGGCGTCGCTCTGTGTACTTCGTTCATGAATGTTTCCCAACATTCACCGCCCCTCGCGCGCACAAGTCGTACGCAGAAGTTTGTTTTATTATCAACCGCACAAGTCTTTGCACACGACGCTAAGGGAGAGAAACAATTAATTCGCATATTATTAGACTCTGCGTCTGAAAGCCATTTTATAACTAAGGAATGCTGTCATCGTTTAGGTGTCCAACAACACGATACCGAATGTACTGTAGTAAAAGGATTCGGTGGCGTAGAAGAAATCGTTAAATCAAAATCGATCATTAAAATTTGAACTACTTTAATTATTTTACTAATATTAACTTCAATATTTCACCGCTCGTTGATGACGAAATCACCGATCGTATGCCCACCGCTGTGGTAGACAAATCAGTCTTAGCACAATTTAATGACATAAGGCTCGCTGATGAATCCCTAAAAAGGCGTATCCCTTTTCTCGCACTTATTGTGTCCTGACGTAATTCACTCCTCTAAAGACTTGTCTGGGCCCTCAGCTTTGGACACGGTGTTTGGTTACGTTATTATGGGTTTAGTACCGACACTTCAAACTAATCAGTCATTAACGTGTTGTACAACCCTAGAGTCTCCCGCTATTGATAAATTAGTGCAACGATTTTGGGAGCTTGAACAGCCTCCCTCCGCATCGTCCATTCAGTGTCCTTCAGACATTGAATGTGAAGAGTTTTATAAGTCGACGACATCCCGCGATCCTGATAGTAGTAAATACATTGTTGGCCTACCATTTAAAGATGACGTTTATTCTCTCGGCGGTTCTTACGAGACGGCTCGACGACGATTCATGTGCTTAGAAAGAAAACTTCGAGCATCACCTCTACTAAGGTTAGCATAAATGACGACGTCATAAAGAAATATTTAGCCAAAAAATATATCTCTCCCGCGCCACCGTACGATTCTCATGAGTCTTACGCGAAGACAAGAAGTCGACACGTTTACGTATAGTCGTGGATGCTAGCAGTAAGACTAGCACCGGTCGAGCATTAAATGATATCCTACACTCAGGGCCAAATTTGCAAGACGATTTGTTCAATATAATTCTAAATTTCCGCCTACATCCAGTCGCTATGACAGCCGACTGTCGCCAGCAATTCCTGCAGATAGTTGTTCGCGATTCTGATCTTCGTTATCAATACTTCCTATACCGCTTTCGTCCACCCGACCCACTTGTGTTATGCCACTTCAATCGCGTATGCTTCGGGTTCAAGGGTGCACAATGGGAATTACTAAAATGGAATAGCAACATTCGACCTGCTTTAGATGACCTCCCTGCTTCTCATAAGATTACAGGAGAAGTAGAGTTCGATAAATTAACGCAACATAAAATATTGGGCTTGTATTGGTCTACTGATAGTGACGCCTTTTATTTTAAGATAACTGTTCCCGCTGATGTGACGTGCACTAAGCGCTCCATCTTGCCCTTTACCGTCCGCCTGTGGGACATAATAAGTTTCATTGCCCACACTGTCGCGTCCGTCAAGCTGTTAATAAAACAGGTTTGGCAACTTAATTTAGATTGGGTCGAGATACCGCCGCCGCCCATTGTTAAGATGTGGCAGACATTTGTTGCAAACCGCATTGTTCAGATCACTGACAATATTCCCGCTGGTGTGACGTGCACTAAGTACTACACTTTATCCATTACCGCCCGCCTGTGGGGCATAATAAGTTTCGTTGCTCCCACAGTTGCGTACGCCAAGTTCTTAACAAAACAAATTTGGCAACTAAATTTAGATTCATTATTACCCTGCCGCAGCACTACTGTAGTGACTGCTGATGATCTCAGTTTATCTGAGGTTATAATGACCAGCGCCCTGCAAAAACAACACTTTGCAGTGGAATATTTAAATATTAAAGGTAACAACCTTGATCACCCGCTTTCATTCGTTTAAGGGCTATAGTTGACAACGTATTGATCCGCGTAGGCCTCTCGAAAACCGCATTATTTATTTAAATTAGCAGTTAAGTTTATATATCATATTATAAAATGTTAAACTGCTATATTAAATCTATATACCGCTCTATTTTCTTACTATAAATACTCACTCTATATACCGCAAAACCATTTGTTTTTATTTTTTTCTTTATCTTACGGTTGTCTTTTAAACGCCAGGTTGATAACGCCAGTTAACAATCTAATTTATAAATCTAATAGAATACTTGGTACATAACCTTTAACCCCTCCCTTCTCTACTCCTTTCATTACGCACGCACAGCCGTTGAGGGCGACACAGCGTCACGCGACGGCAATCCAGTTGGATTCGAACAATATCGCTTACCGCACGAAGGGCATTAAGTCCTTCGACCCCGCTTTACTATTAATTTATCACCGGACATTGTGTCCTTATAATTTCACAAATGTGACGCGCTTTTCGCGATTACAATATGTCGAGAGCAAAGGAGTGTGAACTAGAACTGATCCAGGAGTGTGTGCGCCGACCACGTGGTGACCTGCAGCTAGCTAACGCGTCGGGAGGAAGGCGAGGCAGCCCTTCATAAGGTTAGTGCGTGCATACCACTCTCATCCATTTCCTTGCTCTGCTTGCTGTATGGACCAACTACAGTCCACAAAACTTTATCGAAAAACTCAAGTTACTGGCGCGTCCATTTGTTTGGTCCTTCAAGCCGGATTGACCATTTTCCTGGTCTACTATTTTTTACGAGCTGTAGATTCTTACATAATTTGTGGTTCAAATCCCGCAATTAAGCTAATTAAATAAATTAGCTAGTGGCCCATTTAGAGATATTCCCACCATTTAGAATAAACTTAGTTTTTAGTGTATAAATCAAGAAAAAACTAAAATATTTTGTAATTTCAGTCCAGTTTTCTAGATACACCTGCCTGTACAAATAAATAAAATTGAAGTGTCTGTTTGTAACTTTAAAATAACAGCTTTTTACTAAATGCATATGAAAGTATAAACGGCACTAATAATAAAAAACAATTTTAAACATTTTTGTCTGTCTGTCTGTTTGTTCCAGCTAATCTCCGATACGGCTGCACCGATTTTGACGGGACTTTCACTGGCAGATAGCTGATGTTATAAGGAGTAACTTGGGATACTTTTATTTTAGAAAAAGAATCAGGGTTCCGTGCAAAAAATAAAATCCTTGAAATCGTAGTAAATTCCACGTGGACGAAGTCGCGAGGGACAGCTAGTGTATAATATAATGTCATCTACCTATTTATTTAACACATAAAAGATTTTTAATATTGATATGATCACTATAATATGTTGTTAGGTAAGTTAATTTGTAGGCAATAACTTGACAGAAGGGCCCTTAAGTAGGGATTGAATAAACTAACCGACTTGGTATTATTACATGGATCTCACAACTTTTTACGGTAGAAGAACTGAGTTGCGAGACTTAGTTTTTTTACAAGTTATGTTTTGGATGGCATACTTTTTATAAGCCTGAAGAATATTTAGCAACACTGTATTGGGATCTATGATGAAAGATCTTTCGTATAGGGAAATTCTCTACATAAACAATTTAGTTGACATGCTAAAGGCCGTGTTTACACACTGTTTCAATTATGTTCTGGAGGTGTGAGAAATTTTTGTGATTTCAGTTCGATCCGTTCGACGTTTGTTGGTCAGGGGCCAAAAAGTTAAAATTACTGACTATTATATGGGATATAATATAACTTTTTTCAAACGTTGTTCATGGAGGCTAAGGGGTCCTTTGAGCTTAAGGCTTCAGGGCCGCGGGGCACTGCCCTGTCTAGATCTACGGTAGCTACTACTACGCCACTAACGTAAAACCTAAACGCCTGGCGGATGTTTATTTTTTTCATTTATTTCTGCCTTTGGCAGTAGGTGACGCGATGAATTTGTTTAGAATATGTTTATTACAAACCCAAACCCAGCGAGCGATTGAGTAATTTTGTTTGTTCTTTATGGACCTACTAAATTAATTAGTGTAATTGTTTGGTCCGTACAAATTAATTAGAAAATAATTATGTAATTGGTTACTTATTGTAGAAATGTTTAAATAAAAGAAACAACTATAAGCCATGGACTACCTAGTTACAAGTATGCATTCTGAAAGTAAACGTAAAATCATAACAACCTGTTGATCACAAATTATCATGAATAGGTGTGCGGTATATGCAAGTAGCCATAATTTCACAACAACATGTTTGTTACGGCCAACAGCTGCCTATCCCAGGAGTAGAATCCTCCGCGGCCCATAGACGGAGAAGCTACAGGCAGATGCTGGTCGGGCGTCCCAACGCCAAGGGTCAAGTTTCTAATTACATTAAACGATCAGGGGGGAGCGTTACATTTATTGAACAGAGCTTACTTACCTCTATCCAAGGCGTCTGGTCCCTCAGGATTCGGTCAGGTCGCGTGTGGATGTATAGTGCTAGGAAAGTAAGGGTCAGTGATGTGTATTTGGGTGTGGCTGGTAGTGTTATTGACCTTATAAGACCGTTCCCTCTGCAGCAGTTCGGCCCTCAGCACCTCTCCAAACTACGGTCTCCTTCCGCAGTCACTTTCTTCGTTTTCTACGATGACAGTTCTTTAATTCTGTCGTACGATTAACTACCTTACAGAAGCCACTAACTTTCGTTTGTTATAACGCTTGACTCGCGAATGAACACAGAACGTACGGATCAAAGGTCACCGTTATTTCTAGAATATCAAATACCGCACTAGTAACTAATACGGTCGAATCCACTTATACAGATTCTGCGTTAAACCGAAAGTCCCGGGTAAACTCTCAGCAAGGGGCCCGCGCTACAATTCCCAGTGGTATATTTACTATACGCGCCTATCATAAAAATATATCTAAGAGCTCCCGACCAAAACGGACCGCGTGCTCTCTCGACGCGATGAAAAGGACTACTTGTCCTAGCGTGCCCTCGAAACGACCGGACGTCCAAAACCGGTATCGTAGAGGCGCGCACGCCCTCTGACGTCAATTATTAACATTAACGCTTTTGCGCGAACAATGTTGATCATGAATTGTTCCGGCAAAGCTTTTGATATTAGGTTTTTGGAAGAATTAATTAGGTTACTCGTAACTCGTAAACATGTTATGAAGTGTAATGTTAGTGTTACTGAAGATGCTGACCCCACATTTTAATTAACAGTGGTAGAGCCATGCGGCAGCTTTTGCTGTCGCACGGATGGTCCGGCTCGAACCGGGGTGGTACCACGACCTCACAGAATACCAGCGTGAAGTAGAGCTTTACCTCTGCGTTTCGCTTGGTGAGTGCAGGTGGCCGGAGGCCCTTTTTACTGGAAATGAGGCATTCCATCTTAGTCCTCACGGGTGACAACGCATCTGCATTTTAATTCGCAAACAAGGATAGATGTAGATGTCTATGGGCCGTAGCAACCACTTACCATCAGGTGGACTGTGTGCTCGTTTGTCACCCTTATCCTATAAAAAGAAATTCACAGATTATCCAGATTTTACCGAATGTTTAATTGTTATTGCTAGTCAAAGCAAGGTGTCATACTTTCAATAAACAGACTTGTTTTCATCACACTAAAGCCGTTTTTTTTATTAGAATTAAATTGATTATAGTCCTCATCGTAGTAACGTTATCATATTATAGTTTGTTATAGTTAGGGAAGTCAGAATTGCACTGAATTAGTTAGTAGTTAGTTTTCATTCATTATTGTAATGAAAGTTAAAATAATCCACAGAACACAATTACTCTCTATCAAGAGAACAACACCAACTTCATACTAAAGAACGGAAACACGTGTTTATGAGTTATTATTATTATGACTAAAAGCGCTACGGTGGACGCCCATATAAAACTTTTTAGCGGGATTTTCAATTCTTTGTATTCTGTAACTTTAAAACGTTTTATTTAAGGCATATTCGAGTAATTTTGGCTCATACATCACAAGGGGTAAGTTCCCATTGAGAGGTTGCACCAAAATTACTCGAATATACTTTAGATTAGTATGTGGGATACAATAAACTATAAATAAGTATAGTCATATAATTTTATTTTCTGAAAGACATTGTTTTATAAACTATACATTATTATTGATGTTTTTATTGCTTTTCTACATAATATTTCCACGCTTGTTACTGATATAGAATAGAATAGAATAGAATAATTTTTTATTCAATATTGATTATTACATAATACTTATTGAAAGTCATTTTTTATTACCACTGGTGCGGAAAATACCTCAGTCCTGGGAAGAACCAGCAAGTAACCCAGCGGGACTTTTTTTAAACATAATTTCACTTAACAATAATTTTATTTATACAATTTTTAAATGATATTTTCATAGAACCAGCATGGTGGCGATCACCCTATTCCCAGGGGTTATTTTCATTCATGTATTCCTTGGTATTATAAAAACCCTTTTTGTACAGTTTTTCTTTAATAAAACTTTTAAAATTGTTTATTGACAAACTTTGAATATGTTCTGGGATTTTGTTGTAAAAGCGTATACATTGCCCCATAAATGAATTACTGATTCTGTGGAGTCTAGTAACTGGCATTACAAGCTTATGTTTGTTCCTAGTATTTAAAGTATGCACATCCTTATTCTTATTAAACCTATTTATATTTTTATGCACATATATTACATTCTCATAAATATATTGTGATGCCAAAGTTAATACCTATGTTTATTTCTTTAAAATTTTCACTGAGTGACTCTTTACAATTTAGGTTATAAATCGCCCGTACGGCTCTCTTTTGCAAAACAAATATAGCTTCAATATCAGCCGCATTACCCCATAGCAAAATTCCATAAGACATTACACTATGAAAGTAACTAAAATACACTAATCTAGCTGTCTCAACATCTGTGAGACTTCTAATCTTTCTTACAGCATATGCTGCAGAACTAAGTCTGCTTGCTAATTTAGATATATGGGGGCTCAATTGAAGTTTATAAGCCTTGGTGGTATAAGCCTTCTTAGCGTTGTCGGTAAATTGTATGCGAAAGTGTTGATTGAAAGGGTTGTGAATGAAACAGACGAGAAAGTATGGGATGCACAAGCGGGATTTAGAAAGGGAATGGGATGTACGGATCAGGTCTTTTCCTTGCGGTGCATAGCCGAAAAGTGTTTGGCTAAAAACAGGAAAGTCTACTGCGCCTTCGTAGATCTAGAAAAGGCCTATGATAGAGTGATGAGGAATGAATTGTGGTCAGCACTGTCCGTGAACGGTGTGAGCAGTATCCTCATACGAGCATTGCAATCTCTTTATAGGGATTCTAGTGCTTGTGTAAGGATAAACGGGGCATACACTGAATGGTTTAATATCGAAAAAGGTGTTAGACAGGGATGTGTAGCGTCACCGTGGCTGTTTAATCTGTTCATGGACAATTGTTTGACGGATTTAAAAGAGAATGAAAGTGGGTTGAGAATGAATGAGTTACTCGTCAAATGTTTTCTCTATGCTGATGACCAAGTATTACTTGCGTCTTCGGCCGAGGAGTTGCAGGAGATGGTAACTGCTATGAGTGGAGCTTTTGTTAGAAAGGGAATGAAGATGAATGTAAGGAAGACGAAAGTGATGGTGTTTGAAAAAGATGAGGCAGTGACAGACTGCAATATCGTGATTGAAGATGAACAAATTGAACAGGTGAAAGAGTTTGTGTATCTGGGGTCAAAGTTTACAAGAGATGGAAAGTGTGAGAGTGATATCGAAAGAAGAGTGAATGCAGGAAACATGGTGAATGGAGCTTTGCACTCCTTTATGAGCAGTCGGAAGGTGTCTAACAAGGCTCGTTTGGCTGTGCATGAGGGGGTGTTGGTTCCAACACTCATGTACGGAAGTGAAAGTTGGGTATGGCAGAAGAAACATGAAAGCAGAATAAATGCAGTTGAGATGAGAGCATTAAGAAGTATGATAGGAGTTAAACTGAGTGACAGGATAAGAAATAGTGAGATAAGGAAAAGTTGTGGTCTGAAAGAAGATGTAGTGACAAAAATTGAGAAAGGTATGCTGAGATGGTTTGGCCACGTCGAGAGAATGAATGAAGAACGATTGACGAAAAAAGTGTATAAGGCGAGTGTGAATGAAAGTGTTGGAAGGGGTAGACCTAGGCGGACATTTCTAGACCAAATTGGGGACGTCTTGAAAAA
This sequence comes from Parnassius glacialis, assembly GCA_033319125.1. Taxonomy (NCBI): domain Eukaryota; kingdom Metazoa; phylum Arthropoda; class Insecta; order Lepidoptera; family Papilionidae; genus Parnassius; species Parnassius glacialis. The sequence goes on along the minus strand of JAVANC010000022.1, from coordinate 499,816 downwards.
AGGCCAGGTTAAGAGTACCCTAAACCGTAGAGCATGTATGAAGGGAATAATGAAAGTGGACGAAGCGAAACAAGTATGTAAGGATCGTAGCAAGTGGAAAGAAGTGGTCTCTGCCTACCCCTACGGGAAAGAGGCGTGATTATATGTATGTATGTATGTAATTGAAGTTTCGCGTCAAAAGTAATACCAAGAAAAACAGTGATATCCACAAGACTCAACTCCTCCCCATTTAACAGCACATTGGTATTCGAATGTTTTACATTAGGTATTGTAAATTTAATACACTTTGTTTTATTGCTGTTTAAGAGCATATTGTTGGAGTTAAACCAATGTACCAATTTCGATAGAGCATTATTTACATCGTCATAATTAATTAACTGTCGTTTGAGTTTGAAAATTAAAGAGGTATCATCAGCAAAAAATACTATATCGTGATTGTCCCCTACAAAATTAAAAACAGGAATGGGCGAAGAATCGAGCCCTGAGGAACGCCCGTTGATACTACCGATCCGGAGGAACCTTTACCATTAATCACTACTTTTTGAATTTTGTTACTTAAATATGAAGTAATAAGTCTAAGCGCTAAATTTTTTTCACCGTAATCTTGTAGTTTCCTGATTAAAGTCTCATGATGAACACAATCGAAAGCCTTGGAAAGATCACAGAAAAAACCTAAGGCATCTTGTGAATTCTCCCAGGCATTAAAAATATATTTCATAAGCTCAATATCGGCGTCAGACGTCGAGCGACCCCTTGTAAAACCAAATTGGTTTTTATGAAGTAATTTATTTGTATTAAAAAAAGTTAACAATTGATACAAAATTATTTTTTCAAAAATTTTACTGAGAGTTGGTAGTACAGAAATAGGTCTAAAATTAGCGGGGTCCAATGTACTACCAGATTTAAATAAAGGTATTACTTTACTATACTTCATTAAATCAGTAAACACACCAGAATCGATACAAGTATTAAAAAATAATAGCAAGATGAGGAAATCTATTATGGACGCAATAACTGTAACGGAAATCCCCCACAAATCTGCGATCTTCTTTACATCAATGGTTTTGAAGTAATTTACAACATCTTGCGATAATACTTTTTCAAATCTAAATTCTTTTAAACAGGTGTTAACATTCTGTTTGAGTAATGACTCGGCGACAGTTGGAGAAGTATTCAATGACTCGGTTGTCAAGATAGGAATATCAGTGAAATATTTCTCAAACACCGCTGCGACTTCTTGATTTGATTTAGTCAGTTCATTGTTAATTTTTAATTGATAGTTTGAGTTACGAGGTTTGTATTTACCGGTTTCATTGTTAGTTATACTCCACGTCATTTTAATTTTATTCTTAGCCGTCTTAATTTTGTTGCTAATATGTAAGGATTTGGCTGTGGAGCAAATTCTATTAAACATTTTAGAATATTTTTTAACATATTCTTTAAAAGCATCGGAAAGATTATATGATCTTTCATGGTAAAGGTCATATAACCTTCGTCTGCTTTTATGAATTCCTACTGTCGCCCACTCATTAAATGCCTTGCGACTGTTTCTGGAGAATGTTTTAGAAGTAAATGTTTTTTTTTTTTAAATTCATTGCTTATAAGGGTAAATAATTGTCCATATAAATAGTCTGCATTGTTCTTATAAGAAAGTGATGGAAGGTTTTTTACCATATTACTTCTAAATCTCTCCAGGCGTTTTGTATTAATAGGAGCATACACACTTTTCTCAACTACCTGTTTTATGTGCATATAAGGTAATGAAACCAGTTGTCCACAGTATATAACACGTTATTGTCAGAGAGTTATTCTTCACAGAACATTAACTTAAATGTAAATTAACAAAATTCTCATGATGAAAACAACAGCCCAAATACGTGATCTGAAACATACAATTCGAGTTAATATACTAATAATCCCTACAAATAACGGTCAATAAATTCAAAATATTTATAGACTTACCACAATATTGTCATAAGTTTTTCTTTTCCTATCATAGGGAACCTGCTGAAAGTGATCAGATGTTTTTGTGCTTTTTTTTGCACAACACTTAACTTACTTTCGACGAGGATTACAAATCAATACGAGTATAATAAAGCGGAAGAGATTTTTTGTTTTTTTGTTTGTTTAAACGCGCTAATCTCTGGAACTACCGGTCCGATTTGAAAAAGTTTTTTTGTATATTATAGCAAGATTTAAGTGAAATAGAATAGGCTATCTAACATTAAGCTATATTACTCAGCTAGCCTTAAAAATGGATATTTGTTAAGCAAGTCAGAAGAAAAAGCACTCCCGAAATGATTTATCCGCGTACGCTGGTGCTATCGTTAGGGATACGTAAATACAATGTTCTAGAAAAATATAGACCTTTAAGCCGTCTAAAAATAAGTCCGCGATACCATATGTCTATTTCTTATACATAAGCCATAATTTGGTATTTTGTGACAAAAAAATATTGAAAATTTAAAAGTGATTTATGAGCGTTATTATTAGGCATGGTCTATTTATCCTTACAAACGAAAGTTACTTCATCATCAAGACAGTTTTATGAAGATAAACTTTGTTCTTTATACCATGTAATTTGGACGTATAGTTTAAGAGATAATATAAAATTAAAATAATTCAGTACTATATCAAAACGTAACTAATAACGTTATGTTATCAAATATCATATCATATCGATAAACCTAAGTACATAACCGTTATCACATATCCAATCAAAACCCAAAACCAACTAACCAACTTACGAAACGTAAAACGCAAACTGTAACAATATTCTAAAATGGCCCAAAACCAAAACTAACCGATGTCCTTTGATATTCGTTGTTTCTCGTTCTAGCGACGGTATTATAAATACGTATGAAAGAGATGAAGCGAATATGGATTTCGTTGAGATGTTTTGGTAGTTATCATAAAACGGTGCACGTAGTGAAATATAATTATAAGACACTTAACAATAAGGTCGAATTTTAAATGGTTACAATTGCCTAATTTTTTAAGTTTGTATAGTTGTGAGAGTTGTCAGATTTAAATGATCTTTAGGACATTAGGCACTACACTTAGATTTCTTTGATCACATTATATTTGGTTTAGGCACCTTTTGTTTATGTGAAAGTTTAGAATTTGATTTTTTTTCAAACGTAACAATTACGCACTTGACATTTGTGGCGTGTGCCGTTCACTATGAAACTATCTGTAAAATTATTAATTTTTGACGTTGCGTTTGTGCATTTATTTGTAATATTTGTTTGCATTTTGTATATTTGTTTTAAAACTTTTCTGAGGTCGCATGTGGTTGTATAGTGCTAGGAAAGTAAGGGTCAGTGATGTGTATCTGGGTGTGGCTGGTAGTGTTATTGACCTTATTAGACCGTTACCTGCTGACCTTCTGGCCTGGCTGACCTTCGTTGGTCTTTTCAACAGCCTAGTGGACGCCCAGAGTGACTTGACCCAGAGCCAGAAGATGGCGTACCTCCTGGCCTCACTAGATGGGGAGGCCCTGGGCGTCGTCGGCCACTTGAGATTGTCGGACGATGCCTACCAGACTGCTCGGGACCTCCTAGCCAGAAGATACGCCAACGTCCGGCGAATTGCGGACGAACATGTTAAGCAGCTTCTAAGCCTCCCGCTGCTTAGTGACTGGGCCAGACTACGTCCGGACCTGTTGGATCCAGTCTTGGTGGCCTGTAATACGTTGAGGCGGCTGGATTTACCAGTGGGCGAATGGGCTTTTGTTGCTCCGCATCGTGCTGTCCCGTCTACCTCTCGACCTTCGAATACATTTTGAGGAGAGGTACGGCGGGGACGGGGCCTCCTATATTCCGCCCTTCTGTGATCTGCTGCGGTTTTTGGAGGAGCAGTGCTGGCAGTTGAGAACGCGGCGGGCACTGTTGACGACTTACGAGCCGTGCCCAGTGAGAGGCGTAATCCGCCGGGCAAGTCGTCGTCAACCCCCCCCCCCCCCCCCCAGGCCTATCGGAGCTCCCGCGGCCAGAGAGGCGCCCCCCTGCTCCTATTGTCGAGCGTCTGATCACCGGGTAACGTCGTGCCCGAAATTATTAAGTAAGCCGGTTCCGGCGAGGCGAACTATCGCCAAGGAGTGCCGCTGGTGCTACTCATGTTTGGAAGGGCACCTCCAGCGAGACTGTCCGCACCGGCGGCCCTGTCTGCATTACCAAGGCAATCACCATGTAGTTCTGTGCCTGGGTGCGAACGGCGTCTCCTCTCGGGGCCCTGCCAGGCCCTCGACCCCCACGGGCGGGGGCGCTTCGCCATGCCCTCTGACGGGCGACGCTCGGCGCCCGCCGGCTAGCCACCAGACCCCTAGGTTTGAAAAGGGTCCCTCCCCCGACCAGTCGGGGGGTAATTCCCCCAGAGGCGAGGGTGGCATCACCCCCCCCTCAGCGTGTGGAGAGGAACTTCACGGCCACTCATCAGTTCGCTGGACCCTTCTCACTCCCGTTAGCTGAGTGGCCGCGACTGGTGTACCACTGTTCCCCATTTGATGGAGGCAGCCCTAGCTAGCTGCCACCTTAGCTCCCACCACGGCCGCCTCCACTGAGCCTTAAGCCGTTAACAGTCCACTTGTCAAAATGTTCTGTTGCCAACGGCCTCAGTGAAGGCGTACAACCCGAGTGGCGACTGTTAGCGGTTCGCGCTCTATTTGTCTCGGGTTCACGCCGTGTGGCCTGCACTTGGTGGTGGGAAGATTAGGGATCCCCTGGAGCGATGAATCACGCTGTCAAGGGGTATTAGATTTGGGTTTGGTCGAGTACTTAATTAATGACGCTTTAAATTGAAAATTAAAATGCTTTTGGGTTTTCCGCGAAATTTTCATATTTGCAGCGGTTGTGATTAAAATATTGAATTTAAAATACTCCTTAAATGCTGCTGCATATGTTTTGTAAATATATTTGATCACTGCGTTTGTTGTTGCACGGAAAATTGAAATTAAATTATGTGCCCTTTTGAATGCTTGTGCGTATGCTTTGTAATTGTATTTGATTGTTGCATCTGTTTGCTAAAAGGAAAGTTTGAATTCATTTGAAATTGAATGACGCGCTATTTGGAAAATTATGTATATGTTTTGTGATAGTGTTTAATCATTTTGCTTTGTGAAAAGGAAGGCTAAAATTAGATAACCCTATTTGTGCCGAAGGGAATAAGAGTCAATTCTCTTTTGGTTTACATTTTGTTGGCACTGTCTAAGATATTTATTTGAAATAAGAAATAGGGTTGTCCCTTACGTTTATTGTTTTATTTACTTTGTCAACTTGACCTATGTGCATCGGTGATTACTTTGTTTTAATTAATTCTGTAATTGAACATTGATGCTGTTGAAAAATTAGTTGAAATATGAGCATAGGACTACCTGCCTAAAGGGCTATCTGTTTTTTAGATTATCAGATGGAAATTAGCTGTCGCACAATTTGGTAAATGATTATATGGTGGATGGCTTGGTTATGCCTACTTGTTTGAAAATTCATACTAGGGACTATCTGTGCGTTTCGTTCGGCTCTCCACAGACGACGTTCATGGGGAATTTGGGGGTGCTCTCTGCACTGAAGCTTAGGAGGTCACTCTGGGCCGCTTCGTGTCGCGTCGCTGTTTGCAGACCTGATCCGGTCGGATTGCGGAACTAATCATAGGGAGCACAGATAGGTGTTTGAGAGAGGTCGTCGGACTTCTGTCCAGAACAGGACTTGTTGAGGTGCTGCGATGTCCAGGAGGGGCATCCAGTGGAGGCTTGACCCTCCAGCTGGCCCGTTTGCTCGCGGACATAAGTCCTTATGTCTAGGGCGGGGGTTTGTTCGCGCCAAGCGCTAATGTCAAGAATCGACGCCAGAATACACTCGGCTCGGCGCGATACCGGTTTGAATTTCGGCCGAGCGGCGTGGTAGTGGCAAGAGCACGCGGGTCGCGAGCAAAAAAGAGTCCTTCGCCAGCGGTGCTTGAGGATAGCACGCGGTCAATTTTTGTAGGGAACGCGGAATAGTTTTAGGCGTGTCTAGTAAACATACGGTCTAGCAACGTAACGCGCATTCCTTGCAGAGAGCGTCTCCCGGGACTTATTTGTGGTTAACGCTGAATCCGTATATAAGTGGATTCGACTCTATTAGCTACTAGTGCGGTATTTGATATTCTAGAAATAACTGTTTCCAGGCGAAACGATAGTGAACTTTGATCCGGTTTCGCGTGTTAAGCCTTATAACAAACGAGAGTTTGTGGCCTCTGTAAGTTAGTTAATCGTACGATAGAGTTAATGGACTGTCATCGTGACGAACGAATCGGTGTAATAAGGTCAATAACACTACCAGCCACACCCAGATACACATCACTGACCCTTACTTTCCTAGCACTATACAACCACATGCGACCTGACCGAATCCTGAGGGACCAGTCGCCTTGGATATAGGCAAGTAAGCTCAGGTTAATATTCTCCCCGTTGAGTACCAGTGGTATAGAACGCTCCCCCTGATTGTTTATTGTAATTAGAAACTTTCCACTTTGGCCTTTAGGAGGCCCGACCTGTAGCTGCTTGTAGGTTCTTCCGTTAATGGGCCGCGGAGGATGCTACATATATATATATATATATATATATATATATATATATATATATATGTAGGATTGACTCTATTAGCTACTAGTGCGGTATTTGATATTCTAGAAATAACTGTTTCCACGCGAAACGATAGTGACCTTTGATCCGGTGTCGCGCGTTAAGCCTTATAGCAAACGAGAGTTAGTGGCCTCTGTAAGTTAGTTAATCGTACGATAGAGTTAATGGACTGTCATCGTGACGAACGAATCGATCTAATAAGGTCAATAACACTACCAGCCACACCCAGATACACATCACTGACCCTTACTTTCCTAGCACTATACAACCACATGCGACCTAACCGAATCCTGAGGGACCAGTCGCCACTAACTCTCGTTTGCTATAAGGCTTAACACGCGACACCGGATCAAAGGTTACTACCGTTTCGCGTGGAAACAGTTATTTCTAGAATATCAAATACCGCACTAGTAGCTAATACAGTCGAATCCACTTATATACGGATTCAGCGTTAACCACAAATAAGTCCCGGGAGACGCTCTCTGCAAGGAATACGCGTTACGTTCCTAGACCGTATGTTTACTAGACACGCCTAAAACTATTCCGCGTTCCCTACAAAAATTGATAGCGTGCTATCCTCAAGCACCGCTGGCGAAGGACTCTTTTTTGCTCGCGACCCGCGCGCTCTTGCCACTACCACGAAGCTCGGCCGAACTTCAAATAAATGAATAAATTTATTTATTTATTTATTATTGTTCGCGCCAAGCGCTAATGTCAAGAATCGACGTCAGAGTGCACTCGACTCAGCGCAATACCGGTTTGAAGTTCGGCCGAGCTTCGTGGTAGTGGCAAGAGCGCGCGGGTCGCGAGCAAAAAAGAGTCCTTCGCCAGCGGTGCTTGAGGATAGCACGCTATCAATTTTTGTAGGGAACGCGGAATAGTTTTAGGCGTGTCTAGTAAACATACGGTCTAGGAACGTAACGCGTATTCCTTGCAGAGAGCGTCTCCCGGGACTTATTTGTGGTTAACGCTGAATCCGTATATAAGTGGATTCGACTGTATTAGCTACTAGTGCGGTATTTGATATTCTAGAAATAACTGTTTCCACGCGAAACGGTAGTAACCTTTGATCCGGTGTCGCGTGTTAAGCCTTATAACAAACGAGAGTTAGTGGCCTCTGTAAGTAAGCTAATCGTACGATAGAGTTAATGGACTGTCATCGTGACGAACGATGAAAGTGCCTGTGGACGGCGCCGCGGAAGGATACCGCAGTTTGGGGTGGTGCTGAGGTCCAAACTGCTGCAGATGGTAACGGTCTAATAAGGTCAATAACACTACCAGCCACACCCAGATACACATCACTGACCCTTACTTTCCTAGCACTATACAACCACATGCGACCTGACCGAATCCTGAGGGACCAGTCGCCTTGGATATAGGTAAGTAAGCTTGGGTTAATATTCTCCCCGTTGATTACCAGTGGTATTTAACGCTCCCCCTGATTGTTTATTGTAATTAGAAACTTTCCTCTTTGGCCTTTAGGAGGCCCGACCTGTATCTGCTTGTAGGTTCTTCCGTTAATGAGCCGCGGAGGATCCTACTCCTTGGATAGGTAGCTGCAGGCCGTAACAAATTGGTAGCAGAGCGTGGTTCCGGGTTCGATTCCCGGTCGATCCCGACCATAGTGTTTGATAAAAATTAAGCAATTTGGTGGCAGGGAGCGTTGGTTTGATTGGTTTACTTTGTGTCTACAATCACGCCCGTCCGTAATACGTAAAAACATTCTTTTATACGTAATAATAAAATTCCTTTCTTTTGTGGCTTGCTTTTTCTGTTGTTAGGGGTAAATTTGAAAAGCCGCGCCCGTTTAGTGCGCAAGCGGGAGTAGGTAGATGATTATTATCACGTAATCGGTTAATTATCGTTGTCGGATAGTTGTAGTGGATTACTTATCGAAGGGTCGATTTCCGAACTTGGCATTTTTTGTTGATCGACCGTGATGTGTATCTTCGTTTGTATTGTAATTTGTATTTGAACTAAAGAGTAGTAATTTGTATTTACGCAATTTGAATTTAACTTGATTTGATCGCACTAGTATTTGTTATTTGTTAATTTGATTTGTGTCTTTTCTTTTGTGCTAACTTGTATTTGGTTTGATAAGTAGTAATTCGTATTTGTGTAATTTCTATTCAACTCGATTTGATAGGAACTGCATTTGTTAACTGTTATTTTTTTTTGTATTTGTTATTTGTTATTTTTGTAATTTGTGCTCGAGCCGCGTCGTAATTTGTATTTAGTAGTGATGTCATCGCCCAAGCTACTAATCCGTTGCCTGCGGACTGAGTTACGCTGGGCCACCAGCGCCCATGCTTTGATAGGTCGACCGGATAGGGTCCATAACTTGATGAAGCGGTTCGAGCAGGTCGATGATCGAAGGGCCGCAGTGGAGGAGGCTTACGCTGAGCTCGAGGATTCGGATATGGAAAAGGGAGTCCTGGACTCCTGCTTCGCGGACTACGAGCAGTTCTTTTTGCTCACGGACGAGTTGATCGAGGCTGAAGGCAGGTACGCCGAGGAGGCGCGTGAATTTCGGATGAGTGGCCTGCCCGAGTCCTCACGGAAGCAGCCTCAGCCGGAGCTGTTGGGACGACTCCCAACTCTGGACCTGCCAAGTTTCTCCGGGGTCCTTTCCGAATGGCTGACCTTCGTTGGTCTTTTCGACAGCCTAGTGGACGCCCAAAGTGACTTGACCCCGAGCCAGAAGATGGCGTACCTCCTGGCCTCACTAGATGGGGAGGCCCTGGGCGTCGTCGGCCACTTGAGATTGTCGGACGATGCCTACCAGACTGCTCGGGACCTCCTAGCCAGAAGATACGCCAACGTCCGGCGAATTGCGGACGAACATGTTAAGCAGCTTCTAAGCCTCCCGCTGCTTAGTGACTGGGCCAGACTACGTCCGGACCTGTTGGATCCAGTCTTGGTGGCCTGTAATACGTTGAGGCGGCTGGATTTACCAGTGGGCGAATGGGCTTTTGTTGCTCCGCATCGTGCTGTCCCGTCTACCTCTCGACCTTCGAATACATTTTGAGGAGAGGTACGGCGGGGACGGGGCCTCCTATATTCCGCCCTTCTGTGATCTGCTGCGGTTTTTGGAGGAGCAGTGCTGGCAGTTGAGAACGCGGCGGGCACTGTTGACGACTTACGAGCCGTGCCCAGTGAGAGGCGTAATCCGCCGGGCAAGTCGTCGTCAACCCCCCCCCCCCCCAGGCCTATCGGAGCTCCCGCGGCCAGAGAGGCGCCCCCCTGCTCCTATTGTCGAGCGTCTGATCACCGGGTAACGTCGTGCCCGAAATTATTAAGTAAGCCGGTTCCGGCGAGGCGAACTATCGCTAAGGAGTGCCGCTGGTGCTACTCATGTTTGGAAGGGCACCTCCAGCGAGACTGTCCGCACCGGCGGCCCTGTCTGCATTACCAAGGCAATCACCATGTAGTTCTGTGCCTGGGTGCGAACGGCGTCTCCTCTCGGGGCCCTGCCAGGCCCTCGACCCCCACGGGCGGGGGCGCTCCGCCAAGCCCTCTGACGGGCGACGCTCGGCGCCCGCCGGCTAGCCACCAGACCCCTAGGTTTGAAAGGGGTCCCTCCCCCGACCAGTCGGGGGGTAATTCCCCCAGAGGCGAGGGTGGCATCACCCCCCCCCCCCCTCAGCGTGTGGAGAGAAACTTCACGGCCACTCATCAGTTCGCTGGACCCTTCTCACTCCCGTTAGCTGAGTGGCCGCGACTGGTGTACCACTGTTCCCCATTTGATGGAGGCGGCCCTAGCTAGCTGCCGCCTTAGCTCCCACCACGGCCGCCTCCACTGAGCCTTAAGCCGTTAACAGTCCACTTGTCAAAATGTTCTGTTGCCAACGGCCTCAGTGAAGGCGTACAACCCGAGTGGCGACTGTTAGCGGTTCGCGCTCTATTTGTCTCGGGTTCACGCCGTGTGGCCTGCACTTGGTGGTGGGAAGATTAGGGATCCCCTGGAGCGATGTATACATATATATAACTACTTATGAATACAGTTTAATTATAGACTTCGAAATCAAACTCTGATCCTACGTCTCACTTTAAAAAAATATGGGTATAAACATTATAGAAATAAATGAGAATAGAAAGAATGTAATTTTAGACATTTATAATACAATAGTACTGCATAACAATCATAAATTATATATTAACCTACATGTCTAAATATTACATCTAAGATTATTATTAGAGCCTCTGTCTTCTAAACTAAAATAATCGAAGTAATTCGTAAAATAAATGTTGCACTGGTTCTACAGTTTTCGGCATAGATAATATACTATACTATCTGTGCCCCGCGGTTTCACCCGCGTATATCACGTGTCTGCGCCTGTCGCAATGTGAACTTCGAGAGAGACATCACGACGGACGGTTGCTGAATTAACAAAGATTTAAAAAGTGAAATATGTTACTAAAATTACATGGTTAACGTAATTGGTGGTTATGCATGATACAGGTACTGATACGAATAATGTCTAGCCTAGTTTGTACCGGCGTTACTATTTCACATTTTAACATGAAAAAGTAGTTATTGTGACATAACTGTAATAGTTAAACATATGGTATCGCAGACTTTTTTGTTGATATTGATATCCTCTATAAAACTGAAGTACATCACTTTGCTCTATTGTCAATAGTTTCCGCAGCGTACGCGATATAAGGATTCTTTTTGGTATTTTTTCACACCTTGGGTTACATTAACAAAGTTTTCATACGGATCCCTTAGGCTGGCTTTTCACTATGGGATGTAATATATATATATTATATCCCGAAATATAAATTATATCGCTCAGTCGATCGAAAAAATATTTATAGCTTGAGATGTAATATATATTATAGCACAGTGTAAACGGTTCCATATAAAATATATGGTGAGCGATATTAATTTATATCTCGAGATGTAATATATATTATATTATATCCCATAGTGAAAAGCGGGCTTAACTTTTTTGAAAATATTATATAGCCTATGTTCATCAGGGATAATGTAGGATTCTAATGGTGAAAGAATTTTTCAAATCCGTCCAGTAGTTTCGGAGCCTTTTCAATTCAAACAAACAAACAAATAAACAAATCTTTCCTCTTTATAATAGTAGTCTAGATAGGGCATAGACTATGAGCCACTCTGAAAAATAATTATAGTTCGGGCGTTCAGAGAATGCGTTCCTGACACCTATCAGTTAGTCACGACTAGTGATGGGCACAACATAACACTCAGTTCGTTACCGTTCCTCCAAAATGAACCGCCGCGTTATTTTTAAGATTATTTTCGTTTTAAATTGGCGGAATCATTTAAAATTTATATTTAAGTAATTTAAGTGGAAACCAGAAAAGGTAATATTAATATAATAAAATTGTTTTATTTCTTCTTTGTTACAAAGTTACAATCTGTATTTCTATGCAATAAAGTGCATTGAATTGAATGTGCGTACAGAATATTAATCAGACTGCGATTCGCTTGAGGAGGTGGTGTCTTCATCATCATCTTCGCCTACATGTATAATTATATTATTATCAATAACAGAATCAATCCTGATATCTCGGTCAAAATGTTCCACAATCAGGTTTTTAGTCTTCTCAACAACCTTTGCCCAGTCACCTCTTGTGAATTCCCCGCAGGCTTCTTTTAATAGTTTCATCATCTTTTTCGTGCTGAATGGCGGGGAAGTATTGTGGCGGGTGGCGTAACCTTTTATTTGAGCCCAGATTAGCTCAATCGCGTTATATTGGTAATGATACGGTGGAATTCTTAGAACGCGATGACCGTACTCCAGAGCCAGATTATCGATTTCGTATCGCACATTTGCCGCTTTATTTTCTTTAACTAATTTAATTAGCGCTGGTTTTAGCATCTGCATATTTGCGTCAATGCCTTTTGCTTGTAACCAAGCCACCATTTCTTCTTTTTTATTAGCTTGGGTAGGTGGTTTCTGTATTTGAACCGAGTGATAGGAGGCATTATCCATGAATATTACAGAAGGCTCTGGTAGGCTGGGCAAAAGCACGTTCTGGAACCACTCTTTAAATGTAGTGGCATTCATTTCCTCCTGGTAGTCATTTGTGGTTTTTGATTGAAATGCCAGTAACGCGTTCTCCACAAAGCCGTATTTTGCAGAACCTGCGTGGCATATTATCAGACGGGCCCCCTTACCCATTGGTACTTTCGACGTCGACGCTTCTGTATCATCCGTTCAAGAACGGGAAACCGTGTGATTGGCGTTTAGCCATGTCTCGTCAATGAACACGACATTATCCCAGTTAACAGTGGTAGAGCCACGCGGCAGCTTTTGCTGTCGCACGGATGGGCCGGCTCGAACCGGGGTAGTACCACGACCTCACAGAAAACCAGCGTGAAGTAGAGGTTTACCTCTGCGTTTCGCTCGGTGAGTGCAGGTGGCCGGAGGCCCTTTTTACTGGAAATGAGGCATTCCATCTTAGTCCTCACGGGTGACAACGCATCTACATTTAGATTTGTAAGAGAGGATAGATGTAGATGTCTATGGGCCGCAGCAACCACTTACCATCAGGTGGACTGTGTGCTCGTTTGTTACCCTTATACTATAAAAAAAATCAATATTTTTTGAGAGAAGCAAAAAATATTGATTTTATTTGCTTCTCTCAAAAAGCTTATCCGTTTTAAAATTATGCCGGGTAATCAAATAAAAACAGATCGAAAACACTTGAAGAACGTGGTCTATGCGCACGAAACGACAACAGACGACTGTTTTAGCGTCACAAAATGGCAGCCCATTTTTTTTTACTTATTATAAGCCAGTGCTTGACCACAATCCCAACTGGTGGTAAGTGGTGATGCAGCCTTAGATGGTAAATCGCACTGTCTTATCGTAACAAAAGCCTATTCACTCTTGCCTTGAAGACGCCTAGATTGTATTCGGACGGAAAGATAGACGCCGGCAAATTATTCCACTCCTTTGCTGTTCGCATTACAAAAGACGAAGCAAACCGTTTGGTTCTAATGCGTGGGATATCGACAACAAAGGGATGCAGACCCGCCGACCGTCTGGTTGTCCGATGGTGGAAAGGAGAGGGAAGAATTAAGGCGTGTAATTCCTGCGCACACTCAGCGAAATGCATACTATAGAATACCGAGAGACTGGCCACTCTGCGCCTGTGCTCAAGGCTGACAAGATTGGTTTTAACCAAATCGAGGTCACCAATGAGCCTCTTAGCACGTCTCTCCACTGAGTCCAATGCTGCCAGGTGGCATTTTGCAGCACCAGCCCATATGTGACAGCAGTACTCCATGCACGACCGGACTTGCGCTTTATATTAAGTAAGAAGCTGCCCCGGCGTGAAGTACCGCCGCACCCTTGCAAGGACACCAAGTTTCCTTGCGGCTGCTTTGGCTCTGGACTCAATGAACCGCCCATAGTTTAGGTTCGGAGAAAATTCAATACCTAACAACTGAAGGCGGTCAGTGTACTCCAAGGATACATTCCGGAAAGTAGGAGCCAAGGTGAGCGGACTCCTTTTAGCGGTAAAAAGACACGCTTGTGTTTTGGAGGCGTTAAATCTCACGAGATTGGCATCGCCCCATTCGGAGACTGCCTGTAGTGTGAGACTCACACGCTCAACCATAGCCTCTCTTTCTGACTGGATTTGATCCCGACTGACCCGGGTGCTTGGTTGGTATCTCTCCACAACTGTGCTGTCATCTGCATACCCATAGACACCGGGAATAAGCAGATCATTTATATGCAGCAGGAAGAGAGTTGCGGAGAGAACGGACCCCTGAGGAACACCGGCGTTAGTCGCCACAGTATTGGATGAGCAGCCATCAACGACGACCCGGAGAGACCGTTCACTCAGAAAGTCCTTCATCCAGACAATTAGGCCAGGGGATAAGCCGTACGTTGAAAGCTTGCGCAATAGACTAGCGTGCCAAACCCTGTCAAAAGCCTTCGAAACATCGAGGGAAACAGCAAGTGCTTCACCACGGTTCTCGAGGGCTTCGCCCCATATGTGATTGGCATACGCTAGAAGGTCCCCAGTTGATCGATTTCGGCGAAACCCGTACTGGCGATCACTGAGGAGATCGTTTTGCTCTAGGTATGCCATAAGGTGGGCGTTCAATATACGCTCCATAATCTTGCAGAGTATGGAGGTAATTGAAATTGGCCGATAGTTGGCAGGGTCGGTAAGGCTACCTTTTTTAGGCACAGGCTGCACATTGGCCAGCTTCCAAGATTTAGGCACTATTCCAGTCCTGAATGAGAGGCGGAACAAGCGTGTCAACACAGGAGACAACTCAGGTGCACAGACCTTTAGAACTATAGCTGGTATACCATCAGGTCCACTAGCTTTGTTCACGTCTAGACTTCGCAAGGTTTTAAGAACCTCCTTGTTGGTGATACGGACCTCAGTCATAGAGGTACCGCAGTGAGGTAATTAAGATGGCACGCTGTTGCTACGGTCCAGACGCGAATTGCAATCAAAAAGAGAAGCAAATAAGTCCGCTTTCTCCTTAGGCGCATGCGCTAGTGAGCCATCTGGTTTTACCAGAGGAGGCAGTGTAGACCGACAGAAGTTTGTCTCGACCGCTTTGGCGAGAGACCAAAAAGCTCTACTGCCAGATGGTTTGACAGAGAGCTTTGTGCCGATGCGTTTAATGCGGTCGAAACTGGCTTGGCGTAATGCCTTTTTGCACGACTTGGCGGCTTGGTTAAAGGCTCTCTTCTTAAGGCTAACATCCGGAGCTTTACGGTCTCGAGCATCGATCCAGGATAAGTACGCCATATGCTTGTGCTTTTCAGCACGAGCGCACTCGGCGTTAAACCAAGGGCGAGCTTTACCATAACGCCATTTGGGGTTACCATTTTCAAACTAAATATAAAAATGCTACTTTCTTCCGCGCGTTCGGTTTGGTCGTAGTTTTATTTTTATATTTAATAAAAGTTATCTTATAGTCCATTATTTTCAAATTCTTAAAAAGAAAAACGAAACGTATTATTTTATAAAGTATAACTGTATAAGAACAGATTACAATACTGTTATTGCCTGTTATTGTTAGCACAGCACTATAAATATAAATCACTGACATAACGTTGTAATAGCGCAGTATAGATTTAGAAAAATATTGTTTACCAAGTTATTTGACACTCAGTTTGGCACAAAATTATAACATTCATTGATTATTGATATAATAATGTTGTTTTAATGCTCATAAATTGTTAAAACGGTAAAAAACCAGCAAAAATATTTTTATCGTAACTGCAACGCCATTACAAAGTTACGTCGTCAGTTCAATCGCGACGTGTCAGGAACGCCATAGATAATACACCATATAGAGGAACGCATTCTCTGAACGGCCGAACTATAGGTGACGAAACGAGGGAAGATTCTTCTGCGCTTTTATAGATGGCGTAGGGATTATAAATTCCACTAGAGGGCGTTATCACCTAGGTTCAGTAATATTTCGTACATATTTCAATAAAATTAACAGGAAATCAATTTAAATATTAACTAATTTGTGTTTTAAGTAACTATTCATTAAGTTTGTTTAAGAAAACCATGGTATCAATTGCTTCGTTAATTTACAAAGAATTATTCTATATATATATATATATATATATATATATATATATATATATATATATATATATATATATATATATATATATATATATATATATATATATGTATATATATATATATATATCATGTAAATTTAAACAAGTAAACATTTTGATTGTTTACATTTTTACATAGTGTTGCCCTTACGTGCTGTCATGTTTTGAAATTATCGATATAAATTTTAACAATAATATTAATGTAGTCCTATGATCAAATAACGTTTTAGATACGTAAACTGTATATTTAATCAAACGACCGATTGAGAGCCTTTCATTTAAGAAAAGAACTTGAAAATAGTGTAAATCGTAAATTTTCAATAATAGTTTTTTTCATCAAAAGATTTGATGATGTTATTTTTGATTGGTACTTAAGGATGCATAATATTTATTTTAGGTTGCCAAAAAATGAAGGCCTTTCTAAAATTGTGGATTGATAATATAGGCCAGGAAAACATAAAACCTGCAGTAGTAAGAAGAATATGCTCCTTGCATTTTGAAAAAGAATTTATAAATAGAACGCTGGATGTAGTTCGGCCTAAGGGTAATTTGGTTCATGTGTCTAAAATAAATTTTCTGACTAAATAATATTATTTCGTCACGAATAAATGATTTTAATCAGTATACATTATTGTTATTTTATTTATTTTTAATCCTTACCCTCTCGTTTACCTCCAGTATCCACCACTAATTACGCTACTGGTGGAAGTCATTACAACTTGCAGGTTGTAAACACTATATAAAATTGATATTTTGTGGTGTTACACAAATGGGATATAATGAGAAATGAGTATGGAAGTGGAAGTCTGAAGTGGCGCAGCCACCCCTATTAATCGAAATGTTGCATGGAAATTTTTTCTCATATGGTATGAACATGGGATGCTGAAGATTGAGGAATACGTTAGGATAGTTAAATGATTAATGGATTGTGTGAACGGTGGTATGGTTAGAAAGGGGCTCCTCAACTCGATTAGATTACTGAGATGAATAAATAAATAATCTTTATTATAAAAAAAAAGATGACGGCTAGTAACTATGTATGAAAGAACACATGCTCCACAAACTTTAAATAAATCAAGATAAAGTTCAGTCTACTGTACGTTCATGGTGACATGAACTGGTAACCGACCATTACCATGAAAGAAAGGTGTTGTCGAATATTTTTGGCGGCTTGGAAGTTAAGAACGAGCGCTAGTCCGTGCAGATATAGTTGAAAGAAAACTTGATGGTGTCTCAGATCACAGTACGTAAAGCGAAGCGTGAAGGTACAGGACTTGTGCTCGCAACTAACTTCCCAGCCGCTATAAAGTATATATATATATATAAAAAAAGTAAAGTAAAGTTGCAGCCTATTTACGTCCCACTGCTGGGCACAGGCCTCCTCTCATTTCTGAGAGGGTTTTAGGGCTAGGAAATGTCCGCCGCGCTGTCCCAATGCGTGTTGGCGAACTTCACATGTCTTCGAAATATTTTTTTCTTATTTCTCAGACATGCAGGTTTCCTCACGATGTTTTCCTTCACCGCTGAGCACGTGGTATATATATATATATATATATATATATATATATATATATATGATATAATTCACGCAACCTGGACGCATACCGTTGGGGCTGGTTCGATGTGGTGCAGGACAAAACCACTGGGAAAAACTTAGGGGAGATTTCTGCCTAGTAGTGGGACAGCATGGGCTGGACAAAAAAATCATACGAAGCCTAATATATTGCCTATAGTGGTGGTTTCGTTAATCTCTGCAGGGGAAAAAAAATGCATGCGTCGACCCAGGGACGCACGGATGGAGTGCTTATGTGCAGATTGCCGTCGTTACGAAAAAACGTTAGCTCGTTGCACGAACTCAGTATAATATTCTGGTGCATGTCGAATACGTGTTCTGAAAAGAAAGGAGTTAAAGCTCCAATCAAGAGCTCTTTCATTGGTCTCTTCGCTCACTTTTGACTGTTGCTTCACCATATCTTAAAGCAATTACAGTTTCAAAACTTTCCTATTCTGAGTTGAACGTAAGATTTATTTATTTATCATCTCAATACAACTATTATAACAGGATTACCCCAATGCAATATTGTAGTGATCTAATACTTGTTTATTTAATATATACCTACTACGGTTTTCAATAACGATATGAAAACTAAATATCAGTTATGTAACCGTTGCAGCTAAAAACTGAAAACGCCCATGCTTATGACAAACAAATGTCACCAAAACCCCAGTCATCGAGACTTCTTAATAACTGGCTTTACAGCTCTTGGATCCAGCCCTTCTGAGCCTGAAGTTACAATGTATATATATATATATATATATATATATATATATATATATATATATATATATATATATATTGTAACTTCTCTATATTATATATCTATATATAATAATTATCCTTCATAGCATACTGCTGCACAATATGTTGATGCGTTACATTGTGTAGTCCTTGGGAGATTTTGACGGCAACTTGAGCCAGCAGACAGCTGATGGTTGGCGATGATATCTCAAGGCGCCTAAGCAGACAGACACCTTATTTTGTGAATTACATCTCCATCAGAGCACTTGTTTCACAGTTTCCACTAATTGTTCACATGCGCAGACACTTAATACACAAAATCGCACCACTTTTACATACCAAAGCCCACTTCAAACCATTATTTAAACAATAAGGCCGGCCACATACATACGGAATTCCGTTTCGAGATTCCGTTTCGATATTCCGATTCGGAATCCCGAACGCAGCAAGTCCATATAAAATCTATGACCCGCCACACATGTACGTTATTTTTCCGTACGGAATTTTTCCGATTCGAGATTTCGTATGACCGCCTGTGCGTTCGGGATCCCGAACGGAAAAAAGCCGCACCGAACGCACGTCTTCCATAGATTTTGTACGAGTTGCAACACACATACGTAAATTCCGTACGGAATGCGCTCAGTGTTCATCGCACGACCGAAGCGAGTAGGTGTATTTATGTATGTTTTTAAATTTAATCTTGTAGGTAGTATAGCTTTTCGTAACCTTTCATTTTATTTTATTTAATAATTCGTTGTAAGAATTTACATACATAAATATTTTAAAAATATCTCTGGATAGATAGATCTTTTTACATAGTATTGATTATATTGCAAGCTTAGGGTGATAAGGGGATGCACCTAGTAAGAATGATACAGCAACAATGGAATCGCAATTAGAAAATTATTGTCATTATTCGCTGGCAGAATGTCTAGACTCAATGGCTAACGTCTCTAAACTGACCCTTGTTATCCCAAACGGAAAAAAAACGTGCGTGTGTGATGTATTCACGGAATCCCGATTCGGGATTCCGAAACGGAATCACGAAACGGAATTCCGTATGTATATGGCCGGCCTAATACAGGAGCAGCAAACTGCGGCCGGTCAAGTTCCCACCAAAAAAAACCAGTCATCGAGATTCTTCTTCTTCTTAATAACTGGCTTTACGGCTCTGCGATCTAGCCCTTCTGAGCCTGAAGTTACAATATATTATAAAAATTATCCTTCATAGTATTTGGCTTCACAATATGTTATGCATCACATTGTGCAGCCCTTCGGAGATTTTGACGGCAACTTGAGCTAGCAGACAACTGACGGTTGGCGATGGTATCTCAAGGCGCCTAAGCAGACAGACACCTTATTTTGAGAATTTCATCACCATTAGAACACTTGTTTCAGTTTTCAATAATAGTTCACATGCGCAGACACTTAATACACAAAATCGCACCACTTTTACATATCAAAGTCCACTTCAAACCATTATTTAAACTATAATACAGGAGTTTGTGCATCTGGGGTCAAAGTTTACAAGAGATGGAAAGTGTGAGAGTGATATCGAAAGAAGAGTGAATGCAGGAAACATAGTGAATGGAGCTTTGCACTCCTTTATGAGCAGTCGGAAGGTTTCTAACAAGGCTCGTTTGGCTGTGCATGAAGGGATGTTGGTTCCGACACTCATGTACGGAAGTGAAAGTTGGGTATGGTAGAAGAAACATGAAAGCAGAATAAATGCATTTGAGATGAGAGCATTAAGAAGTATGATAGGAGTTAAACTGAGTGACAAAAATTGAGAAAGGTATGCTGAGATGGTTTGGTCATGTCGAAAGAATGAATGAAGAACGATTGACGAAAAAAGTGTATAAGGCGAGTGTGAATGAAAGTGTTGGAAGGGGTAGACCTAGGCGGACATTTCTAGACCAAATCAGGGACGTCTTGAAAAAAGGCCAGGTCAAGAGTACCCTAAACCGTAGAGCATGTATGAAGGGAATAATGAAAGTAGACGAAGCGAAACAAGTATGTAAGGATCGTAGCAAGTGGAAAGAAGTGGTCTCTGCCTACCCCTACGGGAAAGAGGCGTGATTATATGTATGTATGTAATACAGGAGCAGCAAACCGACGCTGGTCAAGTTCCCGCCAAAACTCCCAGTCATCGAGATAGTTTACAGACTACTAAGAGGATAGAAGACAGTTGTAATTTTGAAAAACCTTCAACACTGCTCCCGAAACATAACTACTCAGACTCGTTATTTGTATTGCAAAAACGAAACGTTTCTTCAAAATAGTTAGGTAAGTAAAAAAAAGTATAAAACAACGCCATTTATTCGACTAGCGGCAGACATATGGTACTAATTTGTCAAAATAGGTTACTATACGACTAAATATATAGTCGCGTGTCTAACTTCAGATATAATCGGATTTCTCTTTCGCTTTTATACATAACTCTTTAGCTGTCACTTTTATTGTTTTTCGTCAAACAGAACTTCTTGAATTGTCGGATAACTACCGCGAGGCTACGTCGCTAATTCGTGTCGTTTTCTAAGGCAAGAAAACTTTAAAAAACAGTGTAATATATCCATTTTCGTCAAGAAAATGTTTTACATTTATGTTCACGGAGTGATTCAGCACAGGTGAAACACGTTTTTTTAAGTGTAATATAGAAACGTGGTTATAGTGTGGCTAGCTAGTGAACAGCTAGATTGGCGAGCAGTCTCGACAGTGAAGAGCCTCGGTCGGGCGAAGTCGTCGGGCGCAGACTAGCGACTGCGACAGCAGCCATGGCGGAGGCGGAAGCACCTGGTATTATTGTGAAGGAAGGCTGGTTGCAAAAGCGCGGAGAACATATCCGAAACTGGCGAGATCGCTACTTCATCCTGTTCGACAATGGCGATCTTGTAGGATTCAAAACGCAGCCCGAGCGCAACAACTATCGTGATCCCCTAAACAAGTTTACTGTTCGCGATTGCCAGATCATGGCTGTGGATAAGCCCCGTCCGCACACCTTCACTATTCGTGGTCTGCAGTGGACCACTGTTATCGAGAGAAACTTCTCTGTTGACACTGACAAAGAGAGGTAAGTTTGTTTACTACGATTTCCCATGGTCTAGAATACGGAAAAAAACAATTAGTGATAGATAGATATACTAGGCATGCTAATACATTTCCTCCAAGTATGAATTGTTGTGAAATTACAGTTTCGTCTCCGAAATTCGTGACTACAATTTACAGCAAAATTTGTATGTGTACATTGATCAATATTCCAATAACAACATTTAATTCATTGAAAAACATTTCAATAATCTCACTATATGAATATTGAAATGTTGATCAACACTACTATCTTATAATTTCATCTTAGCATCATTAAAATCATTCCTCTTAAGTCACTGAATGTATCAGTATGACGAATATGATTTAAGATTTGTCTGCCTCATATTAAGCTTGAGGACTTGTTTATTGATAAGGTATGTATGATACATAATATATGCAAATAAATATTGCTAACCAATTTTAAATATGTTTTCATGTTCAATATTAATTTATTTTTTAATCCTGAAGCTGCAGCAGCCACAGATTTCATAGTTAACCTTGACTGAGAAGGCTGCAGTCTGTGAACTTGTTTACCATTGCTTACATCATTACATTAGATTATATAAGATAATTAATAAATTATAAATTATAGAATTAAAAATATACCAATAATTTTAATAAAGAAGATGACTGGGTACGACTTTCCATTGACATGCGTCAAGTTGGAGGGTTGATATTTTTTTTACAGAAAGGTTACATTATTCTTTCTATAACCTAGTGGCAAAAAAATGGCCTGATTGGCTATATATTTTTACTGATGCTTCCAAATTGTCTTCATTCAAATGTGTCGGTTCTGCAGTCTGGATTCCCAAATATAAAATTGTCCTTAATTATAGATGCCCTCCTCAGGCTTCTGTTTTTACAGGGGAAGCTGTAGCCATATATGAGGCTATATCCTATATTTTTTCCCATAAAATTCCTAAATCAGTTTTATTTACTGATTCAAAAAGCTGCCTAATGTCGTTACAAAGCAATATATTTAAAATGAAATCCATCTCCCCATTGATACTGAAAATTAAAGAACTCATACTAAATTGTAATAAGAGTGGGCTTGAGGTAGAGATTATGTGGATTCCTAGTCATTGTGGCATAGAAGGAAATGAACAGGTTGACTCCTGGGCCAAAGGAGCTGTAGATACTGGCTGTCCTTCTCATTTAATGAATTACTCTTATGATTTAATGTCATTAGCTCAAATTGAATTAAAGAATTCTTGGGACAGAGAATGGAACATATCCAGACATAGTAAAGGTTTCTACTTTGGTAAAATCCAACCCCAAATTCCTCCAAAACCTTGGTTTTTCAAATTTAGGTTTCTGAACAAACAAATCACATCTACAATCTGCCGTTTAAGGCTCGGGCATGTCTGCACTCCTGTATTTCTTGCTAAAATTAGAATCAAAGATCATTCCCTCTGTGAATGTGGTCTAGATGAAGGTACCCCAGAACACATTTTCTTCAGTTGTCAAAATCACCCAATTTCTTTATATGACATCCTTCCCAAAACAATCCCTCGTCCAGTTAATATCAATTCTTTCTTAACTATCCCCGATTCCATATATGTCAATACAATCTCAAAATATATTCGAATGTATAATATTAAATTATAATTATTGTATACTAAATTTAGCTTAACCTAATTCTATATTCCCTGCCCAGGCTAATACCCCCCTATAACTAGATTTTTACTCTATATTGTGTGGTCCACAATTCATGTATTTAGTTTCTTTGTTTTTTTCCACATTTTCACCTAATAACCACTAACTCCTTTTCCACCGGAAAGCCTCAAGATAAGGTGTGACAGACCGAAGACCGGACATTGGCAGAATTATTGTGACATTATCACAATACCAAGGGCCATACAGTTATAAAAAAAAAAAAAAAAAATAAGCACACACATAAAGTTTTAGTATGTGGAAATGCATACTTTTTGAGAAAAAAATTATTGAAAATCAATTATTTTTGCAATATTTATGTCAATTGCTACCGTAAAACTGATGCTATTTTGTATTGTCATTGTCAGTAGGGATGTCGATTCCTTCCGAAAAGTTCGATTTTTTTAAATCGATTCGAATCAAGCTGATGTAACGATTCACAAAAAACAGATTTCTAAATATCTATATTTTTTATGTTTGCATATATAATGTAAATATAAATCCATTTTATGAGAAAAAAATCCCCTTTTAAAAAAAAATAGGGGGACTGATTCAGAAGGATTTCTGTATCTATTTTGAGACTGCTACGTCTCCGGCGCTGCGGGAAGAGCAGCCTCTACGCCTTTGCATAACAAATCGCAGGCATCGTTCCTCGCCTTCGCAGCTTTGGCTTGTTGGTCCAGACCAGCCTCGATGCTACGGCTCGTCCGATGCCTACGATTTGTCACAGCAGGCGGAGCCTGCTCCCCCTACGCGCCTCCGGCTCTATAAAACCACTAGGGGTAGGACAGACTCGTACCAGGTGGAGTCAAGATCAATCAATTCGGTTCTTTGACATAAGTTGAACCTAACCTATTTTATTTGTTATCTGCCCTAATAGGTACTGTTAAAATAAAACAAATTTCAATAAGAGATCATTTATTATGGTATCTTTCTTGTTTTTCATAAAATGGATTTATATTTACATTATAAATGCAAACAGGTAAATATATCTATATTTTCTGCCAACTACCAAAAAGGAGACGGTACTCAATTCGAGTGTATGTTTTTTTTATGTTTGTTACCTCATAACTTTGTATTGGGGAAACCGATTTCGATGATTCTTTTTTTATATGAAAGATGATAGTTCTTGTGTGGTCCCATATGAATTTGATCAAGGTCGGACCAATGGTTATTGAGTTATTCTTAAATAACCTTTTTTTTTTTTAAATGAGAGGGTCAAACGAGCATGCGGCTCACCTGATGGTAAGTGACTACCGCCGCCCATGAACAACTGCAACACCAAGGAGGGAATTGCAGATGCGTTGCCGGCCTTTTAAAAAGGAGTACGCTCTTTTCTTTAAGGTCCCTAAGTCGTATCGGTCCGGAAAAATCGCTGATGGTAATCGATTCCACAAGGAAGTCGTGCGAGGAAGAAAACATCTTCTATATCGCACAGTGGTGGACCGCCAATCATCCAGATGGTGTGGATGGTAACGCGAGTTCTGCCGCGATGTGCGTTCGTAAAATTTGGCGGCTGGGATTAATCCGAACAATTCCTCAGAGCACTCCCCATGGTAGATGCGAAAGAAAATGCAAAGGGATGCAACATCTCTTCGCAGTGCCAATGAATCGAGCCGATCGGAAAGGGCTCGGTTGTCGACGATTCGAGCCGCTCTGCGCTGGATTTGGTCAAGCGGAAGGAGCTGGCACTGGGGAGCCCCTGCCCAGAGATGGGAACAGTATTCCATGTGAGGCCGAACTTGCGCCTTGTAAAGTTGCAGACGGTGTGCCGGCATGAAATACTGTCCCACTCTGCTGAGCACGCCAAGCTTTTTAGAGGCCAATTTGGCCTTCTCTTCCAAGTGACCACGAAACTGTACGTCACTCGATATGTCGACGCCGAGGATTCCGATACTGGCTGAGGCAACTAGGGGAGTGCCTTCAAACTGAGGAGATACGACAAAGGGGTTCTTTTTAGCGGTAAACGCACAAATTTGTGGCTTCTGAGGATTAAACTGGACTAGATTTAGTCGCCCCCAGTCCGAGACTTTGTCCAGCAAAGACTCGACTTCAGACTCAAGTTTGTTCCGGTACTCGAGAACGTTTTCCCGAGAAATATTAGCACGGCCGGTGTATAGAGCATCACCAGTGCTGTCATCCCCATGCAATGAATGTTACCAGTTAGCAACATATCATTGATATGCAGAAGAAACAGCATTGGTGATAGCACACAGCCTTGTGGAACACCAGCGTTAATAGGCTTGTAGTCAGAACATGCACCGTCTACAACGACCTTGATGCTCCGATCTGCAGGGAAGCTGGTGATCCAATTGCACAATTTCTCGGGAAGCCCATAGGAAGGGAGCATCGAAAGAAACGCTTTGTGCCAAACCCAATCGAAGGCCTTCCCAATGTCCAGACTAACGGCCAACGCCTCCCCCTTGGACTCTACTGTCTCCGCCCATCTATGGGTCAGGTAGACCAGAAGATCACCAGCTGATCGACCCCGACGAAAGCCGTATTGGCGGTCACTAATCAGTTGGTGATCCTCAAGGTACCGGATGAGCTGGCAGTTAATAATGGATTCCATTATTTTGGAGAACAAGGAGGTGATCGCGATAGGCCTATAGTTGGACGGGTCTGAGCGGTCGCCTTTTTTTTAGGGATAGGGTGGACAAAAGCTGTCTTCCATGAATTCGGGACTACGCCTTGGTAGTAGGAGTACCGGAAAAGACGCGTTAGGACCGGTGCCAATTCCGGAGCACACGTCCTCAGCACAATTGGGGGGATTCCGTGAGGCCCACTAGACTTCTTGATGTCCAGGGAGAGAAGTGCTTTGCGAACCGAGCGCTGTGAGAACAGCACATCCGGCATGGAGCACTCACACCGCGGGATGTACGGCGGTGTTTTCCCCCCATCACAAGACGCAAAAGACAAAGGTCGGCTTTGTCTTTTGCGTCTTGGGCCAGTGAGTCGTCCTCCCTGTGCAGAGGTGGTAGTGATGGCTTACAGAAATTCCCTTGGACAGCCTTGGCGAGAGACCAGAATGCACGGGTTCCCGAAGGAAGGCGAACTAGTTTCTCGCCAATTCTGCCTATGTGCTCTGACTTTGCCTTGGCAATAACTCTTTTGAAGGACCTGGAGGCGAAGTTATACTTCTTTTTAAGTATGCTGGTGTTTACATCCCGAGTCGCCGAAGCCGCAGCCCAGGCTTGATAACACTCCTGCTTACTGTGTAATGCAGTTTTACAGGAGCGACCAAACCAAGGCTGAGATCTGCCTCCGATGGGTACCACAGATGATGGAATAAATAGTTCCATTCCCTGTAGTACCACATCAGTGACAGAGTCAGCAACAGCTGCTGGGATCATCCGGCGAGAAGCAAACCCGCCCCGATGGGTAGGATGCAAAGAAAGACTGCATTCCGTCCCAATCCGCCGACCTGTAATGCCAAACACGGCGGCAAGCTGCAGATCGCAACTGTGATGGGAGCGTGAGTGCCACCGTACTTCGGATCAGACAATGGTCCGAAGAGCCCAGTGGGGCATCGATGGAGACATGATATCCGTCCGGATGAGAGGTCAGCAGAAGGTCCAACAGGGAAGGTGTATGATCCTCCACATCTGGAATCCGCGAGAGCGAAGTAACCAGTTGTGTCAGACCATATGCCAAGGCAAAGTCATAAACAGATCTCCCCGCATGATCGGTTAAACGGTAACCTATATTGAAGTCGCTTATATTGAAGTCTGCTGTACAAAATTTTAATTTTAAATTATAGAAATCTATTTTTTATGAATCGATACAGCTTATGATTCGAATCGATTTAAAAATCTATCTTTTTCCGAAAGAATCGACATCCCTACTGATGACGACAATGATGTAGTGCCAGTTTTACGGTAGGATTTAACATAAACATTGCAAGAATAATTGATATTCAATAAAAAAAATTCTCAAAAAGTATGCGTTTCCACATGTTTAAACTTTGTGTGTTTGCTTATAATAGTGTAACCTTTCTGTAAAAATATGTATCAACACCCAATTCAACGGACGTCAATGGAAAGCTAAGCCGATGACTAGGTCCTACTCTCTCTTTGGTATTCTATAATTAATGTAATTAAATCTAAACCCAAGAATACCACTCCATGTCTTCAAGATATTGTAAATTATTTAAGTATAGATTTTACAAAAAATTTAAACTAAAGTTACACAATATAACACAATATACACAATATAATAATAAAAATAATTAAAACTAAAGTTACACAATAGCACATTCAGCATAGTTCTTCAGATAATAGTATGTGTAAAACACTGTAGCATGATGTGATTCGATTTTGTTAAAATTTACTTACAAGGTGAACTCTTGAATGTGAAGTAGAGACAATTTTGTGGCACCGCAGCTCTTAAACAGGTGAACCAATTTGGGTGTGGTTTTTTTAGTTCATAGCATGTTTTCTAGCGGTGGTTTTTAGACATATTTTATCAAAATCAGTTAAGCAGTTAGCTTATATGTTATTATTCTGATGTATGGGCTATATTATTGTAAAGTTAAGTTAAGTTAAAATCCATTCAGTAGTTTTTGCATGAAAGAGTAACAAACATCCAAACATTTTCACAAACTTTCACATTTATAATATTATAGTAAGATTATATAGCTTATCCTCTCAACTGCGGATGTCTAACACTTGGACACGAAAATATCTCCGTTGACTGCGGGTGCCCAAGTGTTAGACATTTTTTACTCGCTTTTTTAATGACGAAACAAAGCATTAAGCACTATTTCTAACTCGTACTAACATATGTCGATGTATACAGGATAAAAAAGGATTGCATAAAAACCCCACAGCTTATACACTTTAGTAGGATTTTATATCTATATCATGTGTTGATTTCGTCTGTCCCTTGAGTCAGCCATCAGTGTAATTGACGCGCGCTAACATCGGAGTTGTTTGCAATTATTTGGTACAAATCTTGATTCATTGTGTGGTTAATTATGTTAAAACAACGCCTGGGTAACTAACCTTCCTATTTGTAACCTCATTTTGTGTTTCATCTCATTTTGTATGAGTGAAATGTTTTTTTTAATTTGTATGAAGCAAACCGCTATCTTAGA
Organism: Parnassius glacialis; assembly: GCA_033319125.1. Lineage (NCBI taxonomy): Eukaryota > Metazoa > Arthropoda > Insecta > Lepidoptera > Papilionidae > Parnassius > Parnassius glacialis. Next base: position 471,467 of record JAVANC010000022.1, on the reverse strand, counting down.
ACGATATCGACATTTACTTACACTAATTATTCTGGGACTTTATTAAATTTATATACACATTTGTAGGAAATTTCATATAGATTTCATAGTATTTGATATATCAGAATCGAGAAATTTGCGTTAAGATGGACTGCGCCCAATCAGCCGTCCATTTTATTAAACAGCTCCGCAGACAACGGAGTAGGGCGGTTAGAGTCTCCGCAGTCGAAAGGTTATGTGTTATTATTCTGATGTATGGGCTATATTATTGTAAAGTTAAGTTAAGTTAAAATCCATTCAGTAGTTTTTGCATGAAAGAGTAACAAACATCCATACATCTTTACAAACTTTCACATTTATAATAATATAGTAAGATAAGATCCCAAGCAGATGGTAGCACCCAACCCTCATCTCTATTAAAATATGGATACTTTTTGATTTCAATAGCTTCATAAGCCATCCTTGGTAGTAATCAGGGGTTGTATTTGGTAGAGGTTTGGTCCCTGATTATAACAACACTACTTGCATTAAAAGGTAATGCATAGTTTTTGAAAAAATAATAAAAACTATTAAAACATCAATGGGTTAAACTTGGAAATACAAATGCAATATTACTCTTTGAAAGGTGGATAGCATACATAATTTTGTGTAAGTCTAAGATCTAAGATCATGTAAAAGATTAGTGACACATTATTATACTTCTATGGTATTTTTATTCTTAAGTGGAAACAATAAAGAAATAAATATTATATACTTTACACCCAGAAATCCTTTCAGTTGAGTTGGTTAGAAAGCTGTGGCAGTAAACCTTTTAAGACCTTTAATTGATGGCGGTGTAACTATTCAGTATGTCAGATATAAAATATCCAGAGTCAAAGAAGTTACTAGTTTTAATATTAATTCAAATATTTTTATTCATGTAGATTTAAATAAAAAGTTATGAACTTCACATTTACATATTATAATAATTATTACTTAGGGTTAACATATAATTTTACGGAGAAAACTGCTAGGACAAATCTCTTTGGTGACTTTATGTTCGTTAAGGTGTAACAAAATTTTCCAGCTTTAAATGAGATTGTATGTGCTAACTTGAAGACATTAAAACCAAGCATTTTTACCTATATGCTTTTTTCATGAGTGATTCTTGTATGTATTTACTATGATACAGTAACTTGACTATTGGGTGTGCAAAATATGTTTTTGTTGTTTGTTTTTCAACGAATGTATTTCATTGTAAGACTAATATACGTATGCCATGTGTGCTTCAGAGAGGAGTGGGTGGCGGCGATCCGCTACGTGGCGTCTCAGCTGAGCGGGGGCGAGCAGGCGAGCGCGGGTGTGGGGGCGGGGGCGGGGGCGGGGGGCGCGGCCGGCGCCAGCGCGGCGCTGCCCGAGGCGGACGACCGCGACATCGCGCAGCTCGGCACCAGCTTCCGCGACCCCAGGCGAATTGTGAGCACACTACTGTTCTCTCTTCATAAACATAATTATAGACACCTACTCCTGTCACCCAGAGGGGTAGGCAGGGTTTACGGACATTCATTTTGCATAATGCTGACACCCCTCTCGCCTCCTTTACATCCATATACTTACACATACCTGTTCATCAGTTAAGGGTACTCTTAAGCTGGCATTTCTTCAATATGTCGCCAATTTGGTTGATAAAATTTCGTCTAGAGTGTCCTTAGACGACTCTGCTGTTCACGTCTGCAACATAAATTTGCTTTGTCACTCTTTCCTACATGCGGAAACAACAGAAGTGTTCCTTTAATTCTGTTCGTAACGTCATCTTGCAAACCACACTTCTCTTATTTCTCCCTCTGTCATTCTGATGGAATATTAGGAGAATTTATTACAGCCAGACTGGGAACTGCATACTAGCATTCAACCCAAGACCTATAATATAATAATTGGTTTGTTATTACACAAGTAATAATAATAACGTTCTCCAGACCGAATTTCGGACACAGTGGTGAGTCTCAACGAAGACTAACCATCAGATAGAATAGGATTATAGTGCCTAAGTGTATGAGAAAGGACAGGTGCACTCTCTATTCCCTCACTCTCATTTTATATTACACAAGTATAAGTATATTGAAAACTATATTTATTAGATCTTTTATGCCAATTACTTTATTTTATAAAAATTATTACGTTATATGTTCTCAGGCATGCTGCTCATATGTAAGTTTTATGTATGTTTCAAATTGTGTTAGTACATTTTTCGTTATAATTTTCAAATCTAGTTATTGTGTTCCGGACAAAGCAGTGTATGCAATGCTATCTTAAATAATACTGCCAGACAGTAAAGAAATCCTACCCTCAAAACCAAGGGGTAAATTTTGAGGGTAGGAAAATCCTAGAAAATATACAAGATTTGACCTCCTCAAGGTAAAAAATTTAATTAAACAAAGTTTGTATAAAAGTTGTTATAATATTAGGGAATTTCTTGATGATAATAACACCTGGGAATGAGCTACTAAGCTATCTCCAATTTGTTTTGGTTATTGTCTAATATATATGATTGTAAACCATTTTTTTTAAATAAAAGTCTCACTTGGTTTCTTGCTAGTTCTTCCCAGGACAGAGATATTTTCTGAACCATCATTACAGCCCTTCACAAGTCCACTGCTGAACATAGGCCTCCCCCAAGGAATGCCAGTACGGTAAGCTCAGGACGGTCCTGAGCCACCTGCATCCATCGAATTCCTGCATATCTTACCAGGTCATCACTCCATCTATCTTCATCTTTCTGAACCAGTGGTAAATTAATTATAAGAGTGACTTTCAATGAGTATTATTTATAATCTATGTAGGAAATGGAGTCCTGCAACCTAGTGATTGATAAAGATTTAATAAAGGTTGTAACTGCATACATCAAAAATATTTATTAAATGTTATTATTATTTGCAAATGTAATACAATAAATTTTCTTAGACATTATTATTTGTTTCAGACCCTGGAAAAGTTCGAATTTGTGAAAGTACTGGGCAAGGGCACATTCGGAAAGGTGGTACTGAGCAGAGAAAAGGGAACGGGCAAGCTCTATGCAATGAAGATCCTAAAGAAGAACCTCATCATTCAGAAGGATGAAGTTGCGCACACAATTACTGAGAACCACGTGCTCAAGAAAACCAAACATCCTTTCCTTACGGTTAGTGTTTTTATAGGCCTCTTTATTTGAAGTTAGCTGCGGGTGACCATCGGCTACAGTACTACCTACCTCCTATCGGGTGGATTGTTTGGCATTGCTTGTATAGTTGTAGTTTTCGTGGAAGCTCTGGTTTTATTGTATAATATATAATGGTTTGAAGTTGACTTTTTGTATTAAATGTCTGCCCACGCATCAACATATTGTGAAGAAGTTTTTAAACAAAATATAAAGGATGCCGATGCCGATGCCTATGCCTATGCCTATGCTTGTGCCGATTAATCGGCTAACGCCACAACCTATGGCGGAATCTGATCACGAAGGCTTAAAAATCCTAAGAAATTTAATTCAAGATTGGCTTATGTATATTAATAATATAAATGATTTTAGAAGTTTTAAATTAAAGGCTTTTATTGACTGTATAATAAAAAAGGTAATTTCAATCATCCCTAGAAATTGATCTAGTGATGATAAAAATTGCGTCGCCACGACCATCGCGCTCTCGCTCGTTCGTAGCGATTCGTTCAATTTCGGCGTTTGCTAAGACACCTTCGGCATCGGCCAAAATCGAACCAATGTGGACGAAGTCGAAGGTTTCGCAGAAGGTGGCCGAAGCCTAAGCATCGGTAGACACCCGCAGGTGATCATGGGCTGTATTACCTAGCTCCTATTGGGTGGATAGCTGGCATTTTTTGTATTCTGATATGATATAAATGTAAGGGGAATATTAACGTGTCGGCGCGCGCAGTCTCTGCGCTACTCGTTCCAGACGTCGGACCGCGTGTGCTTCGTGATGGAGTACGCCAACGGCGGCGAGCTGTTCTTCCACCTCTCGCGCGAGCGCAACTTCTCCGAAGAACGCACGCGATTCTACGGCGCGGAGATCGTGTCCGCGCTGGGCTACCTGCACTCCGAGGGAATAATCTACCGGGACCTCAAGCTGGAGAACCTGCTGCTAGACAAGGACGGACACATCAAGATCGCAGACTTCGGACTCTGCAAGGTACACAATCTACTATATCAGTAATTCCAGTTCTTTTTACGTGACTGTTGCAGAAGGAGGGTTATGTCTTTTGAGTGTATGTCTATTCCTTTTTAACACCATGTAGACCTAACATCTTGATATATGGGATGTCGTTACATTCCTTTTAGTTGGGAATGTGACATGGGGTATACTTAATATCTTAGCTTTTCTCTTTTAATAAAATTTTTATACAGTTTTTTATTACTGTCTTAACCACTGGGCTTGTTATTATGGTAATTTTGTAACAAATTCTGGCAAAATGTGGACATAAATGTGGTTATTAAAATTTGTTCAAACAACTTTCTTGTAATATTATTTTATTTTATAAAATAAAAATATTTCTGATAACTGCTTGGTAAATATGAGTCATAGGCAGATGACAGTTCTGCGGTTGTAGTAATTCCTGTTCCAGTATTATGCTAAGTCAGATGACTTATTATTTATTGCAAAAGAGGGCCGTACGGGTGATTTATGACTTAAATTGTAAAGTGTTTATCAGAGAAAATTTTAAGGAAATGAAGATATTAACTTAGGCCTTGCAATATATTTATGAAAATGTAATTTATGTCGGTACATAAAAACATGAATAGCTTTGATAAGAATAAAGATGATCATACTTTGACACTTTTTTGTCACTTTAACACTATGAACAAATATAAGCTTGTAATGCTAGTTACTAGACTCCGCAGAATCAGTAATTCATTTATGGGGCAATGTATACATATTTACAACAAAATCCCAGAAAATGTCCCTAGGCTTATCAATATAATAATAGTAAGTGATTTCCTCAAATGAGAGAAACCAGATATGGTTTGGTCGCTCCTGCATAATTGCATTACGGCATAAGCAAGAGTGCTACCAGGCCTGGGCTCACGCATCGACGTCTCGGGATGCCAATACCAGCGCTCTTAAAAAGAAGTATAATTTCGCCTCCAGGTCCTTCAAAAGTGTCATTGTCAAGGCAAAGTCAGAGCACATCGGCAGAGAAACTAGTTTGTCTTCCTTGGGTACACGTGCATTCTGGTCTCTCGCCAAGGCTGTCCAAGGGAACTTCAGTCAGTCATATCTGCACAGACGACTCCCTGGCCCATGCCGCAAAGGACAATGCCGATCTGCTGGGCTCTCTCTTTGCATCCAACTCTACTCTTGATGAGGGGGGGAACACACCGCCGACCATACCGCTGTGTGAGTGCTCCATGCAAAATGTGCTGTTTACCCAACGCTCTGTGCGCTCAGAGCACTCCTCTCCCTGGACGTCAACACGAGAAGTGGGCCTGAGGGATTCCTAATTTCCTAATTCCTTATTGTGCTGAAGACTTGGCACTGTCATTAACGCGTCTTTTCCGGTCCCCCTACTCCTAGGCGAAATCATGGGAGGCAGCTTTCGTGCACGCGATCCTTAAAAAAGGTAACCGCACTGATCCATTAAACTATATACCTATTGCCATCACCTTCTTGTTCTCTAAAATAATGGAGTCCATTATTAACAGCCAGCTCATGCGATACCTTGAGGATCACCAGCTGATTAGTGCCTGTCAGTACGGTTTCGGTCCCGGTCGCTCGGCTGGTGATCTTCAGGGTTACATAACTCATATATGGGAGGAGGCAGTAGTTTTTTTTATAGGATAAGGGTGACAAACGAGCTCACAGTCCACCTGATGGTAAGTGGTTGCTGTGGCCCATAGACATCTACATCTATCTTCAGATCTGTTGTCACCCGTGAGGACTAAGATGGAATGCCTCGTTTCCAGTAAAAAGCGTCTCCGGTTCTCTACTCACCTTACGAAACACAGCAGCGTTAAGCTGCTATTTTACGCTGGTATTCTGTGAGAGCGTGATACTTCCCCGGTCGAGCCGACCCATTTGTGCTACATAGCTGCAGCATGGCTCTACCACGTATGAAGCCAAGAAGTCAAGGGGGGAGGCGTTTGCCGTTAGTTTGGACATAGCGAAGGCCTTCGATCGGGTTTGGCACAAAGCGGTTCTTACGAAGCTTCCTTCCTATGGGCTTCCCGAGAAATTGCGCACCAGTTTTCTTGCAGATCGGAGCATGAAGGTAGTACACGGTGCATGCTTCGATTACAAGCCCATTAACGCGTTCCACAAGGCTGTGTGCTATCGTCAACGCTGTTTCTTCTGCATATCAATGACATGTTGCAAACCAGTCACATTAATTGCTATGCGGATGACAGCACTTGTGATGCTTTATACACCGGGACAAAGTTGTGTCTGAAGTCGAGACTTTGTTGAACAAAGTCTCAGACTGGAGCGACTATCTCCAGTCCAGTTCAATTCCCAGAAGATAAGTTTGCGCGTTTAATGCTAAAAAGAATCCCTTCGTCGTATCTCCTCAGTTTCAAGGCACTGCCCTACTTGACTCAGCCAGTATGTGAATCCTCGGCGTCGAAATATCGAGTAACGTGCAGTTTCGTGGTCACTTGAAAGAGAAGGCCAAATTGGCCTCTAAAAAACTTGGCGTGCTCAGCAGAGCGAGACAATATTTCATGCCGGCACACCGCTTGCAATTTTACAAGGTTTTAGTACCAGCTCCTTCCATTTCATCGCATCCAGCGCAGAGCTGTTCGAATCGTCGGCGACCGAACTCTTTTCGATCGGCTTGACTCACTTGGCACTGTGAAGAGATGTTGCATCTCTTTGCGTATTTTATCGCATTTATCATGGGGAGGGCTCTGAGGAATTGTTCGGACTAATTCCAGCCGCATAATTTCACCATCGCACATCGCGACAAAACTCGCGATACCATCCATACCATGTGGATGACTGGCGGTCCACCACTGTGCGATTTAAAAGAAGTTTTCTTCCTCGCACAACTCGCTTGTAGAATCGACTACCAATAGAGATTTTTCCGGACCGATACGAATTCGGGACCTTCAAGAAAAGAGCGTACTCCTTTTTAAATGGCCGGCAACGCATCTGCAATTCCCTTGATATTGCAGTTGTTCATGGGCGGCGGTAATCACTTACCATCAGGTGAGCCTTATACTCGTTTGCCCTCTCTCCTATAAAAAAAGATGTAAAGTTTTGAGTGAATGACATAATGCGTGGTGTGGTGGTGTGCAGGTGAACATCACGTACGGGCGCACGACGAAGACGTTCTGCGGCACGCCGGAGTACCTGGCGCCCGAGGTGTTGGAAGACCTGGACTACGGGCCCGCCGTGGACTGGTGGGGCACCGGCGTCGTGCTCTACGAGATGGCCTGCGGGAGACTGCCCTTCTACAACCGCGACCACGAGGTGCTGCTTCGTACAGTAGTAACGTACAGTAGTGTTGCCAGTGATGACTTATGGATCTGAGACATGCTCCTTCACTGAGTCAACTATTACCAGACCAGAGTTACCTTTATAACCTAATGGATTAGTAATTTGAAGTGGCAATGGTCCGGCATATAGCTCGAAGAATCTATAACCAATGGGGACGAAAGGTTATCGAGTAGCATACTCGTATTGGTAGACGAAGTGTAGGACGTCCCTTTACTAGATGGAGTGACGAGCTGGTGAGCCATGCAGGAAGTTGGTGGATGTAGGTGGCTCAGGACTGTGCTTTGTGGCATTCCTTGGAGGTGGCCTATATTCAGAAGTAGATTTGTGAAGGGCTGTAATGATGATGATTTTATTGAATATATCATTGTTAAGTATATATTTCATTCTATTTTTGTTTATGTTAATTTTTTTAACTATGTTGAAATATATTTATGTATAATTTATCTATGCTTAAATATATTTATGTATTCTAACTAGGTGATTACCCTGTGTAGTGCCGGGTAAGAATACCCACTACTCCATATCTTCCCGTGGGTGTCGTAAGAGGCGACGGGACAGAAAATGGCAGCAGCATCTTTCTAATAACAGCAAATTTCAATAAAAACTGCGGTTGCCAACCCGCTCGCCAAGCGTGGCCACTATGGCAATATACACCCCATGACAAGTTACAAAAAGACGGCCCGGTGGCCCCGCTATTCTTGGCTACGGTGGCGACCATGGTAACGGCGGGGCAGGGTCTGCTAAAAATCTCCGGTGGAGGTTCGGTTGTCACCCAAGACGACCTGACCTGGCAACATACAACGCACGCACCCTGAGGACTGACGAGAAGATGCTGGAGCTGGAAGAATAGATAGACAAGTTGCGCTGGAATATTATAGGATTACCTGAGGTCCGAAGAGAGGGGGAGGACACGGTAATCCTCGAATCCGGCAATTTGTTTTATTACCGGTAGGGCGACCATCTGTCCCAAGGAGGTGTCGGGTTTATCGTTCACAAGTCTACTGTTAACAACGTATTAAAGATGTGAGTGTGTCGACGAGGGTTGCGTACCTTATACTCAGAATCACCAGACGATCTTCGTTGAGGGTCACACAGGTTTACGCACCAACCTCGGCACATCCCGATGAGGAGGTGGAGGAAATGTATGAGGATATCTCTAAAGCCATGCATTCCTCCAAAACCCACTGTACGGTGTTAATGGGAGACTTCAACGCAAAACTAGCCACTAGAGAGAACGGCGAGCTGAGGGTAGGGAAATTTGCAAGGGCAACGGATCCCAAGAGGCCAGCAGCTAGCCGACTTCATGGAGATAGAGGGACTCTTTACGATGAACTCTGTTCTTCCAGAAGCGACCCCACAGGAAGTGGACGTGTTCCAGCCCCGACGTTTCGACAAAAACTGAGATTGACTTAATTATGACAACTAGACTGCAACTGTTCTGTGATGTCTCAGTGATTGCGAGGGCGAAAACTGATAGCGATCACCGAATAGTTAGAGGCACACCGAACCTAAATGTTAAGTTGGAGAGGTGTCGTCTAATGAAGTCGACGCTCTGTCTCCCTCGTGCTCTAATCCAAAGCCCCCCGAAACCTTACAGCTCGAATTACGAAACCGTTTTCAGTGCTTAGAAGATTGCAATGCAGTGGGCGATATGCATGACAAGCTCGTGCAAACTGTCCATGCGGTCGGAGCTAAGTTTTGCAAGACCCGCCGCCGAAGAACATAAAAACTCCAATTGCACTCTTAATCTCAAGGCTGTTAGACGGGAAATGAAGCTGGAGTTTTCAGTAGATTTGACAGCATACAGGCAACTGAACAGACAGATCTCCGAATGCATGTGGCGGGACTTACGCAACTTTAATACTGCTCATATTGAAGAAGCGATCGAGCGAAACCAGGGCTCCAAAGTCTGCCAAAGATCTGTCTACCAGAAAGGGCCAGCTATCGAAGCTGAAGACCGAATATGGCAGCATCGTTTCCGGGACACCTGAGATTTTAGTGAGATTATTAAGAATTTTTATGGGCAGCTGTACATATCGTTGGAGCCACACGCAAGTGTGAGTAGCGATCCAAGAGCAAGTCTTATCCGACACTATTCCGATGATGTCCCGGACGTCAGTCTGAGAGAGATTAGAATGGTTCTCCAGCACCTTAAAACGGCAAGTCCCCGGGCGAGGAAGAAATTACAGCGGAGCTCCTAAAAGCAGATGGAAACCCGGTACTAGAAGTACTTTAGAAGCTCATTAATTCCGTCCTCGATGGTGGCACTACTCCGGAGGCGTGGAGCAGAAGTGCGGTGGTCTTGTTCTTCAAGACAGGCGACAATGCTCTCTTGAAGAACTACAAACAAAACCTATCCAACAGCAGAGAGGTATAAGATAGGGTGACGTTATATCCCCGAAACTTCACCGCTGCATTGGAATACGTTTTCAAGCCACTGGACTGGAAAGGATACGGTATTAACTTCAATGGCGAGTACATCTCTCACCTTCGATTTGCTGACGATATAGTCCTTATGGCAGAATCGTTGGAGGATCTAAGCGTTATGCTCTATGACCCCAATAGTACCTCCCAACGGATAGGTCTTAAGATGGACATGGACAGAATAAACATCATATATAACGTCCATGTCACAGTGTGACATGGACGTTATACATGATCTTTATTAAGCCGGTAGTTGTTGGGAGCACTAAGCTCGAAGTTGTTGACCAATATGTTTACCAGAGACAAATAGTACGATTACACTAGAATTATTTTGTCCGTGCAGTTCGGGTCATAAATCATCGGAGTATTTCGCTCTTTCTCCCACTCACGGGCCTTAGGGGCGAGCATAGTGATGCGCATTATTGTTGTCGATAAGCGTTATCGATAGTGTATTTAGTTTTGTCATTATGTGGGTTAGTGATAAAAATGAAAAAAATATCGATAAAACAACGTATTTATTAAAATAAGAATAATAATGATTTAAAAATAAATTATTAGTTAGGTATCTATGTATTAAAAAAACTATAAGTACAAATGTTTGGAATGTAACAAGTTATATTAAAAGTAAATATAAATATAAAGATAATAACTTATATCTAAAATTAAATCTTAAAGTATTTACATTAAAATTCTACATCAGAATCATCAGAGTCATCGTCATCCACATGAATTACGATATCTTCTGCCAGATGAGATTTCTTCAAGTCTTCCTCTTGGAGTTTTTCTGCATGCTTCACACAATCTTCTCAGTTCTTTTCCGAAACATTTGAAATTGCTTCATGCGGTACCACTTCGACGTCTGCAATTTTAAAAGTGCTGTTTTTGGTGGCAACTTCATTTTTTGTAACACTGTAACTTTTCGGGATCTATTTTCATTTCAGTGAAAAATGTTAAAACATTGTTGAAACACGTGCTTGTGCTGGTATATTGGTGCCAACAGGCAAAATATTATTTTGAATAAATTTTGCCGTTTTGGTATAAAACAAAGGAGTAGCCATTGTGCAACTAAAGAAATTCAGAGAGTGAATGCGCAAAAACAAATTTCTCCTCGATATATGTACTAAATTATCATTGCACTAATTTGCAGGTATTAGGCGGGGGTAATAATGGAAAACAAATGACGCATGACAACAATTTCGCACCAGTCTTTGTATACCGCATCGCCGCCGTGTACCTGCATTCGATGATTCATTTGTTGTTATCGATAATGGCGTTGCGCTCGCGCTACATGCTCACCGCTCTAGCCGGGCTGAGGCCGAGCTATGATTTATGACCCCAACTGCACGGACAAAATAATTTTACTATAGGGAAGTCCAACTTCGACCGAGAAGTCAACCGGCGGATTCAACTCGGCTGGGCTGTGTTCGTGAAATTACGACACATCTTGTCAAGTATACCTCAAAACTGCATTCCTTGGAGGAGGCGATCTGGATCTGGAGATGGCGAAGCCGGCCTTGGTGTTTTTGTCCGAGACACACATGTAATCTCCGGCTGATACTTCGTATATATCCTACCCATGGTACCAATTAGAACACTTTATTCCCCGGGCTGGACCTTGCGTATACGTCAGTGAGGATATCTGTTCTCGACGCCTCGGCAGTCTTGAAGGTAGAAGGTCTTCCGTTTCTATATAAAATCGTAGAGACACTAGTTTTTCTCCAATTAAGTCTATCTAGATAGAAATTGCCTTTTGAATTCTGTTCAATCCGGTTTCTGGTCTGGTCTTAGGACGACTACAGCTGTGGTTAAAGTTACTGACGATATTCGACGAGGTATGGATAATAAACAGCTCACTGTGTTGGTATTATTAGATTTTAGCAATGCCTTCGATATATTTGATTTTGATATCTCGTTGAGTCTTTTACTTTCCATTAAAATATCTCCACCAGTGGCTGGCTGGTTTCAAAGTTATCTTAGGGGCCGACGGCAGCGTATTCATATTGAAGAAAAAAAATTCATCTTGATGTGGACTGAGAGCTGGAGTGCCTAAAGGTGGTGTGTTGTATCCTTCACTCTTTGCTTTCTTCATTAATTCGATCTGTCACACAATTTCTTTTCTCTATCACATGTATGCAGACGATCTTCAAGTGTATACGCAGTCAACTCTTGAGAACTTGCCTACCGCTGTTTCTGTCCTCAATGCTGACTTGGCGGCTATCAGCCAACGGAGTAAGTGCCATGGACTTAAGGTTAATCCTTGTAAGTCTCAGGCCATTATTGTTGGTAGTGCTGGCATGATTTCAAGAGTTGACTGGAATAACTTTCCTTCGGTGGTATTGAATGCTGTTTTAATACCTAACAGTAGCACCGTCAAAAATCTTGGTACTTTCTCGTGGTCTCATCAATTGAAAGAATTGATATGAATATACGAAGTGAAGAAGAAAGACTTTTGCTGCTATGGGTTTATTGCGGCGTTTACGTTCTTTCCTTCCCATTCCTTCTAAGATTATGTTAACACAATCTTTATTCCTCTCTATTCTCGATTATGCGGGCGCAAACTATCTTGATTTAACTGAAGATCAACTACACAACTTGAGCGTATTCAAAATCTGGCTATTAGGTTCATATTTGACCTTTGATTTTGATTGATTTTGCAAATATGTCCGAATTTCGTTTAAAGCTCAAGTGGTTACCCATTCGCCTTCGCCGGAATCTACAAATTGTTTCTCTTCTGTATTGTGTATTATACAATTCAATGAATGTCTGAAGTGACTATCTGAAGGAAAACTAAGTTTCTTGGTCATGACAGACTGTATAGAGTTCTATGGTCAGCCGGAGAACTTATACTCGCGCCACATTCTTATCGAACTAAATACTTTAATTATTCCTTCACTGTCAAGGCCATCTGCTTATGGAATGATCTTCCTCTGCAAATTCGTCGTGAGAAAACACTAGAAAAGTTTAAGACTGCCATCAAAAATCACTACCTACATATACTAATAGTGCAATGGCTACAGGTCATCATTTGCGACATATATTTTTTTATCCTGTCTGTATTTATTAATGTAAATTTTATGTATATTTGCCTATTTAACCGATTCGTTGCGGCACCAATTTTCGACAACTTTTAGCTGTGGCGGCGAACAAATACTCCATGACACGCCTGGCGTGTCAAGTGCCACAGACAAAATGTGCCATCCGCCATATGTAAAAGTAATGTTCTTTTTTATGCTTTTTTTACTTGTTTAGACCTAATTAAGTTTATTTGACATCAAACATAAGTTACAAATGGAAGGATACATGTTTTTAGTGGGCAACTACGTGTTTTTTTACGCGTTTTCTTTGAAATTGAGAGAAAGTGACTTTTTTATGAAGAGATTACAAACCTTTTGTACTATTTTTTGTTGTTATAAAAAAATCATAAGTAGGTACAGCTAAATCACCCTGGAACCCTTGGTTTTTATTAAATTAAATTTTAACCTAATAATAACATTTGTAAATATCAAACTATCAAGATTAATTTGGAAAAAAATAAGGTTTATGATTCATTGATATTTACAAATGTTAAATATTATTTAATGTTATACAAATGTAAAAGTTAAGTCGATCTGAAAACGTCTAATTAGTAAGAATAGCAAAACAAGTGTTTCAAAAGGAAAAAAACGCCGGCGCTATACGGCGGCGGATTGACAAAAGACTATTTATTAGCGAACTTTTTTTATGCATGAACGGTTTCGAACTGTTTTAAGCAAAAATAAACCTATATAAAAAAATAAACAAGAGCACATGGTACTTCGTAGGTCCATTCGGCCAAATTATAGTAATAAGTCGGCACTTCAACCATTTTAAGCAAAAGAGATAAAAGCATTGTTCTTTTAACAGGAGAGTTGTTTTCTAGAAACTTGTTTACAACTTGAGTTTGTGATCGATCGCAATGAGTGCTATTATTTGTTCATTTGTTTCTTATTAGAGTATTTTTCCACAACATGTTTTAAAACCTATAAAGTAAAAACGGTACCATGTACAAGTTAAAAAAGGTTGTCAACTCCTAAAAATTTCAATTTTTCAAAATATCCAGAAACGAAGCCGCAGGCATGAACTACTTGCAAAATAATGAATATTTTGTTCTGGATAAATTTTCTAAAAAAGCAATTTGAGCGAGTTATAACGATTTTAAAAAAAGACACGCCTCGCGTGTCATACGCCACACACAAAAGTATTCGATGCCACGCCTGGCGTGTCACCCGCACTGAACCGGTTAATCTTATGTATGTCTATCATATTTTTAATGTATATATTAGTGTATTAATTATGTTATTATGTATCGATTTAGTTTATTTAGGTATTAGTATGTAAGCTTACTATAATATACACCACCTCCCACTGGTCAATAGTACAATTTTCTCCTAATCTTAAGGTTGTCTGGAAGAGATCGCTTTTTAGCGACAAGACCGCCTTATTGTACCTACCTCTTACGTTTTACTCCTTGTAATTTGTTTTTTTAATCGTTCTTTTTTGTGTACAATATATAAAAGGTACGGACCTATTTATCCTTTGGCTGCGCGTAGACAGCGACGACCCTCCCCGCGTCTACGGGTGCCTCTATAGGTCCCATAGCGGTAATGCCGATACAGACCAACTCATCGACCACGTCCGAATGGCTACAGATTTCTTTCTACAACAGACCCCATCCATAGAGATCGTGATTACTTTGCGATTTTAACGCCCACCACGTCCAATGGCTCGGTTCACTTTTAACCGATCACACCACTGGTTACTTCGCCTACGCGGATTCCAGATGTGGAGGATGTACCTTCCCTGTTGGACCTTCTGCTGACCTCTCACCCGGACGGATATCAGTTTTCCGTCGACGCCTCTCTCGGCTTTTCGGACCATTGTCTGATTCGGAGTGTGGTGCCACTCACGCTCCCTTCGCGGTTGCGTACTGCAAGTTGCCGCCGTGCTTGGCATTACAGGTCGGCGAATTGGGACGGAATGCGGTCTTTCTTTGCATCCTACCCATGGGGGCGGGTTCGCTTCTCGCCGGATGATTGCAGCGCTGTTGCTGACTCTGTCACTGATGTGGTGTTACAGGGAATGGAACTTTATTCGATCATCTGTGGTACCCATCGGAGATCGGATCGGATCTCAGTCTTGGTTTGGTCGCTTCTCTAAGACTGCATTACGCAGTAAGTAGGAGTGTTATTAGACCTAGGCTGACGCTTCGCCGGCTCAGGATGTAAACATCCTAAAATGTAACATGCCTAAAAAGAATTATAACTTTGCCTCCAGGTTCGAAAGAGTTATTTCCAAGGCAAAGTATGAGCATATTGGCAGAATTGGCGAGAAATTAGTTCGCCTTCTTTTGGGAACCCGTGCATTCTAGTCTTTCGCCAAGGCTGTCCAAGGGAATTTCTATAAGTTCATCACTACCATCTCTGCACAGGCAGGACGACTCATTGGCCCACGCCGCAAAAGACAAAGCCGACTTTTTAGGCTCCCTTTTTGCATCCAACTTGACTGGGGGGAACACACTGCCGACCATCCCACAGTGTGAGTGCTTTATGCCTGAGGTGCGATTCATACAGTTCTCAGTACTCAAAGCACTCCTCTCCCTGGACATCCACAAGTTGAGTGGGCCTGATGGAATTGTGATGTGAACGTGTGCGCCACAGTTGGAACCGGTTCTAACGCGTCTTTTCCGGTACTCATACTTCCTAGGCGTTGTCCTGAATTAATGGAAAACAGCTTTCGTGCACCCGATCCCTGAAAAAGGTAACCGCTCTGATCCGTCCAACTACAGGCCTATCACCATCACCTCCTTGTTCTCGAAAATAATGGAGTCCATTATTAACTGCCAGCTCATGCGGTACCTTGAGGAGCCCCAGCTGATTAGTGACTGCTAGTCTGCTCTGCTCGTCGCTACGGTTTTCGACGGGGTCGATCAGATGGTGATCTTTTTGTTTACCTAACACACATATGGGCGCAGGCGATCGGGTCCAAGGGGGAGGCCTTGGCGGTTAGTTTGGACATAGCGAAGGCCTTCGATCGGGCCTTGGCACAAAGCACTTCTTATGAAGCTTCCTTTCTATGTGCTTCCCGCGGGATTGTGCAATTGCATCACCAGTTTTCTGGCTGATCGGCGCATTCAGGTCGTAGTAGACGGTGCATGCTCCGATTACAAGCCTATTAACGCTGGTGTTCCACAAGGCTGCGTGCTATCACCAACGCTGTTTCTTCTGCATATCAATGATATGTAGCATACCGGTAACATTAATTGCTACGCGGATGACAGCACTGGTGATGCCTTATACACCGGCCGTGCCAATATTTCTCGGTATAACGTCGCCGAGTACCAGAACAAACTTGTGTCTGAAGTATAGTCTTTACTGAGCAAAGCCTCGCATTGGGGGCGACTAAATCTAGTCCATTTTAATCCTCAGTTTACAGTAAACAAGTTTGCGCATTTACCGCTAATAAGAACTCCTTTATAGTATCTTCAATTTCAAGACACTCCCCTTGTTGCCTCAGCCAGTATCGGAATCCTCGGCGTCGACATATCAAGTGACGTACAATTTCGTGGTCACTTGGAAGAGAAGGCCACATTGGCCCTTAAACAGCTTGGTGTGCTCAGCAGAGCGAGACAGTATTTTATGCTGGCACATCACTTGCAACTTTACAAAGCGCTAGTTCGGCCTCACATGGAATACTGTTCCCATCTTTGGGCTGGAGCTCCCCAGTGACAGCTCCTTCCACTTGAGCTCATCCAGCGCTGAGCGGCTCGAGTCGTCAACGATCGAGTCCTTTCTGATCGGCTCGAGTCTCTGGTGTTGCAAAGAGATGTTGACCATAGGAAGTGGTCTGAGGAATTGTTCGGATTAATCCCAGCCGCCAAATTTCACGAACGCTTATCGAACTAAAATTCGCGATACCGTTCATACCATCTTAGCGGTACTGTACGTTTCACTAGGAGTTTTCCTTCGCGCACGACCTCTCTAGAATAGCTTACCACCGGCAATTTTTCCGAACCGATATGACTTATGCACCTTCAAGAAAAGAGCTTTCTTGAAGGTTGGCAATTCAATTGCAATTTCCCTGGTGTTGCAGTTGTTCATGGGCTGCGGTAGTCACTTACCATCTGGTGAGGCGTATGCACGTTTGCCCCATCTCCTATAAAAAAGAACCTTGATTAAAAGTCATAATTCAAATGTGTCCTATCTGACGACTAAGATGCAGGTACTATATCTCGTTTCCAGTAAAAAGTTTTTTCAGTTCTCAACAATCGCTATAAGAAACATTACTGCATTAAGCTGGTATTTTATGCTGGTATTCTGGGAGGGATGGTGTTCCTTGTTGGAGCTGAGCTATTCCTGCACAAGCACGATGCAGCGGCACGGTGGCGTGCGGTGTGCAGGTGCTGTTCTCGCTGATCCTGAGCGAGGAGGTGCGCTTCCCGCGCGCGCTGAGCGCCGAGTGCCGCGCGCTGCTGGCCGGCCTGCTCACCAAGGAGCCGGCGCGCCGCCTGGGCGCCGGCCCGGAGGACGCAAGGGACATCATGAACCACTCCTTCTTCGCCTCCATCAACTGGCAGGACCTCGTCGCCAAGAAGGTACGCGCCGCTCAACTACACGCTGCCCGCTCACCACTTACGAGACAACACTAACTCAATTTACTTATTACCACCATCTATAAACATTATTCAGATCTATATATTTCTATAAATTCCTTGACAATAATATTCACCCGACCAAATTTCGGTCACGACGGCGAATCTCAACAGAGGCTTCTACTAGGCTTCTGTGCAAAGCAAAATTATAATGCCGAAGTATATGCGCAAACACGACGAGACTTAAACACGACCAGAGGGAGACATACTTTATGTGCTTTCTGAAACACTGATGTGAAACATCGTTAACTTCCTAACCCCATGTCGATACTAAGAATTTCTTGAGAAAAAACATAATAACTGATATTGACCCCTCGAAATTGAAACTCTCGCGACCTTAAGATCAGCAGTCGCGCTCACACCCACTAGAGTCTAGTATAGTGACTAGACCAACGAAATGATATTAATTATAACTGCTAATCAGCAAAATTGCGCCTATCGTTATAGCCAGTTTGATGGATATGGAATTAATTATAGATTGTGAGACGTGTAACAAAAGTAAACCTGTGAGACCAGTATTAGTCGTCAGAATCAGGTTTGCTAACTTTTTATACCATGAAACCTGGCAACTTTGCCATTTTTGAAAGAATTTGAAAATCTAAGACCAATTTTTTAACATAAAAGATACTCTCAGACTGGGCGTCAATGTTAAATGTGAAACTAAGTAATAATTAATAAAAAACAAATATATATATTAACATTAAATAGATTAAATACTCAAAAATAGAAAGTGGCAAAATTAACCTCACTGTTACACTGCATGTACATGTCGAACCACAGGGGAAGCCCCCACCCTTCCCCTCTTGTGGAAATGTATCGTTCATAAGTAATATTTTTTTTGTAAAATCATAACCTCACTTTTTTACACATTATTATTGACACAAAGTTACTTCTGCAACGGATTCGGCGCTGCGGGAAGCGCAGCCCTTCGCCCTTGCGTAGCAAATCACAGGCACCCATGCTCACCTCCGCAGCTTCGGTTTATTGGTCGCCTTCGGCGACCAGCCTCAGCCTCTACGGCTCATTCAGGGGCCTGCGATTTGCTACAGCGGGCGGGGGCTGCTTTCCCTCCGCGCCTACGGCTTTATAAAAATACTCTAGGGGTAGGACAGACAAGACTACGTGAATTCGGGGTGTTCTGATTCAGTTTTAGAACAGATTCGATCTATCTTATCTGTAAAGTCCGGCTTTGCTAACCTCTGCTATGATAGTGATAAATGAAACAATGTAATTTTAAATCAAATCAAAGAAGTTCAAAAACAGAGCAGAAGTCGTCGAAAAAACGGAAACACACAGCACTAAGCACAAGAGACAACATTCGCGTGACCACTAGAGATCTAGAGAAAGGGAATGACAATTGACATTTGACATCATAGATAATATATTATATTTGACATTTACGGTTGCCCAAATTATCAGTCTCTTTCGTCAAATTAAGCCGTCCCCACTGTCCGATTTCCCTTCTGAGCGCGCCTACGTGCTGTTTTCGGGAGTCATTACGAATCGTCTCGCACGCAGACTCGACGACTTCTAGCCTCCCGAACAAGCTGGTTTCCGAAAAGGCCTTAGCACCATAGACCATACATACCCTTCGGCAAATTGTACTAATGTCCGCGTCACATATTTAATATACGTAAAATATTTTAAAAATATTGATGTTAAGAAAACTGCGGATTTGTGGGGGATTTCCGTTAAAGTTATTGCGTCTATAATAGATAAAATCGCGCCTCATTTAGCTATTATTTTTATTACTGGTATCGAATCTGGTGTGTTTCCTGATTTAATGAAACTTAGTAAAGTCATACCTTTATATAAATCTGGTAGTACATTAGACCCCGCCAATTTTAGACCTATTTCTGTACTACCAACACTTAGTAAGATTTTTGAAAAAAAATATTCTTGATCAAATGTTATATTTCTTTAATATAAATAATTTACTTCATAAAAATCAATTTGGTTTCACAAGGGGTCGCTCGACAACTGATGCCGGTGTGGAGCTGATTAAATATATATTTAATGCATGGGAGAAATCACAGGATGCTTTGGGTATATTTTGTGACCTATCTAAAGCCTTCGATTGTGTTCACCATGAAACATTAATCAGGAAACTTCAACACTACGGTGTAAGAGGTGATGCTCTTAAATTAATTATTTCATATTTAAGTAAGAGAACGCAAAAAGTTGTCATTAACAGTATCAGTCCTTCCGGGCCGATGGTATAGATGGGCGTGCCTCAAGGGTCAATTCTCGGCCCCTTTCTGTTTCTTGTATACATTAATGACTTACTTTACATAGTAGGAGATAACCATGATATAGTATTATTTGCAGATTACACTTCTTTAATTTTCAAATTAAGTCGACAATTGCTAAAATATGACGAAGTAAATAATGTTATATCTAAATTAGTAAATTGGTTCAATGTTAATAATTTGCATTTAAATGGTATTAAAACGAAATGTATGAAATTTATGACTCCAAATGTCAAACAATTAAATACTAATGTAATTTTAAATGGGGAGAAACTGAGTCTTGTAGATACCACCATTTTTCTTGGAATCACACTAGACGCGAAGCTTCAATGGAGCCCCCATATATCAAAACTAGCAAGCAGATTTAGTTCTGCAGCATATGCCGTAAAAAAGATTAGAAGTCTAACTAGTGTGGAAACAGCTAGACTAGTTTACTTTAGCTATTTCCATAGCATAATGTCGTATGGTATTTTGCTATGAGGACACGCAGCTGACACTGAAATTATATTTGTTTTACAGAAGAGGGCTATAAGAGCAATTTATGATTTAAAGCCTAAAGAGTCGCTGCGATAAAAATTTAAGGAAATTAATATATTAACTTTGGCCTCCCAATACATTTATGAAAATGTAATGTACGTACACAAAAATAAAAGTAGTTTTACAAAAATAAGTGATATTCATTATGTAAATACTAGGAACAGACACAAGCTAGTAGTACCAGTTACTCGACTCCATCGAGTCAGTAATTCATTCTTGGGGCGATGTATACGCTTTTACAACAAAATTCCAGAAAATATACAAAATTTGACCTGCTCAAAGTTCAAAAACTTTATTAAACTAAGTTTGTATGAAAAGGGTTATTATAATATTAAAGAATTTATGGATGATAATGACCCCTAGAAATGAGGTGATCGCTACCAAGCTATTTCTAATTTGTTGTTTTGTTAATTTGTGTAACATACATGATTGTAAGCTGTTATTTAAAAAAAAGTCCCGCTGGGTTTCTTGCTGGTTCTTCCCAGCACAGAGGTTTTTTTCGAACCAGTGGTAATTATACTAAAGAGTGACTTTCAATAAGTGTTATTTATAATCTATATTGAATAAATATGTTTCTGTTTCTGTTTCTGTTACACCTGCGTTGTTGGGTGCACTAAGCTCGAAGTTGTTGACGAATATGTTTACCTGGGATAAATAGTCCGACTAGGTAAGTCTAACTTCGGCCGAGAGGTCAATCGACGGATTCAACTCGGCTGGGCAGCGTTCGGGAGATTGCGACAGTCAGGCATACCTCAAAACTAGATTGTCCAGCCAGTGCGTGTGACCTATGGATCTGAGATGTGGTCCTTCACTGCTGGCCGTATGATGACTCTCAAGGTCGCTCAGCGAGCTATGGAGAGGGCTATGTTCGGGGTTTCTCTGCGTGATAAAATTAGAAATGAGGATATCCGCAGTTAACCAGAGTAACTGACATAGCCCAAAGGATTAGTAATCTGAAGTGGCAATGAGCCGGCCATATAGCTTGAAGAACCGACAACCGATGGGGAAGGAATGTTCTCGAGTGGCAGCCTCGTACCGGCAAGCGAAGTGTAGGACGTCCCCCCACTAGATGGAGTGACGATCTGGTAAAACATGCAGGAAGTCAAAGGGATGCAGGTGGCTCGGTACCGTGTTTTGTGTCATTCAAAAGGCTGTGATGTGATGCGATAGCGGCAACAGAAATACACATTCTGTGAAAATGTTAACCTTCTACCTATAACGGATCATGAGATACAACCCGCTGGCTGACAGAGGGATGGACGGACAGACAGCGGAGACTTAGTAATAGGGTCCCGTTGGTTACCCTTTGGATACGGAACCCTAAATATGAACAAAGCAAAGCTATGTTGCAAAAGTGAACGGCAGAGTCGGCAAGGAACGCCCTAAATGAAAGTTTATCGACCAAATTGCTGATACATTGAAGATGAATCAGACTAAAAGTACGCTTAATCGACGAACATGTATGCAAGAGATATATGTATGTAAAGGAGGCGAGAGGTGTGCCAGGATCATGCCAAATGAAAGTCCGTAGTCTCTGCCTACCCCTCTGGGTGACAGGCGTGAGTCTTTATGAGATGTTTTTAACATTATGGTTGGTAATCCTACAAGAGGTGATAAGGAACTGTAGCTTTCTTTAATTTGTGTGTGCAGATCCCGCCTCCGTTCAAGCCGCAAGTGGAATCGGAAACTGACACGCGGTACTTCGACTCGGAGTTCACGGGCGAGTCCGTGGAGCTGACGCCGCCAGAAAACGAGCCAGGTCTCGCTCGCATACAGGAGGAGCACTTCCCGCAGTTCTCGTACCAGGTGAGTTTTTTATATGGAATAAGTATAACAAACGAGCACACAGTCCGTCCACTAGATGGTAAGTGGATTCTGTGGTCCATAGACATCTAAATATATCCTTTCGAAGATTCTATTACGAATCAAAATGCAGATTTGTTGTCATACTTGATTTAAAAAAAATTAAATGTGTCTGTTATTTCGAAATAACTGTATTTTATTAAGTGGAGGGAGATATTTGCTTATCTAAATAAAACTAGTTTTTACGAATTTTATCGCATGTATATGAACTTATTTATTGATTATAGAATAAGTTAATATACGCGATAAAATCCGTAAAAATTAGTTCCATACAAATGTGTTTGTGTTCGCGTAAACATAAGAAATCATTACTTGAAAACAGTTAGACATACAGACATTTTTAATTTTTTGTCTGTCTGTTGGTCTCTCCGTCTTTATATCTGGGCCAATCTTTGGAATGGCTGACCTGCTTGTAATGAAACTTTACGAACAGATAGCGAGTAATGCCAGGGGTGATAAATGCTATATTTTATTTGAAAAACTTATAAAATAAATGATCTTTGATAGTTAACGTTAATCTAAATAATGCTGTATTAATAAAGCCGGGGCGGGTCGGCTACTAAGTAAACTAAAATGTTATATGATATGTAAAATAAATGAGTCTGATTGTGAGTGTGTGCTGCAGGACATCTGCTCGTCGGCGCACTCGGCGCTGTCGCACCTGTCGCAGCACTCCGCGCTAGCTGACCGCCGCCACTAGCTGCCATTTGTTGCCACTGGCTGCCATCAATTGTCACTGGTTGCCACTAGCCGCCAGTGGCATCGACTGGCTGCCACCAACTGCCACTACACGCGCGGCTCGCATGCGAATACAACACTACACTCGCACGAAAAAATGATGCATAATCGCCCGCGTTCCATATTGTCGCCTAACTGCCTACTGCTTACCGTTTCATACGGACATTACGGGCGAAGTATCCATCATTTTGATGTTGTACATTAATTGACATTTTTATAGAGATTTTTGAATTATTACTTGAACGGAAACGAAGTTAAAAGTTGTTGACGACACTAAAATTGGATCGAGAAGTAAGGGACATGTCGAATTCCCTTTGACCATTATGACGATAGAAGTCAAAATGCAAGCTGGAGCGACGCTACGAAACTGTTGCTTATGTGACTGTGTTAAGTTCAGTTAAAATCGAAGGTGAACAGTGTGAGTGATGCGAGTGTGCGATAGAGTCGCAAGGCGAGCCGACACATGCGACGAACTTGTTCAGAGAAATCGTGCAGTTATTTAGACAGCATACGCCATACGTTAGCGGCTACGGGACACGAGATCTGACCCATCGAAGTAATATGTACTACGTACTAGAACTGACACCACGAACAATATTTGTGCAGTACGGGGCGTGGTCGGAGGCACAGAATACCATTATAAGGCACAGACTAAGTAAGTTTGAGCTCGAGGGCTCTAAGGCGTGTTGCAAGCAACCAAATCTCGACCTCTTCTAGTACGTAGTGCAAATTACTTCAATGAATCTGACCGCACTTTGTACGCTACTGTTGTTGACGGACGGACGGCTATCTGATATTTGTTTGCTGTACGCCGACAATGACTACGGACGTCCTCGCTGTAACTACTAAACTCCAATTCTGCTGCAAATTAAACGTTGAAATGTGAACTTTATATCGTGTTACGTACAAGTCAATTTTCTAAATTTAATGGTGCACACGTCTTAAAGTGATAAATTAGAGAAATGATCTTTATGTAATAAGACGTATAGTTCACAATTCAATGTCTGACTTTGGAATCGTATTACATACGGGTTATTTTTCTTGATTTGAATTAGAGAAATAATCTTTATTTAATACGACATAAAGTTCACAATCCAATGCCTCGCTTTTGAAGTCGAGTTGGTGTTTTAGAAATAAGGATCTAGCATCGTACAGAAAGTACGAGTGAGTCTTCACTGCCCCAGAAGTATAAATAGCTAACACGTAAATATTTAACGCTAAAGCGGCTGCAAATTGATAAATGAAATATATAATACGATTGTTTTCAATTTGTGATTTACTAGACTATCTAGTGCTATTTAGTACTATAATAGTACTAGATAGTACTAGCGCCACTACCGACCGCCGAGCGGCTCGCAGCCGCGCTCTTTCCTTTTGTATATATTAAATTTAGGGTAAAGCTGTGCTGTTGTTTTATTTCCTCTCCCTTACCCTTACACGAAATAAACATAACAACTAACAAAAAAATTAGGCACTTTTTAGAAAAGAGAAGATTTTTTAATGGGCCGGCAACGCACCTTTTATACGTGGTAGAGCCAAGCTGCAGCTATGTAGAGTTATATTGCAATATACAACCAAATCAGGATATGTAATATAGGCGAATGGTGAAGAAAAATTTGATAAAAAAACGTTAACATTCGGTTCTTTATCTTTTAAATTCACAATGCGTGGTAATGCATTATTTTAACTGATTGTCTTTCATAAATATCTAACGCCCTATTTTACTACGCACGCATTCGTAAGGGTCGCTCGGTTACAAAATTTAGGTACCTTGTCGCGCGCCTTCCCGCTCCTCTCCCGTCCGTTAACCGTAAGTTAGGTACGGTTAACGGCCGGCCAGCCGGATGACAGCTGACAATGTTGTTCGTGACCTCATTACATACTGCTACTATTTTTGCTTTAGAAACTGCTAGATTAAAATTTTCGTAAGTGTTGTGTCGCTTCGTTACCAATGCCCCAATGAAAATGGTTATTCTGTTTATCCACCCTATTACCCACCCTAGACGGGGTATCGGAATTCACTTTAATTTTTTCATCCGACTTTTTACCCTAAGTACTGTTCAACTCGCACACTAATTATTACATACATATAATCACGCCTCTTTCCCGTAGGGGTAGGCAGAGACCACTTCTTTCCACTTGCTACGATCCTTACATACTTGTTTCGCTTCGTCCACTTTCATTATTCCCTTCATACATGCTCTACGGTTTAGGGTACTCTTAACCTGGCCTTGCTAATTATTAATTAATTTTTAATAACCACAAACTTAAACAAAAATCATATTACGTATTGCCTTTGCGGCAGCTGCTGTGTGGCAGCAGCCTAGATGCACTCCCTCTCATCCCGTAGATGTCGTACGAGCCGACAGAGGGAAATGCCATAAAAAAGGAGACCTTTAGGCTTTCGACGGATGGCTGCATAATCATGCCAGTCAACGTCAGACCAAAAATGCCCAGGCCTGTGATGGGCAGCAGCATTACAGGTGCGATGTGTCTGGCACTGCGATCGCCAACCCGCTTGCCCAGCATGGTGATTAAGGGCAAATCCTCTCACGAACAGCACCACAAAACCACTGCACCAAGTTCCCGGTCGTCCTATTATTCCTGACCGTGGTGGCGGTCATTGCAACGGTGAGGAAGGGGGTGCAAAGAATCTCCGGGAGAGGACAGGTTACCACCAAAAACTGGACTTGGCGACGAACTGGAAGCTGAGCTGAAAAATATGAGATGGCATATTGTAGGGTTAAGTGAAGCCCAAAAAGAGGGAGAGGACACACTTACCCTGCAATCGGGCAATCTGCTCTACTTTCGGAAGGCAGACAGCCTTTCCCAAGGCGGAGTAGGTTTCCTCGTTCACAGGATCCTCACAACAACTTTATAAAAATCTCCAGTGTGCCGACACTGCTAGAATACCTTGTACTGAAGTTATCAAAGAGATACTCTCTGAAGATCGTACAAGTTTATGCCCCGACTTCGGCACATTTGGATAATGAATTTGAAACTGTTTATGAAGAGATTTCTACGGCTTACACTGCCGGATTAAGCAAGCGCGGGGCCCGTAGCAAATTTTAACGAGAGGCCTTTGATCTGCTATGGATTCTTAAGTATAAAATGGTAAAAAACAGTTTAATACTCAATACGTACGTGTTAGACTCTGACAAGTACAAATAGTCAGAGGTGAGATTGTCCCGGCAATTTAGATAAATTTTGATATGAAACTAACAACTTAGAACCTACTACAAAAATAATTGTAAATCTTTTTTAGTACATAGGTATTTCAAAGTTTATATTTATTACTAGTATATTATATTTTTAGGAATAGCTAATGTTATATTTAGTCAATGGTGTACTTTAAATTTTGTATACATTTTATATTTATTTAGCTGTTTCTTCTCTTTTATTACTTTTTAAATTTTTACAAAGTAACTTCTCTCTAGATTTCATGTCAAAATTTAGAAATAATACTATCTGTATCAATTTCTCTAAACAAATCATAATCTATTTCATCAGAGAGATAATTATGGCGTTCTTGCATCTTGTGTTCCTTAATTTATTTTTATACGGTTCAATGTCGTAAATGAAAGTTCACCACTGCAGTTATTGATTATGAGAGACAATAATTGCGCAAAGCAGTTTTTAAATTGTAGAAACATGATACCAATGTCCATTAAGAATTTATAAAATTGAATTTCCAGATTCGATTTTCGTATTGTCAATTGCACCAGCCACATACGTTTTGCGTAGCTCGGCAAATTGCTGTCTATTCTGTCTTTCAAATCATTAGCATAATCACTGACCATAGTTGAAGTTTCTTTCAAAATCTCTTCTACTGTAATAGATTTTAATTGTCCAAATATTCCAAAAATACTAGTTACATTTTGGTATGCTTTCATGATGCTTTAGATCAGTGGTCGTCACACTTATCTGATCAATGGCCACATAGGACAATGTGAGGTATCACGGCGGGCCGCACGTTCTTGGACTGTTTAGTTGACACCACCAATCAATTGACATATTTTTTGTGAGCTGTCATAACCCGATTTCCCGAAGATTTTTTATGGAAATTGCTACCTTTGACTAATGTGAAATCCTTATTTGCCAACTCAATGAACTAAATGAGGGGCAGGGGGTGCTAAGAATCTCCGGTGGAGGTTCGGTTGCCACCTACGACGACTCAACCTGGCAACATACAACGCACGCACCCTGAGGACTGACGAGAAGATTGTGGAGCTGGAAGAAGAGATAGACAAGTTACGCTGGCATATTATAGGATTATCCGAAGTCCGAAGAGAGGAGGAGGACACGGTAATCCTCGAATCCGGCAACTTGCTCTATTACCGGGAGGGCGACCATCTGTCCCAAGGAGGTGTCGGATTTATCGTCCACAAGTCTCTCGTTAACTACGTTGTAAAGATTATGAGTGTGTCGACGAGGGTTGCGTACCTTATACTCAGAATCACCAAACGGTATTCGCTGAAGGTCATACAGGTTTACGCACTAACCTCGGCACACCCCGATGAGGAGGTGGAGGAAATGTATGAGGATATCTCTAGAGCCATGCATTCCTCCAAAACCCAATATACGGTGTTAATGGGAGACTTCAATGCAAAACTAGGCACAAGAGAGAACGGTGAGCTGAAAGTGGGGAAATTTGGAATAGGGCAACGGAACCCAAGGGCCCAGCAGCTGGCCGACTTCATGGAGAAAGAGGGACTCTATGATGAACTCTTTCTTCCAGAAGCGGCCCCACAGGAAGTGGACCTGGTCGAGCCCCGACGGTTCGACAAAAATGAGATTGACTTCATTATGACGACCAGACGACAACTGTTCAGTGACGTCTCAGTGATCGCGAGGGTGAAAACCGGCAGCAATCACCGAATGGTTAGAGGCACACTAAACTTAAACGTTAAGTTGGAGGTCTCGTCTAATGAAGTCAATGCTTCGTTCCCCTTGTGCTCTAATCCAAAGTCCCGAAACCTTTCAGCTCGAGTTACAAAACCGTTTTCAGTGGCTAGAAGACTGCAATGAAGTGGACGATTTGAATGACAAGCTCGTGGAAACTGTCCATGCGGTCGGAGCTAAGTTCTGCAAGACCCGCCGCAGAAGAACACAAAAAAAAACTCTCCGATCACACTCTTAATCTCATGGCTGTTAGACGGGAGATGAAGCTACATTCTTCAACAGATTTGACAGAATACAGGCAACTGAACAGACAGATCTCCAAATTCATGCGGCGGGACTTACGCAACTTCAATACAGCTCGTATTGAAGAAGCGATCGAGCGGAACCAAGGCTCCAAAGTCTGCCAGAAAGAGCCAACTGTCAAAGCTGAAGACCGAATGTGCCAGCATCGTTTCCGGGGCAGCTGAGATTTCATGTGAGATTGAGAGGTTCTAGGGGCAGCTGTACACGTCATCGGAGCCGCACGCAAGTGTGAGTAACGATCCAAGAGCGAGTCTTATTCGACATTATTCCGATGATATCCCGGACTTCAGTCTGAGCGAGATTAGAATGGCTCTCCAGCACCTTAAAAACGGCAAGGCCCCAGGCGAGGATGGAATTAGAACGGAGCTTCTGAAAGCGGGTGGAAAACCGGTACTGGAAGTTCTTCAGAAGCTCTTTAATTCCGTCCTCCATGGTGGGATTACACTGGAGACGTGGAGCAGAAGTGCGGTGGACTTGTTCTTCAAGAAAGGCGACAACGCTCTCTTGAAGAACTACAGACCGATTTCTCTTCTGAGCCGCGTCTACGTGCTGTTTTCGAGAGTCATTACGAATCGTCTCGCGCGCAGACTTGACGACTTCCAGCCTCCCGAACAAGCCGGTTTCCGAAAAGGCTTTAGCACCATAGACCACATACATACCCTTCGGCAAATTGTACAGAAGTCCGAGGAGTACAATTTGCCACTATGTCTGGCGTATGTGGTCTATGAGAAATCCTTTGATTCCGTGGAAATTTGGGCGGTACAGCAGTCCCTTCAGCGGTGCCAAGTTGAATGTCGGTATATCGAGGTGTTGAAGTGCTTGTACAGTAGGGCTACCATGGCTATCCGAGTACAGAACCAGAGTACGAAACCTATCCATTTGCAGAGAGGTGTAAGACGGGGTGACGTCATATCCCCAAACTCTTCACCGCTGCATTGGAAGACGTTTTCAAGCTTCTGGACTGGAAAGGATACGGTATCAACATCAATGTCGAGTACATCACTCACCTTCGATTTGCCGACGATATAGTCCTTATGGCAGAATCGCTGGAGGACCTAAGCACTATGCTCAATGACCTCAATAGTGTTTCCCAACGGATAGGTCTTAAGATGAACATGGACAAAACAAGATCAATCAATCAAAAAAGAAAGATCATGTTTAATGTTAAATTAACCTTGGCTAGTTTTAATTGCTTTTTTGTCACGCGGTCAATAGATGACATACGGAACATTTGTGGAATGTCAGATGTAGTCGCGCTTCAGGAGACATGTCTGCTCCCCCATGACGTTCCACTATTAGGTGATATCTCCAGTGACTTTGAATACATAGGTAAGTCGGCTGTGGATACGTCTGTTGGCTTATTAAAGGGAAGACCATACGGGGGAGTTGCCATTCTCTGGCGGAAGGGCATTTTTGACAGCGTTACTGTGTTAGATTGCAGTAGTGCCCGCTTGATAGGTATAAGAGCTACTATAGGGGAGCGCACTGTTGTCTTTTTCTCAGTGTATATGCCTACTGATTCGTTAGACAACCTACCTATCTTTACAGAGGTGTTAGGTGAATTAAGCGCTATTGTCGAAAGCGAAAATGTTGAGAGCATATTTATACTGGGTGATTTTAATGCGCACCCACATGAAATGTTTTATAATGAATTAATTGGTTTTTGTTCTGATCAGAGTTGGATGTGCGCTGACATAGAAAAACTTGGCTTGCAGTCTAACGTGTACACCTATGTTAGCGCGGCGCACGGGTGCAGGCGATGGCTGGACCACTGTGTTGTTTCAAACTCGGCCTGGCAAACCGTTGTCGAAGTGGAGGTTATAGAAGACGTCTTTGTATCTGATCATTTACCCTTAATAGTTAAATGTGACTTAAGGATTGTTAGGCCTAAATGGATAGCACGCGACTTGCATCCTAGCTCAGTAATATGGGGGGAAAGAGATAAGAAACAAATATGTAATTATCAAGAACTCTGTCACAATAGACTACGCGAGATTAATTTCCCATCGGAGTTTACAGAGTACAGTCGCGGGCTATGCAGTTTGGATGAACACAAGCGGGTGTTAGACCGGATGTATGACAGCATTGTACTTGCCTTGAGTGATGCGGCTAGCAAAACTAAGAAAAAACCTTGCAACAAGCCAAGCAAAAACAGACACCTCTGTGGCTGGAACAAACATGTTCAAGAGGCGCATCGGATGGCCAGGCTTAACTTCAGGATATGGTTGTCGTATAATAGGCCATCATCTGGAAGGATCTATGATCAAATGAAAGAGTCCCGCAAAATGTTCAAAAGTCGGTTAAAATGGTGTCAACGAAACCAGGAACAATTAAAAATGGACATCCTAGCACAGCATAGGGTGGACAAAAACTTTAAACAGTTTTGGAAGGCTACCAAAAAATGTGATGTTAGGCCTGGCCTCCCGGTGAGTGTGGATGGGAATAGCGAGTCGGTACATATTGCGAATATTTTTGCTCAACATTTCAAAGTGCGTTCACCACTCGGGCCCTCTATCTCTGTATCTGTGAATAGTTCTAAGGCCGGATGTCAGGGGGACGTGCCACTGATGCGCGTTACTGCAAAGCAGGTTAGAGAGGCGCTAAAAAGAATGACCGGTGGCAAGTCCCCAGGTCATGACGGTATTAGTGTGGAACATCTGAGGCATGCCGGGCCTCATCTGCCGAGGGTGCTGGCCCTGTTCTTTTCAATGTGCATAAATCACTCCTATTTACCACGTGACCTCATAAAGACCATCGTAGTGCCCATTGTTAAGGACAGGACCGGAGACATCTCGAGCAGGGGGAACTACCGCCCTATATCACTTGCAACAGCAATTGCTAAGGTATTGGATAGTGTGTTTGACTCGGAATTAGATAAGTATGCAAACATACATGACGCGCAGTTCGGGTTCCGACCTGGACTTTCTACTGAAAGCGCAATCCTTAGCTTAAAGCACACTGTCCAATACTACACAGATCGCAAGACGCCGGTATACGCCTGTTTCCTTGACCTCTCCAAGGCCTTTGACCTTGTGTCCTATGAGATACTTTGGAGAAAGTTGGCGGAGGGGGGCGTGCCGGCCGAGTTGCTGGAAGTGTTTGGGTTTTGGTATTCCAACCAAACCAACTTTGTAAAGTGGGCTGATTCTCTGTCGGAAGGATACGTGTTGGAGTGCGGGGTAAGACAGGGGGGGTTGACGTCTCCTAAGCTCTTCAACATGTATGTAAATGACCTTATCGTGGAGTTGAGCGGCATGCACGTCGGATGTCGTATAGATGGCGTTAACGTTAATAATATAAGTTACGCTGACGATATGGTGCTGCTCAGCCCAACGGTGGGAGGCCTAAGTGAAATGTTAAAGGTATGTGAGATGTATGCTACTGAGCATGGGCTCACATATAATGTCAAAAAAACAGAGTACATGGTCTTTGAGGCCGCTGGTAAATGTCACAATATTGCAGTTAATGTTACCCTTAATGGCATGAACGTGAAACGAGTCACTAAATTTAAATATCTGGGACATATTATTACTGGTGACCTCAAGGATGATGCTGACATTGAAAGGGAGCGCAGGGCTCTAGCGGTTAGAGGTAATATGTTGGCTCGCAGGTTTTCCCGTTGTACAAAAGAAGTTAAGATTACGCTTTTTAAAGCATACTGCCAGAGCGTATACACGGGGAGCCTATGGGTCAAATACACCAAAAGATCGCTTGAAGCCTTGCGCATCCAATATAATAATATATTCAGGATGCTGTTGGGACTGCCTCGTTTTTGTAGTGCATCAGGGATGTTTGCGGCATACCAAACAGACGGTTTTAATGCCATCATACGCAAGAAAACCGCATCCCTTATTAGCAGGGTACGAGCCAGTCACAACAGCATTCTGAGGACCATAGCAGACAGATATACATCGCCGCTGTGGAAATGTCTTGTGCAGAGACTGATAACTGGGCCCTATCCACCCCCATGATGATCTGTCTCGGCACAATGTATTTATTTTATTTCCCTAGATTTTAAGCAAACCGTTGTACTACCACTGTAACTAACCCTTGTTATTATTATTGTGTTACTAACCCACATATGGATTTTAATTATCTGAAATAAAGAATTTATTATTATTATAATGTCCATGTCACACCTATGCCGGTAGTTGTTGGGAACACTAAGCTCGAAGTTGTTGACGAGTATGTTTACCTGGGACAAATAGTCCGACTAGGTAAGTCCAACTTCGACCGAGAGGTCAATCGACGGATTCAACTCGGTTGGGCAGCGTTCGGGAAATTACGGCACATCTTCTCGTCAGGTATACCTCAAAACTTGAAAACAAGACTGTACACCCAGTGCTTGTTGCCAGTGATGACATACGGATCTGAGACGTGGTCCTTCATTGCTGGCCGGATGAGGAAGCTCAAGGTCACTCAGCGAGCTATGGAGAGGGCTATGCTCGGAGTTTCTCTGCGTGATAAACTCAGAAATGAGGATATCCGCAGTAGAACCAGAGTGACCGACATAGCCCAACGGATTAGTAAGCTGAAGTGGCAATGGGCCGGCCATATAGCTCGAAGAACCGACAACCGATGGGGAAGAAAGGTTCTCGAGTGGCAGCCTCGTACCAGCAGGCGAAGTGTAGGGCGTCCATCCACTAGATGGAGTGACGACCTGGTAAGATATGCAGGAAGTCGATGGATGCAGGTGGCTCAGGACCGTGCTTTGAGGCATTCTTTGGGGGAGGCCTATGTTCAGCAGTGGACTTGTGAAGGGCTGTATGATGATGATGATGATGATGAACAAAGAACACACGAAACAAATATTAGTAGATTACATTTGTGTGGTAGGTTGATAGGGGATCTATTTGTGTCAGATGGGAATCGAACCCACAAACACCCGGTGCAACGGTAGTGGCGAATGACCACCAACCAATTGACCAGATGTGCCGTCAATTAGTATTATATTTATAGTTATGTCCAACGCAAATTTCATTTTTCGTTGCGGTGAAAATTTTAGAGCAACTAATTTTAAATTTTAAACTTGGTTCTTAATTAGCACCTAAAAAGCTCCTAATTTTGGATTTTTCCAAAGGCAAATTCCCGACTTTGCGTTGCTGGCAAGACACAACTATGTTATACCCAACCTAGTCGCGTATAAGATGCGACAGGTTAATCTTTTCTTTCTGTTCGTATTGAAAGTACCACCAAAAGCTCCCAGTTGTACCTATTAATATCCTAGGTTAGTCATTCTTGTAGACTAACTGGTCTTCCATTTCTCGTAGATGAAGGCCCTGAAGATCTCTACTTTCTATGTTCTGCTTAGTGAACATCAGGCGTTGTATGGTACGCGCGTTACATATAGTGTGTTCTTCATCTGTATGTCGACTTTATGTTGTATCTTGATGTCGACCCTCTTGCTGTTCTCGCGCTTGACTGTTTCATTCAAACCTTGTATCCACATAGGCCGTCTAAGTCCAATACTTCCATCGTCCATTACTCGACTCTAGTACCGTTGAGACCAGTGAGCGTGACAGGCGCAATCTTCAAAAATGCTTGATCATTTGACTTGATGCAATCGGCGTTCTTGACTAGTTCAACAGATGATGCGACTTCTTGCGTAGCTTGTGGTGGAGGCGACGATGACTTCTTCCCTATCTTCTTGTGTAAGAATTGGTGGTGAGCTATCGTGCAGTCATCCTGTCTGCATTTATTGGCTCTGCAGGTACCACGGCGATGTGTACTTCGTAAGCAGTGGAAACAGATTCGATATTTCTACGCTATTCCCAGCGCTCGCTGACCTGCGCTGGCTGTCGACATCTTTCAACCATTTGCAGTCAGGTAGTTGATGTTTTTGCTTGCATGGCGGGCATTATTCTGTCTTGCTGTCGTCGATAGCGTAGGTGCGCTCGAACCTTTCGAATCTCTTCTTTGAGTGCTTTTCTTGTGTATTGTTCATGGCGGTATCTTCAGCCTGTGCGCATTAGCTGCGCACTTGTCTGCTTCTTCATTCAAGCAGGCGGTGAGTCTCTTCAGGTCGAATATATTTTCTTTATTACTCGCGGCGTAGTCGTACCACTTGTTTCTTATTATCGGCGTGAGCTTTTCAATGGTGATCTTCGCTAACTATGGATTATTAAGGTGGTGAACTTTCTTCAGAACTTCTATGGTAGCTACGATATTAGCTATTTTGTTCACAAATACGCATATTGTCGCTGAGTTTTCCTAGCGTTTTAACCTTCTGCATTTTGTTCATTGCCAGCGCGTCTGGACCTCCTAATTATCTTTCCAGGGCTTCTACTATGGCTCCTGAATCCGATTGGCTGATATGAAGACTGCTGACTGCCTCCATGGCTGCTCTCCTGACGGTTCTTCTTAATCTTGGTACGTTTTCAGCCTTCGAGAATAAAGCTTCAGTTTAATAGTAGGCGGCGCGGAATGCGAGCCAGATGTTGCACTGCCATTGATTATATGTAGTTCGTGTAAATACTTCGGGGCGTCTCTCGTCATTCGTACTCATAGTAAAAGCCGCTGCCAGTGAGGTGATGGGTACGTTTTGTGGCTGACGTGCAGGCCAGGATTCTTCATCACTTTCCTTGTGAGCTCCCTGTACTCGTCCTTTCCATTCGTTCTCTTCTGGGTTCTTCTCATCTTTATTCTCTTCTCTTTGAAGGTTCTGGGATTGTTCCTTCAACCATTCTTGAACTCTGCTTGGCTGTTGCACAGAAGGTGCTTCCTTATGTTTGTCGGCGTGCTACCTGTCTAGTTTGGCTTGAGCGATTGCGAGTGATGTCCGTATTCCCTCGAGCTTCAATTTGGCTATTTTTCTTGCGCTTCTAACTCTAATAACTTTCTTCAATGCGAGTTAGATTGCCGTGATTTGGCGCACTTCGGTGGCTTAACTGTGTTGTCAGAATCTTCAACTTATTGTGTAGTAGGAGTGGTGACATGAATCTTCGTACTTGCAGTATTTTCTGTAGACATCGTGTGTTTTGTGGTTCAGGTTTCCCTTAGCAGATTCTTCTATGCTTGTAGGATTTCTTGCTGAGCTCGTACTTCTTGTTGTGACCCCTGTTCTTCTCAAGGTGCTGGCGGCACCTACTATATTTCTAAGATTTTGATTCGCAAGCCTTAGACGCTTTTCTGTAATTTTTCTTTTCTTCGATAGCTTGCGATCCGTAGAAATGCTTGAAACCCGCGCTGTTTATTCTTCTTAATTATCTGGCGAGCGAAGGCTTAATGTAGATGCAAGTTTTTTTTTATAGGATAAGGGTGACAAACGAGCACAGTCCACCTGATGGTAAGTGGTTGCTGTGGCCCATAGACATCTACATCTATCTTCGACTACGAATCAAAATGCAGATGCGTTGTCAGCCGTGAGAACTAAGATGGAATGTCTCGATTCCAGTAAAAATGGTCTCCGGTTCTCTACACTCACCATACGAAACACAGTAGCGTTAAGCTGCTTATTTTACGCTGGTATTCCGTGAGAGCGTGGTACTTCCCCAGTCGAGCCGACCCATTCGTGCTACAACCATAATATAGCTGCAGCATGGCTCTATCACGTTAAAAAGTAATGTAGCAGAGGAATAATGTAATGTAAATGAACGATGTTGTAGCCTGGAGTTTTCAGGACGAATAAAAAAAAACTTGTTGACTTGTCAGGAAGGCAGCTGAGGGCAGGTCAGAGTTTCTGTTTTGACGTTCTTTTGTTCTTCCTTTTTCTGGTAAGGCCCGAACGTCGAATGAATTCCCCATCAATGGTCGTGTTAATAATGTTTTTAAGCAACTTTCTACCAACTTCTCTGTCACACCCCCTCTGGCCATCATTCTTTTTTTTATAGAAAATCTTTAAGGAATATATATTTTGCTTATGTAGGTCTTAGCTTACATTATGCTACTTACATTAATACGTACTTGCGCTCTCATTGCTGTCCGGTTTTAACCTCGCTTTCCGCTTCACTACTATGTAAGCGCGCCCTAGCTATCGCGCGCGTCGCCGTTCTTAGTGGAGCGTACACATACATGATTATTAATATGGATATGACCTTAAGCTATGACTTAATTACCCTAAAACACATTCATTATCATTACAGTCCTTCACAAGTCTACTGCTGAACATAGGCCTCCCCCAAGGAATGCCACAAAGCATTATTCTTTTTTTAGGATAATGGTGACAAACGAGCACACAGTCCACCTGACGGTAAGTGGTTGCTGTGGCCTATAAGCATCTACATCTAATCATCGTATCATAGCATCTCATCCCGATTAAACATCAAAATGCAGATGCGTTGTCAACCATGAGGACTAAGCTAAAATGCCTCGTTTCTAGTAAAAAGGGTCTTCGGTGTTCTATACTCACCATACGAAACACAGCACCATTAAGCTGCTATTTTACACTGGTTTTCTGTGAGAGCGTGGTCCTGTCCCGGTTGAGCCGATCCATTCGTGCTACAACTATACTACTAATAGCTGCAGCATGGCTCTACCACGTAAAAAACAGGTCACAAAAAAAGGTCTTGAACCACCTGCATCCATCGACTTCTTGCATGTCTTACCAGGTCGTCACTCTATCTAGTGAGAGGCTGTCCCACACTTCGCCTACCGATACGAGGCTGCCACTCGAAAACCTTGCTGCCTCAATGGTTGTCGGTTCTTCGAGCTGTATCGCCAGACCATTACCACTTCAGCTTACCAATCCGTTGGGATATGTCGGTCACTCTGGTTCTAATGTGGATAACCTCATTTCTAAGTTTATATCGCGGAGTTTATCACCTGTAGCCCTCTCTGAGCGATCTTGAGCTTCCTCATAAGGCCAGCAGTGAATGACCACGTCTCAGATCCTTGTCATCACTGGCGACACGCACTGGTTTTACAAACTCATTTTGAAGTTTTGAGGTATACCTGACGAGAAGATGTGTCCTAATTTCCCGAACGCTACCCAGCAGAGTTAAATCCGTTAATTGACCTCTTAGTCGAAGTTGGACTTACCTAGTCGGACTATTTGTCTCAGTAAACATACTCATCAACAACTTCAAGCTTAGTACTCCCAACAACTACCGGTATAGGTGTGACATGAACGTTACACATGATCTTTGTTTTGTTCATTTTCATTTTAAGACCTATCCGTTGGAAAGCACCATTGAGGTCATTGAGCATAGTGCTTAGGTCCTCCTCCGATTCTACCATAAGGACTATATCGTCGGTAAATCGAAGGTGATTGATTTACTAGCCATACAAGCTACTGGACTGGAAAGGATACAGTAGCTTGTAAACGTCATCCAATGCAGCGGTGAAGAGTTTCGGAGATATAACGTCACACTGTCTACACATATTTGCAGTAAGATAGGTTTCGGACTTTGATCTTAGCCAAAAGACCGAGAAGCGGACTGTGCCGTGTAGTGGCGGTTAAGAATATCCACTACCCCATATCTTCCCGCGGGTGTCGTAAAAGGCGACAAATGGAAACAGGCAGGAGATGGGCAGCAGCATCTTCCTGATAACAGAAAATTATAATAAAAAAAACTGCGGTTGCCAACCCGCTCGCCAAGCGTGGCAACTATGGCAAATACCCCCATGACAAAATTACAAAAGACGGCCCCCAGTCCCCGGCGGCTCCGCTATTCCTTGCTACGGTGGCGACCATGGCAACGGCGGGGCAGGGGGTGCTAAGAATCTCCGGTGGAGGTTCGCTTGCCACCTAAGACGACTCGACCTGGCAACATACAACGCACGCACCCTGAGAACTGACGAGAAGATCGTGGAGCTGGAAGAAGAGATAGACAAGTTGCGCTGGCATATTATAGGATTATCCGAAGTCCGAAGAGAGGAGGAGGACACGGTAATCCTCGAATCCGGCAACTTGCTCTATCACCGGGAGGGTGACCATCTGTCCCAAGGATGTGTTGGATTTATCGTCCACAAGTCTCTCGTTAACAACGTTGTAAAGATTGGGAGTGTGTCGACGAGGGTTGCGTACCTTGTACTCAGAATCACCAAACGGTATTCGCTGAAGGTCATACAGGTTTACGCACCAACCTCAGCACATCCCGAGGTCGAGAAAATGTATGAGGATATCTCTAGAGCCATGCATTTCTCCAAAACCCACTATACGGTGTTAATGGGAGACTTCAATGCAAAACTAGGCACAAGAGAGAACGGTGAGCTGAAAGTAGAGAAATTTGGAATAGGGCAACGGAACCCAAGGGGCCAGCAGCTGGCCGACTTCATGGAGAAAGACGGACTCTTTATGATGAACTCTTTTTTTCCAGAAGCGGTCCCACAGGAAGTAGACCTGGTTGAGCCCTGACGGTTCGACAAAAAATGAGATTGACTTCATTATGACGACCAGACGACAACTGTTCAGTGTTGTCTCCGTGATCGCGAGGGTGAAAACTGGTAGCGATCACTGAATGGTTAGAGGCACACTGAACCTAAACGTTAAGTTGGAGAGGTCTCGTCTAATGAAGTCAACGCTTCGTCTCTCTCATGCTCTGTTCCATAGTCCCGAAACCTTTCAGCTCGAGCTACGAAACCTTTTTCAGTGCCTAGAAGACTGCAATGAAGTGGACGATATGAATTACAATCTCGTGGAAACTGTCCATGCGGTCAGAGCTAAGTTTTGCAAGACCCGCCGCAGAAGAACACAAAAAAAACTCTCCGATCACACTCTTAATCTCATGGCTGTTAGACGGGAGATGAAGCTACATTCTTCAACAGATTTGACAGCATACATGCAATTGAACAGACAGATCTCTAAATGCATGTGGCGGGACTTACAGCGGAGCTTCTGAAAGTGAATGGAAAACCAGTACTTGAAGTCCTTCAGAAGCTCTTTTATTCCGTCCTCCATGGTGGCACAACTCCGGAGGCGTGGAGGTGCGGTGGTCTTGTTCTTCAAGAAAGGCGACAACGCTCTCTTGAAGAATTACAGACCGATTTCCCTTCTGAGCCGCGTCTACGTGGTGTTTTCGAGTCATTACGAATCGTCTCGCACGCAGACTTGACGACTTCCAGCCTCCCGAACAAGCCGGTTTCCGAAAAGGTTTAGTACAATGCACCACATATACACCCTTCGGCAAATTGTACAGAAGTCCGAGGAGTACAATTTGCCACTGTCTGGCGTATGTGGACTATGAGAAAGCCTTTGATTCCGTCGAAGTTTGGGCGGTGCTGCAGTCCCTTCAGCGGTGCCAAATTGACAGTCAGTATATCGAAGTGTTGAAGTGCTTGTACAGTAGAGCTACGATGGCTATCCGAGTACAGAAACAGAAACAGAAACAGAAACTTTTTTATTCAATATAGATTATAAATAATAATTATTGAAAGTCACTCTTTTGTATAATTACCACTGGTTAGAAAAAAAACCTCTGTCCTGGGAAGAACCAGCAAGAAACCCAGCGGGACTTTTGTTTTTAAGTAACAGCTTACAATCATGTATGTTACACAAATTAACAACACAACAAATTAGAAATAGCTTGGTAGCGATCACCTCATTTCCAGGGGTTATTATCATCTATAAATTCTTTAATACTATAATAACCTTTTTTATACAAACTTAGTTTAATAAAGTTTTTGAACTTTGAGCAGGTCAAATTTTGTATATTTTCTGGAATTTTGTTGTAAAAGCGTATACATCGCCCCAAGAATGAATTACTGACTCGATGGAGTCGAGTAACTGGTACTACTAGCTTGTGTCTGTTCCTAGTATTTACAGAATGAATATCACTTATTTTTGTAAAACTGCTTTTATTTTTGTGTACGTACATTACATTTTCATAAATGTATTGAGAGGCCAAAGTTAATATATATTTCCTTAAATTTTTGTCGCAGCGACTCTTTAGGCTTTAAATCATAAATTGCTCTTATAGCCCTCTTCTGTAAAACAAATATAATTTCAGTGTCAGCTGCGTGTCCCCATAGCAAAATACCATACGACATTATGCTATGGAAATAGCTAAAGTAAACTAGTCTAGCTGTTTCAACACTAGTTAGACTTCTAATCTTTTTTACGGCATATGCTGCAGAACTAAGCCTGCCTGCTAGTTTTGATATATGGGGGCTCCATTGAAGCTTTTTAACAGTGGTAGAGCCACGTGGCAGCTTTTGCTGTCGCACGGATGGGCCGGCTCGAACCGGGGTGGTACCACGACCTCACAGAAAACCAGCGTGAAGTAGAGGTTTACCTCTGCGTTTCGCTTGGTGAGTGCAGGTGGCCGGAGGCCCTTTTTACTGGAAATGAGGCATTCCATCTTAGTCCTCACGGGTGACAACGCATCTGCATTTTGATTCGCAAACGAGGATAGATGTAGATGTCTATGGGCCGCAGCAACCACTTACCATCAGGTGGACTGTGTGCTCGTTTGTCACCCTTATCCAATAAAAAAA
Source organism: Parnassius glacialis (assembly GCA_033319125.1). Taxonomy (NCBI): domain Eukaryota; kingdom Metazoa; phylum Arthropoda; class Insecta; order Lepidoptera; family Papilionidae; genus Parnassius; species Parnassius glacialis. The sequence goes on along the minus strand of JAVANC010000022.1, from coordinate 430,974 downwards.
AAAAAGTGTGATTCCAAGAAAAATGGTGGTATCTACAAGACTCAGTTTCTCCTCATTTAAAATTACATTAGTATTTAATTGTTTGACATTTGGAGTTATAAATGTCATACATTTCGTTTTAGTGCCATTTAAATGCAAATTATTAACATTGAACCAATTTACTAATTTAGATATAGCATTATTTACTTCGTCATATTTTAGCAAATGTCGATTTAATTTGAAAATTAAAGAAGTGTCATCTGCAAATAATACTATATCATGGTTATCTCCTACTATGTAAGGTAAGTCATGTATACAAGAAACAGAAAGGGGCCGACTCAGATTATAGAAATAGACAGATAGAACATGCGCAACAAACGATGTGAAGCCACTTATTATTTAAGTGTGCGTGACAGCTAGGAGCGGCATTGTAGGGACACGTGCACCTATGTGTCTATAAAGTTACCAGATATTGAGAAAAAACTCCCAATTTCCCAACTCCAAATTAAAAATGTGCATTTGTTTTATAGGTAATTAAGTAGTATTTGGACAGAATAATTATTGTCAAATAATTAATGATTCAATAAAAGTTAAATACGCATAATTAATTACATTTTATTGATTTTATTAATTTATATCAGACAATAAAATACTTTATAACACTTTTTGGACATTTCTCTATTATCATATAATAGGTATATTATAATTGAAAAACATAAGTAATTCAACATATTACAACAGTTAAAGTTAAAGTTAGGTGTAAAAAATAATTGTAATAAACAATTATTTTACACACCCATTTTCCCCTTCCCCCCGGACCTCTGAGGTGTTCAGACATATATGTTGTACTAAAATTTATTTTAAATTATTTTCCAAAAATACTTTAAATATTGCGCATTTATTCGAGCGCAAAAATTAGGAGTGCATGAATGCGAGGAGGTGATATCAGCGACTGCTCCTGATACGCGTCGAGTGCACCAGTAACGCTGACTCATCGCTGCGACCCGCCGAGCAAGCGCCGCCCGCCACAGCTTGCTGCCCGCCCCGGGAGGCGTAACATCGCTTGACCAATACGCTCCGCGCACCCCGTCAACTTGCTGCGCTGACGTCGGTAAGAAGCTTTGCCTTCTTGTGACTCATATCCCGTACACTTCTGTTGCCCTGGTACAGTATGACTGAGCGGCGTAGCGAACACATGGACACAGAGATGTCGCTGTGCGTCTCGGAAGATGAAAAAACTCCACCAAATTTTGTTACACAACGTATACAACAAAGACAAATTCATAATTCGGATAGCATAAGACAGGATCAATTTATGGACCTAAAAGCAGAAATGTCTAAGCTAATGGCAATCACGAGTAAACAAGCAAAAGATCTCAATGAACTCACTTCGACCTTTAAAGAGGTTCGCCTGTCAAATCAAAATATTGAGAGCTCGCTAACGTTATTAACCGCTCAAAATGAAGAGTTCAAAAAACAAATTGTAGCCCTGCAAAATCATGCAAAGGAAGACAGGGAATATGTAATGTACTTAGTAAATAAACTGGAGGATCTGCAAATCTCCACCCGTAAAACATCATTCGAGCTGAAAAATGTTCCTAGGAAAGAAAATGAATCAAAGCAAGATCTAATTGACATGACTATACGGCTTTCAGAGACCATAGATTGTAAAATAAACAAAAGCGACATTAAAGATATTTACAGGTTGCGTGGAAAAAAGCCAGAACAGAAAAACACTCCCATGATTGTAGAAACAAACTCTGCATTATTAAAAACAGATTTTATGAAGATGGCGAAGTCATTCAACATTCGGAACAAAACTAAGATTTGTGCTAAACATCTAGGTTTTAAAACCAATGAAGACACCCCTGTCTTCCTCTCGGAGCACCTGACTGCTAGAGGATCACGTCTATTCTTTTTAGCTAGAGACTTAGCAAAATCAAAAGGCTATAAGTACTGCTGGACCGCTTATGGTAAGATATACGTGCGAAAAAATGAACTTTCTCCTATTATCTTGATTAGAGCCGAAGAGCAAGTACACCAACTGCTAAAGGAAAAGTGACTAGCTTTGCATATCCAAGGTCTGTTGTTTCGTCTTGTTTATCCTATCCTCGCGTTTATTGCGTATTTACTGTTTTATACACTTTTATTGGAAATACGATTGCAAAATACTTTTTCACTGTATCTGTTATATGCGTGCAACATACACAAACACACTACTTTGTACTTACACAAATATCCCTTATACATACACTCACACACACAATACCTTACCCAATTAACTACACTATGCCCTAGCAAACACTCTTTACAGATACTAACACGTATATATAAAAACACATTAATTAGAGATAAACTTCTTAAATCAACATACATAGGTCACAAAAAAGAAAATTCAACTGTAAGCTTTACAAAGTATACATATTATTATTATAATAAGTCACCTACAATCATATACCTGACGCTTTGCGAATTGACGTATTTTTGTCTATTTTTCTTTTCTAATGAGTAATACAATGACCACACTTCAAGAAATAGACAGAATAGAGCTGGCACGGTCTTTTGAATGCGACGTGGAGGAGTTTATTAAGCGTGTAAATGTAAAGAAAAATGACTTTACTATGATATCTCAAAATATAAGGAGTATATATTGCAACATTGATGATTTTGTATTGACTTTGTCTAGCTTCAACTTCGATACTGATGTTATTGTACTGACGGAGTGCAGACTTAATTCTAACAAACCTTTACCTGTTCTGTCCAACTATTGCTCCTATTTTACTGAGTGCAGGTTGAACCAAAACGATGGTGTCGTAGTATATGTAAAGAATGCCTTAAAACACAAAATTAAGGAAATACATTTGACGCATGCATCATGTTTACCTACAGCTTGACATACTAAATAATATAATTTTATGTATCTATAGATCACCATCAAATAATAATGCTGATGCTTTTATAAATTCATTGAATTTACATTTACATTCTATAAAGTCACTTAATAATATTTTTATCACAGGTGACATTAATATTAACATAGCTCTCAAGCCCATAGAACTTCCCCAAGAACAGAAAAATCGACTAAATTACTTAAATGTGTTGTCTGAGCACGGTATATTGGCCGGCCACACTATCCCTACTAGAGAACATAACTGCCTGGACCATATTATGTTAAATATAAATAAGCTCAAAGCACAGGCATCTATATTTGTATTACACACGACCACTACTGACCATTTTGCAACTTTCCTCTTACTCTCAAAAATCAAACCTAAGCTTTTTGTATCTAAATCAAAAACATCCACAAACTTTGACAAAGCTCTAGATCACCTTAAAAACCAAAACTTAGGTAAACTGTTATAATGTGATGACCCTGAGTTTATAACTAATCAGTTGATTTATACAATTATCAACTCACTAAAAGAACATACAGTAACCACAACTATTTCTAAAAAAAATCGTATCCTAAAACCTTGGATCACACCAGGTATTTTACGCTGCATAAGAAACCGCAATAAGCTTCAAAAACAAGCACGTAATGAACTTTACAATGAAACAATCACAATAACATACCGGAGGTATAGAAATTACTGTAACAATCTCATTAAAAAGTTAAAAAGAAACTATGAGAGAGAGTTGTTGGCTACATCGGTCAAAAATAACAAACAATTATGGAAAAATATCAAAACTATTACTCACACTAACAAACTCAAGACTTTAAATACAGAACTTCTCAATATTACTGATAACCCGATAGCCTCTGCAAACTCAGTAAATTACTATTTTTCTAATATTGGTAAACAGCTTGCAGAACGGATTGAATATGTTGAAAACGACTCTAACTCTTACCTCAAAAACCTGCCAATACATCCGAACTCCTTTGTACTTCTACACATTGATCATTATGAAGTTAACAACATTTTGATGAACCTAAAATCTGAAAGTTCTCCAGGCTGGGATAATATCTCGACTGCTTTTCTTAAACATGCAAAAGAAGTGATTGTTCCCATCATAACTCACCTAGCAAACCTGTCCTTTGATAAAGGAGTATTTCCAGCTCCCCTAAAGCAGTCGATCATTACACCGGTTTACAAGACTGGGGATAGAGATGACGTAAGCAACTACAGACCTATATCGGTGCTGCCTGTGATATCCAAAATACTTGAAAGACTTATAAATGTAAGATTAAACGCCTACTTACAAAAATATGAGATCTTGTCTTCTTCCCAGTTTGGTTTCAGACAGGGAAAGTTGACCGAAGATGCAGTTTCTGCATTGAGCTCATTGGTAGTAGAGGAAATGGATAAACATAATAAATGCATAGCAGTATTCTTGGATTTGAAGAAAGCGTTTGATACGGTCTCTATCCCCATTCTTGTACACAAGCTGGAAAGAATCGGTATCAGGGGTGTTCCGCTAAAATTACTCTCGGACTATCTTGCAAACAGGAGGCAGAAAGTAAAACTAGATAATTATACTAGTGATTGCGCTAATGTGTCATTTGGTGTCCCGCAGGGAAGTGTTTTTGGCCCTACATTATTCTTAATTTATCTGAATGATTTATGTAACATGACCCTTAAGAATGCCAAAATATTCTCTTATGCGGATGACACTGCCGTCGTTTTCACCGGAGGATCCTGCAACATTGCTAAAAAGAATGCAGAAAAAGGTCTTGAGCAAATAGGTTATTGGCTGCGATTTAATTTCCTTACGCTCAATACGGCAAAAAGTTGCTATATATGCTTTTGCATTTATAACAACGCTCAGCCAGAACTAGATTTTGCGGTGAGAATACATCACTGTCGTACTACAACAGATAGACAAAACTGCCACTGCCCCACTATACAAAAAGTAACCGAAGCTAAATATTTGGGAGTGTGGTTAGATCAAAGACTCACTTGGTATCCTCAGCTTGAACATGTCACTCAGAGAATAAGGAATCTCACATGGATTTTTAAGATATTGAGACATGCGGTACCTAAGACGGATTTAGAAACGGGGTTTGGGGACAAGTGTCTTCTAAGAGAAATATATCTATCCCTAGTACAGTCTGTTCTTGCCTACTGCTTGCCTGTATGGGGAGGTGCAGCCAAGACGCGCTTTCTTGAGGCGGAACGTGCACAACGTGGTTTGATAAAGGTCATGTATTTTAAAAAACAAATGTTTTCAACTGATAAACTTTATCAAACTACCCGAATTCCTTCAATTAGAAAGATTTACATTATACAGACAATTCTGAGTAAACACAAAATCCTGAAATTTGATGCCACTAACGCTGTAAGAAGAAGGGATAAGCTGGAAACCGTCAAATGCAATTCTGTTTTTGCTTCAAGACAATATAAAGCTCGTTCAGCCTACCTCTACAAAATGATTAATAAAAGCCTAAACTTATATACTAAAACATATCGCGACTGTAAGAGGTGCTTACAGTTATGCTTGGAAGATCAAACCTATGATGATCTAGAGGCATTACTAGTTAAAATTAAATTGTAATGAAAACACATGCACACATTGACATACATACGCACACATACATACATACATACACACACATACATACATACATACATACCTACATACACACACACACACACACACGCACACACACACACACACACACACACACACGAGCGCGCTAAAAAAATGTTTAAAGAAATGTAAAAAAGGAAAATGAACCTGATAAATGTAGTACTTTTAGAATTAGTTTTATATTGGAACTATAATAGAATAATTTCTTTCATTGTTATCTTTTAAACGTTCTACTTCAAACTCCAAAATTTATTATTTTTAAACTGTACATAGTTCTAAAACGACCTTAATTAATGGAAGAGCGTTGCTCCCTGATACAGGCTCATTAGCTTAAAAGGGGGCTACGATCACTAATATAATATAATATAATGTACCCATTGTTTTGAAATAAATATTTATTATTATTATTTATTATTACACCTAAAATCTTAACAGCCTTTGTTTTGCACTAATTTCTTATAATATTGCCGTTTAGCGTCTAAACATCGAGCATTCGTTTCTAATTTTGCTAAATAGTGCAATCGAACCATTAAATACTTTTCTATTAATAATTTTACCAGATTAATTTTGTGATCAACTCCATAACATTGATGATCATTCTCCAGATTCATAAAAATCGTTTGGTTGCCAATAAAACTCTTTAGAACCCGTGAAATTACATGCCTCTAATCATTTATTGTTTTTATTACAACGTTTTCTTTTAAAATTTTTCGTATTACAATTTCAGCCGCTGTACAAACTTTATAAGTGTCTATGGAAGGAAAAATTAAACCTCCTCTATCTCTCAAGCCAATCAATTTGTGAAAATCTTGTTTTTCCATAGATACCAAATGTGTCAAGCAAGATTCACATTTGATTTCTTTTCTGACGTACCGTATGACACATCCAGCAATATATCCAACAATCATTTTTTTCATGTCATTAAAAACTGGCACATCTAAATACTGTGCTAAATTATTGACATCTGTTGGCAAGTCCTTTACAAAACTTAAAGAAACACTTTCAGAGTTATCAGTGTCTTCTTGTCGGTACGATGAAGTTGTTAAATTAATAATTTGTGTAGCGGAAGTACACGTCAGTATTGCGATATTCTCCAGCGGAATGCAATTTCCAGTTTCTAGACTTCTCATTTCTAAATGCATTAACAATTTTCGATATATGGCTTTAAATTGTTTCACGTTTGGATTATGATTATGGCCCCCATGCATTCTGACGCAGCCAAAAAATATTTCAAGATGATCTTGGCTAAGTTTATGAGTAGGTAAAAACACCATACATTTTTCTTTTTCTATCAGACGCTCATAAAGTGACTTTAAACTTGATATATTTATCAACGTTCCAATAAAACCAGGTTTGCATCTTGTTTCCACAACTCTCTTATAAAATCGCGTTATTACGTACGTTGGTCGACGGTCTTTAATAACTTTTCTTTTGGTGACACTTTTTATTTGCAATTTTTGTATGTAATCCTGAAGCCGTTCCAAAAGTGCATAAATTTCAGTTTTATTTACTTTATATATAGGTTTTCTGTAATCGAAATGGGCCATAGTTCGTGAGTTAAAAATATCGAACATGTCATTCATTAATTGAACAAATTCTTCAGTGGGTTGCGAACTTTTAAAATCTGGAAGATTTAGATCAGTTCTACAAAACTGCAGTGCTTTCGCAACACTCCTGCTTAGCGTCTGTGTAGCAAGCTTTACCTTCATAATTTGGTTTCTGAAGGAAATGTGTTTTCTACAAAGTTTATTTGCCAAGTGTAGGCCCTCATCTTCTTGCAACTGGTTTAGTTTAGCTAAAAAGTTCCAGTCTACAATTTCTTCATTTTTATTTAAGAATTCTTTTTTTGCTTCTAGCTGGTTCCGAAGTAATTTTATTACATGACTGGGATCTAAAAAGCATGCAACTTCGCTAGCATCTGAGGGGTGCTTAAATGTTGTTTTCATATTTTCAGTATCAGTTATATTACAACCAAGTAGCTCCATGGTAGTAAAATTTGTAGCATGCCCATCGAATGTTAGTGATACAACTTTGACTCCAGCTTCGTGACATTTCATGAGACATAGTTTAACTAAATTATATTTCTGTTCCCCAGTCAAATTGTTTGTCAAAAAGTATCCCAAAGGTATTTTGAATCGCTGGTTTATTCCTACTAACATAAATACAAATGCTTGAGATGCCAAAGTTGTAGACTCTGTTAATTCATCGCCCATATCGACAACCCCTATGTACCGTTTACCATCCCACAGCTTCTTCTGGCGCAACGCCATTTCATCAAACATAAGTGCGCAAATAAGTTTATGAGGAGAAGCTTCTGCCATTTTTTGCAACGCTGTGAATGCTTCTTGGGTAAATCCAGGTTCGCTTTTAATGTGGGTATACCATTTTGTCAACGTTTTAGGATGAGGCAGGCAACAATTGAAGGCTTTTCTGACGTAATCATAGCCCTTTGGAGAGTAAAAATTTAAAGATAAGCAAAATTTTCTGATGGCCGGGGAATATTTAATTATTTTTTTACCGGAGCTTCGTATGTGTAAATTATGAAAAAATTCAGTTGCTATAATATTCTCACTTAACAAGCTATGAGTGTAGCAATTTATAAAGTTTTTATCTTTTAAATCCTTTAAAATATTCTTTAGTGAATCATTCCTTTTTTTAGTCGTCGATTTTTTGTTGTAATGTTTTTAACTTATGTTTAGTAGCAACTCGTAACAACTTATCTTTTCTTAAATCTTTTCTTAATTCACTTTTTCTAGGTGTATCGAATATAGAGTCCAGGTCCGAATCTCTAAATTCAGGTAATACAGAATTATCTTTAATAGATTTTTCGGGTAGTTGACTAGCTTCGAGTAAGATTTGAAGGACCAACTTGGTTCAAACTTGGTTTTTCCGGTGATGGCGGCAACGCGCATAAATTTTTGGTCGGTTTTGCACTTTTGTTAATCAATAGACGACCTTTTTCGGTAAAGTATACATCATCCTCTTTAAAATGCAATGAGCATACAACACAAAATTTTGAAGGCATCCAATTATTATCCTGCCTACTTTGACAAATAATAGTAACCCATTCATCGCGTAGTACTAGATCCGTCGGCAATCTGCAAAAACATAAGTCAAATTATTGTATATAACAATAAAATAGAGCAGCCGATAGAAAATCTCAAAATTGAAAAACATAGCACTAATTGGTGGGTTAAAATAAATAACAAGATTTTCGAACAAAGATATAATATATATATACATAAGTTATTTCCGTATATAAATGTATAAATTAATCAATCCTCCTATGTCCAATGCACATTCCCCTAATTCAAGGAGACCTATTTCGATGTAAACTGGCAACACAGACCAATTGTTGACAATATTTTGTGTTCCGAGAGAGCCAAATATATTAGAGGGAACATAAATAAGAAACCATTAAAATAAGCAATCGTTACCTGTGGAAAGATACTCCATCTTCTTTTCTTTGTTTTTGGGAACAACTTTTACAATGTTTAAAAACACAAGACGGCATGTTTTAACATAAAATAATAAATCACTTGTGACGTGTAAGCAGTACGACGCGTAGTTTAGTACTGACGCGAGATTGTATTCGCTTCTGAATTTGTATTTGCTTTCGTGGCTTCACTCTCGTGTTCTACGCGATCCATCTGTCTATTCTTTAATCTGAGGGGGCCGAGAATTGAGCCTTGAGGCACGCCCATCTGTACCATCGACCTGGAAGAATTCATACTGTTAATGACAAATTTTTGCGTTCTCTTACTTAAATATAAAATAATTAATTTAAGAGCATCACTTCTTACACCGTAGTGTTGAAGTTTCCTGATTAATGTTTCATGGTGAACACAGTCGAAGGCTTTGGATAGGTCACAAAATATACCCAAAGCATCATGTGAATTCTCCCATGCATTAAAGATATATTTAATCAGCTCAACACCGGCATCAGTTGTCGAGCGACCCCTTGTGAAACCAAATTGATTTTTATGAAGTAAATTATTTATATTAAAGAAATTTAACATTTGATCAAGAATAATTTTTTCAAAAATCTTACTAAGTGTTGGTAGTACAGAAATAGGTCTAAAATTGGCGGGGTCTAATGTACTACCAGATTTAAATAAAGGTATTACTTTACTATACTTCATTAAATCAGGAAAAACACCAGATTCGATACTAGTATTAAAAATAATAGCTAAATGAGGCGCGATTGTATCTATAATAGACGCAATAACTTTAACGGAAATCCCCCACAGATCCGCAGTTTTCTTAACATCAATTGTTTTAAAATATTTTACAATATCTTTTGATGATACTTTGTGAAATGTAAAATTCTTTATACACGCATTTACATTTTGTTTAAGTAATGATTCGGCGACCGCTGGAGAAGAATTCAGTGACTTAGTGGTTAATATCGGAATATCAGTAAAATAGTTCTCGAAAACCATTGCAACGTCCTGATCTGATTGGGTTAATTTGTTATTAACACTTAACTGGTAGTAGTAGTTGCCGTGTAGTGGCGGTCAAGAATATCCACTACCCCATATCCTCCCGTGGGTGTCGTAAAAGGCGACAAAGGGAAACAGGCAGGAGATGGGCAGCAGCATCTTCTTAATAACGGCATAAATACAATAAAAAAACTGCGGTTGCCAACCCGCTCGCCAAGCGTGGAAACTATGGCAATATACCCCCCCATGAGCAATGACAATAATAAACGGCCCCCAGTCCCCGGCGGCCCCGCTATTCCTGGCTACGGTGGCGACCATGGTAACGGCGGGGCAGGGGGTGCTAAGAATCTCCGGTGGAGGTTCGGTTGCCACCTTAGACGACTCGACCTGGCAACGTACAACGCACGCACCCTGAGGACTGACGAGAAGATCGTGGAGCTGGAAGAAGAGATAGACAAGTTGCGCTGGCATATTATAGGATTATCCGAAGTCCGAAGAGAGGGGGAGGACACGGTAATCCTCGAATCCGGCAACTTGCTCTATCACCGGGAGGGCGACCATCTGTCCCAAGGAGGTGTCGGATTTATCGTCCACAAGTCTCTCGTCAACAACGTTGTAAAGATCGGGAGTGTGTCGACGAGGGTTGCGTACCTTATACTCAGAATCACCAAACGGTATTCGCTGAAGGTCATACAGGTTTACGCACCAACCTCGGCACACGCCGATGAGGAGGTGGAGGAAATGTATGAGGATATCTCTAGAGCCATGCATTCCTCCAAAACCCAATATACGGTGTTGATGGGAGACTTCAATGCAAAACTAGGCACAAGAGAGAACGGTGAGCTGAAAGTAGGGAAATTTGGAATAGGGCAACGGAACCCAAGGGGCCAGCAGCTGGCCGACTTCATGGAGAAAGAGGGACTCTTTATGATGAACTCTTTCTTCAAGAAGCGGCCCCACAGGAAGTGGACCTGGTCGAGCCCCGACGGTTCGACAAAAAATGAGATTGACTTCATTATGACGACCAGACGACAACTGTTCAGTGATGTCTCAGTGATCGCGAGGGTGAAAACCGGCAGCGATCACCGAATGGTTAGAGGCACACTGAACCTAAATGTTAAGTTGGAGAGGTCTCGTCTGATGAAGTCAACGCTCCGTCCCCCTCGTGCTCTAATCCAAAGTCCCGAAACCTTTCAGCTCGAGTTACAAAACCGTTTTCAGTGCCTAGAAGACTGCAATGAAGTGGACGATATGAATGACAAGCTCGTGGAAACTGTCCATGCGGTCGGAGCTAAGTTCTGCAAGACCCACCGCAGAAGAACACAAAAACTCTCCGATCACACTCTTAATCTCATGGCTGTTAGACGCGGGAGATGAGGCTACATTCTTCAACAGATTTGACAGCATACAGGCAACTGAACAGACAGATCTCCAAATGCATGCGGCGAGACTTACGCAACTTCAATACAGCTCGTGTTGAAGAAGCGATCGAGCGGAACCAAGGCTCCAAAGTCTTTGCCAGAGATCTGTCTGCCAGAAAGAGCCAACTGTCAAAACTGAAGACCGAATGTGGCAGCATCGTTTCCGGGGCACCTGAGATTTTGAGTGAGATTGAGAGGTTCTATGGGCAGCTGTACACGTCATCGTTGGAGCCACACGCAAGTGTGAGTAACGATCCAAGAGCGAGTCTTATTCGACACTATTCCGAAGATTTCCCGGACGTCAGTCTGAGCGAGATTAGAATGGCTCTCCAGCACCTTAAAAACGGCAAGGCCCCAGGCGAGGATGGAATTACAGCGGAGCTTCTGAAAGCGGGTGGAAGACCGGTACTTGAAGTCCTTCAGAAGCTCTTTAATTCCGTCCTCCATGGTGGCATTACACCGGAGGCGTGGAGCAGAAGTGCGGTGGTCTTGTTCTTCAAGAAAGGTGACAACGGTCTCTTGAAGAACTACAGACCGATTTCCCTTCTGAGCCGCGTCTACGTGCTGTTTTCGAGAGTCATTACGAATCGTCTCGCGCGCAGACTTGACGACTTCCAGCCTCCCGAACAAGCCGGTTTCCGAAAGGGCTTTAGCACCATAGACCACATACATACCCTACGGCAAATTGTACAGAAGTCCGAAGAGTACAATTTGCCACTATGTCTGGCGTATGTGGACTATGAGAAAGCCTTTGATTCCGTCGAAATTTGGGCGGTGCTGCAGTCCCTTCAGCGGTGCCAAGTTGACTGTCGGTATATCGAAGTGTTGAAGTGTTTGTACAGTAGAGCTACGATGGCTATCCGAGTACAGAACCAGAGTACGAAACCTATCCAATTGCAGAGAGGTGTAAGACAGGGTGACGTTATATCCCCGAAACTCTTCACCGCTGCATTGGAAGACGTTTTCAAGCTTCTGGACTGGAAAGGATACGGAATTAACATCAATGGCGAGTACATCACTCACCTTCGATTTGCCGACGATATAGTCCTCATGGCAGAATCGCTGGAGGAGCTAAGCACTATGCTCAATGACCTCAATAGTGTCTCCCAACGGATAGGTCTTAAGATGAACATGGACAAAACAAAGATTATGTTTAATGTCCATGTCACACCTATGCCGGTAGTTGTTGGGAGCACTAAGCTCGAAGTTGTTGACGAGTATGTTTACCTGGGACAAATAGTCCGACTAGGTAAGTCCAACTTCGACCGAGAGGTCAGTCGACGGATTCAACTCGGCTGGGCAGCGTTCGGGAAGCTACGACACATCTTCTCGTCAGAAATACCTCAAAACCTTAAAACAAAATTGTACAACCAGTGCGTGTTGCCAGTGATGACTTACGGAACTGAGACGTGGTCCTTCACTGCTGGCCGTATGAGGAAGCTCAAGGTCGCTCAGCGAGCTATGGAGAGGGCTATGCTCGGAGTTTCTCTGCGTGATAAACTTAGGAATAAGGATATCCGCAGTAGAACCAGAGTAACCGACATAGCCCAACGGATTAGTAAGCTGAAGTGGCAGTGGGCCGGCCATATAGCTCGAAGAACCGACAACCGATGGGGAAGAAAAGTTCTCGAGTGGCAACCTCGTACCGGTAGGCGAAGTGTAGGGCGTCCCCCCACAAGATGGAGTGACGACCTGGTAAGACATGCAGGAAGTCGATGGATGCAGGTGGCTCGGGACCGTGCTTTGTGGCATTCCTTGGGGGAGGCCTATGTTCAGCAGTGGACTTGTGAAGGGCTGTAATGATGATGGTAGTTTGAATTGCGAGAGTTGATCAGAATACAGAATCAGAGTACGAAACCTATCCAACTGCAGAGAGGTGTAAGACAGGGTGACGTTATATCCCCGAAACTCTTCACCGCTGCATTGGAAGACTTTTCAAGCTACTGGACTGGAAAGGATGCGGTATTAACATCAATGGCGAGTACATCACTTACCTTCGATTTGCCGACGATATAGTCCTTATGGCAGAATCGCTGGAGAACCTAAGCACTATGCTCAATGACCTCAACAGTGTCTCCCAACGGATAGGTCTTAAGATGAACATGGACAAAATAAAAATCATGTTTAACGTCCATGTCACACCTATGCCGCTAGTTGTTGGGAACACTAAGCTCGAAGTTGTTGACGAGTATATTTACCTGCGACAAAAAGTCCCATTACGAGGGCGGCACTGAAAATTTCGGGAATCAAGGAAGTGACACAACATTACTATTTAAAAATGTATTTATTGCTTTTCGAAGTATTCTCCGCGAAATTTTACACATTTTTCCATAGGATGGAACCAATCATTGAAGCAACCATTCCATTTGGAAGTTGGGGTCTCCAAAATGGCCGTTTTGTAGGCGTCCACAGCTTCTTCAGGTGATGAAAATCTCTGTCCACGCAATTTATTCTTTATTTTAGGGAAAGTATAGAAATCATTAGGGCTTAGGTCAGGGCTGTACGGCGGATGGTCTAATAATGTTCTGTGTGCGGTGTGAGAACTCGCATTGTCGTGATGGAGGATGATGCGGCGGTTGCAGTTCTCTTTACGGAGTTCAGAAACGACCTGTGGCAAACAAATGCTAGCATACCATTCTGCATTAACCGTTCTTTGTCCCTCAAGAGGAATAGTCGTAACATGGCCGGTTTTGGAGACATACGTGGCCACCATTTTTTTAGCAACACTCCGCGAACGAACAATTTTTGTTGGCTTTAACTCATTTTCGAACACCCAAACTCGTGACTGGTTTTTTGTTTCGGGTTCGTACGCGTATATCCAAGATTCGTCACCTGATACGATGTTGTATACAGCATTTGAGGATCCTGCGTGGAATCTTTGGAGAATTCTGACGCACCAAGTAACGCGAGCCGCTTTTTGCTCTTCACAGAGCGAATACGGTATCCATCGGGAAAACAATTTTTTTTACACCTAATTGTTCATGCAATATTATTTGTATTTGACTCATGCCAATGTCTAAAGTTGCCTGAATTTCGCGGTATGTCACATGTCGATCTTCCTCAATCAGCTTACGCACAGCATCAACGTTTTCTTGGGTGACTGCAGTTTTTGGACGGGGGCGGGGATCATCACTGAACTTGACACGTTCATGTTGAAATTCAGCAAACCAGCGATAAATTGTGTTTTTGGATGGGGCTTCATCACCAAATGCAGAAATCATCCGGTCAACACACTGTTTTTGTGTTAAACCACTTCGAAATCCATAATAAATCATCGCTCTTGAATTTTCTCGAGTCAATTCCATTTTCTCAACGACTAAACAAGTTTGATAAAACCTTGTGACAAGACCGATAATCTTTTTTTAAATAAATAAATGGTAATCGATTTTTAAACCCAAGGACTTTACAGTTAAAAAGATTTTAATATGACAGGAACAGTGGCGTAAAATCTACCAGCCCTTAGTTCGCACCATGAGCCAAGAAGAAAAAGAAATGGCCCCGAGTTCCCGGCGCTCCTTTAATGGGGCAGGGGTGCGAAGAATCTCCGGGAGAAAAACCGGCGACGAGGTTCGCCACCCGTCACGTCCTGTCTCCCGGAGGGGCGAAAAGTGGATTGCGGAGGCCCGTCTGGCTACGCTGAATGTATGTGGAGCAATGAATGATAAGATGGATGAAGTATGCGAAATGATGAATGATAGAGGAATAGATATGTTATGTGTAAACGAGACGAAACGAAAGGGAAGAGATGTCACTGCACATGGCATGTATACCGCTTACTGGTCTGGAGTAGACGAGACCGAGCGGGCATGCCAGGGAGTCGGTGTCATCCTTTCAGAAAGAATGGGTCAATGTGTGAAAGAGTATGAATGTGTAAGCCCAAGGCTGCTGTGGATACGAATGAAAGTGGGCTTAAAGAAGTTGTTTGTGATAGGGGTGTACGCCCCAGATATGTCTAAGCCCACTTATATCAGAGAGCAGTTTTGGGACATGGTAAGGCTGGTGTTGATGAAATGTAAGGAAAATGAAAATATTATTATGTTAGGAGATTTTTATGGAAGGGTTGGGGTGAAGAGGTCTGGTTATGAAAGGATATTAGGAACGTTTGGCGATGAAAGAATAAATGAGAATGGTGAAGACCTCCTCACCGTATGTGTGGAAAAGAATCTTTTTGTAGCGAACACTTTCTTTCGCCATAAGAGGATTCACATGTATACATGGGAAAGGGGATGATAGAAGCATGATAGATTTCATAATTGTGGATGAAAGAATGAGAAGCGCAGTGGTAGATACAAGGATTTACCGGGGTCCAACGTAGGGACGGATCATTACTTGGTCTTATGCCGAATTAATGGTCTATTCAGACGTTGGTGGCATCGGACATCTGTGTCTACCACTGCGTTTCAGCGTATAAGAATAGAGAGGTTACAAGATGAAGGTGTGAAAGAGAAGTATAAATGCAGACTGAGGGAAAATATAAGTGGTTTGAATTAATTATATATGAATGATTTAGACTTGAAGAATGTATGGAATAATGTTAAGAAAGTTTTGGTGAATGCAGCCACCGAAGCATGTGGTGTAAGTAAGAGAACGAATGAAAGGAAAAGTAATACGTTGTGGTGGGATGATGAGGTACGGGTGGAAGTTGAAGTAAAGAAGAGAGCATGGCTAGATTTACTAGCAACTAAAGCTGGTAATTCTGGCGGTATAAATGATGAGATTGAAAGAAAAAAGGCAGACTTTAGACGTATAAATAAGAGAGTAAAAGAAGTTGTTGATAGGAAAAAGCAAGAAAAGATAGATAAGAATGATAGAAGGATATCTGATTACTTCCAGGCAAATATTAAAATGTTCTGGAAGCTCGTAAGAACTGCCAGGGGAAATTCAAAACAGCCTAGAATGAATGCTATACGAGACGAGAATGGCTGCATGCTGAATGATGAAGTTTCAAATTGAAAGAGATGGAAGGAATACTTTGAAAGCATGTTTAAGAGTGAAGAGTCGTCTGACGTAAATGAAATAGAAATTCCGGAAGAAGTGGAGAGAGGTAGGGAGATAAGTGTAGATGAAATAATGAAAGCAATGAAAAGCATGAAAGCAGGTAAGGCAGCCGGATATGATAGAATATCACTCGAAATGCTAAGGGCTGGAGAGGGTGTGGCTGCAGGCCTGCTGTACACCTTGTTTAATTTATGTTGGGAACTGAAGCGGGTACCGGAAGACTGGTGCAAAGCCGTTATAGTCCCAATATATAAGGGAAAGGGCTCGCAGCTGGACTGTAAAAACTACCGTGGTATCAGCTTGCTTAGCATTGTGGGTAAACTGTATGCTAAGGTGTTAATTGAAAGAGTAATGGAAGAAACTGATGGAAAAATTTGGGATGTGCAAGCTGGATTTAGAAAGGGGATGTGGTGTACGGATCAAGTCTTTTCCATGCGCATGATAGCGGAGAAGTTTTTGGCCAAAAACCAGAAAGTTTTTTGTGCGTTCATGGACTTGGAAAAGACTTATGATATGAGTGGACAGGAATGTGTTATGGCAAACACTGAACTCATTTGGGTTGAGCGCTGAATTGATACGGGCATTAAGGTCTCTTTACAGGGACTCTAGTGCTTGTGTCAGGATCAACGGGGTCTACTCGGACTGGTTTACATTCATAAAGGTGTCAGACAGGGATGTGTGGCTGTTTAACCTATTTATGGACAGTTGTTTGCAAACTTTGAAAGTTGAAGAATGTGGGTTGAGAATGGGTGAGTCAACCGTCAAATGCCTTTTGTACGCCGATGATCAAGTCATATTTGCATCGTCGGCGGCCGAGTTGCAAATGATGGTTACTTTAATGAATTGGTCATTGAAAGAAAGGGGTATGAAAGTGAACGCAAGTAAGACGAAAGTGATGGTTTTTGAAAGAGAAAAAAGTAAAACTTTATGTGAAATAAGAGTAGAAGGTGAGTTGATTGAGCAAGTGGATGAGTTTGTATATTTGGGATGTTTATTTAGCAGGGATGGTAGATATGATAAGGATATAGAACGACGAGTGAACGCAGGAAATAGAGTGAATGGGGCTCTACACGCTATTATGAGGAGTCAGAATGTGTCAAATAAGGCACGTATGGCGATTCATAAAGCTGTGTTAGTCCCTACTTTAATGTATGGTAGTGAAAGTTGGGTCTGGCAGAAGAAGCATGAGAGTAGAATAAATGCTGTAGAAATGCGGTCCTTAAGGAGTATACTAGGGCTGAATCTGAATGACAGGGTGAGAAATAGTGTGATAAGAGAAAAGTGTGGTTTGCAAGATGACGTTGTAACAAGGATTAAGAAAGGAATGCTTCGGTGGTTTGGTCATGTAGAAAGAATGAACGAGGAAAGAGTGACAAAGCAAATTTATGTAGCAGAAGTGAACGGCAGGGTCGGGAAGGGGCGCCCTTGACGAAGTTTTATCGACCAAATCGACGATACATTAAAAATGGGCCAGATTAGGAGTACCTTTAACCGACGAGCGTGTATGCGTAGATATATGGATGTAAAGGAAGCGAGAGAGGTGTGTCAGGATCGCGCCAAATGGAAGTCCGTAGTCTCTGCCTACCCCTCTGGGTGACAGGCGTGAGTGTTTATTATTATTATATTATTATTTATTATTATTATTAGGAACAGTGGAAATATTCCATTCCCGATACTTTTAGTGCAGCCCTCGTAGGTAAGTCCAACTTAGACCGAGAGGTCAATCGCTGGATTCAACTCTGCTGGGTAGCTCTCGGGAAGCTACGACACGTCTTCTCGTTAGACATACCTCAAAACCTGAAAACGAAACTGTACAACCAGTGCGTGTTGCCAGTGATGACTTACGGATCTGAGACGTGGTCCTTCACTGCTGGCCGTATGAGGAAGCTCAAGGTCGCTCAGCGAGCTATGGAGAAGGCTATGTTCGGAGTTTCTCTGCGTGATAAACTTAGAAATGAGGATATCCGCAGTAGAACCAGAGTAACCGACATAGCCCAACGGATTAGTAAGCTGAAGTGGCAGTGGGCCGGCCATATAGCTCGAAGAACCGACACCCGATGGGGAGAAAAGGTTCTCGAGTGGCACCCTCGTACCGGTAGGCGAAGTGTAGGGCGACCCCCCACTAGATGGAGTGACGACCTGGTAAGACATGCAGGAAGTTGATGGATGCAGGTGGCTCAGGACCGTGCTTTGTGGCATTCCTTGGGGGAGGCCTATGTTCAGCAGTGGACTTATGAAAGGCTGTAATGAAGATGATGAGGTTTCGGACTCTGTTTTTGTACTCGGATAGCCATCCGATTTTAACAGTGGTAGAGCCAAGCGGCAGCTTTTGCTGTCACACGGATGGGCCGGCTCCAACCGGAGTGGTACCACGACCTCACAGAATACCAGCGTGAAGTAGAGGTTTACCTCTGTGTTTCGCTTGGTGAGTGCAGGTGGCCGGAGGCCCTTTTTAGTGGAAATAAGGCATTCCATCTTAGTCCTCACATGTCACAACGCTCTGCATTTTGATTCGCAAACGAGGATAGATGTAGATGTCTATGGGCCACAGCTACCACTTACCAGCAGGTGGACTGTGTGCTCGTTTGTCACCCTAATCCTATAAAAAAAAATCGTTGACCTACTTTACAAACATATCGACAGTCAATTTGGCACTGCTGAAGGGACTGCAGCACTGCCCGAATTTCGACAAAAGGCTTTCTCATAGTCCACATACGCTAGACATTGGAGACATTGTACACCTCGGTCTTCTGTACAATTTGCCGAAGGATGGGCTATGGTGCTAAAGCCTTTTCGGAAACCGGCTTGTTGGGGAGGCTGGAAGTAGTCGAGTCTGCTTGCGAGACGATTTGTAATGACTCTCGAAAACAGCACGTAAGCGCGCTCAAAAGGGAAATTTCTAAGGGAATTTGTCTGTAGTTCATCAATAGAGCTTTGTCACCTATCTTGAAGAACAAGCCCACCGCACTTCTACTCCATGCCTCCGGTGTGGTGCCACCATGGGGACGGAATTAAAGAGCTTCTGAAGGACTTCAAGTACCGGTTTACCACTTGCTTTCAGAAGCTCCGCTGTAATTCCATACTCGCCCGAGAACTTGCCGTTTTTGAGGTGCTTGAGAGCCATTCTAATCTTGCTCAGACTAACGTCCGGAATATCATCGAAATGGTGTCGCATAAGACTTGTGAGTGTGAGTAACGATCCAAGAGGGATCGTTACTCACATTGGCGTTTGGATTCTACTGTATTATTCTTGATTTATCAATAACTTTATGTAGAATAATATTAGAGTGCGCTTGTATTCAAAAAGGTAAACGATTCATAAGATAAACACGGATTTTATTTAAACATAATACAGAAAGGTACATGCAACATAGACACACGAGAGCGAACTACATACAAGACTTCTAACACTAAGACACACTCGATACAGTCTAAAAATAAAATATCGATATGTGGAATTGATACATAATAACACTCCCACCCAATTTCACATTAGGTTTACTAAATTCAGTCGATTACAAAACTTTTCAAATTTGCACAAAGGCAAAGCCTTGGTCATTATATCTGCTAACTGTTCAGAGGTCTCTATGTAGTGTATCTTAACTTTACCTTGACTAACCATATCTTTTACAAAATGGAACTTAACATAGTACGACTTTCCATTGACTTCCGTCGAGTTAGGGGTTGATACGTAGTTTTACAGAAAAGTTACACTATTATAAGCACACACACAAAGTTACAACATGCGGAAGCGCGTAATTTTTGAGAAAAAAGTTATTGAAAATCAATTATTCTTGCATTGTTTATGTCTAATCCTACAATAAAAATTACGCTATTTTTTATTGTTATTGTCAGTAGCGACATCCCTATTTTTTCCGAAAAAGTTTTTTTAAATAGATTCGAATTGTAAGCTGATGTATCGATTCCCAAAAAATCGATTTCTAAAATATCTATATTTTTTTCATGTTTGCATTTATAATGTAAACATAAATCCATTATATGAGAAAAAAATCCCCTTCATCATAAAATATAGGGGGACTGGTTCAGAAGGATTTCTGTATCTATTTTGAGACTGCTACGTCTCCGGCGCTGCGGGAAGAGCAGCCTCTATACCTTAGCGTAACAAATCGTAGATATCGGACGAGCCGGAGCGGTTGAGGCTAGTCGCCGAAGGCGACCAACAAGCCGAAGCTGCGGAGGCCAGCAGCAGACAATGACATTACAAAATGGCGTCAGTTTTATGGTAGGATTAGACATAAACAATGCAAGAATAATTGATTTTCAATAACTTCTTTCTCAAAAATTACGCGTTTCCGCATGTTGTAACTTTGTGTGTGTGCTTATAATAGTGTAACTTTTCTGTAAAAATACGTATCAACCTCCAACTCGACGGGAGTCAATGGAAAGCTAAGCCCTTAACATCAAAGTGTTTAGACCTTCTAGTCTCTAAAGTTTCAGCTATTTCAATCGTGGACTGATTGTCTTCATATACATGTATTACATTATTAGTTTTGGAAATATCTTTGAGCAGGTTACAAAGAAATAATGATTCAACGAAACAGCAGCTGAGAGCATAAAACTCAGACTCTGTACTACTCAATGCAATGACAGTTTGCTTTTTCTAGCTCTAATGAACAATATTATCATTGATCTTAATTACAAAACCTGATACACTCTTTCTATCATTTATAGACTGAGAGCTGGCGACGAATTTTGGGAAGGTCCTTTGGGCAAGATGTAATTGTGAAAAAATATAATTTCGTCAATTGGCGAATCCAGTCCCGCGAGTCTGGCTGAGCGTTTGCGGTTATTTTGTTACTGCGCAGTATACAGGGTTATTTTGTAACGCTGCCGAAAACTAAGACAGGCGACAGCACCAAGTATACCTTTGATAATGGGTCACAAATAAATTCGATCCCGATGAAAAAAAAGTCATCTTTTTACAACGTTTTATTAGCTTTATTCACGCGTCATCATGTTAGTACAGCTAAATGAAACGACAATTTCATAAAAAAAATCATGAAAATAACTGAAACATAAAACCAGCAGTGGAATTACTGAATTCATAACAACTGATTAAAGGTCAATGTACGCGCGAACGCTGAAAAACGAAACGCTGGCCTTGAACTTGGGCACTGAGCGATCTATCACATTGGTACGAAGGGGGCGCGACGGAGGAACAATCCGCCAGTATTACCACAGTATTACTGTACCTGCATGCTATTGGTTCCCGCGCTTTGTTCGCTCCCAAAATACAGTCGCATACACAGCTTACTTTGCACGACTCGCTACGATGGTTTTAAAAAGGAAAGAAAGAAAAATTATTTATATCTATTGTATTGTATATTGCCGTGTAGTGGCGGTTAAGATTATCCACTACCCCATATCTTCCTGTGGGTGTCGTAAAAGGCGACAAAGGGAAATAGGCAGGAGATGGGCAGCAGCATCTTCCTGATAACGGCAAAAATACAATAAAAAAAACTGCGGTTGCCAACCCGCTCGCCAAGCGTGGCAACTATGGCAAATATACCCCCCATGATGAAAGTTACGAAGAGACGGTCCCCAGTCCCCGGCGGCCCCGCTATTCCTAGATACGGTGGCGACCATGGTATTGGCGGGACAGGGGGTGCTAAGAATTTCCGGTGGAGGTTCGGTTGCCACCTACGACGACTAAACCTGGCAACATACAACGCACGCACCCTGAGGACTGACGAGAAGATTGTGGAGCTGGAAGAAGAGATAGACAAGTTACGCTGGCATATTATAGGATTATCCGAAGTCCGAAGAGAGGGGGAGGACACGGTAATCCTCGAATCCGGCAACTTGCTCTATTACCGGGCGGACGACCATCTGTCCCAAGGAGGTGTAGTATTTATCGTCCACAAGTCTCTCGTTAACAACGTTGTAAAGATTGAGAGTGTGTCGACGAGGGTTGCGTACCTTATACTCAGAATCACCAAATGGTATTCGCTGAAGGTCATACAGGTTTACGCACCAACTTCGGCACACCCCGATGAGGAGGTGGAGGAAATGTATGAGGATATCTCTAGAGCCATGCATTCCTCCAAAACCCAATATACGGTGTTAATGGGAGACTTCAATGCAAAACTAGGCACAAGAGAGAACGGTGAGCTGAAAGTAGGGAAATTTGGAATAGGGCAACGGAACCCATGGGGCCAGCAGCTGGCCGACTTCATGGAAAAAGAAGGACTCTTTATGAAAAACTCTTTCTTCAAGAAGCGGCCCCACAGGAAGTGGACCTGGTCGAGCCCGACGGCTCGACAAAAAATGAGATTGACTTCATTATGACGACCAGACGACAACTGTTCAGTGATGTCTCAGTGATCGCGAGGGTGAAAACCGGCAGCGATCACCGAATGATTAGAGGCACACTGAACCTAAACGTTAAGTTGGAGAGGTCTCGTCTAATGAAGTCAACGCTCCGTCCCCTTCGTGCTCTAATCCAAAGTCCCGAAATCTTTCAGCTCGAGTTACAAAACCGTTTTCAGTGCCTAGAAGACTGCACTGAAGTGGACGATTTGAATGACAAGCTCGTGGAAACTGTCCATGCGGTCGGAGCTAAGTTCTGCAAGACCCGCCGCAGAAGAACACAAAAACTCTCCGATCACACTCGTAATCTTATGGCTGTTAGACGGGAGATGAAGCTACATTCTTCAACAGATTTGACAGAATACAGGCAACTGAACAGACAGATCTCCAAATGCATGCGGCGGGACTTACGCAACTTCAATACAGCTCGTATTGAAAAAGCGATCGAGCGGAACCAAGGCTCCAAAGTCTTTGCCAGAGATCTGTCTGCCAGAAAGAGCCAACTGTCAAAGCTGAAGACCGAATGTGCCAGCATCGTTTCCGGGGCAGCTGAGATTTTGTGTGAGATTGAGAGGTTCTATGGGCAGCTGTACACGTCATCGTTGGAGCCGCACGCAAGTGTGAGTAACGATCCAAGAGCGAGTCTTATTCGACATTGTTCCGATGATATCCCGGACGTCAGTCTGAGCGAGATTAGAATGGCTCTCCAGCACCTTAAAAACGGCAAGGCCCCAGGCGAGAATGGAATTACAGCGGAGCTTCTGAAAGCGGGTGGAAGACCGGTACTTGAAGTCCTTCAGAAGCTCTTTATTTCCGTCCTCCATGGTGACATTACACTGGAGGCGTGGAGCAGAAGTGCGGTGGACTTGTTCTTCAAGAAAGGCGACAACGCTCTCTTGAAGAACTACAGACC
Organism: Parnassius glacialis; assembly: GCA_033319125.1. Lineage (NCBI taxonomy): Eukaryota > Metazoa > Arthropoda > Insecta > Lepidoptera > Papilionidae > Parnassius > Parnassius glacialis. The sequence goes on along the minus strand of JAVANC010000022.1, from coordinate 407,362 downwards.
GATTTCTCTTCTGAGCCGCGTCTACGTGCTGTTTTCGAGAGTCATTACGAATCGTCTCGCGCGCAGACTTGACGACTTCCAGCCTCCCGAACAAGCCGGTTTCCGAAAAGGCTTTAGCACCATAGACCACATACATACCCTTCGGCAAATTGTACAGAAGTCCGAGGAGTACAATTTGCCACTCTCTGGCGTATGTGGGCTATGAGAAATCCTTTGATTCCGTGGAAATTTGGGCGGTGCTGCAGTCCCTTCAGCGGTGCCAAGTTGACTGTCGGTATATCGAAGTGTTCAAGTGCTTGTACAGTAGGACTACGATGGCTATCCGAGTATAGAACCAGAGTACGAAACCTATCCAATTGCAGAGAGGTGTAAGACAGGGTGACGTCATATCCCCGAAACTCTTCACCGCTGCATTGGAAGACGTTTTCAAGCTTCTGGACTGGAAAGGATACGGTATCAACATCAATGGCGAGTACATCACTCACCTTCGATTTGCCGACGATATAGTCCTTATGGCGGAATCGCTGGAGGACCTAAGCACTATGTTCAATGACCTCAATAGTGTTTCCCAACAGATAGGTCTTAAGATGAACATGGACAAAACAAAGATCATGTTTAATGTCCATGTCACACCTGTGCCGGTAGTTGTTGGGAACACTAAGCTCGAAGTTGTTGACGAGTATGTTTACCTGGGACAAATAGTCCGACTAGGTAAGTCCAACTTCGACTGAGAGGTCAATCGACGGATTCAACTCGGTTGGGCAGCGTTCGGGAAATTACGGCACATCTTCTCGTCAGGTATACCTCAAAACTTGAAAGCGAGACTGTACACCCAGTGCGTGTTGCCAGTGATGACCTACGGAACTGAGACGTGGTCCTTCACTGCTGGCCGGATGAGGAAGCTCAAGGTCGCTCAGCGAGCTATGGAGAGGGCTATGCTCGGAGTTTCTCTGTGTGATAAACTCAGAAAGGAGGCTATCCGCAGTAGAACCAGAGTAACCGACATAGCCCAACGGATTAGTAAGCTGAAGTGGCAATGGGTCGGTCATATAGCTCGAAGAACCGACAACCGATGAGGAAGAAAGGTTCTCGAGTGGCAGCCTCGTACCGGCAGGCGAAGTGTAGGGCGTCCATCCACTAGATGGAGTGACGACCTCGTAAGATATGCAGGAAGTCGATGGATGCAGGTGGCTCAGGACCGTGCTTTGTGGCATTTTTTGGGGGAGGCCTATGTTCAGCCGTGGACTTGTGAAGGGCTGTTATGATGATGATTGTATTATGACTGAACTAATGAACGAAAAGGTAAATATTATAAGAAAAAGTGAATGGGGAAAATTGTGCAGTAAAGTTAAAAGTGTTGAGAAAGAATACCGAAATTACCATGTGACCGACCTGATGCCGGAAGCTCAAGCGAAGATGAAAGTGATGATGAAGTAGCACCCAGTAACACCAACACACCATCAACATCTGGCTTCCATATGACCCAAGACGACATAATGGACGGCGTGTCACCCTTAGCTTAAGTTTTCTTTTTACAAACTACTTTATATTTTACGATAGAAATAACAAATAATGCTCAGTAAACATTATCCATTATTAATTCCAACCTCTTCCAAAGTTCTAAGTAGCTAATAAAACTCCTATTATGATGCTACAATAAAACAATTAATTACTAAAATATTATAAAACAATAGCCCAATATTATGTAGTACTTTAGAACGCGACTGTACCCACACTCCTTCCACTGTCGACCTATATCTAGCTCGGTGCGAAGCAATGCTGCCGTCATAAGAAAAAAGGGCGCATCTAACAATTTTTGAATAAATGAGTTAAATATATTTATATATTTAACTCATTTATTCTTATTATTTATGTATATTATATATATTATCATTCGACTCATGATAAAAAGGCGCATCTACAAATTTTTTTTAATATTCAAAAATATCAATAGTTTAGAAAATATCATAAGAATTTTAGACGTAACTGTTGATCACAGATGACATTTTTTTAGTAGAAAAGACTTATACAAATTCAACATAAAAGAAAATACTTATTTAACCAGTAAATTTCGATTATTCTTGTCTTATTATTCTACATCTTAATATTAAGAGCTTATATCTTATTATTAAGAGCTGGTGTTTCAAATTTGGTCCCATATAAATTTGATCGAGGTCAGACCAATAGTTTTTGAGTTATCCTTAATTATTTATATTGAAGTCGGTTGTACAAAATTTTTAATTTTTAATTATTATCGTAATAAGTCTTGTATGATATCCCCTTCAAAATCATTACTCAAGAGTTGCGGGTTGTTATTTTTTCTGTCTCACTACCAATGCTTTTCTAATATTTACTAAGAAAAAAGTAGTAAATTACTATTAGCGTCCTTTCAACTTCAAATGACCTTTCTAATATATCTATCTATATGTAAAAATGTTAAATGAATGGCAGTTTTTTTATTTATTAGGTCGGAAAGACGCAAATGGTTATATGCGTCTTTCCTTCGATGTTTTTGTGTTGCCAGGTGTATTTTTTAAGCTAAGATGAAAAGGAAAATTCGTTTTATTTAAATAAATAAACAAATTATCAAAAAAATAAGTTCGTCCTTAAGATCTTCACGTCTCTACGTATATATTTCAATTTTCATATAGATACCTTTTAATATACTTTAGACACAGGGTCTGAAAGAAAAATTCATATATTTATTTTTTATTTCCAATTTACGTTTATGTTAGTTGCGTCCTTCTTTATTATGACGACAGAATGCTTAACCCACCCGGCTGTGTCGCCTCATGCTGTGACGCAGTAGGTTTCAGTTTTGTCGGGGTTCGTTATTAATTTTAGTTTTTGATTTTGTGATTTTGTACACGCGTGTGCGAGCGACAGTTCAATCGTTTTGTTTATTAAATTGTTATTATTATTACTTGTGAATACGTGTTGGTATTATTCTTGGTGTTACGTTTTTTGTTTCTTTTTTGTTTTAATAATGACTAACGCGTACGTTTATAGTGCTCATGAATGCGGCAACATGTTAGGTATCCGAACATAGTACTCGAAGTATCGCTAAATAAATTGTTAAGTTACTTAGAAATATTTTTTGAAGATTTTAAGATTAAATTCTTGTTTTAGGATTTAGCGTGTATGTATGCGCATATATGGACATGTAAATATCTATGTATATTGTTAATATTTAGTTTTAGCCCAGTTTTAAGGGGCAGGACACATAATTTTCTTTCTTTACGCGGAATTAAGCAAATTAGTTTATAACAACCCCATTATAATGGATTTCCGCAAAGTAACGCCTGATTCTATTAATAGAGAGAATTTAATCTTAAAATATTCAAAAAAATATGTCTAAGTAACCAATCACAGCGCGAGGAGCTTAGGCCTCCATCCGCTGCCGGCATACTTCGATAAGCTATCTTTCTCGCACTTATGGCTACGCATAAGACTTTTTTGCCGTATTAGTTGTTAAACTTTATTCATGTCTGGGAATTGTTTAAAACCGCTAAATTCGTCTGGCGATTTGCAGGTGTTATTAAAAATTACTCAATAAACACATGATTAAAATTTGAGATTGCCAAAAGTATATTTTTGGGAACTAAAAAAAATATTTTTGGAGCGGTCTGGTAATACTTTATAACCGACAAAAACGTCTGGGATTATTTTTTTGAATTATATAAAAACTAAATTAAAAGATGAAAAAGAAATCAAGTTGCCAAAAGAACATTTTTTTGGAATTTTTTTGCAAATGTTATATACTGCGCAGTAACAAAATAACCGCAAATGCTCAGCCAGACTCGCGACACTGGATTCGCCAACTGACGAAATTATATTTTTTCACAATTTGAACCTGCCCAAAGGACCTTCCCAAAATTTGTCGCCAGCTCTCAGGCTATTAAGTCATTAGCAAAATCTGCATCAACAAAAGAATGCATAGATAACTTATCACAAGCAGATCTAGTAAAGTTTAAACCAACATTTTTAGTATATATATATATATATATATATATATATATATATATATATATATATATATATATATATATATATATATCTTATAATACGTTTTACATTTTTCCAGTGTAAGTTTGAATAACAATTCTGAAATCTGCCAAAACATGAAACACAAAAGCATAAATCAGGTCTTGAGCCCAACATCAAATACATTACTGCCAATTAGTTCTTTATATGGTAGTTTTGTATCACAAAATTTGATTTATTTAAATTTAGTTTAGGCTGAATTGGAATTTTACTAGGTATACAGTCAGACATACCAAATTTGCAAATAATTTTCCTAATGAGACCACTTTGGTTGACAACAATATTACCAGTTTTATTAAGAATAATGTTCATACCCAAAAATTGTAAATTACATCAGAACTTAAATCCTTGATATCAAGTTTTGACATAAGTTGACATTTAACTTTTCTTAATTCATCCTCTGAATCTGACACCAACTAAAAGTCATCCACCCAAATTAAAATATATGTACCTTCCCTATAATAAAGACATGGATCTACTTTAGATCGTACAAAGTTAAAATTAACAAAAATACTATTAATACAATCATTCCAGGCTTTAGGGCTCTGTCTGAGACCATAGAGAGCTTTCACCAATTTTAAAACACTTTTATCACTGCACTTGAAACCTTCGGGGGGTTTCATATAAACAGGCGTATGTAACACACTTTTCAAGAATGCAGAACGCACATCTAGCTGATGAACAAATAATCCCCTCTCAGCAGCAAGGGAAAGAAAAACACGAAGAGACGTCATACGAGCGACAGGAGCTTGTTTTCATTCTCGAGAGTTGGCTGCTCATATCCTCTTGCAACAAGTCTAGCCTTTTTTTCACAGTTCCTTCTCCATTAATCTTGGTAGTAAACACCCATCGACTGTCTATTATGCAGGTACCTTCAGGAGGAGTATCAATCACTTCCCATGTCATGTTGGTTTCCAAAGATTGTAACTCTTCATTTATTGATGATCTCCAACCTTCATCAGTGACAGCCTCAAATAAAGAGTTTGGAACATTACTATCAGCCGAGGCTGATAAAGCAAATAAATCAAAGGCAAAATTTGTCATAAAATCATCCAAATATTTTGGTTTTCTTCTAGCTCTTGCAGATGATCTAGGCACCAACTGTTCACAAACACGTTCATCAGGAAAACCAAGGAAGTTCTCATCATCCGATAAATTCGCACTTGTGTCATAAACAATAGCAGGTTACTTTGTCTCTTCCTGAGAATATTCATGGTTCACATAATTATTTTCAGGAGACATGATTATATTAAACGAATCCTGTTTTTCAGACGAATCTGTTGTAGCATGCTCATCAAAAACAAAGTTTCTGGCACATTCTATTTTCCTTGCTTCAGGGTTCCAGAGACGATAGCCGTTATCACAATATCCCACTAGGAATAATCTTTTTGAACGTTCACTCAGCTTACCTCTTCTATCTTCCTTGTGAATCAAAGAATATGCAGGACAACCAAAAACTTTTATCTTATCCAGATCAGGCTTCCAGCCATACCAACGTTCAGCAGGTGTTATTCCCTTTGGTAAAGTTGACGTGGTTAATCTATTGACTAGATAAGTTGCAGTCATTAGCGCTTCACCCCACATGACATGTCCTTTTCCAAATTACTATCAAGTAATAGACCTCTCACTTTCTCCATAAGCGTACGATTCATTCGCTCAGATTTGCCATTCTGTGATGGATTTCTAGACATTGAATAACTTATAGAAATCCCTCTGGCTTGGTAAAAACGTCTAAACTCTTCAGAAATCTTTTTAACAGTGGTAGAGCCACGCGGCTCGCTGTCGCACGGATGAGCCGGCTCGAACCGGGGTGGTACCACGACCTCACAGAATACCAGCGTGAAGTAGAGGTTTACCTCTGCGTTTTGCTTGGTGAGTGCAGGAGGCCCTTTTTACTGGAAATGAGGCATTCCATCTTAGTCCTCACGGGTGACAACGCATCTACATTTTGATTTATAATAAAGGATAGATGTAGATGTCTATGTGCCGCAGCAACCACTTACCATCAGGTGGACTGTGTGCTCGTTTGTCACGCTTATCCTATAAAAAAAATGTATTCACCACATCTGTCACAGCGTAAGATTTCAATACGTGATCTAAATTTAGTTTCAGCCATGGTAACATACACTTTAAATTTTTCGAATACTTCAGACTTTATATGTAACAGATAAGTAGCACAAAAATTTGAAAAATTGTCAATAAATGTTACAAAATAATTATATCCATCATGTATAGGAGGTGAAATCTTACCACATACATCCGTAGATATCCGTTGAAGAATCCTGGTTGCTTTCCACTCTTCAGGTATAGATCTGCGAAAAGGTAATTTAGTTTGTTTACCTCTTAAGCAAATTTCACACAAACCAACAGGAAATATAGATAAGTGCCCCATTCTTCTATGCATCAACTGATTAGTCACCACACCGGTGTTGTCTTGATCACGAACAAGATGAAAGTGCACAATATATAATTTTCCATAGAGCTGACCTTTCAAAAATTTGTTGCCAGATATAATTCTGACACTTGAGACCTCAAAAACTACCTTACATCCCTTTTCTTCTAATTTGAGAACTGACAAGAGATTAAATGCTAAATTCTCGAAATGTCGAGTCGGAATGTTAACCGTGTCTCCATTATCAGATAAACACAGTAAATTACCCTTTGTAGATGCACTTACAGACTCACCAGCCTTAGCAACACTGATTTCCAAATTCACTGCAGATTTATTCATAAGATAGTCTTTATAATCACTTCTTAACAGATGACAACTGGCACCTGAGTCAATAACAAAAAAAGTTTTGTCCAATTGTTGACTAACGAATGCACTGTTATCAGGGTCTGACTCATCCACAAAAGCAGTTGTAAACAAAAACTCTGTCTCATCACTGGGCTTATCATTTGAAGAGGCAGACAAACTTTTGTTCTTCAACTTTTGGCAAAAATTCTTAATATGACTACCATGTTTGCAATAGTAACAAATCACATTAGAATATTTTTCAGTAGTTACACTTTCACTCGTATTCTTTCAATTGGAAAATTTATTAAATTTACCTTTTCTCCTGTAGGACGAAAATGCGTTATTAGACTTCCTTTTTCACGTTTCTCTCATAATCAGCCAACAGAGTGTTCTTGACATTGTGATGATAAAAAAATAATGTTACGATTTACGTCGTAATTGAGACGGGTCATATTAGAAGTTTAACGCACAAAAGTTTACGTACATATTATAGCTGTGTATCAGTGAATTTGGTAATATTTTTTTTTTTTATAGGAGAGGGGGCAACGAGCATGCGGCTCACCTGATGGTAAGTGACTACCGCCGCCCATGAACAACTGCAACATCAGGGAGGGAATTGCAGATGCGTTGCCGGCCTTTTAAAAAGTAGCACCACATCAGTGACAGAGTCAGCAACAGCGCTAGGATCATCCGGTGAGAAGCAAACCTGCCCTAATGGGTAGGATGCAAAGAAAGACCGCATTCCGTCCCAATCCACCGACCTGTAATGCCAAACACGGCGGCAACCTGCAGAATGCAACCACGAGGGGAGCGTGAGTGGCACCATACTCCGGATAAGACAATGGTCCGAAGAGCCGAGAGGGGCATCGACGAAAACCTGATATCCGTCCGGATGAGAGGTCAGCAGAAGGTCCAACAGGGAAGGTGTATGATCCTCCACAACTGGAATCCACGTAGGCGAAGTAACCAGTTGTGTCAGACCATATACCAAGGCAAAGTCATAAACAGATCTTCCCGCATGATCGGCTAAACGTGAACCGAGCCATTCAGCGTGGTGGGCGTTAAAATCGCCAAGGATCACGATCTCTGCGGATGGGATCTGTCGTAGCAAGGAATCTGTAGCCATTTGGACGTGGTCAATGAGTCGGTCTGTTTCGGCATTACCGCTATGGGACCTATAGAGGCACCCGTAGACGCGCGGATGGTCGTCGCTGTCTACGCATAGCCAAAGGATGGAAGGTCCGAACCTTCAAGACTGCCGAGGCGTCGAGAACAGATGTCCTCTCTGACATACACGCAAACTCCAGCCCGAGGCACAAAGGAGTGCTCCAATTTGTACCCCGGGTAGGAGAGATACGAAATATCAGCCGGAGAGGAAACCTGCGTCTCGGTCAGAAAGCGCAAGGCCGGCGTCGCCGTCTCGAGATGGTAGTGGACGGCGTTTAGGTTAGAGTGAAGTCCCCTGATGTTGCAGAAATTCACGGATAGCGTGGCAGGGGTCGCCTTGGTATTGTTGCTCAGTTTACCCCGAGCAGTTATGTTTTTGAGCCAAATTTTGCCCCCCCCCCTGAATACGCGGGGCAGCCTGAGCACCCACGCTCAGGATTGGAATAACATGGTCGTGGATGCTCAGCGAGGGATTCTCCGTGGGTACTGGTACCCTCCAGGGGTAGTCTATCGTGTAATTCCGCTACCATGTTCTTGGGGGGGGGGGGGGGGGGAATTAGGCCTCCGGCCACCTGCACTCATCAGACGAAACGCAGAAGCAGAGCTTCTACTTCACGCCGGTATTCTGTGAGATCGTGGTACCAACACGGCTCGAGCCGGCCCATACGTGCAACAGCAAAAAAACTGCTGCGTGGCTATACCACCGTTATACACATTTTATTCGTGGAACGTTAATTTTAGAGGCGCAACGAGGTAAGTATTTAATAGTGTTACGCGCCACTATTAATGTTTTGTACATGGCAACAATAGTTACACTAGCGCCCTCTAGTGTCGAGTAGCAGAACTAGGAGAGTCAAGATCCTTCCAGAAATTTCGGGGCCGATATGTACTCGAACATTCTGGATGTCGCTATCGAAACTATCTGAGGCCCTATATAAGGCTGGTATAGAGGGGTCACTGTAGAAGCGTGCTCGTCGCGACCCCTGCCAGCCCTTTTCAGGGCTGCAATTCTACTTAGCTGCGCACCCATGTCAACGAGGGTTAGGGCGTCCCCCCAAGGCGACGCACACCAGCTCGTCCCCGTTGGTGTGGAATGCAGCGCGCAAAGCGGCGATGGGGACCGCCACCCGTCACGCACAGCCCGACACGGCGGAAGGTAGAGGACAGAGTGCAGAGTTGGCACGTGGAATGTTAGAGGAGGCATGAGAGATAAGACGAATGAGTTGATCGAAATAATGAAAGAAAGAGAATTAGATGTCGTGTGTATGTCGGAGACCAAACGGAAGGGCAGTGGTACTGAAGAGCTCCCTGGCGGGGCGTTAGCTCTATGGTCCGGAGTCCCGGAGAGCGAGAGCGCCCGCCAGGGAGTGGGGGTGCTGCTGTCGTCTCGGTTGGTCGATGTTATGACTGAATATAAGGTTGTGAACTCAAGACTTCTCTGGGTTCGCTTTAAATTGGGACTGACGAAGTTATTCCTTTTGGCTGTTTATGCGCCGGTAGCTTCGTCGTCCAGGGCTGAGCTGGAGGAGTTTTGGGAGAATGTAAGAGAAGTTCTAGATTTGGCTAGGGGAAACGAAAGAATTGTTGTATGTGGTGATTTGAATGGATGGGTTGGTACCGCTCGACCAGGGTACGAGTCGGTGCTTGGAAAGTTTGGCGATAAAAGGGTTAATGATGCTGGCAAGCTTATACTGGCGGTATGCAAGGAAAAGGGTCTTCTTGTGACAAACACTATGTTTAATCACAAGAAGATCCATATGTATACTAGAGAAAGTAAGAATGAGAGAAGTATGATCGATTTGTTCCTGGTGGATGACCGACTGCGAAAACAGGTGATGGATACGCGAGTTTTCAGGGGTGCTGACCTGGGAACGGATCACTATCTAGTGATTACTAGATTTAGGGGTCTGTTCGCGGGTTGGCGCTACCGGACAGCAGTAACAGAACCACAGTCGGTCTGTCGCATCCGAAGCTGGAAGCTTCAGGAAGCGGATACTAGGGACAAATATCATGCGAGGGTAGCCGAAAAGCTTGACAACATCGATGGCAGAAAAGAATGTGTTGAAAGAACATGGCAGAACCTTAGGGATGGAATGGTAAGTGCAGCGGAAGAAGTGTGTGGAACGATTAAAAGAGGCAGTAGTAAAAGAAGAGATGCATGGTGGAATGATGAAGTGAAAGAAGCTGTAAAGAAGAAGAAGAAAGCATGGTTAGACTACTTGGCCTCTAGTAATGATAAGGATATGAGAGAGAAGATGAAAGAAAGATATAAGCTGCAGAAAGTTCACACGAAAGCATTGATTGAGGAAGTGCGTGAAAGGTGTAGAATGGAAGCGGACGAAAGGTTGTCGCACAACTTTAAGGAGAACTCCAAACTCTTCTGGAAAGAGGTTGGAAGGACCCGAAGTGGTGCGGCGGCCTTAAGAATGAACAAAGTGCTTTCGAGAACTAATGACGTCCTCTCAGAAAAATCGGACGTCATGCAGCGATGGAGCGAATTTTATAGAGAAATGTATGCGTGTGATGATCTTAGTGAGGGATCCGGGGATGACGTCGAGACTGGTACGCCAGACCCGGACCTCGATGACACTGAGGTCATCAGTATGAAAGAGATTGAACGTGCGATTCGAAGTTTGAAATGTGGTAAGGCTGCGGGACTAGACAGAGTTACTGCTGAAATGGTCAAGTATGGTGGGCCTCGCGTCTGGGACAGCTTTCATCTGCTGTGCAATTTGTGCTGGCGGACGAGGGATGTCCCGGATGATTGGCGACCCGCAGTCATTGTGCCTTTATATAAAGGTAAAGGTTCACATTTTGACTGCGGTTGCTATCGGGCGATCAGCTTGACCAGTTTAGCAAGTAAAGTTTATTCGAAGGTTTTGACACGTAGGATGCAAGAGAAATCGGAAAGATTTCTATGGGAGGCACAATGCGGATTTAGACCTGGAAGAGGATGCACGGATCAAATGTTTTCTCTCCGCATGATCACGGAAAAGCTTCTGGCTGCTAACCAGAGGATTTTCTGTGCTTTTGTGGATCTTGAGAAAGCATTTGATAAGGTTGTAAGGAACAAAATGTGGGAACTGTTGCCGGGGTATGGTGTGGATGGTCGATTGCTAAGGGCTGTGCAGTCACTTTACTGTGACTGTAAAGCCTGTGTGCGAGTAGGGCATGACCTGTCACCCATGTTTAGCGTCCAAACGGGCGTAAAACAGGGTTGTGTCATGTCTTCCTGGCTGTTCATACTGTATCTCGACAGCTGTTTACAGAAACTGAAAGATAGCTGTTTGGGTGTCAAATTGAGTGACATTAAAGTAAATTGTCTGCTGTATGCTGATGATGCAGTGCTTATTGCACCATCAGAGGCAGAACTGCAGGCATTAGTCACGTGTATGAAAGAGGAATGTGAAATTAAAGGTCTCCGTTTGAATGCTAATAAAACTAAGGTTCTGGTATTTGAAAGGGACGAAGAGAGAACGAAGTGTGAAATATGGGTAAATCAGGAATGTCTAGAACAGGTAAATGAAATTGTATACTTGGGGAGTGCTTTTAGCCGGGATGGAAGATGTGATTTAGATGTGGACAGGCGTGTCGCTGCCGGGAACAAAGTCAATGGTGCCCTGACTGCGTTAGTCAAAAGGCAAGGCGTAGTGAAGAGTGCACGCCTTGCAATACATAACGCAGTGTTGGTACCGACTTTGTTATATGGCAGCGAAACCTGGGTATGCCAGAAGAAGCATAAAAGCAAGTTGAATGCAGTGGAGATGCGATCTCTTCGTAAAATGTGCGGCGCCACCATGGCTGACCGAAAGCGAAACGAAGAGATTCGCAATATGGCAGGTTTGAAAGATGACCTTATCACAAAAATTGATAAGGGCGTGCTTCGATGGTTTGGGCACGTTGAGCGAATGAGTGAAGACCAAGTGGTGAAGAAAATATATAGCGCGAAAGTTAATATTAAAAGGTGTCGAGGTAGACCGAGACTAACTTTCGAAGACCATGTGAGCAAATTGCTCGAAGAGGGGAGGGTCAAGAGTACTCGGATACCTAGACGTGCATGTATGAAGAAGATGATGAATCTGAAAGAAGCGAAAGAGGTATGTAAGGATCGTGACACTTGGCGATCTGTTCTCTCTGGCTACCCCGTCAGGGATTGTGCGTGACGATAAGTAAGTAAGTAAGTAAGTATAGACCACGACCGAGGCAGTATTGAATTGGCGATACAAGAGAATACTTCGAAGCGAAATATCGGCGAACTGTGTTTTATTATTAGTGTGATTTTAAGTTGTAGTGTTGCGTAATTAAATAGTCTATTTTGGTAATTCAATCAGCAGTTTGTAATTGTCCCCAAGCTCGTAACAATTGGTGTCAGAAGTGGGATCAAATCATGCCGATTTTACCAAAGGACGACATGGAGGGTATCCGTACCCGAAGTCAACGCCAGCTGGAGACGGACCAGAGACGATTTGGTAATGCAACGCCGCAAACGTCGGAGGGTCAGGTGCTGACCACGGAGGCCAGCCCGTCAGCAGCACCTGCATCTGCAGCACCTGACTTAGGTGCTCTAATGATGATGCTGCAGGATCAGGCTCGCCGACAGGAGGAACAGTCCCTTCGGTTGGAAGAACAGCGGCAACGCTATAAGGAAGAGCAGATGCTCCTCATGAAGGACCTTTACGCTACCTTCGGGAAAGAGATAAAGGAGTTGAAGGATAGGGTTGCTCAATATGACAACCGCCTGTCGGAAGCTGAAACCCGAATCGACCAAGTGTACAATCGGGTTGACAACGTGATGGCTGACGTGAAGAAAACGCTGCACGACCTCAAACATGGAGATGGAATTACAGCCCCCGTGGTAGCTACAACACCTTCGCTAGGTGGATTATTCAAAGTGCCGCCGTTCGACGGAACTTCTTCTCCTGGTCGGCCTACAAAATCCAATTCGAGGCTGTCATGAAGGCGAACGGCTGGAATAAAAGTCAGGCCATGACTGCTCTCACCCTAGGCCTGCGTGACCAGGCCTTATCTGTTCTGGAAGCTCTCGGTAAGGAAGTGACTTACGAGCAGCTCCTTGAGGCATTGGAGTCGAGATATGGCGACGCTCACCTGGAACACGTCTTTCGTGCGCAGCTCAAAGATCGCGTGCAACACAGCAACGAAAACCTGCAGCAGTGGGCCCTTGAGGTGGAGAAGCTGGTTCGGAAATGGTACCTGCGCTCATTGTAGGGAACCTGGTGCAGACATTCATCGACGGCATCCACGACCTTGAAGTCAGAGCTGCTGTGAGGCTCGGGCACCACGAGACGCTTAAGGAAGCGTTGGCCCATGCACTGGAGGTGTAAGCCGTGCGACAGGATCATCGTTCCCATCGCTTCAGGGAGGTTTCAGCAGCTACAGTTCGTGACCGCAATAAAGGATACAGCCGCAGGTGCTACGGCTGTGAGGAAAGGGGCCATCTTCGATCCAGCTGCCGTGAGCGAACTGTAGAAAGAGAAAGTGATCGATCTCGAGAGGATGTGTGACTAACAGCACCGCCCAGCAGCAGCAGGGAAACTGGCGGGTGCTGACTAATGTTAGAAGAGGTACTCCTAAGATTGTACATGTGGATCGACTGGCGCTTTATTATGGGGCAATAATGCTCGAGACGAGTTTGTCTTAGGAGGGGGCAGTGTTACGCGCCACTATTAATGTTTTGTACATGGCAACACTAGTTACACTAACGCCCTCTAGTGTCGAGTAGCAGAACTAGGAGAGTCAAGATTCTTTCAGAAATTTCGGGGCCGATATGTACTCGAACATTCTGGATGTCGCTACAGTAGAATGTTCTGGAAACTATCTGAGGCCCTATATAAGGCTGGTATAGACCACGACCGAGGCAGTATTGAATTGGCGATACAAGAGAATACTTCGAAGCGAATTATCGGCGAACTGTGTTTTATTATTAGTGTAATTTTAAGTTGCAGTGCTGCGTAATTAAATAGTCAATTTTGGTAATTCAATCGGCAGTTTGTAATTGTCTCGAACCCCAAGCTCGTTACAATAGTATTTCTTATGTTGTGTTTTACTCAGTAACTTTGCGATAGTAGTCTTAGATATTCATGCACTTATTTCAGTCTGTGGAAACGCCCATTAAGTTAATTGTGACCATACGCCTTCCTATATCTCTGGCAGAGTTATAGAAAATGTACTTTGTTATAAAAACATGAGGACATAGAGAGATGATACTATATCCTAATTTGATTTAAAACGTCATCGGCAGGCATAGCTTATTGGGATAGCGGCCAAATACATTGGGCGACTTCTTCAAATTCATGGTTACCTCCGAATAAAAATATTGAAATTTATTTTTATAATTTTGTTTTTTGTTTTATTATTTAGGTATTAAGTTTTTTTGTTTTTTTTTTTGTAATGATACTTTATTTATAAGTCTTGTTTACTAAAGTAAAAGAACTAGTGGTAAATTTTATGTTTTATTATATTTCATGTTATTTTTCTAGTTAATGCGTAGCTGTAGAATTAGTTAAAATTGTAGTGCTTACATATAGATACATATACAGTAGATTACATATAGAGTTAGGATAATTTGTAGTTTTTTTATGCTTAAAACTATTTAGTTAATTGTTTTGTAGTGTTGAGTTGTTGTAGGCTTTTATGTTGCAATTAAATAACTTACACCAAAAATACCGCACATTTGTTTCTTATCTTGCCTGAACCCCGACCCCTAGGGCTTGAGTAAGCCATGACAGCATAGTCTAAGCTCAAAGCTGATAGATCTTTATTAAATAAAATGTCCATAGCCGAAACGACTGAGTCAAAATCAGAGGGCATGGCAACAAGAAGTTGACTAACAATCTCATCTTTTTCCAGCTTTCCACCAGCCACTCTCACTTCCATTGTGTAGTTTCGAAGTCTTGTAGAAAATCGTGAAGAGGCCTGTCATTTTTATATTCCATCTTTCTTCACGTTTTTTGAGCGGTAACAAGAGGCTTCATTCCTTTTTTCTCATACGTTGTAGCTAGAGCATCCATAATGAGTTTAGCTCTCCTTTTACCTTAGACTAGCTGTGCCCCGCGGTTTTACCCGCGTCATCACGTGTCCAAGGTGCGCGACATTACCTAGTTCAAGCATTTTATAACGGCTAGGGTTTAAGCGTCGTTCGCACACCCAGCCAAGTATTGAATTATTTTAATTTTGCATTATCTCTTAAACTATGCGTCCAAATAACATGGTATGAAGAACAAAGTTTATCTTCATAAAATTGTCTTGATGATGAAGTAACTTTGGTTCGTAAGGATTAATAGGCCATGCCTAATAATAACGCTCATAAATCACTTTTAAATTTTCAATATTTTTTTGTCACAAAATACCAAATTATGGCTTATGTATAAGAAATAGACAAATGGTATTGCGGACTTTTTTTTAGACGGAGTAAAGGTCTATATTTTTCTAGAACATTGTATTTACGTATCCCTAACGATAACACCAGCGTACGAGGATAAATCATTTCGGGAGTGCTTTTTCTTCTGACTTGCTTAACAAATATCCATATTTAAGGCTAGCTGAGTAAAGTAGCTTAATGCTAGATAGCCTATACTATTCCACGTAAATCTGGGTATAACATATAAAAGAATTTTTCAAATCGGACTGGTAGTTCCATAGATTAGCGCGTTTAAACAAACAAAAAAACAAAAAAAAAACTCTTCCGCTTTATTATATTAGTATAGATCATTCGCAGAATGTTGTCGGCAAGACCCTGGACAATAATATTTCAAGCTTTTACATCTTCTATATTGAACACCTTGAGTTGAGCGTCGTCTAATGGGGGTTCTTTTTTCAAAACTTCAAGCACTCCATTCTGCTCCAAAAGCAATTTAATCCGAAAGCTCCAATTACCAAAATTGGTTCCATCAAATGGCTTGATTCCAAAAGGAGTATTTCCGGGATTTACCATAACGAATCAAGCTCGTACAAGTCAAATTTTCCGAAAATACGATTTAACTATAAAATCAGCTTCCACTAAAGGCACTCTGGGCCCATAACCTATTAGAGTGCGCTTGGATCAAAAAGGTAAACGATTCATAAGATAAACACGGATTTTATTTAGACATAATACCAAAAAAAACGCGTAGTGTTTCTATATAGTTTGTGCATAATACAGGAAGGTACATGCAACATAGACACACGAGAGCGAACCACAGACAAGACTTCTAACACTCCGACACACTCGATACAGTCTAAAAATAAAATATCTATATGTGGAATTGATACATAATAACAAAAAATAACACAGATTACTACAATATAAATCAGTTCTTTATTTAGTTTACATTTTAAGGTTAACTAACATTAGACATATCTCAAAATAATCAGCTTCTTCGTCTATACCATAGCTAAGAGTGCTCTATGCTATATTTATAGACTAACCTTACAAATTAGTGATCTATATATTGTGACATACATATACTACACCAACGATGATGTGTACAGCTGCCCATTTTACAACCTTTTAATCTGACTCAAAATCTCAGGTGTCCCAGAACTGATGCTACCACACTCGGTTTTCGGCTTCCACAGTTGGCTTTTTCTGGCAGACAGATCTCTGGCAAAGACTTCGGAGCCATGGTACCGCTCGATCGCTTCTTTAATACTAGCTGTGTTGAAGTTGCGTAAGTCTTGCTGCATGCATTTGGAGATCTGTCTGTTCAGTTTTTTTTATAGGATAGGGTGACAAACGAGTACACAGTCCACCTGATGGTAAGTGGTTGCTGTGGCCCATGGACATCCACATTTATCCTCGTTTGCGAATCAAAATGCAGATGCGTTGACACCCGTGAGGACTAAGATGGAATGCCTCGTTTCCAGTAAAAAGGGGCTCCGGTTCTCTACACTCACCATACGAAACTCAGCAGTGTTAAGTTGCTATTTGACGCTTGTACGGTGCAACCGCACAAATCGCTCGATCAGCTTTCTTGCCTCATATACTTATTTTATTGTTCATCGAATCAGTTCACATAGCATCGCCACACAGCGCGTTCGCGTACTCATCATTAGCTATTAGCAGCTTTTAAATATATTTTCTATTTTACCTCAAGCAGTATATTTTATTTATATTATCAGCAGCAGCATCTTAGATGTAACGTACATCTTTGTGATCCTTCAAGCTTACCGTGAGCGGGACCTCTGTCGCTAGTGACCTATTTTAAATTGCGAAAGCGGTGACGCGTCACGTAAGTCAACCAGCAGGCAGCATTGGTAAGTCTACAGCTCTCTATTATAATCAGCAGCCACAGTAATTGGTCAAAATGGAAGATCTTCTAGCTAGTCAGAACCAAATAATGGGAGCTATGGATCAGCTCCTAATCAACTTTAAAAAAAAAGACGGTGCCGACCTCAAGACACCGGCTCATATTAAAAAGCTACTTAGTACTTTAGAACGTTATTGTCAGGAGTTTCAAGGTAATCATCTTAAACTTTTTGAGTCTGACGATGAATCTCATGAATATTTTACTGGCAATTACTATAAAAGAACGTCCGATTTTTATAATGAAACACGCAATTATCTTCATATTTATTTAACATTTTTAACAGTGGTAGAGCCACGCGGCAGCGATTGCTGTTGCACGGATGGGCCGGCTCGAACCGGGGTGGTACCACGACCTCACAGAAAACCAGCGTGAAGTAGAGATTTACCTCTGCGTTTCGCTTGGTGAGTGCAGGTGGCCGGAGGCTCTTATTACTGGAAATGAGGCATTCCATCTTAGTCCTCACGGGTGACAACGCATCTACATTTTGATTTGTAATAGAGGATAGATGTAGATGTCTATGGGACGCAGCAACCACTTACCATCAGGTGGACTGTGTGCTCGTTTGTCACCCTTATCGTATAAGAAAAAAAAATTACCGAGTGACTAAAGAAAAAAACCTTCTCAGGCCAGCAACCCTATTGCAAAAGACAGGCTTTTCAGCTATACCGTCTGGCAGCGCGCACCATCCTGAAATTACAGTTGATGCAGAAACATCCCGAACCCAAGGTACTAACAGCAAGTTAGAGGATATGTTGAGAAAGCAAAGATGCAACTTTAAAGCTTTTCAGCGGACTATTAGCAACAACGATCTCGATAAAGTTTCTGAAAAATGGGAGTATAAGGATATTCTGCAGTCGTTTTAGGCACGCTGGACGATAATAAACGCCTTGCACTGGGAAATAGACAGCGAACTCATCATCATCATTACAGCCTCTCATAAGTCCCCTGCTGAACATAGGCCTCCCTCAAGGA
The DNA here is from genome assembly GCA_033319125.1 of Parnassius glacialis. NCBI lineage: Eukaryota > Metazoa > Arthropoda > Insecta > Lepidoptera > Papilionidae > Parnassius > Parnassius glacialis. Next base: position 389,137 of record JAVANC010000022.1, on the reverse strand, counting down.
ATGCCACAAAGCACGGTCCTGAGCCACCTGCATCCATCGACTTCCTGCATGTCTTACCAGGTCGTCACTCCATCTCGTGGGGGGTCGCCCTACACTTCACCTACCGGTACGAGGCTGCCACTCAAGAACCTTTCTTCCCCATCGGGTGTCGGTTCTTCGAGCTATACGGCCGGCCCACTGCCACTTCAGCTAATCCTTTGGGCTATGTCGGTTACTCTAGTTCTACTGCGGATATCCTCATTCCTAAGTTTATCACGCAGAGAAACTCCGAGCATAGCCCTCTCCATAGCTCGCTGAGCGACCTTGAGCTTCCTCATACGGCCAGCTGTGTAGGACCACGTCTCAGTTCCGTAGGTCATCACTGGCAACACGCACTGGTTGTACAATTTCGTTTTAAGGTTTTGAGGTATGTCTGACGAGAAGATGTGTCGTAGCTTCCCGAACGCTGCCCAGCCGAGTTGAATCCGTCGATTGACTTCTCGGTCGAAGTTGGACTTACCTAGTCGGACTATTTGTCCCAGATAAACATATTCGTCAACAACTTCGAGCTTAGTGCTCCCAACAACTACCGGCATAGGTGTGACATGGACATTAAACATAATCTTTGTTTTGTCCATGTTCATCTTAAGACCTATCCGTTGGGAGACACTATTGAGGTCAGTGAGCATAGTGTTTAGTTCCTCCAGCGATTCTGCCATAAGGACTATATCGTCGGCAAATCGAAGGTGAGTGATGTACTCGCCATGGATGTTGATACCGTATCCTTTCCAGTCCAGAAGCTTGAAAACGTCTTCCAATGCAGCGGTGAAGAGTTTCGGGGATATGACGTCACCCTGTCTTACACCTCTCTGCAATTGGATAGGTTTCGTACTCTGGTTCTGTACTCGGATAGCAACGCTGAAGGGACTGCAGCACCGCCCAAATTTTGACGGAATCAAAGGCTTTCTCATAGTCCACATACGCCAGACATAGTGGCAAATTGTACTCTTCAGACTTCTGTACAATTTGCCAAAGGGTATGTATGTGGTCTATGGTGCTAAAGCCCTTTCGGAAACCGGCTTGTTCGGGAAGCTGGAAGTCATCAAGTCTGCGCGCGAGACGATTCGTAATGACTCTCGAAATCAGCACGTAGACGCGGCTCAGAAGGGAAATCGGTCTGTAGTTCTCCAAGAGAACGTTGTCACCTTTCTTGAAGAACAAGACCACCGCACTTCTGCTCAACGCCTCCGGTGTAGTGCCACCATGGAGGACGGAATTAAATAGCTTCTGAAGGACTTCAAGTACCGGTCTTCCACCCGCTTTCAGAAGCTCCGTTGTAATTCCATCCTCGCCTGGGGCCTTACCGTTTTTAAGGTGCTGGAGAGCCATTCTAATCTCGCTCAGACTGACGTCCGGGATATCTTCGGAATAGTGTCGGATGAGACTCGCTCTTGGATCGTTACTCACACTTGCGTGTGGCTCCAACGATGACGTGCACAGCTGCCCATAGAACCTCTCAATCTCACTCAAAATCTCAGATGTCCCGTAAACGATGCTGCCACATTCTGTCTTCAGCTTTGACAGTTGGCACTTTCTGGCAGACAGATCTCTGCCAAAGACTTTGGAGCCTTGGTTCCGCTCGATCGCTTCTTCAATACGAGCTGTTTTGAAGTTGCGTAAGTCCCGCCGCATGCATTTGGAGATCTATCTGTTCAGTTGCCTGTATGCTGTCAAGTCTCTTGAAGAATGTAGCCTCATCTCCCGTCTAACAGCCATGAGATTAAGAGAGTTTCCACGAGCATGTCGTTCATATCTTCCACTTTATTGCAGTCTTCTAGGCACTAAAAACGGTTTCGTAACTCGAGCTGAAAGGTTTCGGGACTTTGGAACAGAGCACGATGGGGACGGAGCGTTGACTTCATTAGACAAGACCTCTCCAACTGTATGTTTAGGTTCATTGTGCCTTTAACCATTCGGTGATCGCTACCAGTTTTCACCCTCGCGATCACGGAGACATCACTGAACAGTTGTCGTCTGGTCGTCATAATGAAGTCAATCTCATTTTTTGTCGAACCGTCGGGGCTCGACTAGGTCTACTTCCTGCGAGGCCGCTTCTGGAAGAAAGAGTTTATCATAAAGAGTCCTTCTTTCTCCATGAAGTCGGCCAGCTGCTGGCCCCTTGGGTTCCGTTGCCCTATTCCAAATTTCCCTACTTTCAGCTCACTGTTCTCTCTTGTGCCTAGTTTTGCATTGAAGTCTCCCATTAACACCGTATATTGGGTTTTGGAGGAATGCATGGCTCTAGAGATATCCTCATACATTTCCTCCACCTCCTCATCGGGGTGTGCCGAGGTTGGTGCGTAAACCTGTATGACCTTCAGCGAATACCGTTTGGTGATTCTGAGTATAAGGTACGCAACCCTCGTCGACACACTCCCGATCTTTACAACGTTGTTAATGAGAGACTTGTGGACGATAAATCCGACACCTCTTTGGGACAGATGGTCGCCCTCCCGGTGATAGAGCAAGTTGCCGGATTCGAGGATTACCGTGTCCTCCCCCTCTCTTCGGACTTTGGATAATCCTATAATATGCCAGCGCAACTTGTCTATCTCTTCTTCCAGCTCCACGATCTTCTCGTCAGTCCTCAGGGTGCGTGCGTTGTACGATGCCAGGTCAAGTCGTCTAAGGTGGCAACCGAACCTCCACCGGAGATTCTTAGCACCCCCTGCCCCGCCGTTACCATGGTCGCCACTGTAGCCAGGAATAGCGGGGCCGCCGGGGACTGGGGGCCGTCTCTTTGTTACTGTCATCATAGGGGGGGTATTTGCCATAGTTGCCACGCTTGGCGACTTGGCTTGGTTGGCAACCGCAGTTTTTTTATTGTAAGTTTGTTGTTATCAGGAAGATGCTGCTGCCCATCTCCTGCCGTTTCCCTTTGTCGCCTATTATGACACCCTCGGGAGGATATGGGGTAGTGGATATTCTTGACCGCCCCTACACGGCAACAACAGCGAACTATACGAAGATAATGAAGAGTATGAAGAAATGTTCAGCAGCTATGAGCAAAAGTTAAACAACATGAAGAAAGTTATCAACAGCAAGATGTGGTCTGATCTTTACCGGGAGAAGACAACTCTAAAAATGGACATACCCACGTTAAGTGGGAGCTACCACCAGTGGTTGTCGTTTAAGGACTTGTTTGTCGAAACTATACATAGCAACAGAGACTTATCGAACAGTCAGAAAATGCAATTTCTGAAAAGTCAATTAAAAGGAGAAGCAGAGAAAATAGTGCAACATTTACAGATAAGCACAGGTAACTATCAAGTATGTTGGGATCTTTTAATCCACCGGTATAATAACACGAAGCTTATTTTTAATTCTCACATGAGTGTCTTAGTGAACCAACCTACTATACAACAGCAGTCAGCATCAGCGATTAAGAAGATTCACGATACCGCCAACGAATACCTATATGCCATCAAAAATCTGGGAGTCAACATAGAGAACTAGGACCCCATGATTGTTAACTTAATTACTCAGAAATTAGACGCAGACACCCATAACGACTACATCGAGTCATTGAAGTATCCAAGAGATTTGCCGACTGTAAAAGATTTATTACAATTTCTGGAGGTGAAATTCACAGCTCTAGAGTCGTCAAAACGCAAACAAAACCACCAGAAGTGAAATTAGCAACCGCAACAATCATCTCAGCCATCTAATCTCAAAAAATCATTCGTTTTTAAACATTCACGAGCGATCAAAATCCGTCATTTAACTCAAATAATTTTAATAATAAAAGTAGGTTAGCGTCCGCACCGAAGCAAAAATGCCCTGTCTGCAATAAAGATCACGCCATTCCGTATTGCGAAACATTTTCAACATATCGACCTGATTTCAAGCGACAAATAATATCCAAGCTATCTTTATGGCAAAACTGCCTTTATAATCATAACGGTAATGAATGTTTTTGAAAGAAAAGATGCCATAAGTGTCAAAGCAATCATTATACACTAGTTCACATAGCATCGCCATACAGCGCGTTCGTGTACTCATCATTAGCAATTTTTAAATATACTTTCTATTTTACTTCAAGCAGCATATTTTATTTATATTATCAGCAGCAGCATCTTAGGTGTAACGTACAACGCTGGTATTCCGAAGATATCCCGGACGTCAGTCTGAGCGAGATTAGAATTGCTTTCCAGCACCTTAAAAACGGCAAGTCCCCAGGCGAGGATGGAATTACAGCGGAGCTTTTGAAAGTGGGTGGAAAACCGGTACTTGAAGTCCTTCAGAAGCTCTTTAATTCCGTCCTCCATTGTGGCACTACTCCGGAAAGGTGGAGCAGAAGTGCGGTGGTCTCGTTCTTCAAGAAAGGTGACAACGCTCTCTTGAAGAACTACAGACCGATTTCCCTTCTGAGCCGCGTCAACGTGCTGTTTTCGAAAGTCATTTCGAATCGTCTCGCGCGCAGACTTGACGACTTCCAGCTTCCCGAACAAGCCGGTTTCCGAAAAGGCTTTAGCACCATAGACCACATACATACGCTTCGGCAAATTTTACAGAAGTCCGAGGAGTACAATTTTGCCAGTATGTCTGGCGTATGTGGACTATGAGAAAGCCTTTGATTCCGTCGAAATTTGGGCGGTGCTGCAGTCCCTTCAGCGATACCAAGTTGACTGTCGGTATATCGAGGTGCTGAAGTGCTTGTACAGTAGAGCTACGATGGCTATCCGAGTACAGAATCAGAGTACGAAACCTATCAAACTGCAAAGGGGTGTAAGACAGGGTGACGTTATATCCCCGAAACTCTTCACCGCTGCATTGGAAGACATTTTCAAGCTTCTGGACTGGAAAGGATGCGGTATTAACATCAATGGCGAGTACATCACTCATCTTCGATTTGCCGACGATATAGTCTTTATGGCAGAATTGCTGGAGGACCTAAGCACTATGGTCAATGACCTCAATAGTGTCTCCCAACTGATAGGTCTTAAAATGCACATGGACAAAACAAAAATCATGTTTAACGTCCATGTCACACCTATGCCGGTAGTTGTTGGGAGCACTAAGCTCGAAGTTGGTGACGAGTATGTTTACCTGGGACAAATAGTCCTACTAGGTAAGTCCAACTTCGACCAAGAGGTCAATCGACGGATTCAACTCGGCTGGGCAGCGTTCGGGAAACTACGACACATCTTCTCGTTAGACATAACTCAAAACCTGAAATCGATATTGTACAACCAGTGCGTGTTGCCAGTGATGACTTACGGATCTGAGACGTGGTCCTTCACTGCTGGCCATATGAGGAAGCTCAAGGTCGCTCAGCGAGCTAAGGAGAGGGCTATGCTCGGGGTGTCTCTGCGTGATAAACTTAGAAATAAGGATATCCGCAGTAGAACCAGAGTAACCGACATAGCCCAACGGATTAGTAAGCTGAAGTGGCAGTGAGTCGGCCATATAGCTCGAAGAACCGACAACCGATGGGGAAGAAAGGTTCTCGAGTGGCAGCTTCGTACCGGTAGGCGAAGTGTAGGGCGACCCCCCACTAGATGGAGTGACGATCTGATAAGACATGTAGGAAGTCGATGGATGCAGGTGGCTCAGGACCGTGCTTTGTGGCATTCCTTGGGGGAGGCCTATGTTCAGCAGTGGACTTGTGAAGGGCTGTAATGATGATGATGATGATTCTGTGAGAGCGTGGTCCTACCTCGGTCGAGCCGACCCATTCGTGCTACAACTATACTAGCTGCAGTGTGGCTCTACCACGTACAATGTCATCAAAATCAAAAAAATTATGTCAATCAAAATGTTAATAAAACACGCTTGAGCTAGCAAAATAACATTTTGTGTTTATTTTAATAAAACCGATTGGCCGATAAAAGAGATAATATGTCAACTTTAAAATGTATGACAGACAGATTGACAATTGCAGCACCAGATGTAACCTGACCTTTGATCGTGATGTGGATATTTTTTCGTATGACATAAAACGAGATTTCGTACCGCCTTCTATCGGATGCAAAAATGTTTTTCTGACATTTCCCGTTGTCACCTCTTACGACACGTACGGTTTTGGCGGGAACTTGATTGACGGCGGTTTGCTGCTCCTGTATCATTGTTTAAATAATGGTTTGAAGTGGACTTTGATATATAAAAATGGTGCGATTTTGTGTGTTAAGTGTCTGCGCATGTGAAATATTAGTGGAAACGGTGAAACAAGTGCTCTGATGGTGATGGATTCTCAAGATAATCTGTTTATTTGCATAGGCGCCTTTAGATACCATCGCCAACTGTGAGCTGCCTGCTGGCCGTCAAAATCTCCCAAGGGCTGCACAATGTGACGCATCAACATATTGTGAAGCAGTGAACTATGAAGGATAATTATACATAAAGACAAGGCTGTATGGCATAGTTCCTTTGCCTGCTCTCTCGAGCGAATAATAAAAACAACAACAATTGCGACACGTACGTCACCACACGCCACAATGGGTTATATGGGTAGGTAAATAAATAAAAGACAATGATTTCTCGTATCGATATATTTTTAATAAAAAGACAATATGAGCTGCGGCATAGCGTGGGCGCCAGTAGCGGTGGGGGAGGGCTCCCGCGCGATAGACTTTGAAAACGTTAACAACACATCAACAACGGATATGTGTGTGCCGCGGAACTACATGTAGCTTCAGTTCCGCTAAACAGATAATATACTGTTCATTAAAATGTATACAGTTTAGTAACAAAACGCGACTGCGCGCGGTCGCTCCAAATAATATCGTGCGCCAATAATTTATCTGTACTTGGTATTTATACAAAATATTCTTCCAGTGTATCATAAATATAGGTCAAATTGTACTTCCAAGCGTAAAAAATTATCGTAGATTGTTACTGTATACACATATATCTGACGCAATAGTAAGAAGATATTTGGTCGTTTGAGTTATGTTTTTACAATTAAATTCGAAACAAACAGTGTTATAAAGTATTGCTTTTAAATGTGAAGTACACTAGTGAATTCTTAATAAGTATTTTAATAATAATACCTAGATATAAATGTTAGCGAGTCTAAAGAGTCCGGCGCTCGCTCGGCCGTCCAAGTACCAAGCGGTGCTTTAGCTCACCCTCCTATTCACAATTGACCTTGACGATTAGTAGGTACTTTAAAATATCTTAATTTTTGAAATTAACTTTGCGGCTATCATTCACCAGAAATTAACTAACGAAGCCTAGCCGACGCAGTAAATTTAATAAATTTTATTATTATTATTTATTAAATTTACCGTGTACGCCGTAGGAAAATCCTCTACCGCATATCATTCCGTGGGTGTCGTAAGAGGTGGCAAAGGGAAATTAAACAAAAGGACAGCACAAATTCTTGACATCAATACAAAATAATAATTACTGCGGTTGCCAACCTACTTGAAAAGAGTGTCAACCATAGCAAATGTCCCCATATTAGGTCTAGACTGAGGCGTGCTTTTGACAGACTGTAATGGTAATAATACAATCGTTGGTGCTTCTGTTGGTGATAATGTAACTTCTAAATGACCTGAAGATTCAAGGTCACAAGCAGTATTTCCACAATATATTTGTTTTGTTGAGACTATGGTTCATAGCTATGCTGGGATCCGATAGGTGGCACGGTAGTCAAGTTTTTAACACGTATAGGAATATTTATGTACTAATAATGTGATTCAAAATAACCTATGCCAAAAAGGGATTCACAAATGAAGATGATGGCGCTATGGCTAAGTTATTAATTAGTTTTATAATTACATTGGAGGAATTTATCGCGCCTCCTTACCGAAGGACAGAACAAACCCGCCGGGCCAGCCAGTAGTTATACATATAATTTTTTTTACAGTCTGATCAGATCGTTTATGCTATTTTACGTTATTATTAAGTGTGAATAAGCTAACTAGCTACGTTTTTTAAATATTCAAATATTTCAGTCCGATTTAGGGCTTCACCTCCTCCTTCACTCCTTCTAACTGGAAATAGGTGGATATTTATACAGATATATGTTTGAAAATCCCATAAGTAATTATATTACTTGTGGGACTACAAATAATTTTAGGTTACTATTACTTAAATCATTATACATCCGGCTGGAAGAAATCTCATCGGAAGTGGAGTATGGTGAGTGGGTGGCACGAGCGAGTCAGTCGTGACGTCATATTCGTTAGAAGCTATTTATTGCATAGCAACGCTATTTATCGCCGCGACAGATTTAACGCAACAGTGAGTGGCGGTGCTTTAAGCGATCGCGGCGTAATGCTCCACACTCTACCTAACTAATATGTACAAGGAGTGGCGGGCTCCGCCACTACGGTTACAATGTTACGGAATGCGCGACGACACCGACATTCGACCTTAGCGTCGGCGATATTGACAACGAAACTAGATGTGCAAATCGGTGCGGCGGTACACATTGCGACGCTTGGTATCTACTAAAGACTCGACGTGTGGTGTCGTCGCGTATCCTCAACGTGTCATTTACAGGAGTCGGCGTGGTGTGTTTCCGGTGGGTGGGTGGGGATTGTGGCGCAGGGCGGGCGGGGCGCGCGGGGCGGGGCGGCCCCGCCCGCTGCGCGCTACAGCGGGGCCCCTCCCGGTGGTCCCCATCCCAGTGGACCAGCCGCCTCGCCGGGCGACGTCGGCGTCGGCACTTGCGGCGCTGCGCCTTTACTTCGCGCCTGCAAAATTGTATATAATAATTTCCATTTTAAACACATTATTATGCATTATAACACTTTGATTAAGGTATCTTACAATAAAGATTAAATAAATAAAGGATATATTTTTTATGTTAGTACCAGTACAGATGTACACGGTTGTACGGACGGTTGTTTTCCGATTTTAAGGTAACTGACAAGCAGTATAAAGCTGCACTCGGTTGCAAGTGTCCATGACCTATTCTAGGCACTAACTCAGGTGGTAGGTCAATCAGGTGGACTGTTAGCTCATTTATCACATTGATACAACAAGGTGGCCCTACAGAGCCTCTCATAAACTTTATATAAACGACAGTGCGTTGATTTTAATCCGGCTCGAAGGATCTTATATGAATAATAAAATAATTTGAACATAATTTGAACTCGAAGGACCATATCATCATCATCATGATCATCATCATTACAGCCCTTCACAAGTCCACTGCTGAACATAGGCCTCCCCCAAAGAATACCACAAAGCACGGTCCTGAGCCACCTGCATCCATCGACTTCCTGCATGTTTTACCAGGTCGTCACTCCATCTCGTGGGGGGACGCCCTACATTTCGCCTACCGGTACGAGGCTGCCACTCGAGAACCTTTCTTCCCCATCGGTTGTCGGTTCTTCGAGCTATATGGCCGGCCCACTGCCACTTTAGCTTACTAATCCGTTGGGCTATGTCGGTTACTCTGGTTCTACTGCGGATATCCTTATTCCTAAGTTTATCACGCAAAGAAACTCCGAGCATAGTTCTCTCCATAGCTCGCTGAGCGACCTTGAGCTTCCTCATACGGCCAGCAGTGAAGGACCACGTCTCAGTTCCGTTAGTCATCACTGGCAACACGCACTGGTTGTACAATTTCGTTTTAAGGTTTTGAGGTATGTCAGACGAGAAGATGTGTCGTAGCTTCCCGAACGCCGCCCAGCCGAGTTGAATCCGTCGATTGACCTCTCGGTCGAAGTTGGACTTACCTAGTCGGACTATTTGACCCAGGTAAACATACTCGTCAACAACTTCGAGCTTAGTGCTCCCAACAACTACCGGCATAGGTGTGACATGGACATTAAACATAATCTTTGTTTTGTCCATGTTCATCTTAAGATCTATCCGTTGGGAGACACTATTGAGATCATTTAGCATAGTGCTTAGGTCCTCCAGCGATTCTGTCATAAGGACTATATCGTCGGCAAATCGAAGGTGAGTGATGTACTCGCCATGGATGTTGATACCGTATCCTTTCCAGTCCAGAAGCTTGAAAACGTCTTCCAATACAGCGGTGAAGCGTTTCGGGGATATAACATCACCCTGTCTTACACCTCTCTGCAATTGGCTAGGTTTTGTACTCTAGTTCTGTACTCGGATAGCCATCGTAGCTCTACTGTACAAACACTTCAGCACTTCGATATACCGACAGTCAACTTGGTATCGCTGAAGGGACTGCAGCACCGCCCAAATTTCGACGGAATCAAAGGCTTTCTCATAGTCCACATACGCCAGACATAGTGGCAAATTGTACTCTTCGGACTTCTGTACAATTTGACGTAGGGTATGTATGTGGTCTATGGTGCTAAAGCCCTATCGGAAACCGGCTTGTTCGGGAGGCTGGAAGTCGTCAAGTCTGCGCGCGAGACGATTCGTAATGACTCTCGAAAACAGCACGTAGACGCGGCTCAGAAGAGAAATCGGTCTGTAGTTCTTCAAGAGAGCGTTGTCGCCTTTCTTGAAGAACAAGACCACCGCACTTCTGCTCCACGCCTCCAGTGTAGTGCCACCATGGAGGACGGAAATAAAGAGCTTCTGAAGGACTTCAAGTACCGGTCTTCCACCCGCTTTCAGAAGCTCCGCTGTAATTCCATCCTCGCCTGGGGCCTTGCCGTTTTTAAGGTGCTGGAGAGCCATTCTTACCTCGCTCAGACTGACGTCCGGGATATCTTTGGAATAGTGTCGGATAAGACTCGCTCTTGGATCGTTACTCACACTTGCATGTGGCTCCTACGATGACGTGTACAGCTGCCCATAGAACCTCTCTATCTCACTCAAAATCTCAGGTGCCCCGGAAACGATGCTGCCACATTCGGTCTTCAGCTTTGACAGTAGCTCTTTCTGGCAGACAGATCTCTGGCAAAGTCTTTGGAGCCTTGGTTCCGCTCAATCGCTTCTTCAATACGAACTGTATTGAAGTTGCGTAAGTCCCGCCGCATGCATTTGGAGATCTGTCTGTTCAGTTGCCTGTATACTGTCAAATCTGTTGAAGAATGTAGCCTCATCTCCCGTCTAACAGCCATGAGATTAAGAGTATGATCGGAGAGTTTTTGTGTTCTTCTGCGGTGGGTCTTGCAGAACTTAGCTCCGACCGCATGGACAGTTTCCACGAGCTTGTCATTCATATCGTCCACTTAATTGCAGTCTTCTAGGCACTGAAAACGGTTTTGTAACTCGAGCTGAAAGGTTTCGGGACTTTGGATTAGAGCACGAGGGGGGCGGAGACGAAGGACCATATATGAATAATAAAATAATTGAACATCTGTTCGGACCGGTCCATCCTTTGGCTACGCGTAGACAGCGACGACCATCCGCGCGTCTACGGGTGCCTCTATAGGTCCCATAGCGGTAATGCCGAAACAGACCGACTCATCGACAACGTCCAAATGGCTACAGATTCCTTGCTACAACAGGTCCCATCCGCAGAGATCGTGATCCTTGGCGAATTTAACGCCTACCACGCCGAATGGCTCGGTTCACGTTTAACCGACCATGCGGGAAGATCTGTTTATGACTTTGCCTTGGCATATGGTCTGACACAACTGGTTGCTTCGCCTACGCGGATTCCAGATGTGGAGGATCATACACCTTCCCTGTTGGACCTTCTGCTGACCTCTCAACCGGACGGATATCAGGTTTTCGTCGATGCCCTTCTCGGCTCTTCGGACCATTGTCTGATCCGGAGTGTGGTGCCACTCACGCTCCCTTGCGGTTGCGTTCTGCAGGTTGCCGCCGTGTTTGGCATTACAGGTCGGTGGATTGGGACGGAATCCAGTCTTTTTTTGCATGCTACCCATGATAGCGGGTTTGCTTCTCCCCGGATGATCCCAGCGCTGTTGCTGACTCTGTCACTGATGTGGTGCTACAGGGAAGGGAACTATTTATTCTATCACCTGTGGTACCCATCGGAGGCAGATCTCAGCCTTGGTTTGGCCGCTCCTGTAAGACTGCATTACGCAGTAAGCAGGAGTGTTATCAAGCCTGGGCTGCGGCTTCGGCGACTCGGGATGTAAACACCAGCACACTAACTTCGCCTCCAGGTTCTTCAAAAGAATTATTGCCAAAGCAAAGTCAGAGCACATAGGCAGAATTGGCGAGAAACTAGTTCGCCTTCCTTCGGGAACCCGTGCATTCTGGTCTCTCGCCAAGGCTGTCCAAGGGAATTTCTGTAAGCCATCACTACCATCTCTGCACAGGGAGGACGACTCACTGGCCCAAGCCGCAAAAGACAAAGCCGACCTTTTTGACTCCCTTTTTGCGCCCAACTCGACTCTTGATGACGGGGGAAAAACACCGCCGACCATCCCGCGGTGTGAGTGCTCCATGCCGGATGTGCTGTTCTCACAGCGCTCGGTTCGCAAAGCACTTCTCTCCCTGGACATCCAGAAGTCGAGTGGGCCTGACGGAATCCCCGCAATTGTGCTGAGGACGTGTGCTCCGGAGTTGGCACCGGTCCTAACGCGTCTTTTCCGGTACTCCTACTCCCAAAGCGTAGTCCCGAATTCATGGAAGACAGCTTTTGTCCACCCGATCCCTAAAAAAGGCGACCGCTCAGACCCGTCTAACTCTAGGCCTATCGCCATCACCTCCTTGATCTCCAAAATAATGGGATCCATTATTAACTGCCAGCTCATCCGGTACCTTGAGTATCACCAGCTGATTAGTGACCGCCAATACGGTTTTCGTCGGGGTCGATCAGCTGGTGATCTTCTGGTCTCCCTGACCCATAGATGGGCGGAGGCAGTAGAGTCCAAGGGGGAGGCGTTGGCCGTTAGTTTGGATATTAGGCTTTACATTTAAGTAACAAAATTAAAACTGCATCAAACAAAATTAAAATGACCTGGAGAATAATAAATAGTGAAACGGGCAAGGTCAAACCGCGCAACTCGGATTTTCAATTGAATATTAACAATAATTTAACCCGATCTGATCAAGAAGTTGCTATGGCTTTTGAGAAACATTTTACTGATGTTCCTTTTTTGACAACTAAATCATTAAACTCTTCTCCTACTGTCGCCGAATCATTGCTTAAACAAAATGTAAAGGCTTGTTCAAATACTTTTAGATTCCATAGAGTACTGCCAAAAGATATCGTTAAATATTTTAAAACTATTGATGTTAAGAAAACGGCAGATTTATGGGGGATTTCCGTTAAAGTTATTTTATCTATAATAGATATAATAGCACCTTATCTAGCCACTATATTTAATACAAGCGTCGAATCTGGTGTGTTTCCTGATTTAATGAAACTTAGTAAAGTCATACCTTTATATAAATCTGGTAGTACATTAGACCCCGCCAATTTTAGACCAATTTCTGTACTACCAACATTTAGTAAAATTTTTGAAAAAATAATTTTAGATCAAATGTTAAGTTTCTTTAATATTAATAAATTGCTACATAGAAATCAATTCGGTTTTACAAGGGGTCGCTCAACAACTGACGCTGGAGTTGAGCTTATTAAACATATTTTTTGTGCATGGGAGAATTCAGAGGATGCTTTGGGTATATTTTGTGACCTTTCCAAGGCCTTCGACTGCGTTCACCATGAGACATTAATCAGGAAGCTACAGTACTATGGTGTCAAGAACACAGCGCTTAAACTTATAATTTCATATTTAAGTAATAGAATGCAGAAAGTTATTATTAATGGTAAAAGTTCTTCCGGCTCACCTGTACTAATGGGTGTCCCTCAGGGCTCAATTCTCGGCCCATTCCTATTTCTAGTGTATATTAATGACTTAACTCACCTTGTAGGGGATAGTCATGATATAGTATTATTTGCTGATGATACTTCCTTGATTTTTAAACTTAAACGTCAATCATTTAAATGTGACGAAGTGAATAATGCTATATCAAAATTAATGCATTGGTTTAACGTTAATAATCTGCATTTGAACGGAAATAAAACTAATTAAGTTAAATTTACAACAACGAATGTTAAAAATCTGAATACCAATGTGTTTTTAAATGGGGAAGAACTGAGCCCTGTTGAATCCACTGTTTTTCTTGGCATCACTCTCGACGCAAAGCTTCAGTGGGGCCCCCATATATCCAAACTAGCAAGCAGACTAAGTTCTGCAGCCTATGCTGTAAAAAAGATTAGAGGTCTCACTAGTGTCGAGACAGCTAGATTAGTTTATTTCAGTTATTTCCATAGCATAATGTCTTATGGGATTTTGCTATGGGGACATGCGGCTGATTCAGAAACTATTTTTGTTTTACAGAAGAGGGCCATTAGAGCTATTTACAACCTAAAACTGAGAGAGTCTCTTAGAGATAAATTTAAAGAAATAAATATATTAACTTTGGCCTCTCAGTATATTTACGAAAATTTAATGTATGTTCACAAAAACAAAGGTAGTTTTAGTAAAAAAAGTGATGTGCATTCTGTAAACACTAGGAACAAACACAAGCTAGTGATACCAGTTTCTCGACTCCACAGAGTCAGTAATTCATTCTTGGGGCAATGTATACGCTATTACAACAAGGTCCCGGAAAGTGTACAGGCTCTCTCCATTAGCAAGTTTAAATGTTTTGTTAAGTTGAAACTGTATAAAAAGGGTTATTATAGTATAAATGAATACATGGTTGATAATAACCCCTGGGAATGAGGTGATCGCTTCCAAGCTGTTTCTAAAATAAATTTTGTACTTATATAGTTAGTACAACCATTATTGTAAAATTTGCTTTAAAAAAAAAAGTCCCGCTGGGTTTCTTGCTGGTTCTTCCCAGGACAGAAGTTTTTTTTCGAACCAGTGGTAAAGTAAAAAATGACTTTCAATAAATATTACAAATGTGATCTATATTGAATAAAAAATTATTCTATTCTATTCTATTCTATTCTATTCTATTGCGAAGGCCTTCGATCGGGTTTGGCACAAAGCGCTTCTTTCAAAGCTCCCTTCCTATAGGCTTCCCGAGAAATTGTGCAATTGGATCACCAGCTTCCTTGCAGATCGGAGCATCATGGTCGTTGTAGACGGTGCATGCTCCGACTACTAGCCTATTAAGGCGAGGTGTATAGACGACTTTTATGAATTTGAGGGGGTGAAGCAGACGAGTAAGGGACGAGTAGTCCCGCCCACTGCGGGGTGCACCGCGTGAATCTCGCCGCCGCTCGACGTAAAATGTACAATTGGTACAGCGCGCTGCCGTCCGCCTTCGCACTGCGTTTCCGCGATGTCAGGTGGTTCGAATCCCATCAGATATATATTTTTTATTCGTTTTTTTAAAATGTTTCTACGTTTATTTTCGTATCTAAAATATGTACATATTTTTGTTTAGTTACTCTAAAAATATTATGTACCTACATATTTTCGTGTTGTTATTTTTAAAATATGTACATATTCTATTTTCTTAATTTAAAAATAATCAATAATTGTTATTTTCTAGAAAAGGTTATCGAGAACTTTTGTAACAGATTCATTAAATGAATAATAAATTAATGCTTAAATAAAATGGCTTCGGACTAAAATGGTCATTCATAGAAATGGCCTATTCTCGAAACGGAAAATTGTCAAAATTGTGAATTTATAACAACAATAATTTTTATTCCTATAGACGTTTTTCTTCAGAATCAAGAGTAAAGTAAACTATTATGAGCAAATTTTACAATAGCGCTAGCCCTAAAATCGAAAAAAGAAACAGCCGTTTCATTATTTTTTTCCTGAGTGAATAACCTTTTTGCATAAATTTTTTTGGGTTTGTGGGTTGTTTGAAGAATACATAAAAATTAAACATGTTAATTATTTGAATTTTATTTTATTATTTTGATGTATTTACGCATACGGAGGGAAATCTAATTATATAAATTGTGGAAAGAAAAATAATTCACTCAGCATTTTTCTGTGCACCAAGGCATATTTTGTGTCTTTGGTTACAGCTCTCAACTTATTGCAAATATTGCGCAACACATGGTTTCAGCATTCAACTTTTTGAACGGTATGATTCAATGACAATGCCTTATAATTATTTCCGTAGGATCGCGATGACCAACAGCCGTCAGCATTTATGTCTATTAGAGGTATGCCATCTTTGCTCAATGTTCCTTCAGGTATCACTGCATCACGCTTACGCATAGCTGCTGCCGCCGTCACCAAAGTACACATTCAGGTCTCTGCATCAAGTTCGGAGGTAACGTCTTATTATAACTAACAAAACGAGTCCATGAAACAGAAACAGAAACTTTTTTATTCAATATAGATTATAAATAATGCTTATTGAAAGTCACTCTTTTGTATAATTACCACTGGTTCGAAAAAAAAACCTCTGTCCTGGGAAGAACCAGCAAGAAACCCAGCGGGACTTTGTTTTTTTTAAATAACAGCTTACAATCATGTATGTTACACAAATTAACAACACAACAAATTAGAAATAGCTTGGTAGCGATCACCTCATTTCCAGGGGTTATTATCATCTATTAATTCTTTAATACTATAATAACCCTTTTTATACAAACTTAGTTTAATAAAGTTTTTGAACTTTGAGCAGGTCAAATTTTGTATATTTTCTGGAATTTTGTTGTAAAAGCGTATACATCGCCCCAAGAATGAATTACTGACTCGATGGAGTCGAGTAACCGGTACTACTAGCTTGTGTCTGTTCCTAGTATTTACAGAATGAATATCACTTATTTTTGTAAAACTACTTTTATTTTTGTGTACGTGCATTACATTTTCATAAATGTATTGAGAGGCCAAAGTTAATACATTAATTTCCTTAAATTTTTGTCGCAGAGACTCTTTAGGCTTTAAATCATAAATTGCTCTTATGGCCCTCTTCTGTAAAACAAATATAATTTCAGTGTCAGCTGCGTGTCCCCATAGCAAAATACCATACGACATTATGCTATGGAAATAGCTAAAGTAAACTAGTCTAGCTGTTTCAACACTAGTTAGACTTCTAATCTTTTTTACGGCATATGCTGCAGAACTAAGTCTGCTTGCTAGTTTTAATATATGGGGGCTCCATTGAAGCTTCGCGTCTAGTGTGATTCCAAGAAAAATGGTGGTATCTACAAGACTCAGTTTCTCCCCATTTAAAATTACATTAGTATTTAATTGTTTGACATTTGGAGTCATAAATTTTATACATTTCGTTTTAGTGCCATTTAAATGCAAATTATTAACATTGAACCAATTTACTAATTTAGATATAGCATTATTTACATCGTCATATTTTAGCAATTGTCGACTTAATTTGAAAATTAAAGAAGTGTCATCTGCAAATAATACTATATCATGGTTATCTCCTACTATGTAAGGTAAGTCATTAATGTATACAAGAAACATAAATGGCCGAGAATTGAGCCATGAGGCACGCCCATCTGTACCATCGACCCGGAAGAACTCATACTGTTAATGACAACTTTTTGGGTTCTCTTACTTAAATATGAAATAATTAATTTAAGAGCATCACTTCTTACACCGTAGTGTTGAAGTTTCCTGATTAATGTTTCATGGTGAACACAATCGAAGGCTTTGGATAGGTCACAAAATATACCCAAAGCATCCTGTGAATTCTCCCATGCATTAAATATATATTTAATCAGCTCAACACCGGCATCAGTTGTCGAGCGACCCCTTGTGAAACCAAATTGATTTTTATGAAGTAAATTATTTATATTAAAGAAATTTAACATTTGATCAAGAATAATTTTTTCAAAAATCTTACTAAGTGTTGGTAGTACAGAAATAGGTCTAAAATTAGCGGGGTCTAATGTACTACCAGATTTAAATAAAGGTATTACTTTACTATACTTCATTAAATTTTAACAGTGGTAGAGCCACGCGGCAGCTTTTGGGCCGGCTCGAACCGGGGTGGTACCACGACCTCACAGAAAACCAGCGTGAAGTAGAGGTTTACCTCTGCGTTTCGCTTGGTGAGTGCAGGTGGCCGGAGGCCCTTTTTACTGGTAATGAGGCATTCCATCTTAGTCCTCACGGGTGACAACGCATCTACATTTTGATTTGTAATAGAGGATAGATGTAGATGTCTATGGGCCGCAGCAACCACTTACCATCAGGTGGACTGTGTGCTCGTTTGTCACCCTTATCCTATAAAAAAAAATCAGGAAACACACCAGATTCGATACTAGTATTAAAAATAGTAGCTAAATGAGGCGCGATTGTATCTATTATAGACGCAATAACTTTAACGGAAATCCCCCACAGATCCGCAGTTTTCTTAACATCAATAGTTTTAAAATATTTTACAATATCTTTTGATGATACTTTATGAAATGTAAAATTCTTTGTACACGCATTTACATTTTGTTTGAGTAATGATTCGGCGACCGCAGGAGAAGAATTCAGTGACTTAGTGGTTAATATCGGAATATCATTAAAGCTCGGCATACTTAGTTCTACTCGTCCTGGAGATCCAGTAGCAGTCACCGAAGTACACCATCAGGTCTCTCCATCAAGTCCGGAGGTAAGGTCTCATCATAACTAACAAAACGAGCACAAACTCGGCACACTTAGTTCTACTCGTTCAGGAGTCCCAGTAGCAGTCACTGAAGTACACCATCTGGTCTCTCCATTAAGTCCGGAGGTAAGGTCTCATCATAACTAGCAAATCGAACCCAAACCCGGCACATCTAGTTCTACTCGTCGAGGAGTTACAGAGTAGCAGGCACTTAAGTACACCATCAGGTCTCTCTGTCAAGTCCGGAGGTAAGGTCTCATCATAACTAACAAATCAAGCCCAAACTCGGCACACCTATTTCTACTCGTCAAGAAGTTCCAGTAGCAAGTCACTGAAGTACATCATCAGGTCTCTTTATCAAGTCCGGAGGTAAGATCTCATCATAACTAGCAAATCGAACCCAAACCCGGCACATCTAGTTCTACTCGTCGAGGAGTTACAGAGTAGCAGGCACTGAAGTACACCATCAGGTCTCTCTCTCAAGTCCGGAGGTAAGGTCTCATTACAACTAACAAATCAAGCCCAAACTCGGCACACCTATTTCTACTCGTCAAGGAGTTCCAGTAGCAAGTCACTGAAGTACACCATCAGGTCTCTCCGTCAATCCCGGATGTAACGTCTTATCATAACTAACAAATCGAGCCCAAACTCGGCACATCTAGTTCTACTCGTCGAGGAGTTCCAGTAGCAGTCACCGATGTACACCTTCAGGTTACTTCATCAAGTCCGGAGGTAAGGTCTCATCATAACTAACAAAACGAGCCTAAACTCGACACACCTTATTCTACTCGTCCAGGAGTTCAGAGTTTCAGCAGCACCGAAGTACGCTTTCAGGTCACATAGGTACAGATATTCGAATTTCGTATCTAAGTATATTTTTGTAGTTGTAAAAAAATTAATCTTTCAAAGTATCAAAATGTTTTACTTGATTACGATTCCCGCAGCTAACCGTGCGTACACTTGTGTGTGTGACCCGTGTCAATGTAATAGTTCGATTCTATACCTATTAATTTTGCAAATGCGTCTTTAAGAACAAACAAGTACGTAAATGATTTTTGAACGGCGAGCGAAACAAATTGGTACAGGTCCGTCTAGCAGCGTGCCTCAACGATCACTGTCGCTCCGCGTAGAAATGAAAGAGAAGCGAAAAGACGCCACGATGGCGCGATGCGAAACATCGATTCGTTCGAGTTATTTTTCATTAAATATATTAATACTTACAAATATTTCATTTCAATCGATATTTAAAAACAACAGTTCCCCTTATTATTATATATTACATCACTATTATTAATTTTATTAAGATTTGCTTATAAATAATACAATTAAAATTGCTGAAAATTCAATTTCAATGGCTATATTATGATTTTTTTCTATCGAGAAAATTTACCGAAAACGTGTTTTGAAAACAATGGTCCACCCATAAATGTGATCAAGATTAACATATATTTTTTTTCCGCTCTAAAATGTATATATTTTGTTAAAAAACTGTTTTGTGAAGCCTAGTTTGACTAGGTACCGCGCCTTAACGCTGGTGTTCCACAAGGCTGTGTGCTATCATCAACGCTCTTTCTTCTGTATATCAATGATATGTTGCTAACTGGTAACATTAATTGCTAGGAGGATGACAGCACTGGCGATGCTCTATACACCGGCCGTGCCAATATTTCTCGGGAAAACGTCGTCGAGTACCGGAACAAAAATGTGTCTGAAGTCGAGTCTTTGCTGAACAAAGTCTCGGATTGGGGGCGACTAAATCTAGTCCAGTTTAATTTTTTTTATAGGATAAGGGTGACAGACGAGCACACAGTCTACCTGATGGTAAGTGGTTGCTGCAGGCCATAGACATCTACATTTATCCTTGTTTGCGAATCAAAATACAGATGCGTTGTCACCCGTGAGGACTAAGATGGAATGCCTCATTTCCAGTAAAAAGGGCCCTCTGGCCACCTGCACTCACCAAGCGAAACGCAGAGGTAAACCTCTACTTCAGGCTGGTATTCTGTGAGGTTGTGGTACCACCCCGGTTCGAGCCGGCCCATCCGTGCGACAGCAAAAGCTGCCGCGTGGCTCTACCACTGTTAAAATTAATCCTCAATAAATAAATAAATTATCCTTAATAAATAAGTCCTCAGAAGACACAAGTTTGCGCGTTTACCGCTAAAAAGAACCCCTTTATCGTATCTACTCATTTTCAAGGCACTCCCCTTCTTGCCTTAGCCAGTATCGGAATCATCGAAGTCGATATATCGAGTGACGTGGAGTTTCGTGGTCACTTGGAAGAGGCCAAATTAGCCTCTATAAAGCTTGGCGTGCTCAGCAGAGCGGGACAGTATTTCATGCCGGCACACCGCCTGCACTTTACAAGGCACAGGTTCGGCCTCACGTGGAATACTGTTCCCATCTCTGGGCAGGGGCTCCCCAGTACCAGCTCCTTCCACTTGACCGCATCCAGCGCAGAGCGGCTCGAATCGTCGACGACCGAGTCCTTTCCGATCGGCTCGATTCAT
This sequence comes from Parnassius glacialis, assembly GCA_033319125.1. NCBI lineage: Eukaryota > Metazoa > Arthropoda > Insecta > Lepidoptera > Papilionidae > Parnassius > Parnassius glacialis. The sequence goes on along the minus strand of JAVANC010000022.1, from coordinate 368,234 downwards.
TGGTACTGCGAAGAGATGTTGCATCCTTTTGCATTTTCTTTCGCATCTACCACGGGGAGTGCTCTGAGCAATTGTTCGGATCAATCCCAGCTGCCAAATTTCACGAACGCACATCGCGGCAGAACTGCCGATACCATCCACACCATCTGGATGATTGGCGGTCCACCACTGTGCGATTTAGAAGATATTTTCTTCCTCGCACGACTTCCTTGTGGAATCGATTACCATCAGCGATTTTTCCGGACCGATACGACTTAGGGACCTTCAAGAAAAGAGCCTACTCCTTTTTGAAAGGCCGGCAACGCATCTGCAATTCCCCTGGTGTTGCAGTTGTTCATGGGCGGCGGTAGTCACTTACCATCAGGTGAGCTGCATGCTCGTTTGCCCCCTCTCCTATAAAAAAAAACACAATCAGTGACAAAAATGCCCTTACCGAAAGAGCGCCAACTCCAACATCCCAAATGTTGCGGTTTTAATTTGTACGTAGCTTTGTGAATATAACTTTAGGCAAAGCGTTTAAAGTTGAATTTACATTAATGTATATTTATTTCAACTAGAATTACGTCAAAACAATTGGCGACAGTTTTTAGAGAACTTTTGAATCCCATATGTGTATTTAGTTTTTTATTAGTGATGGATGTTTACTAGAAAAAATTAGACAATTTACTACTATTATTATAGACGAGCTAATGCTGGTTGATTGATTGTAAGGAACCATGATTGATAAATCGATAACAGCGAAGTTTTGTCTCTGTGTGCTCTTACTCAAACATGCTTTATATTGTAAATGTCTGGACAAGGACGGGGAATTTTATAAAATACTAGCTCACCAGGCAGACGTTGTTCTGCCCTCTCCGACGACCCTGCGTCCTATAAAAAATCTTAAATTCGTAATAAAAAATATTGAGGGTCACTTATAGGAATAAAAACTATCCTATCTCTCAAGTTGAACCAAACTGCACATAGTGTGCAAAATTTCATTGCAATCAGTTTAGTAGTTTAGGAGTTCATCGTGGACAAACAATGTGACACGTAATTTTTATATATAAAGATTAGAGGAAAGTTAAATCATACCAATAAATATTCACCTTTATGTCTTGAACATTGAGACAAATACTATCTAATATAGAAGGAATCTTTGTCCAGCTTGTGGAATGTTTCCGAAATGATACAGAAGAGGATCGCCAAGATGAGTAAATAACCAAACACAAAACCTAGTCAAGCGAAGAAAATCCTCTTATTTAGAAGAGATTCTATACTTAGTATTAGCAAACGACTATACGTATAATATATTTAAAATAGAAAGCTATGGATAAAATGAAATAAAGCAGCAGTAGCCAAATAGTTAAGAACACAGACCGGAAATCTCCAAAGTCGTGGGTTCGAAGCATTTATAACTTAGTTGGAGTGGTTAAAGGAAGTATTATCAGTACTAACTCCATTACTAGAATTCTTTATTAAAAAAATATTTTTAAAAAGTAAATTATACCTTGGAGCGTCGTTTCCGCGCGGTGGCGGCGGCGTCTGTGGGGGCGGGAGTGGAGCACGAGGCTTGAGCGGCAGCAAGCGCTGGGGCGGGCGTGGCGGCGGGGGCGGGGGCGGGGGCGGGCGGCGGCGCGGGGGCTCCAGCGGGCGCGCTCGTGTCGGCGCCCAGCCGCGCCGCCAGCAGCGTCAGCAGTTCCTCCACGCGGCCCAGCTGCACACGCAACAACTCGTTAAGCTATCTGCTAAACTTCACAGCCACGTGCAAGTACCGCACGCATCTCCCGAGATTCGGCCCGTATGACCTGAGGGTCGGTGGGGCAATGGGAGGTGGTGGGTTGCTCAACTTCACACCCAAAGCTGAAAGTTTATACCACTTAGCTAATGTTAAAAATTAATTATTTAAGATCCGCATATTAAAATAAAATGACGTGTTTTACGTACATTGAAGAGCACCTCCCGCCTACCTCAATTGCGTGCACTATCGTCGACCAGGAAACTGCGACTAAACGACTAGGAAAGACACACCACCGTCGATAATAACTGCCAAGTGGTCATCCACCGCAGTCTACTTCACTCGAGGATGCCGCGTTTAAAGGGGAAACACGTGTCGTATTATCGACGGTGGTGTGTGTTTTCTAGTGTAGTGGTGTTAAGAGTAGTGATGCTGGTGTTGTTTTGTACACGTAAAGTCAAATGACATCTCTCATTATATTTGTAAAAACAGTCTGCAATAAACCATTAGACAGTGAACACGTTGATAGCTTCTCTTAAGTGACATATAAGCAAGTGTAACCCGTCCGTATAACAAGTTAAAGTTCATAGTGGCCTGCATCGAGGCCGGATTTTTATTGAATAGCCGACCGATAACGTCGAATCAGAGAACAAAAGAGCCCGGACGCTTATACAAAATAAGTTGCATTAATTTTGTTCGTGAATGTTAACCGTCATATTATTCAATATTTAACATAGAAACCACGGACCATAGATTAATGATAAGTCATCGCGCGCTCTGACTAGATACCGCGCTACTTGAAAGAAACAGCTCCGAGAATGCGGCAACTCAATATTCTAGTGTGTATAAGACAATTGCAAGAATGCTAGTGTGCGTGAAAAATTGTATATGCCAGCAGCTTAACTATTACCCGATTAACGGGAAAAAAATATTTTATTATATTATATATTATTATATATTAGTTAAGTTCATAGTTATGAATATAGACCAAAAATACTTAAAAATGAATAATTTATTAATAGCGAATGTATATTTGTGTATATTATGTATAGGTTTTTCTTCTGAATAAATGGCATATAAATGATAAGGCCTTTTATATTTAAATGTCTGACTAATATTCACAAATTATTTAAAAAAATAGTTATATATTATATGGTGTAACCAAAATTTTATTTTTATCATATGTTGTTATAGCCATAATAGCCAATACACATTCTGTGAAAATTTCAAGTATCAACATATTACGGTTCATAAAATACAGCCTGCTGATAGACAAACGGAACGATAGTGGAAACTTAAGTCCCGTTGACACTCTTTGGGCACGGAACCCTAATAAACGGAAATAATGTTTTAATAATAAAAATAAAAATTAATAAAACAACATATTTAAATATTAGGTCATTTGAGCAATACTACTAAAATAAACATTTTATTATATAGAATTAGGTTATATTATAATAAGTTAAATATATTATATTATAAAATATAGTAACAATAAATTCACATATAAAAATCTCAGCCACGGGGAACTTTATTTTTGCATTCGCGGCAACACTGAATAGCGTCATTGATTTTTTGTGACTTATTTATGGCTCGTGTTATTTTATGTTAAAATTTCGAAATTGTATGATTCTTAATGATAGTATGTGATTCCAGTGTCTTTCTTATTTCTTGTAGTATTATTTTTACACAATTTCAATATTTTAAAAAATTATTTAGAGACGATGGCAGGAAACCCGACGGTATGACATTGGTCCCTTGGGAGAGAGGTAAAGCCCTAGTGTGGGATGCTACTTGCGTAGACACTCTGGCGGTTTCTATATCTCAGCGGTACCTCGTTTAGAGCCGGGGTGGCATCAGAGGCAGCTGAACTGAGTAAGTGGCGCAAATATGAGTCTCTGAGAGATGACTACATATTTGTGCCATTTGCTGTAGAGACTATCGGTCCGTGGGGTCCACGTGCGGTGAAGTTCCTAAAGGAACTCCATCCGCGGCTGGTCGTTGCTGCTGGTGATAAGAGGGCTGGTTCTTTTCTTGCTCAGAGGCTAAGTATAGCCATTCAGCGGGGAAACGCAGCCAGCGTTCTTGGCACGATACCGCGGGGAGTAGGACTATATGATATTTAAGTTTCTAGTTTTAGTTCTTTTTTTAAATTATTATTATAGTTTTTAGTATTGTAGATAAAAATAAGTTTATTATTCATTATATTAATATATTTATTTCAATACGTAAACTGATATTTTACTTCGGATTATGATCAACACCTCACATGTTGCCTGCAACGCGACTGGCTCGGGTACGCCGATTTCGGCGTAGTATTTGTTGCGAATTCTACATGAGCGCCGGCAGTATCTAGTCAGAGCGCGCGATGACTTATCATTAATCTATGCCACGGACCAAATTTTAAGTGAACTGAAAGATTTGCACTGTAGTATTGTTAAAACCTACGATAACTTTAAAGTGTCCAAAGGCGCGTCTAACTAAGATATATTTAGAAGCAAAAATTTATTGCCTTAATGACTATTAGAACTCGTTTAAGACTGCACATACAAATTTATTAAAACCTGTGTTTAAGGAACAACGAAAACGCTTGGAATATTTTAATAAAGACGTGTAATATTCGTGTGATGAAATTAATATGCAAATAAAAGCGGATATGAAGGACTTATTAGATTCATTACATTCTACAGTTATACAATCGGCCGACGTTAGTAAAAATAGATGTTGCAGCGTGAAGTACCCCAAGTCAAGTTGCCTAGAATACAATTACCATCATTTTCTGGCATTTACGAAGATTAGCCGACGATTCAGAATTTATTTTTTTAACGCTTGTTGATAAAAATGAAACACTCAGTTGTGTTCAAAAACTACACTATTTAAAGTCTAGTTGTTACGGGCGATGCTGAAAATTTATTGGAACATATTCAGGTAACCGAAACTTATTATGACCAAGCGTGGGAATTAAAAGGGAGTTATAGCAACAAACGACTTATAGTGAACTCTATTCTAAAACGAATGTTTAACCAAAACAAATTCAATACCTAACATAGTTTCAACACAATTGGCTAAAAAATTAATCATAATAAATTTAAATGTGACATAAATAAAAAATAACCATACTAACCAGTTTTTGAACTTTGAGAATTTTGACTCATTTGAAGAACTTCTAAAGATAATTTTATATAGCAGACGATCCTTAAATTTTAAAAGGCGACATTACAATCAAAACTGTATTGCAACTGAAGAATTATAACAAGCTGTAAATTTATGTATAAAGTAGAAACAAGTGGAGGATTTTCATGATGAAATAAAAACAATTACTGATTGTAAATATGTTCGGAGAAATAGTCACTTATAAACTCTAAATCCATTTCTTGATGTAGAAAGGATTCTTAGAGTAGGAGGAAGGCTAGGGCACGCAAATATTAGTGAAGAGAGTAAATTTCCAATTATTTTAGATGTAAAATCTTAACTCACAGCACTCATTGTAGCTGACGCTCATAAAAAATGCTCCACGATGGATTACAATTAATGTTGTCATACTTAAGAACAAAGTACTGGATTGTAAGGGCGAAAGATGTAATAAAATCTCACATTTTTAAATCTTTAATATATGCTAAAATTAGAGCCAAGGCAAAAGGACGTGACCGTTAGAACCGGTATGAGTTTCAAGTACACGACACGACTCATGGCCCAGTTTCCTGGCGGCAAGTTATTGTCTTTGACCAGCACGATATCGCCTTTTTTGATGTTCTTAGTTGATTTGTTCCATTTACTTTGGCCTTGTAGTTGAGTCAAATATTCATTAGAACAATTTTTCCAAAACTGTTGTAGCATGTTTTCTGTCAGTTGTCATCACCAATATCTCTATCGTCACTGTAGTCCAAGATCGGTAGCGATATCACAGGGTTGCCGATTAGGAAGTGTCCTGGAGTTAAGAAGTTTTGAAATTCTTCAGGATCTTCAGTTAGTGGACAGAGAGGTTTGGAGTTTATACACGCTTCGATCTGCGTTAATAAAGTTTGAAACTCTTCGTAGGTAAGTTTCTGATCTCCTAGTACATGACGTAGGTTGTATTTCAATGCCTTCACAGCTGCCTCCCAAAGGCCACCTGCAGTAGGCTACGCCGGCGCGTTGAAATGCCATTCTACATCTAGTTGTCCAATGTGGTCAAAATATTTTGATGAGAGTTGCAGTTGGAATTGTTCGAATTCTTTATGTAACGTCCTAGATGGGCCGATAAAGTTAGTTCTACAGTCCGAGTAGACATGTTTTGGAGTGCCATGTCGGGCACACATTCTTTGAAACGCGGCGATGTAAGTTTCGATGTTAAGGTCTGCTACAAGTTCTATATGCGGCTTTAGTCGCCATACATACAAAGATAGCGATGTATCCCTTTGAAGTTCTAACATAAGTATCAACACGTTAAAGTGAATAAGGACGTTAAAGTGAATAAGGACGTTAAAGTGAATAAGATATTACTATATATAACATATATATAGTAATATCTTATTCACTTTAACGTCCACGTGACCAGTGAAGTCGACTCCGGTGTGCATGAATGGGTGGGACGGTGTTATACGATGTTGAGATAGTCTAATGAGTATTTGTTTGTCTGCAACGGTGACATCGGACGCAGTGACGTAGTTTTGCTTGTACGGCCCGATTTCCGCCAACAATCCAATAACGTTGCCTTAGATATGCTAACGTTAATCGAACGCCACCGTGAAGTGTTATTTGTAATTTGTGAGCTTGCTGGATAATCAGTCCAGTGAAGCGTCCACTTCGAGGGATAATGGCGGAATGTTTCATCTCGAATGGTAAGTTAGAGTTGTTACGTAATATGTTGATACGGCCGCCCACTCGTGTAATCCCTATTTTGTATTTTTGTCTGTTGTAAAGGTTGAGTTTGAAGAAACAACTTTTGTTTGTAATATTTTCTTGTTTTATAAGTTGTTTGTACTCGTTATCGAACTCTGTACTTTGCACAAAGGAGACTGATACGCTTTCATATATTCTTGGGCCCAGATTGTGAAAAGATGAAAGTGAAAAAATGAATAGCTTATATATTATCAAAACATCACTGAAAATTCTGCGGCCTTTGGCATTCTGAGAGCAGAATTATAAGAGATTTAGTAAAAGTGAGGTTACGCAACAAGTTGGCAAAAACCTATACTAAATAGCTGATTTTTGAAGTGTGTTTGCTATTTTGTCGATCGTGGGTCTAGTGTATTACAGCAACTAGTCGCTATGCGACAATTCACACAGCGATCCATTGAGTTACTATCTAATAGATAAAATCCAGGCCGTAAAATCCACAAGCCAAAGTCAAACGAGTAAACAAGATTATCGGTATTCGGTATGTTAGAAAGCGTTGTACAAATAAAGTAAGATCAGAAGTCCGTAGAAAGAAAGCAGTGGTCGAGCAATATAAATCATTACAACAACGGTAAATACTTAAAACACACACGTACTAAACGATACAAGACGAGTGATCATATAGATTGATTTGAGTCAGGCAGGAGCTGTCACTATCAGCACAGATTAAAAATACAGTTGACAAAAACAAGTAATAAATCTAACTGTAAACGTGAATCGAATTTAAGATTTATTTTTATTATGTCATTGTAGAAGCGTGCTCGTCGCGACCCCTGCCAGCCCTTTTCAGGGCTGCAATTCTACTCAGCTGCGCACCCATGCCAACGAGGGTTAGGGCGTCCCCCCAAGGCGACGCACACCAGCTAGTCCCCGTTGGTGTGGAATGCAGCGCGCAAAGCGGCGATGGGGACCGCCACCCGTCACGCACAGCCCGACACGGCGGAAGGTGGAGGACAGAGTGCAGAGTTGGCACGTGGAATGTTAGAGGAGGCATGAAAGATAAGATGAATGAGTTGATTGAAATAATGAAAGAAAGAGAATTAGATGTCGTGTGTATGTCGGAGACCAAACGGAAGGGCAGTGGTACTGAAGAGCTCCCTGGCGGGGCGTTAGCTCTATGGTCCGGAGTCCCGGAGAGCGAGAGCGCCCGCCAGGGAGTGGGGGTGCTGCTGTCGTCTCGGTTGGTCGATGTTATGACTGAATATAAGGTTGTGAACTCAAGACTTCTCTGGGTTCGCTTTAAATTGGGACTGACGAAGTTATTCCTTTTGGCTGTTTATGCGCCGGTAGCTTCGTCGTCCAGGGCTGAGCTGGAGGAGTTTTGGGAGAATGTAAGAGAAGTTCTAGATTTGGCTAGGGGAAACGAAAGAATTGTTGTGTGTGGTGATTTGAATGGATGGGTTGGTACCGCTCGACCAGGGTACGAGTCGGTGCTTGGAAAGTTTGGCGATAAAAGGGTTAATGATGCTGGCAAGCTTATACTGGCGGTATGCAAGGAAAAGGGTCTTCTTGTGACAAACACTATGTTTAATCACAAGAAAATCCATATGTATACTAGAGAAAGAAAGAATGAGAGAAGTATGATCGATTTGTTTCTGGTGGATGACCGACTGCGAAAACAGGTGATGGATACGCGAGTGTTCAGGGGTGCTGACCTGGGAACGGATCACTATCTAGTGATTACTAGATTTAGGGGTCTGTTCGCGGGTTGGCGCTACCGGACGGCGGTAACAGAACCACAGTCGGTCTGTCGCATCCGAAGCTGGAAGCTTCAGGAAGCGGATACTAGGGACAAATATCATGCGAGGGTAGCCGAAAAGCTTGACACCGTCGATGGCAGAAATGAATGTGTGGAAAGAACATGGCAGAACCTTAGGGATGGAATGGTAAGTGCAGCGGAAGAAGTGTGTGGAACAATAAAAAGAGGCAGTAGTAAAAGAAGAGATGCATGGTGGAATGATGAAGTGAAAGAAGCTGTAGAGAAGAAGAAGAAAGCATGGTTAGACTACTTGGCCTCTAGTAATGATAAGGATATGAGAGAGAAGATGAAAGAAAGATATAAGCTGCAGAAAGTTCACACGAAAGCATTGATTGAGGAAATGCGTGAAAGGTGTAGAATGGAAGCGGACGAAAGGTTGTCGCACAACTTTAAGGAGAACTCAAAACTCTTCTGGAAAGAGGTTGGAAGGACCCGAAGTGGTGCGACGGCCTTAAGAATGAACAAAGTGCTTTCGAGAACTAATGACGTCCTCACAGAAAAATCGGACGTCATGCAGCGATGGAGCGAATTTTATAGAGAAATATATGCGTGTGATGATCTTAGTGAGGGATCCGGGGATGACGCCGTGACTGGTACGCCAGAGCTGGACCTCGATGACACTGAGGTCATCAGTATGAAAGAGATTGAACGTGCGATTCGAAGTTTGAAATGTGGTAAGGCTGCGGGACTAGACAGAGTTACTGCTGAAATGGTCAAGTATGGTGGGCCTCGCGTCTGGGACAGCTTTTATCTGCTGTGCAATTTGTGCTGGCGGACGGGGGATGTCCCGGATGATTGGCGATCCGCAGTCATTGTGCCTTTATATAAAGGTAAAGGTTCACATTTTGACTGCGGGTGCTATCGGGCGATCAGCTTGACCAGTTTAGCAAGTAAAGTTTACTCGAAGGTTTTGACACGTAGGATGCAAGAGAAATCGGAAAGATTTCTATGGGAGGCACAATGCGGATTTAGACCTGGAAGAGGATGCACGGTTCAAATGTTTTCTCTACGCATGATCACGGAAAAGCTTCTGGCTGCTAACCAGAAGATTTTCTGTGCTTTTGTGGATCTTGAGAAAGCATTTGATAAGGTTGTAAGGAAGAAAATGTGGGAACTGTTGCCGGGGTACGGTGTGGATGGTCGATTGCTAAGGGCTGTGCAGTCACTTTACTGTAACTGTAAAGCCTGTGTGCGGGTAGGGCATGACCTGTCACCCATGTTTAGCGTCCAAACGGGCGTGAAACAGGGTTGTGTCATGTCTTCCTGGCTGTTCATACTGTATCTCGACGGCTGTTTACAGAAGCTGAAAGATAGCTGTTTGGGTGTGAAATTGGGTGACATAAAAGTAAATTGTCTGCTGTATGCTGATGATGCAGTGCTTATTGCACCATCAGAGGCAGAACTGCAGGCATTAGTCACGTGTATGAAAGAGGAATGTGAAATTAAAGGTCTCCGTTTGAATGCTAATAAAACTAAGGTTCTGGTATTTGAAAGGGACGAAGAGAGAACGAAGTGTGAAATATGGGTAAATCAGGAATGTCTAGAACAGGTAAATGAAATTGTATACTTGGGGAGTGCTTTTAGCCGGGATGGAAGATGTGATTTAGATGTGGACAGGCGTGTCGCTGCCGGGAACAAAGTCAATGGTGCCCTGACTGCGTTAGTCAAAAGGCAAGGCGTAGTGAAGAGTGCACGCCTTGCAATACATAACGCAGTGTTGGTACCGACTTTGTTATATGGCAGCGAAACCTGGGTATGCCAGAAGAAGCATAAAAGCAAGTTGAATGCAGTGGAGATGCGATCTCTTCGTAAAATGTGCGGCGCCACCATGGCTGACCGAAAGCGAAACGAAGAGATTCGCAATATGGCAGGTTTGAAAGATGACCTTATCACAAAAATTGATAAGGGCGTGCTTCGATGGTTTGGGCACGTTGAGCAAATGAGTGAAGACCGAATGGTGAAGAAAATATATAGCGCGAAAGTTAATATTAAAAGGTGTCGAGGTAGACCGAGACTAACTTTCGAAGACCATGTGAGCAAACTGCTCGAAGAGGGGAGGGTCAAGAGTACTCGGATACCTAGACGTGCATGTATGAAGAAGATAATGAATCTGAAAGAAGCGAAAGAGGTATGTAAGGATCGTGACACTTGGCGATCTGTTCTCTCTGGCTACCCCGTCAGGGATTGTGCGTGAAGATAAGTAAAGTAAGTATGTTAATATTTTATTTTTTAACCTGTTGACACTATGTTAATATACTGTAAATTATCTATTTACTTTGATTTAATTAATCATCTGATGTAAGTTGTTTTATGTTTAATTGTTAAATATCATTCACATTAATCGATTAAAGTAATCAATTTCGTATTTTATTAGTGACATAAACTTATTTTTAAGATTTCTCGTCTTCCAGATTGTGAATTGGGCAAATATTTTATTATTTTCATATAGAAAAATATAACGCTTTTTTAAACCATATTTCAACTTATTACAATTGGGCCCATAAATCCCTGTCTCCTTTAATTATTTGTTCATGGGCGGCTGTTATTTCCGTTGTAGTAAGGTATTTGGCGTCAAGTTTCATCTTACTACGCGCATTTTTAATGAAGTGTAGTATCCATGCCATAACTCTTGTTATGCGAATTAATGAACTGCATTTGTTGATAAAAATACCAAGGAAATGTTAATTTTGATTAGTAATTAGGGCTTCCACCTTCTTGGTTTTAAGTTCGCCGTTAGTAATGTATAAACATGTTAGGTTGTTTATGCAGTTTTTAGTTTTTAGATTTTACAGGAATTTGGGACCATTCAACCACAGTTCGAAGTTGATTAGTTTGCTGGGGTACAGTCCACGAGAGGCACAATCTGCTGGATTTTGTTCCGATTTGACGTACTGCCCATTATGTGATGGGATAGTTGGCTTGATTTTGGTAATTCGGTTGGCTACATATTTTTCCCATCTAGATATGTCTCCGTGCAGCTAGGCAAGAACAACTTGAGAGTCACACCATGCGCGAACTTTTATATGAAGTCCTTTGAAGGCTGCTTTGGTTTTCTCAACTAGTTGTGAAGGTAATAGTGCGCCGCATATTTCCATTATTACCAATGTTGTTTTTTGTGTTAGGGGAGCAACCCTAGTCTAAGCGGCGAGTAATTGTATAGTTGGTCCGCCGTTGGCGTTAGCGACACAGATGTAGGTGGCGCATGAATAGGCCTTTTTACTTACATCTGAGAAGCCACGGTAGCGAAGCCTCCATAAAAGCCGAAAAGTCGGGCTTGCCCTATCAAACTGCTCAATCAATAATATTAACTAATAAAATAACTCGTAAATTGTTTCAAACTATTTCAAATTTCCCGCGCGCTCCTCTGTTCTACACAGGTCATAACCTCGTAGCCTTATTATGTAACGTCAACACTGGGCAGATTGCTTTCAATTTGAAATGCACTGAGTCGTGTTCCCTCTGTCTCAAAGCGAAAACGCAATGGACTGTCAAAATTAATGAAAGCAAAGCAATATGGATGGACCCCGGTCGCGGCAAAACTGCGCGATACTGCTGTCATAAAAAGGAGTTAAGTTGAGCGATTAGTCGTCTCTCTCGCACGCGTGGACTTTTTACCGGGCTTTCGAGAAGACGATCGCTTCCTTTCTAACCTGTGGCACAATGTTCTATAATGAAATATAACTACGATTGTTTATATAATAATTATTATGGAGCGATAATCTGGGCTTTCGGTGTGAAGTTAGTCGAGCGCGGGCGACACGTTTGCAAATTCATTTCACATTTCAATGTTTACTCTGTGTGTTTACTTGAGCGAATGAATATTGCGAGTTGAAAATTTATACTTTTTAAAGACTTTTAGTGAAAATGGAGGATAATAGTATTCCTTGTGATGAGCTGAAGTGTGTTAAAGTGCTAATCGGCGAGGAAAAGGTAAAATCTTCAAACTTTGTTGAGAAAAAACAGCTTATATCCACGCCGAAACCAACACCTGATCTGTGTATTTCTCAGACGAGTAAAACCCACAAACTAAAATTTAATAGATCTGTTTACAAAACCCATTAGACTGTTGGCTGCTCACATATCAATAAGTTGTACTGTTGGCGCTGCATATTCTTTTCCAACGACGAAACAGCTTGGAATAATACTGGATATGATGATTTATATAACTTATCTGGAGCCATTAAAAGGCATATGAATTATCAAAAATAGATGAATGCGGTAATTTCGTTTAGTAATTTTGGAAAAAAAACGGATTGAAACATCTTTGTCGCGCCAGTTAGCCGAGGAAATTACAAAATACAACATGCGTGCTGATCACAACTGTAGTGTTTTCCAAAGAACAGTCGATATTGTTTGTTAGTCATAGAGAGCAATTGTGTCTGCTTCTCCGATATTTTTATGGAAACGATATTCATGACCGTTTTTTGGGGTATGTAGATGTGTCTGAAGGTCGCACAGCAGACACACTTTGTAATATCATATTGGAATTATTAAACAAACATGACTGCATCACAAAACTAGTTTCGCAAAGCTATGACGGTGCAAGTGTCATATCAGGTGTCAGAAATGGAGTGCATTAAAAGTTAAAGATGTTTGTCCCCAAGCCATATATATTTGGTGTAATGCAGACATTTTGGCATCTGCCAAGTCGAGCAAAAAAGCGGCACGGCCGTACCATCCTTTTCTCGAAGCAGTTCAGGCCATTTTCAAAACCCTATAACTTCGTTGTGAATAAAACTAGAAGCTTGAGTTTTCAGTAACCAAGTAGGAATTGTATAAACTCAGTATATTTCAAAGTTCATTAAATTTGAACCAGTAGTTTAAGAATTATAACTAGTAAAAGTTTCTTAATTTTGTCACTCACTGACTGACCGATCATCAAAACTCTAAGACACTTCTAGCAGACATAGAAGCTCAATTCATTCAATCAATTGAATGTAAATGAATTGAAATGATTGAATTGATTGAAATGAATAAATGGAAATGAATTGAGAAAGTCAATTGTCCTGTGTTTATTTTGTGTTGAACTAAGCCAATCTTTCCTATGTCAGCTTCGTTTGACGAGAAAACATTGGCGTACTGGAGTAACAACTTCTTCGCCTTGACCATTTCATTCGGGGAGAGAACGCTGCGACAGTCTTCTAAAAGTGTGGTCACTCTCGTTTGTCCATCCTTGCTGGGGGTCCCAGTTGATAGATATTGGCACCGACGCAACCAATCCACTTCCTCACTAGTACGAACCAATGTGCCTTTTTCTATAATCTGTTCCTGATCACAAGGGTTCAACACACGTACTCCTGAGATGTCGGTGGTTCTGACCAAGTTTCAAGCCACTCTCCATGGAAGGTCATTGTCTACCCTTTCCACGAGTACACTACGATGAGCTTGCCCAGGATTCCGAGGAAGACTAACCAGCACAATCGTTTCCGATCTCGGCGGAAGAACAATCTTCTTAAGGCTGTACACATTCCCTTTACTTATGTACACGCCCCTTCCACAAAAAGTTCCTCTTGTCCACATTTCAAAACCAGCCACGATGACATTATGCCGGTAGATTATGTTGCCTAGCTTCAACTCCATCTCCTTCTCTCCACGGACGGGTATGCGCTGACCGTTGGCTGTCACCAAATTAATGCGTTCGCGGTTGTATGCGGAGTCCCCAAGGAACCGACTTATAAGTTGGGAACTGACAACCGTGCGAGAGGCTCCAGTGTCTATGGTCAGTTTACACGGCGTTCCGTTGACCTCTCCCTTGATGATTAGGCTGTTCCCATCATGGGTTTGTGAGATCGAAATCCTTGGGGCTCTTTTAACATCAGCCAGCACCCGCCCCGCAGTCCTGGCTTTTACTCGTTTCCCTGCTGCTGCTGGGCGGTTCTATTAGCCACACTACCCTCTCGAGATCGATCACCTTCCCTTTCTACAGTTCGCTTAGGGCAGCTGGATCGAAGATGGCCCATTTCCCCACAGCCGTAGCACCTAGGGCTGTACCCGTTATTGCGGTCCCGAACTGTAGCTGCTGCAACCTCCCTGACGCGATGGGAACGATGATCCTGCCGCACGGCTTCCACCTCCAGTGCATGAGTCAAGGCGTCCTTAAGCGTCTCGTGGTGCCCGAGCCTCACAGCAGCTCTGACTTCAAGGTCGCGGATGCCGTCGATGAATGTCTGCACCAGGTTCCCTACAATGAGCGCAGGTACAGACTGGTATGCTTTTCGAACCAGCTTCTCTACCTCAAGGGCCCATTGCTGCAGGTTTTCGTTAGTGCGTTGCACGTGATCTTTGAGCTGCGCACGAAAGACGTGTTCCAGGCGAGCATCGCCGTATCTCGCCTCCATTGCCTCAAGGAGCTGCTCGTAAGTCACTTCCTTACCGAGAGCTTCCAGAACAGTTAAGGCCTGGTCGAGCAGTCATGGCCTGACTTTTATTCCAGCCGTTCGCCTTCATGACAGCCTCGAACTGGATTTTGTAGGCTGGCCAAGAGGAAGTCTCGTCGAACGGTGGCACTTTGAATCCACGTAGCGAAGGTGTTGTAGCTACCACGGGAGCTGTAACTCCATCTCCAAGTTTGAGGTCGCCCAGCGTTTTCTTCACGTCAGCCATCACGTTGTCAACCCGATTGTACACTTGGCCGATTCGGGTTTCAGCTTCCGATAGGCGTTTGCCATGTTGAGCAACCCTATCCTTCACCTACCTTATCTGCTTCCCGAAAGTAGCGTGAAGGTCCTTCCTGAGGAGCATCTGCTCTTCCATACCGCGCAGCAGCTGCTCTTCCAACCGACGGGCCTGTTCATTCTGTCGCCGGGTTTGCTCCTGCAGCATCATCATCAGAGCACCTAAGTCAGGTGCTGCAGATGCAGGAGCTGCTGACGGGCCGGATTCCGTGGTCGGCAGCTGGCCCTCCGACGTCTGCGACGTTGTACCACCAAATCGTCTCTGGTCCGTCTCCAGCTGGCGTTGACTTCGGGTACGGATACCCTCAATGTCGTCCTTTGATAAAATCGGCATGATTTGATCCCACTTCTGACACCAATTGTTACGAGCTTGGGGTTCGAGACAATTACAAACTGCTGATTGCATTACCGAAATTGACTATTTAATTATACAACACTACAACTTAAAATCACACTAATAATAAAACACAGTTCGCCGATATTTCGCTTCGAAGTATTCTCTTGTATCGCCAATTCAATACTGCCCCGGTCATTGTCTATACCGGCCTTATATAGGGCCTCAGATAGTTTCCAGAACCTTCTACTGAAGCGACATCTAGAATGTTCGAGTACATATCGGTCCTGACATTTCTGGAAGGATCTCGACTCTCCTAGTTCTGCTACTCGACACTAGAGGGCGCTAGTGTAACTAGTGTTGCCATGTACAAGGCGCGCAACACTTTCTTTTACTCGACACTAGAGGGCGCTAGTGTAACTCGTGTTGCCATGTACAAGACATTAATAGTGGCGCGTAACAATATGTTGCTAACTGGTAGCATTCATTGCTATGCAGACGACAGCACTGGTGATGCCTTATATACCGGCCGTGCCAATATTTCTCGGGAAAACGTCGCCGAGTACCGGGACAAACTTGTGTCTCAAGTCGAGTCTTTGCTTAACAAAGTCTCGGATTGGGGCCGACTAAATCTAGTCCAGTTCAATCCCCAGAAGACACAAGTTTGCGCGTTTACCGCTAAAAAGAACCCCTTTGTCGTATCTCCTCAGTTTCAAGGCACTCCCCTTGCTGCCTCAGCCAGTATCGGAATCCTTGGCGTCGACATATCGAATAGTGTGCAGTTTCGTGGTCACTTGGAAGGGAAGGCCAAATTGGCCTCTAAAAAGCTTGGCGTGCTCAGCAGAGCGAGACAGTATTTCATGCCGGCACATCGCTTGCAACTTTACAAAGCTCAAGTTCGGCCCCACATGGAATACTGTTCTCAGCTCTGGGCAGGGGCTCCCCAGTGCCAGCTCCTTCCACTTGACCGCATCCAGCGCAGAGCGGTTCGAATCGTCGACGACCGAGTTCTTTCTGATCGGCTCGATACACTGGCACTGCGTAGAGATGTTGCATCTCTTTGCGTATTTTATCGCATCTATCACGGGGAGTGCTCGGAGGAATTGTTCGGACTAATTCCAGCCGCTCAATTTCACCATCGCACATCGCGACAAAACTCACGTTACCATCAATACCATCTGGATGATTGGCGGTCCACCACTGTGCGATTTAGAAGAAGTTTTCTCCCTCGCATGACATCCTTGTGGAATCAATTACCACCAGCAAATTTTCCGGACCGATACGACTTAGGAACCTTCAAGAAAAGAGCTTACGCCTTTCTAAAAGGTCGGCAACGCATCTGCAATTCCCCTGGTGTTGCGGTTGTTCATGGGCGGCGGTAGTCACTTACCATCAGGTGAGCCGCATGCTCGTTTGCCCCCTATTCTATAAAAAAAATAGATACAACGCACGCACCCTGAGGACTGACAAGAAGATTGTGGAGCTGAAAGAAGAGATAGACAAGTTACGCTGGCATATTATAGGATTATCCAAAGTCCGAAGAGAGGGGGAGGACACGGTAATCCTCGAATCCGACAATTTGTTCTATCACCTGGAGGGCGACCATCCGTCCCAAGGAGGTGTCGGATTTATCGTCCACATGTCTCTCGTTAAGAACGTTGTAAAGATTGAGAGTGTGTCGACGAGGGTTGCGTACTTTATACTCAGAATCACCAAACGGTATTCGCTGAAGGTCATACAGGTTTACGCATCAACCTCGGTACACCCCGATAAGGAGGTGGAGGAAATGTATGAGGATATCTCTAGAGCCATGCATTCCTCCAAAACCCAATATACGGTGTTAATGGGAGACTTCAATGCAAAACTAGGCACAAGAGAGAACGGTGAGCTGAAAGTAGAGAAATTCGGAATAGGGCAACGGAACCTAAGGAGCCAGCAGCTGGCCGACTTCATGAAAAAAGAGGGACTCTTTAATGATGAACTCTTTCTTCCAGAAGCGGCCCCACAGGAAGTGGACCTGGGCGAGCTCCAACGGTTCGACAAAAAATGAGATTGACTTCATTATGACGACCAGACGACAACTGTTCAGTGATGTCTCCGTGATCGCGAGGGTGAAAACTGGTAGCGATCACTGAATGGTTAGATGCACACTGAATCTAAACTTTAAGTTGGAGAGGTCTCGTCTAATGAAGTCAACGCTCCGTACTCTGTTTCTCCTCTGTTTTAGAGTCCCGAAACCTTTCAGCTCGAGTTACAAAACCGTTTTCAGTGGCTAGAAGACTGCAATGAAGTGGACGATTTGAATGACAAGCTCGTGGAAACTGTCCATGCGGTCGGAGCTAAGTTCTGCAAGACCCGCCGCAAAAGAACACAAAAAAAAACTCTCCGATCACACTCTTAATCTCATAGCTGATAGATGTTAGACGGGAGATGAAGCTACATTCTTCAACAGATTTCGTATTGAAGAAGCGATCGAGCGGAACCAAGGCTCCAAAGTCTTTGCCAGAAATCTGTCTGCCAGAAAGAGCTAACTGTCAAAGCTGAAGACCGAGTGTGGCAGCATCGTTTCCGGGGCACCTGAGATTTTGAGTGAGATTGAAATGTTCTATGGGCAGCTGTACACGTCATCGTTGGAGCCGCACGCAAGTGTGAGTAACGATCCAAGAGCGAGTCTTATCCGACATTATTCCGATGATATCCCGGACGTCAGTCTGAGCGAGATTAGAATGGCTCTCCAGCACCTTAAAAACGGCAAGGCCCCAGGCGAGGATGGAATTAGAGCGGAGCTTCTGAAAGCGGATGGAAAACCGGTACTTGAAGTCCTTCAGAAGCTCTTTAATTCAGTCCTCCATGGTGGCATTACACCGGAGGCGTGAAGCAGAAGTGCGGTGGTCTTGTTGTTCAAGAAAGGCGACAACGCTCTATTGGAGAACTACAGACCGATTTCCCTTCTGAGTCGCGTCTACGTGCTGTTTTCGAGAGTCATTACGAATCGTCTCGTGCGCAGATTTGACGACTTCCAGCCTCCCGAACAAGCCGGTTTCCGAAAAGGCTTTAGCACCATAGACCACATATATACCCTTCGGCAAATTGTACAAAAGTCCGAGGAGTACAATTTGCCACAATGCCTGGCGTATGTGGACTATGAGAAAGCCTTTGATTCCGTCGAAATTAGGGCGGTGCTGCAGTCCCTTCAGCAGTGCTAAGTTGATTGTCGGTATATCGAAGTGTTGAAGTGTTTGTACAGTAGGGCTACGATGGCTATCCGAGTATAGAACCAGAGTACGAAACCTATCCAATTGCAGAGAGGTGTAAGACAGGGTGACGTCATATCCCCGAAACTCTTCACCGCTGCATTGGAAGACGTTTTCAAGCTTCTGGACTGGAAAGGATACGGTATCAACATCAATGTCGAGTACATCACTCAACTTCGATTTGCCGACGATATAGTATAGAGAAGATATGGGAGGCCTATGTTCAGCAGTGGACTTGTGAAGGGTTGTAAGGATGATGATGATGATGATATATTTCCGCAAGAGGGAAGGGTAGGGGCCTACCGCCGAACCCTCCGCCCACAAAATATAAAATACAAGAGGAAGCCCAAAGTAAGCGGGGCAGGCGTGCCACAATTACTGACAGTAGAGCGTAATTGACTGTCAGTCGAAGGCTCAAATTGTTGCGAGCTGACCGATCGCTACTTAAAAACGAATGTAAAAAGAAAAATATTATGAACGGAGGTGTTTAGTACCAAAGGCACGTGGAATTTTTTTCTTTTTTGGATTTAAACTTGACTAAAAATGGACAAAATATCAAATTGCCTTTATTACAAGTAATATTCAATCTTATTTCGTTATACTAAGGTTTATCTGTAAATACATTTTGAATAAAATAACTGCGATAGTGTTGTGACTACGCCTTAATTAAAGTTTTCGATAAAATTTTGTCACATTCCTGTTCATCCACTAACATATTTAATGAAAAGGTCATTGCTCTGCGTCCATACATTGTTCTCGCTGGAACCAAGAGCATCGGAAAATCATGTGTTTTATTGTCGATCATTAGTAAATTGCTATATGATCTTATTTTTATAGCAGACTAGCTGCATAATAGATATATTTCATAAAAAGTATCAGATTTTGAGGTTATAATCAAACCACGAATATTACGGTATTTCATAGCTCCGAATGATTATTAACAAAGTGAAAAACGATGTCCTAAAACATTTAGCTATTAGTACCTATCTAGATAATTAGGTATGCAGTTTTTGTTCTAAAGCCTAAGTGTATGTAAGTGCAACATATAAATGCATAGAATCTATTTAACAAACCTGCTTTCTTAGGGTAGGTTTAGTAGTTTAGTTTAGGTTTCTTAGGTTTCTTAGGTTTTGAAATGAGAGATAATATTTGTGTATTAATGTAAAAATCAAAATGTATGTATGTATGTATACAATGGCTGTTAGCATTTAGAAGTTGTCATTAGCATATACGGCACGGTAAGATACCTAGTACCTAAATGTATAAGGACTTAGGCTGATTTTAGTCACACCGCTAGACATGCCACACAGCGAGCGTATCAACTACGGTTTCAACCAAGTTTCTACAGCGCGCGCTTGAACAGCGTGAATATTATCGACTACTATCTAGTGCATTTGCAAGCGTGTGCGTCTGGACGGCGCTGTTCAAACGTGTGACTATGAAACCAGCCTTACCAACTTAGTACCTAATTGGTAGTATAAGTTGTTTTTACATCTACATTAACTTATTATGTTTGAATTAGAAATAAAACACAGATTAATTTCATGTTTATTGTTCATCTTCTAAATTGGAAATTAGAATATTGTCTAAAAACTGTGCAGGGATATCGATATTATTTTGATGTCTCGTAAAGCTCAAGTACCAAATAATGGTCATAACATGGGCGCAGCAACCGATGATTTTTTTTATAGGAGAGGGGGCAAACGAGCATGCGGCTCACCTGCTGGTAAGTGACTACCGCCGCCCATGAACAACTGCAACACCAGGGAGGGAATTGCAGCTGCGTTGCCGGCCTTTTAAAAAGGAGTTGGCTCTTTTCTTGAAGGTCCCTAAGTCGTATCGGTCCGGAAAAATCGCTGATGGTAATCGAATCCACAAGGAAGTCGTGCGAGGAAGAAAACATCTTCTAAATCGCACAGTGGTGGACCGCCAATCATCCAGATGGTGTGGATGGTATCGGGAGTTCTGTCGCGATGTGCGTTCGTGAAATTTGGCGGATGGGATTAATCCGAACAATTCCTCAGAGCTAGGAGAGGAGAGCTAGAGAAGGAGCTGGCACTGGAGAGCCCCTGCCCAGAGATGGGAACAACCCACCACCTCCCATGGCCCCACCAACCCTCAGGTCATACGGGCCGAATCTCGGGAGATGCGCGCGGTACTTGCACGTGGCTCTTTCCCGCGCACACTTTCTTGACTCCCTACAAATATTTAATCTATTCCTTGTCCCATTTTAACGTCATTCTCCCCCTTCTGGGGCTGACGGCACATTGACGCCTACGTCGTCGGGCCCTCCTACCAGCCTTCCATCCTGCCTTGTCCTGCGATCGTGCCACCTATGCGCAAATTCGCGCAACAGTCCGTAGTTCACCACATCGCTGACGAGATCCGAGTAGTAAACTGGTCCCTGAACCGGACGAACTAGTCCATCCATCATTTTCACTCTTAGGTCATCATACAGAGGACATTCCTATAGAATATGGTGAACATCCTCCTCTGACATACCGCACTCACACATACTAATTTCACACAGTTTCATGTCGCTCAGTCTCTTCCGAAAGCATCCATGTCCGGTAAGAATCTGAGAGGTTTGGTAGTCCGGTGAGACCCAGGTATACCTGAGTCTCAACGCCACGTCCGGGAAAAATCGATGTAGCTCACGTCCTTTTGTATCACACGTCCATCTATCCTGCCAGGCGCCGATCACCTCAGTCCAGATATCGCGATTCCGTCTGCTCAACTCCTCTTTGGGCGCGGTCAAACGTGCTATACCCATCCTACCAGCACGGATGACATCTAGGTCAGCAGGGAGAACGCCAGCCAGCACCGGTAAGGCCGCCGTGCTAGTGGATCGGTACGCCTTGGTTAACAATACAATGGCCGATCGCTGCGATCTCAGTAGTACGCAACGAACTGTGTACATGTTTGCACGCTCGTACCAGCACTCTGCCGCATACGTAAGCGTGGACACAAATACTCCTCTATAAATTAATTTTAAACTCGGATATCGTACACCCCATGATGATGTAGATACGCGAGACATCTTGCCGAATCCTTTGGTCGCTCTTTCAGAGATATCGGATGCATGTTGCACAAACGATAGTCCCGAGTCTAAAACCACGCCTAATACCTTAACGTTAGTCACAGTCTTAATAGATTCCCCACCAAGTTTAATAACGGAGGGGCGCTGAAATTTCCCTCTAACAGTCATGGTGGTCGACTTTGAGGAGGAAAACTCCAGTCGATTCCTTAGCCCCCACTCTCGTATAAGGTCCAGAGTGACTCTGGCCCTGGATTCGATACCCGCTCTCGTTCCCGATTCAATCAAGATTGTAACATCATCGGCATAGGCAGTCATGGCTACTCCCTCGGGCAGAGGGAGTCGGAGCAGGTCATCCATGAGCACATTCCACAGTGTTGGGCCCAACACGGAGCCTTGAGGACATCCCATGGTCGACATCTTCCACTCTACCCGGTCTCCGATGTACACGCCTGGAGGTGAAGTAGTCCACCAACATTCTATAAATGTTGGGTGGACATCCACCCCTTTTGGCCTTGACCATCATCATCGGCCACCAGGCATTGTCGAAGGCGCCGGAGATATCTAAGAATATTGCTTGCACGTAGCATGCCTGAGAATACCTTGCCGTGCTGAGCAGTACATGCAGCGCTGTTACTGTAGACCACCCCGGAGAAAATCCATGCTGGTACTCGGATATCCCGCGGCTAATCGCGGGAGCACATCTTAAAATTACTCGTTCCAATAATTTTCCCAGAACAGGGAGGAGCGTTATTGGACGGTATGCCTTGGCGTCGGTGAGCGGCTTGTCATTACCCTTGGGAATGACAATCAGTCTTCCGTCCTTCCATACATTAGGGAAAACCCCCTCTTCCACACACTTGGCATACACCGAGTGAAATTCCCTCGGTGCCGCAATCCACACATTCCTCACGATTCTCGCACTCACTCCATCGAGTCCCGGAGCCGTGTTGGGCAAGGCCTTGACTATACCACCCAGGTCCCCAACCTTAAGTGGAGGCGCAGCTCCACCCGACGGTATGAAAGCCGCCAGCAGACGAACCTGCCGGCGGTAAGGCGAGTCGCAATCAGTGCTGTCATACGGACAGAGCGCAGACATTAATTTATGCATCGCTGCTTCCAAGCCGTCCGAGTGTATACCCGCAAAGGCGATCCCATTGATCACATTTGCAGGCGGACGTACCCTCCCGCTGGCCAGCCTGTATGCAAGGCCCCATGGGTCCTCATTGCCAGAGTTGGCAATCTTCTTGTGCTGCGACTGCTGCGCCTCCACCATCATCTTCCTATATCTCGCACGCACACTATGGAAAGCCATCCTGGCTAACTCCTCAGACCTAACTCCTAGACGCCTTTTACTCTGCCAAGCAGGCCTAAGTTTGCATTGCAACTTCCGAGTTTTATCCAGTTCAAATGTCCACCATTCATACCCCCCCGACCCCCTGGGGCGACGCTCCCCTAGGCCTTCCTCCGCAGAGCGAATTACGACCCCTGAGAACTCCTCCGCCAGGAGAGCCGCGGGTTTTTCTACGTGCAGCCATCCCATTCGTAATTTGACAATCGCCCGGAACCTTTCCCAATCCACCCCTCGGTCACGAAAACGGGGGGGATCCCTAACGGGTGCTGCGCGCGTCATCGGCCTGCTGGTAGTGGCCGTGTAAGTTATTAAATTATGATCGCTGGCGCAGACCCCCTCGTGCACTCGCCACTCGGCAAGGTAGACGTCCCCAGTGGAGAGGGTCAGGTCCACGTTGGACTCACCTCTAGGCCCAGAGAAGGTGTAGGGCTGGTCAGGCATGTTTGCCAACGTTAGAGCGTGTGTGATAATAAATGCCTCCATTTGCTGCCTTCGATATTCTACATTTTGTCCTCTTCCCACGTAGTGTCGGCGATCACAATACCAGAGTGGCGAGTGCGCATTGGCGTCGAGGCCCATGATCACCCTTCTGCCCTTAAGGCAACTTAGGGCGACCTCTAAGTGGTGCAGGTGGTCATCGATGGTGTCGCTAAATTTAAAGTACGCTGACACCACATAGAGGTCCCATCGATCAACATGGCACACCACACAGAATTCGTTGCTGAGGTGGCTCAGCACTGCTACCCCAATTGCTGGGTCGGCAAGATAGATGCCCGCCCACGGGTGACAGCCCACCTGAACGATACCCGCAACCTGGGAGTACTGTTCTTGTACAAGAACAATATCCAGGTGCAGTTCACGCGCCAGGATGGGCAGCTCAGCCGCGGCGAGCTCCCCTCGACCCAGGTTGATTTGTCCTAATCGTAATGCCTTGTCTTCCTGGTTACCTATGGGGCTGCCCTTATCGGCAGTACTGAGTGGTGGCCACGGAGCGTTGCTCTGCATACAGCCTTGCTGGGCAGTTCCTCGCCATGGTCACGTGCGAGCCAGAGTCAGTTCTACCAAATCGCTTGCACGTAGCGCACTTCTCCTCCGTGGACTTGCAGGCACCACGTTCATGTCCTGCCTCTCCACATTTCAAACATACGCACCTCCTTCGATCGGCAGTACTTCGCAGGATGCCCATACTGTTGACATCTCTGGCAGCACGTGACGTCCACGTAATCACACGGCTCAACCACGTCCCAGCCGACGTATAACCGATTGTATCCGATCAAGATATCTCTCAGGGCAGCCGAACATTGAAGGATCACGGTTGTCCTTCTGCTACCTCTCCAGGACTTTTTGAAAGCAATCCTGCAGTTTTCTTTCACTTTTGCTTCGGTCCATCCACAAGCAGCAAGGTTCTGCTCGTGGAGGCCGCTGATTACATCCTCATTCTTGGGGTCCTCCTCAAAACCCCTAAGAGCCGCCAGGGGTAAACGTTTTCTGGGCTCCGTCACCCTCAATGTTGGAGGGGCAGCAGTCTTCAGTTTCTCTGCTGCTTCCTGGGACGTGGTTTGGACTACGACACCCGCATTTCCCACCTTCCTCAGCCTGTCAATCTGAAGCCCGCTGGTCTTGGAATTAACTGCCTTCTTGAGCTCCATCTTCGTATCTTCTGCAGTTTTCAATGGGCCTTCCGTCTCAGCTGGGTAGAAGGCGACAACTGGGCCTTTACTTGCTGGCATCAACATTTGGTCGGCCCCCTTCGGCAGCCTCAGCGCCGCCGAGTAGGAGTATTGCGGTGCCGGGTCCATCGCGTGGCAACGAACTGCACTGGCCTCAACCTGCGCCAGTCTTCCTACCGCAGCAATCTTCCCCTGTTCTGCTCTAAGTGCTGCCAACTCCAGTTCAGACATATGGACCTCCATTGTCGCAACCATTGCAATAAGATCATGCCCATATGTAGCCACCCTGTTGACCTCAGCCTTGTTAAGTTTCGACCCTGGTCCGGTGATGATACCCATGATTCCCTTGACTGCATCACGAACATGGTCAATCACCTCCAGCTTGGATGTGGTCGAAGCTTTGAATATTCCTCTTATTCCCCGGGAGCTCTCCCTTAGGTAGTCCTCATCTACAGCCTCTGCAGCAGGCTCCTCCACATCCCTGGACTAGAGATGGGAACAGTATTCCATGTGAGGCCGAACCTGCGCCTTGTAAAGTTGCAGGTGTTGTGCCGGCATGAAGTACTGTCCCGCTCTGCTGAGCACGCCAAGCTTTTTAGAGGCCAATTTGGCCTTCTCTTCCAAGTGACCACGAAACTGCACGTCACTCGATATGTCGACGCCGAGGATTCCAATACTGGCTGAGGCAACTAGGGGAGTGCCTTGAAACTGAGGAGGTACGACAAAGGGGTTCTTTTTAGCGGTAAACGCGCAAACTTGTCTCTTGTGAGGATTAAACTGGACTAGATTTAGTCGCCCCCAGTCCGAGACTTTGTCCAGCAAAGACTCGACTTCAGACACAAGTTTGTTCCGGTACTCAGCGACGTTTTCCCGAGAAATATTGGCACGGCCGGTGTATAGAGCATCACCAGTGCTGTCTTCCGAATAGCAATGAATGTTACCAGTTAGCAACATATCATTGATATGCAGAAGAAACAGCGTTGGTGATAGCACACAGCCTTGTGGAACACCAGCGTTAATAGGATTATAGTCAGAACATGCACCGTCTACAACGACCTTGATACTCCGATCTGCAAGGAAGCTGGTGATCCAATTGCACAATTTCTCGGGAAGCCCATAGAAAGGGAGCTTCGAAAGAAGCGCTTTGTGCCAAACCCGATCGAAGGCCTTCGCAATGTCCAGACTAACGGCCAACGCCTCCCCCTTGGACTCTACTGCCTCCGCCCTTCTATGGGTCAGATAGACCAGAAGATCACCAGCTGATCGACCCTGACGAAAACCGTATTGGCGGTCACTAATTAGCTGGTGATCCTTAAGGTACCGGATGAGCTGGCAGTTAATAATGGATTCCATTACTTTGAAGAACAAGGAGGTGATCGCGATAGGCCTAAAGTTGGACGGGTCTGAGCGGTCGCATTTTTAGGGATCGGGTGGACAAAAGCTGTCTTCCATGAATTCGGGACTACGCCTTGGGAGTAGGAGTACCGAAAAAGACGCGTTAGGACCAGTGCCAACTCCGGAGCACACGTCTTCAGCACAATTGGGGGGATTCCGTCAGGCCCACTCGACTTCTGAATGTCCAGGGAGAGAAGTGCTTTGCGAACCGAGCGCGGTGAGAACAGCACATCCGGCATGGAGCACTCACACCACGGGATGGTCGGCGGTGTTTTCCCCTCGTCATCAATAGTTGAGTTGGACGCAAAAAGGGAGCCTAATAGTTCGGCTTTGTCTTTTGCGTCTTGGGCCAGTGAGTCGTCCTCCCTGTGCAGAGATGGTAGTGATGGCTTACAGAAATTCCCTTGGACAGCCTTGGCGAGAGACCAGAATGCACGGGTTCCCGAAGGAAGGCGAACTAGTTTCTCGCCAATTCTGCCTATGTGCTCTGACTTTGCTTTGGCAATAATTCTTTTGAAGGACCTGGAGGCGAAGTTAGTGTGCTGGTGTTTACATCCCGAGTCGCCGAAGCCGCAGCCCAGGCTTGATAACACTCCTGCTTACTGCGTAATGCAGTCTTACAGGAGCGACCAAACCAAGGCTGAGATCTGCCTCCGATGGGTACCACAGATGATGGAATAAATAGTTCCATTCCCTGTAGCACCACATCAGTGACAGAGTCAGCAACAGCGCTGGGATCATCCGGCGAGAAGCAAACCCGCCCCCATGGGTAGGATGCAAAGAAAGACCGCATTCCGTCCCAATCCGCCGACCTGTAATGCCAAACACGGCGGCAACCTGCAGAACGCAACCGCGAAGGGAGCGTGAGTGGCACCATATTCCGGATCAGACAATGGTCCGAAGAGCCGAGAGGGGCATCGACGAAAACCTGATATCCGTCCGGTTGAGAGGTCAGCAGAAAGTCCAACAGGGAAGGTATATGATCCTCCACATCTGGAATCCGCGTAGGCGAAGTTACCAGTTGTGTCAGACCATATGCCAAGGCAAAGTCATAAACAGATCTTCCCGCATGATCGGTTAAACGTGAACCAAGCCATTCGGCGTGGTGGGCGTAAAATCGCCAAGGATCACGATCTCTGCGGATGGAACCTGTTGTAGCAAGGAATCTGTAGTCATTTTGACATTGTCGATGAGTCGGTCTGTTTCAGCATTACCGCTATGGGACCTATAGAGGCACCCACAGACGCGCGGATGGTCGTCGCTGTCTACACATAGCCAAAGGATGGACAGGTCCGAACCTTCAAGACTGCCAAGGCGTCGAGAACAGATGTCTTCTCTGACTGTTGCGGACAGCGAGGGAACCGCCGCCCCGTCGCCCCTTCATACCCCGTTGCGCCCCGCACACCGGCAGCAGATCGACGACCAATCAGTGTGCAGCATCGTCGTGCGACGCAACTCACAGGCTAAGATACTCTCTTGCGCCACATAAGAAGGGCGTTTTGGTCTGTGAGCTGTTCATTTCGGAAGCGGCACTCGAATACAAGAAGAGAAGAAACCTTAAGAGAAAACCATCACGAGAGAAGAATTTATACTCCATTGAAGACTCCCTTTGTGTATATAGTTAATTAGTGAAAGCCGCATTGTAAATAGTTTAATACAACATAGTCTACAGTACCATCTTTTCGTTAAGCAGTCCCCTAGCGTAATATCAGTTCAGTAATCAATCAATACAGTCCACTATACTATACTGACATACACGCAAACTCCAGCCCGAGGCACAAACAAGTGCTCCAATTTGTACCTCGGGCAGGAGAGATACGAAATATTAGCCGGAGAGGAAACCTGCGTCTCGGTCAGGAAGAGCAAGGCCGGCTTCGCCGTCTCGAGATGGTAGTGGACGGCGTTTAGGTCAGCGTGAAGTCCCCTGATGTTGCAGAAATTCACGGATAGCGTGGCAGGGGTCGCCTTGGTATTGTTGCTCAGTTTGCCCCGAGCAGTTATGTTTTTGAGCGGAATTTTGCCCCCCCCCCCCAGGATACGCGGGGCAGCCTGAGCACCCATGTTCAGGATTGGAATAACATGGTCGTGCATGCTCAGCGAGGGATTCTCCAGGGGTACTGGTGCCCTCCTGGGGTAGTCTATCGTGTAATTCTGCTACCATGTTGATGGGGTGGGGGGGAATTGAGCCTCCGGCCACCTGCACTCACCAGACGAAACGCAGAAGCAGAGCTTCTACTTCACGCCGGTATTCTGTGAGGTCGTGGTACCAACCCGGCTCGAGCCGGCCCATACGTGCAACAACAAAAACTGATGCGTGGCTCTACCACCGTTAAAACCGTTGCACCGTTGGTTCTGCGTACAACGATGCAATTACAGCAATATTGCATGATTTCTTCTCTGAACAACATTGAACCACCAGCAGAGTCACAATTTACAAAAAATACACTTTCCATTGCGTATGCGTAAGTCCGTTAATGAATTGCTAGGTTATCATTCGAGCGGTACACAGTTCTGAAAATCACAACAAGGTAAGTCGTTCTTGAAAGCAATCAGAATCTGTTAAAACAGTCAAGTCATAATTTTCAATATATAGTCCCGAAAGTAACCAAAACACCGATACAATTACAAAGAGCAAACGACGCCAACCAATGTAATTTTGACAGAGTGACAGATGACAATAACAGTACAAAGTAGGCATGACGATTTGAAATCGTTTAATCGATTGTTTATAGTAAAATAATCGATCTTCTATATATAGATTTAGATATTTAAGTATAGATCTGAAAAATCCTTGTCCGATGTCCTGATATAGACTTAGAACACTCCATCGATTAAATGAATCTATCCAAAACCTCTCGAATCGGATTTAATCAAGAACTAGCTATATTTCAAACAATTCAAGAAATACTTTTGCATAGTTCGAACATCTGTTCCTTGGGACAGACAGTAACACTGTTTTGTTCTGGATTCGATTCTACGGTAGGAAAATGATTATTGAGTTATTATAACTTGAAGTTCCCAGTAGTAGCACGAAGTTTGGATTTGTGCCCAGTGTTTGGCAATAAGCACACCCCCTATTACATGGAACGTATAACATAACAGTACTACACACCTCTACCTACTCCTTCTGGGAAATAAAAGCGTGATGTTATGTTTATTAATTTAATGATGTTTCTATACAATTACTTGTATTTACGGTAAATTATCGTCAATAATGTTCTGTCTATATTAGGCATGTTTGAAAATGTCGCGATTGATCGAAAATAGATCTGTTAATGCTTGATTTAATCGAGAATCGATTCTAGTATGTTCGATTTGAATTGATTTGGAGATCGTATTTTTTTCATGCGAGACTGACAAGTGACAAGTGACCATTTAGTGACATAAGAGCGCCAAATACAATACAATTTATGGATATATCCTAAGATTTATTATAGCCATACGTTACTAACAGTATTACATACATCATCTTTTGTCATACGATAATATTACCAAGTATGACAATATCCTACTTTACTTATAATAACACGTACGTCTCTACTTCTTCTATACTTGTATTAATATTAATAATCAATCTACAACATCTGTATCTAGTCTGCAATAGTGCTCTTTTTAAAGAACACATTTATAATTAATGCAGTAACGATAAGTATTTTTTCTATATTAAGTGTCGTTAAATCATAAGTTATTGTTTAGTAAAACGTAAAATACACTCCTTTCTAAATCATCATTAGAAAATCTTTTAAAAATTAATGCTAAAGAAAAATATCTTTACGAATATTTTTCTTCATAGTTATTCTAACTAGTTATTCAAAATCGAGTTTGACCTCATTCATTAGGTATAGTAGGTTTTTTTAAATTATACTTTTAGGGAATAATATAAAAAAAATATAAAGGTATGGTAATTTAATATTTTTATTGTAGTTTTTTTTTGCTATTTTATTCGAAATAAATTCAAAATATAATTCAGATTAAAAAATATGCAACAGTTCATTAAAATTCGAAAACCGATTACAATTGATTGACCATCCCTAATCATTTTTTGACACTACATGATGTTTGGCGAAGATGGCGGCGATTAATGTTATTAGTCGAGTAGAATACTTTTTAATGTTAATTTTTGCACGCAGCTAGTCCGTGTTATAAAAATATTTGCAACTAATATAGTAAAATAGACAATTAATTATCGTGTATGTCCGATGTTTTTATTACACAGGGCGATTTTAGACATTGTTCTTTGCAAATACTGGATGTCTATGAAAATATACGAAATTATAGGGTGATACCCTAAGAATAAACTTTTGTTAGGATTGCTAAGTCAGAGAAGTAAGTAAGTAGTTCAATAATACTCACGACTTTTGGAAAGAAGCTGAAATAAAAGTGATCTTAATATCATGATCTACATTAGTATCTTAATTAGTTATCGTCTAAACTTTAATATTAAAGTATGAAAACGATAATTTTTAACCAATATGTGTTATTTCAGTGACACCAAATAATGTTTTTTTTTTATAGGATAAGGGTGACAAACGAGCATACAGTCCACCTGATGGTAAGTGGTTGCTGCGGCCCATAGACATCTACATCTATCATCGTTTGCGAATCAAAATGCAGATGCGTTGTCACCCGTGAGGACTAAGATTGAATGCCTCATTTCCAGTAAAAAGGGCCTCCGGCCACCTGCACTCACCAAGCGAAACGCAGAGGTAAACCTCTACTTCACGCTGGTATTCTGTGAGGTCGTGGTACCACCCCGGTTCGAGCCGGCCCATCCGTGCGACAGCAAAAGCTGCCGCATGGCTCTACCACTGTTAAATAATTTATTTATATATTATATTAATGTTATTTCAATGACACAACCAAATGCAAAATTATTGTTTTTTTATTATTTTCCTTGTTTCGTTTTTATAAATGATAATTTAGCTAACAATCAATAAATTTCCATTAAAGAGAATTAATTATATGCCGGCAATATGAATTACGGGGATATACGTATTACATCAAGACAATTTCCAATAAATTTTGCTATTTTACCTATTTTATCATATTGTTTTTTCAACTCTGTTTCTTCAGTCAATACATTTCAGATACAAGTACATCATAATAATCATATACTAAATATCGATATAAGCCAGATCACTTTCAGTTAGAGTAACTACATCACTAACATCATTCACATAGCAGTATAGGTTAGGTAGGGCAATGTCAACGTTATATATAGGCTATGGTCATTATATCTATAATGGTGTGAATTTATTATTGCAACATGTAACGTTAAGAAGCTAAATTTTGTCATTAATTTTAGAAACTTCGTTGGTGAAAAGTAATGTGATCTCTATTTTTAAGAAAATATGGTTTGTACTCAAGTAAATTCTGAGTAACATAATGCCTTTCTCTTTTATTTTTGAATAAACAATCACGCAAAAATTATTGAAGTGGTACACAATTGTCGTTACACATTTCTTTCTTGCGTATGTGTGAGTTTGGCAACAATGGTTCTACTACAAATTATGCGTTTTGCTACTTCCTCTTGTTTTTTTTATATTCCGTGCCTCCGCATACCCTCTCCCACCCCGCAAGTACCGAATGTCTATAGTTTTACCATTTTCAGAAAATTTTCAGAAGACCTGACTTTTACATCTGCTTTGTTCTGAACAACGACATTATTTTTATTAGGGGCGTTTTGTCATGGCCTATACTTGCAGCCTAACTTTGCGTGGCTGGCGAGACAAAACTGAAATCGCGAGCATAGCTATGTGTTTCCGAGTGGAAACTTTCCATGCAGTCGGAGCTAAGTTCTGCAAGACACGTTGCAGAAGAACCAAAAAATACTCCAATCACATTCGATCTTATATCTGTTAGACGGAAAATAGACTACAACTTGTCTTCAGCAGATATGACAGCATACCAACAACTGAACAGAAATATCTCCAAACGTATGTGCGGCGAGACATTCGCAACTTCAATACAGTTTATATTGAAAAAGCGATTGAGCGGAACCAAGGCAAATTTTTGCTAGAGATTTGTTTGCCAAAAAAAGTCATTTGTCGAAACTGAAGACCGACTGGAGTAGCATCGTTTCCGGGACACCTGAGATTTAAATGAGATTGAGAGGTTCTATGGGCAGCTGTACACATCATCGTTGAAGCTACACACAAGTGTGAGTAACAATCCAAGACGAAATCTTATCCGACTACCTCAATGATTTAGTGCACGTAAACGCTGTTGCTGATGATGAGGTCCCGGATTCGATTCCCAGTTTGAGAAAAAATCAGTTGATTCTGTCAAGAAATCCTCAGTTACAGCCATAGAGTTAGGAGGAACTTGGCGGTGATCCACCCCGTGTCTCGGAAAGCACTTAAAGCCTTTGGTCCTGCACCTGATCTCTCTCTGGTCGTGTCGGCTAAACGCTCCATTAGATTTGCGCATACACTCGGACACTATAATCTTATCCTGCACAGATAGCTAGTCTCCCTTGAGACTGGGTGCCGTGACGGAAATTTGGTCTGGAGGACATTATACGGCAAGGTAGTAAGCAGTTATATTTATAACCTGTCATGTGACAAACCTTTTGCTGCAGCCTCTGCACTTCAGTGCGCACGTCGCGGCGCAGCTCGGCGAGCGCGGCGTCGTGCGGGGAGATCGCGGGAGCGGATGCGGCGGCGGGCGCGGTGGTGGCGGGGGTGGGAGTGGGGGCGGGTGCGGTGGCGGGGGATGGAGCTGCCGCCCCCTGCGCCGGCCGCTTCTCGTCCGACTCCTCGTCGATGGCGTCGCGCCGCGCGATTGCAGCGCTCAGCACGCTTGCGGCGCGACCCCGCGTGAATGCAGCCTACGCAATGTATTCCACTAGTCGTCAACAAATTGTTTCTAGATAACACAAACTTCAAACGATCATCTTAAGATATATCCCTTGTAAGACACTACTAAGGTCGTTGAGGGTCCTTCAGCGATTCTGTCGTAAGAACTTTATCGTTCGCAAATCAAAGGTGAGTGATGTATTCGCCAGTGATGTTGACACCTTTCCAGTACAGTGGCTTGAAAACTTTTTCCAACGCAGCGGTGAATAGTTTCAAGGATATAATTTCACCTTGTGTTACAACTCTGCAGTTGGATAGGTTTCAAATCTATAGTTTATTTATGAATCTAGAATCTATAAAGATTTTCATCTGGTCGGGTTGTATAAATATATAATTGTAAATGAAAATAATAAACATACATAAATATCAAAAAAATTAAATAAGTACATAAAAATACATAAATAAATAAAAACCCAACCAGATGGAAACCCTCGGCAGGGGAGACCAAACGGCCGAGGGTTAGGGGGAAAGGGAAAGAAACCCGTGGACGATGCGTGCAGTATCGAGGAGCACCGCCTTCTGCATTTGAGCTTGGTGCGGTCCGTCACGGAGTCCCAGTTGCTTCAGATGACCAGAGAGGTTCGCAGAAACGACTACAGGAATAATTTCGGTCGGTAGACCACCCCACATGTCGGTCAGCTCGTGATCCAGGTCCAGATATTTTGTTTTCTTATCTGTTTCGGCTTTCACGAGGTTCTCGTCATATGGAATTGTAATGTCAACCAAAAATATCCTTGACTGTGCCCGGCCAATCAGCACAATATCAGGCTTATTCACAAGAATAGTTCCGTCTGTGATGATGGCCTGGTCCCAGTAGAGCCTGTCGCGGTCATTTCCGAGCACGGCTTCCGGCAAGTACTTATAATAAGAAAGTTTCCGATCCCCGAGACTGTATTTCAGATCGAACTCCTGGTGCAGAATCCTGGCTACTAGGTTGTATCTGTGCAAATACTCAGAGTTAGAAAGCGCCGAACAACCAGAAAAGATATGCCTAAGTGACTCACCGGGATGGTGACAAGCTCGACAGATGTCGACGGTGCCATTCTTTAGGATGTATCTCCGATAGTTGTTGCTCTTAATAGCCTGATCCTGTATTGCACAGACAAAATCCTCAGTTCGGCTCATCTAGAGCCTTGTAGAGCCTCCTGCGGAGTTCCTTCTCCTTGCATACGGTCTCCCGGTCGGAAGTAGACTGTACTGTTGAGTCTTGCCATTGCTCGTTGGCTAAAGATAGAGGGGTTAGCCCTTTATCACACGAAATGAGGTCCCTGTAGAATGGATCATCCGATTTCGTCAGAAAGTAATTATGAAGGGTGAACACTTCGCGATTATGTATGGTGAGAGCGCTTAAACAGCCGCGCCCACCATGTTTCCGCGGCAAGTACAGCCCCATTTCTGACCATCTCGGATGATGCATCCTGTGGGACGTCATAACAGTGCGGACTTTTCTATCCAGAGCGTTCAGTTCGGTCTGAGTCCACCTGAGTATGCCAAAGGTATACATGTGAACAGGCATGATCCAACCGTTATATGCGTATGTTATTAACGCCCGAAAAAAAGACTGTTAAGTACTATTGTCAAGCTTGCATAAAACACATCGCAAACTAAATGTTCCATGTCCGCTTCATCGATACCCATGTTCTGTGAACATGACATACCCAGGTATCGGTATGTTTCAGCCTCGGATATGGTCTTTATGTTGATGATGTTATGTTGATACTTTTGTACCTCCTTTCCGAAACTGAAATCCTCTTCCGGAACCCTCCAGTAAGGTACTGAGAGGGTTTAGAGACAGGCAAAACCAGATTGGACTCAAACAATCGCCCTGGAATATACCCCTTCTTATCCTTATGTGGTTCTCCGCAGCCGTCATCCGGTCGCCTAGATGACATAGGATCGTACTCCACTGCTCCATACACTGCCCGAGGAAGTCTCGAACTGTACAGTCAACCTTGTACAGCCCGAGGACCCTACTCAGCAATGTATGAGGCACCGGATCGAATGCCTTTTTGTAGTCTATCCAGGCGGCGGAGAGGTTCCAACAGTTGCGTTTAACCACCTTGCCAATGACCGCGTCAATGAGGAGTAGTTCCTTGGTTCCACGACCACCGCCTCGACATCCATTTTGAGCGTGCGACATCACCTGATTAGAGTTCAGGTGACGAGTGATTCTCGCGCTCAAAATGGATGTTAGTGTCTTGTATATGGTAGGTAGACACGTTATGGGGCGGCATTTGCTTGGGTCTGTGGTATAGTGGTCTTTAGGAACCAAATGAGTGATCCCAGTAGTGAAGACTACCAAACTCAATAAAAAACGAAACAAATGATAATATTTTTATAAGACAATTAAAAGTGTTTCTAATCAATAAATGTTATTATACTTTATATGAATACCTGAATGACAAATGCAATACTATAAATAAATGAATGATTAATATGAATAATTATGGAATAATAATAATATTTATATAATAATACTGAATGATATAATAATAAAAATGAATAATAAAACATCTTTGCGTCCTCTGTTCTAATTTTCTAATTTGCTATACCCAATAGGGTCCATATTGTGATGACTTAATTTATTAATTTGTTCATTATGGAATGCAAATAAATATTGAGTATTGAGTATTAAAAAGCTCGGGAGCGACTTTTGGTCGAGATCCTCTTGAAACTGTCGGGCGAGCACAGCGTGACACACCACGAACCCCTTCAGCCAGTAGTGATGCAGTTCGTCGAGCCCCGGACTTTTCCATTTCAGGGCTCTTCGGACCGCCTCAGCTACGTCGTCCGGCGTTATAATGATGGGGTCCATGGGCGTAATATTCACGTACTGACTCGCTACAACTTCCGTCCATGGGCCCTCGCTGTGGTTTGCGGGCTCTGACCACAGGCCGTTCCAGAATACTACAGTATCGGCCTGATTTAGTGCTGGGTCCGTTCCACGTTCCATTGGCCGCTCCAATGATTTATAGAGCCTCTTCTGATCACTCCGGAAGAGACGATTCTGGTTGAACCTCTCGGTATATCGCCAAATCCGCTTCCTCCAAGCAGCGATTCTCTGTTTCAGATCATCTATGCGCTCCGTCAGTTTTTGCATTATATCCGGCTGGGACAAACTGATATTTGTTTCAGCAAATGCCATCCTGATGGTGTGCACAATTCTCGGCCTATTACTGCCCAACCTGAAGCGTATCAGTCTGCCGATGAGGGCCCTTGCCTTTGCGATACAGTTCTCAATCCTTCTTCTCCAGGCTGGGATAGCGCTACTTTGTCCAGTAGCACGCCCAGACGTGGGAAGTTTGGCACCAACAATGCGGCAAACTGCCCAAGCGGCGCCCAAAAGTATTGAGTATGCATGGCAAAGGTCCTGGCTGGCTTCCAAGCAGGTTGCCAGCAATGGGTTCAGCGCCCTCACGACATCTCGATTCCGCTTGCTTAGGGTTATGCGGGGTAATCGCGGTCGATTTTTGAGAGGCGTACTGCGCGTTTCCAGAAACGCTCCCTCCAATTTGTTCCTCATCTGCTCTAGTTCGTGGGTGACCATTCCATTACCGCCTGAACCAACCACAGCGGGAAGATCCATGGCGGCTTCCACATGTGGCAGCTGGCCTGTAAACTGAGGAGCCGCATGCCCAGCTATAGCCGGTTCATTCGATGAGGGAATAGCCTCACGTCGTAGACGTTCGAGTTCGGCATCTTCAAATATTTTCGAGTGAATGATGTACCAAATTCGGTCTGCCAGGTTTTGCTCTGTGACGGGAACAGACGGCTCCAGCTCAGCAAAAAAGCCATGCATCCGAGCCCGATACACTATCCCTCCAGTTCTAAAATCTATTATTATTAAGATATTTAATAATGTTTGTATTCAAAATAACTGGTCAATTACCTACATTTAGTTTTTGCAAATGAGCAACATTGATGAATTTCTGGAGTTAACATAAGCTGCGTCGAGCTGAGCATAGAAAAATTTATAAATTTGGGTCGTAGGTAGCTATCAGTGTTATTATTTTTATATAGGAAAGTGGGCAAACGAGCATAGGGCTCTTGTGAATCCACTTATTTACTCTATCAAAACCTTGATTTGTACCTATATAAACTATGTCTACTGTATTGATATAAATCATAAACAGGATTGGGCCTAATACACTGCCTTGGGGCACCCCAAAACATTTTATTTGTTCAGAGCTAATCGAACCTTATTGATTTTAAATATTGATATCGATTTTCTAAATAGTTCGCAAAAAGTTGAAATTTATCTCGAACAACCATTATTCACAGACAGACAGGTTTTTTTGTAATATTTTTTTTTTCAAATTTAGCACCCGGAAGAAACTTACTATTATAAAGAAATCTTAAGATGTACATTCACCTTTAATGTAAGTGAATTTGAGTTTGTCGTGGAAGACAGGGCGAGGCTCTCCGTGGAGGGCGGGCGGTCGCGCGTGCTCAGGCTCCGCGTGAAGGCAGCGCGCGGCGCGTCCGGCGCGATGTCCAGCGAGCCGCCCGCCAGCAGCCGCCCCCACTTGCCGCGCACCGCCGCCTTGCCCTCGCCGGGGGCGGGCGTCGCGCCGGACCCCAGGGTGGGGGTGGGCGCGGAGGAGGGTGTCGACGAGCCCGCCTCTCCGCGCTCCGCATCAGTGGCGGGGCCGGCGGGCGCGGCGGGGGCGGGCGCGGGGGCGGGCGCGGGCTGCGAGCGCTGTGGTGCGGGCCCCGGCGCCGCGGCCACGCTGCGCTCGCGGCGGAAGCGCGAGAAGATCTTGCGCACGAGGTGATCCTGCGCCTGCTCCAGCTGCGGCTCGCGCTTGCGTCGCTCCATCAGCTCACGCTCGCGCCGCACGTCCGCCACCTACCACCGCACGCGAACATAAACAGACAAGAGGCTCATGTAGGGCGGCTAGTGCTATCTGGCCTAGGATTAAAAAGTTACACCCTATATACATCCCACTGCTGGACACAGGCCTCCCCTCATTTCTATAGGGTCTTAGGGCAAGGAAATTTCCCCCACGCTGTCCCAATGCACGTTGGCGAACTTCACATGTTTTCAAAATATATTTATTTATTTCTCAGACATGCAAATTCGATGATTCCTCACGATGTTTTCCTTCATCGCCGAGCACAATTAACAATTTAATTGGTGCCGGCGATGATCGAACCCGGTTTGCTCACGTACTATGAAATTTCCGGCGATCGCTTAGCCCCTGAGCTACCACGGCTCTAGGCCTAGGGTTACCAGATGGAAAACATAAAAACTTGATTTCACTTGCACTGAAAGACTGTGTTATAGGTACAGAGCGGTGTGCATATTTGGATATTAAGGTCTTCAGAGAAAGTTCCAGATCCTACACATTCATTTATTTTAGAATCATCGGTGAAAACTCTAAGCTCTTTTGGGCTTAATCCTTCCGGCTGGCTAGTTTCATTTAATTGTATTTTGTACTTCTTGTCGAATACAAATTGTTTAGGAATCTTACCGTACTTGGCTTGTAAGATAGGAATTTTTGAGTGAATTATATAAATTATGCCTATATGAGGGACACTGTTCTTACTCCAAAGATTTAGGGACTTGAGTCTGATGGCAGCTAAAGTCGCTTCTAAGGCTGTTGTTGGCGTAGTTTCTTATGCAGCATTCCTGTGGCAGCCATATATGCCAGTCTCTGGTAGCGCTGAATCTTCTTTATAGTGGTGTCTTCATTTGTCTTGGTCCACCATACCAGAGCGCCGTATGTCCTATCATGGGCTGAATTACAGTTTTGTATAGCCACAGTATGATTTTTGGCGTCAGACCCCATCTTTTGCCAATCATGTTTCCGCATTGCCAGAAAGTTATACTAGCTTTGTTGATTTTGTTTTCTATGTGTTTATTCCAGTTGGATTTACTCAGAGGATAGTTAGAGTTTTGTGCTGAAAATACTTGGGAGATGATGGTTATTCAGCTTTCGTTTTTGTGTGAACATTACTAGAACCGTTTTATTTGGATTGACGGTTAAGTCGTATTCCCTGCACCATCTCTCCACTATACAGAGAGCCGCTTGGGTCAGGTCGCACACCATGCTTGCTGTCTTTCTAGAGACCAGTATTGTCAGGTCATCATATAAGCTACTGTGTAGAAGTGATTGGCATTTAATTTGCTGATGAGTTCATTAATGACCATATTCCACAGGAGAGGTGAGAGAATCCCAGCCTTTCTTAATCTGGATTGGTTGAGATTCACCAGCAATCTTTATTATTCGTGTATTGAGCATGTTTACTATCCAATCAATCAGTGCCGGTTCAACTTTATGTCTACTGAGTGCACCTTTTACGCTGGAGAAGTTCGTTCTGTCAAAAGCACCTTCTATTTCTATGAAGGAACATAGACATATTTCTTTGTTTTGGATGGCCTCTTAATTCTTCGTTATTACCTGGTGAAGTGCCGATTCAGTTGATTTGCCTAGACTGTAGGCGTGTTGCTTGTCGTGTAGTGGTAAGTCCATTATCGCCGACCCCCTTAATTTCCTTTCACACATTCTCTCCATCATCTTTAGGAGAAAGGATGTGAGGCTAATGGGCCTGTAGGATTTAGGGTTTGTGTAGTCGCTCTTACCTGGTTTGGGTATAAATATGACTTTCACTTCCCTCCATCCCCTATAAAAAGGCCCCAAACAATCATTAAACTTAGTTTCTTATCCTTGAAACGGGAACGCAGTGATAGCAGCATTTTTGCAGTACCCTACATAGTAGGTACCTAGTAGTAAAGTATACGCTTTAAATTGTGCTTGTACCGTAATATTGATATTGCAGGAAAAAAGTTGAATTACACTTAAAATTACTAAATAAGTACACTCCTACCTTACGGAATATGAGGCGATGTCGCAGATTGTACGTGAGGGTGAGGTTGCGCGCGAAACTGTTCGCGAAGGCCTGGTAGAAGTCGAGCACCTCGAGCAGGCGGTCGCGCTTGATGGTGTGCAGGTCGCAGTAGGTGAGCGCGCGCACGTTGGCCGCCGACTGCCCCACCGCCGTGTCCTTCCAGAACGAGTCGCCGAACACGTCGCCTTTGCCTACACATCATGTTTCCAAAGAAAAATAACTTGATTCAGAAATTCAATTTAAGCATATCATCGTTGAATATAATCTACATTTCATTTTAAGATGAAGTCCGCTTTGCTACTCGTACTTTAGAATGATTCACGCTTCATATTTATTAAAGCATGTTTATTTTATGCCGGCGTCAGACTTAGTCTCAAACTACTTCAAATACGCATAATAGCTAAAAAGTCGCTAAGACATACGGCATGGGAATTTACGTATGTGCACAAAATTTGAATACAAGTTTGCAGTTTGCCATCCAGTGTTGGTGTTTCTACACAAAAATCATATTAAGTATACAAAATTCCAAGCTTGAGCGACCTTCCACACTTCTTACATTTGTAAAGCTTAGTAACACGCGTGGCGCGGATGATAACCTATATTTTATAATAATATTTTTTTCATATATATCGAATTGTTCGAGCGGCTTTGACAACTTATATATTCTATACACTTCGTTGCTTCTCTGTGTCGTTACTCATCTAACTTCATTATAATTGAAACTCAATATAAGTAGTAAATTATTCTAAAAGTAATAAGTCTTGGGTTGCGAAGGGAGTAGGTATGTTCTACTAGCGCCTAAAAATCAAGATTTCAACGTTTTGTCGCATAAAATCGTATCTAAAGGCGCGTCTCCACCAAAAATGTTGACAACATTTATGTTTCCGACTGTTGACAAATCAACAAAAGTTAACGACATTTGTTTCAAAATGTTGCAAGAAGCGTCTCCACCGAGGGAACATATGTGGACAACAAGCGTATTCCTTTGATGTTGCCGCCGAAAATGGAAACACGATTCCCGAAATTGTTTCGTTTTGTTGCTAAAACTAGGTGATTACAGAAACATTTGTCGGCAACACGTGTTGACAAATGTTGAAAACTTTGGTGGAGACGCGCCATAACAATCATCTTCTTCTTAATAACTGGCTTTACGGCTCTGGGATCTAGCCCTTCTGAGCCTGAAGTTACAATATATTATAATAATTATCCTTCATAGTATATGGCTTCACAATATGTTGATGCATCACATTGCGCAGCCCTTCGGAGATTTTGACAGCAACTTGAGCTAGCAGACAGCTGACGGTTGGCAATGGTATTTCAAGGCGCCTAAGCAGACAGACACATTATTTTGAGAATTACATCACCATCAGGGCACTTGTTTCACAGTTTCCACTAATAGTTCACATGCCCAGGCACTTAATACACAAAATCGCACCACTTTTACATATCAAAGTCCACTTCAAACCATTATTTAGACTATAATACAGGAGCAGCAAACCGACGCTGATCAAGTTCTCGCCAAAACTCGCCATAACAATTGTTTGCGCCAAACGCTAATGTCAAGAATCGACGCCAGAGGGCGCTCGGCTTGGCGCCATACCGGTTTTGTCGTTCGGGTGAGCGGTGTGTGTGGCGAGAGCGCGCGAGCGCAAAGAGAGTTGCTTGCAAGCAGTGCTATCGACAATACGTAGTTAAGTCGCTGGGGATAACCTCCATTTTTGAGAGTCGGTTTTGATAGTAATTGTGCACGACGAGGAATAGTTATCTAGAATTAGATGCCGGGTGCATTTGACAAGATTAACTACTAGTGCGGCATTGTTATAGTTCGGAAACATTTTCCGTCGTCGGTTGGACGCTGAGGTTTGTGATACTAGGGAAGTTAGTGTTAAGTCTGTTATATCTGAAATAACTGTTGCCACGCGAAACGGTAGTGACCTTTGATCCGGACATTCTGTATTCATTTTGTGTGATAAGCTTTATAACAAAGGAGAGTTAGTGGCTTCTGGAAGTTAGTTAATTTTACGATAAAGTTAATGGACTGTCCTCGTGACGAACGAAGAAAGTGACTATGGGTGGCTCCACTGAAGATTACCACAATTTGGAGCGGTGCTGAAGTCTGAGCTGCTGCCGACTGCAACGGTAGGCCTGATAGTAATCAGGTCTACCACAACCAGCCACACACAGATACACATCACTAACCCTTACTTCCCATGCACCCTACAACCACATGCGGCCTAACCGAACCCTGAGACAGCAGTCGCCTTGGATATAGGTAAGTAAGCTCGGTTTGACTATTATCCCTATTGAATTGTAGTAGGATAGAACGTTTTCCATATAGTTTATTGTCATAGGGTAATTCCACGTGGCCACTTGTTGAGGCCCGACCTGCATCTGCTTGTAAGGTCTTCCGTTCATGGGCCCCGGAAGATTCTATTCTTGGATAGGCAGCTGCAGGCCGTAACAACAATCATATTGAACATATACATAAATGATATAAAAAGCACATTGTCAGAAAGATAAATGATTATCGAGCTTATAACTTTTCTTAAATTGATTAATTGTTATTTTTACATTAAAAAAAGTGGTTTTAGTGGCTTATGGTGTAGATTTATCAAGTATGCATGGAGGGGAGCTAACTTATGAAAATATTAATTGTTTAACTCAATCTAATTTTTAATCTCTTTATCTATCATGTGGGAAGCCATGGAATATAAATGGCAGTTTAATTTTGTCTTGCTTGGTTATAATTAATTTTTTTCGGCTGAGAATTGCAAAAATTTTTCGGTATTTTGAGCAGCCAATTTGCCTCACTGACACAGCTCACTCGCACTTCGGGCTCGGCCGCCGTCGTGAGTGGGTTACTGTATCGTTTGCTTACAGCAGCGGTAATAGGCAGCAAAAATATCGATCGCTGTAGAATTACAAAATATTCCAAAAAGCAAATTTGTTACATTCTTGACCAAAGTTATTATTTTATAATCACAGATTTTTATTACAATATTTTGTTTCACTAAAAGTACGTTGGATTTATATATAAATACACTTAGACGTCTTGGACTTTATCGAGTAACCTGAAGATGTACTTCGATATCTGCTACTGGAACTCTTCGACGAGTAGAACAAGGTATGTCGAGTTTGGCCTCATTTTGTTAGTTATGATGAGACCTTACCTTCGGACTTGATAGAGTGACCTGAACGTGCACTTCGATAAATGCTACTGGAACTCCTCGAAGAGTAGAACTAGATGTGCCAAGTTTGGCCTCAATTTGTTAGTTATGATGAGACCTTACCTCCGGACTTGATAGAGTGAACTGAAGGTGTACTTTGGCGAATGTGACTGGAACTCCTCGAAGAGTAGAACTAGGTGTGCCGAGTTAGGCCTCATTTTGTTAGATATGATGAGACCTTACCTTCGGACTTGATAGTGACCTGAAGGTGCACTTCGATAGATACTACTGGAACTCCTCGAAGAGTAGAACTAGATGTGCCAAGTTTGGCCTCAATTTGTTAGTTATGATGACAATTTACCTCCGGACTTGATAGAGTGACCTGAAGGTGTACTTTGGCGAATGTGACTGGAACTCCTCGAAGAGTAGAACTATGTGTGCCGAGTTTGGCCTCATTTTATTAGATATGATGAGACCTTACCTTCGGACTTGATAGAGTGACCTGAAGGTGTACTTCGGTATAGATACTACTGGAACTCCTCCAAGTGTAGAACTAGATGTGCCAAGTTTGGCCTCAATTTGTTATTTATGATGACACTTTACCTCCGGACTTGATAGAGTGACCTGAAGGTGTACTTTGGCGAATGTGACTGGAACTCCTCGAAGGGTAGAACTAGGTGTGCCGAGTTTGGTCTCGTTTTGTTAGTTATGATGAGACCTTAAATCTGGACTTCATAGAGTGATCTGAAAGTGTACTTCGGTGTATGCTACTCGAGCTCCTCGAAGAGTAGTACTAGGTGTGCCGAGCGTGGCCTCGTTTTGTTAGTTATGAATAGATCTTACCTCCGGACTACATGGAGTGACTTGAAGGTGTACTTCGGTAACTGCTACTGGAACTCTTTGACGAATAGAACTACAATTCACATTGGTTTTTATTTTTTTCACGATCCTATGAGTCGTGAAATTTTGAATTTTCAAAGCTTTTTTAAATTGAAATTTGACATAAAACTATCGGTAAATTGGAAGTATAGTTATAATTATAAGATTTTTAGTGAAAACTTGTGTGTAATTATACTTCTTTAAGAATTTACGTATAATCATGTTATACGTAATTTTTTA
This sequence comes from Parnassius glacialis, assembly GCA_033319125.1. Lineage (NCBI taxonomy): Eukaryota > Metazoa > Arthropoda > Insecta > Lepidoptera > Papilionidae > Parnassius > Parnassius glacialis. The sequence goes on along the minus strand of JAVANC010000022.1, from coordinate 324,167 downwards.
ATGTTCTTAAGGCATGCACAATCGGATTAATCAATAGTTTTTTCATATGCTTTCGAGAATAAAAATAGCGGTGTGTGTTGATGAGCTTACCAAGTATAGCGACAACCTCGTCGTCCTGGATGACCTCGAGCGAGCCGGTGACGATGAAGCAGAGCGAGTCGATGGACTCGCCGGTGTGGTAGAGCAGGTCGCCGGGCGCCGAGTGCGACATGTGGAAATGCATGGCAAGCGCGCGCAGGCAGCCATCCGACGCCAGCCGGAACGCCGGGTGCTCGTTGAACACCTTGCGGTTGAGGTGCACGCAGATGTCCGCCTTCATGTCCTTCGGGCAGTAGTTCAGAACCTGCCGAACATTCAGTGTACGGAACAACATGATAAATTAGCTCCAATACTTATCGCTAATGTTTCTTCATTTGACCAAAATGGAATTCATTAGTTCTCTGTTGCTATGACGTTTACATTCCACATTAGATTATTCAATGCTGCTAGTACTACCAACTGCATTTATTTTTAAATGAATACATACATATCTCTAACTCATTTCATCCAGAGGAGTAGGTAGAGAAAACCGACTTCCATTTGACATGATCCTGACACGCCTTTCTCGCTTCTTTCACATCCATAATATGTACGCATACATACTCGTTGGTTAAATCACCAATTTGGTCGAAAAATTTCTGTTATAGGAGCTCACTCTACTACTCACTTCTGCAGATTTATTTTACTTTGTCACTTTTTTTTTCATTCATTCTTTCCACGTGTGCGAACTACCTAAGCAATACTTTCTTTATCTTGGTCAAAACATCTTTTCAAGACTAAATCACGCAATTGTCAAATGCTTTGCCCACGTAGGCGATGTGTTAGGTGCACAAACAAAACTCTCGTACTAATAATCTGTTTCTTGAACCAGGTTATTATATAAGGATTTCATATAACTGGGTAATGCCTTAGAGATTATGCATAATTTGATGAATTTTCCACCGGCGGCGGCGGTCAGACACCAGGGCAGTTTTGTTATAAGCAGAGTGCCGCGTAAAGTACGAGTACTCAATGCGTGCTTTAAAAGCATTCGTAACATATTTAATTACTGAGTTGTTTTGACAATTTTTTTGTCTCGCATTTAAAACAAGAAAATTATGCAGCTTTAGTTCGCACCTTATCCGTATCGAGACCCTTGGTCATGGCCCAGGTGGAGACGACGTAGTCCATGACGCGCTCGCTCAGCGCCTTGGGCACCTCGTGTAGCTTCATGAACTCGCGCACGTTGTTGAGCATGTCGTGATACTTAGCGGTGGCGGACGTCATCTGCTGGATGATGGTCGTCACGTGCCCGAATATCGTCGCGTACAGCAGCGCTGCGGGCCGCAAGCTCACTGGTTAGAGCTCAGAGGCGCATGTGCCTCGCTCCACAGTCCAAAAACATGTGCCGAGCTTTGTCTTACACTATTACTGTTCACTGGTGGGGGGTCGTGGTATATTGTATATAAAAAAAATATCTATAGTTTTTTTGCAGAATAAGGGTGACAAACGAGCAGATAGCCAACATGATGGTAAGTGGATGCTGTGCCCCATAGACATCTACATCTATACTAAATAAAGAATCAAAATGCAGATGCGTTGTTACCCCTCAGTACTTAGATGAAATGCCTCGTTTCCAGTAAAAGGGGTCTACGGTTCTATACACTTTTCATAAGAAACACAGCAGTATTGATCTGCTATTTTACGCTGATATTCCGTGAGAGCCTGGTCCGTCCCCGGTCGAGTCGACCCATTCGTGCTACAACTATAATGCACCTGCAGCATAGCACTGCCACTTATAAAGGCCTACGACTGAAAAAGATTACAGTAATTAAAAAACCCGACTGCTTAAAAAAGTTAACTGAATAGAGAAGAATTTTAGACACCATGACGCCTCCATTACTAAGACGAATGTAACGACATCCATATGTTATGATGCATCGAGCTGCTTAGGCTACAGAGCGTGCAAAGGAAATAGACATACCTACTCTCAAAAGATATATCATATCCTTCTGGGGCAGTCGGGTAAAAACGAGGACTTAATTCCTCTAGGCATTCTTTGTATATATTGAAATGAATTAATGAGTGCATACACAATTTTTAATTAATTTTGATTAAGCCATGGGAGCTCAGTGGCTAAAGCTCGCTGTAAATTTCACAGTACGTGAGCAATCAGGATATCTCGCCGGCACTGATGAAACTGTGATTTGCAATATTAAGTGCTGATTTATCACTTACAGAAGGAATGAATGAAGAAAGACATAGTGTTGCAACCTGCAAGTTTCAATAAAAGAATAAAAATATTTCGAAGGCATGACCTTCATAACCTTCTAAGAAGAAGAGGTCTGTGCCCAGCATTGGCAGTCATATAGATTAACTTTACTTTACATTTACTTACATTTGACCTAATTAACAAAATATATAAGGAAAATGTGGTTATTTCCAATTACCAGTTCTGGCCACGTTTTAACATTTAATTATATCTTCAACAAAAATATTTTAGTGATACATACATACCTAGTTATACAAGGATTAACGATGAACAACCTGAGAATGAAATATTTTATGAGACGCGTGGTGCTTCGCGTGCAACTCTCCGCGAAAAGTTTCCTTGCAAGCACAATTCACGGGTACATTTGGTCCACGCTAACGTAATGGGGGAGCTCGGAGATTGAGTCACAACTGGGCTATTAAACGATTTAAGAAAATATAGTCGCATTGGTGTCATTATTATCAGTTTTTGTGTGACAATATAACAGACATTATAAACTGAAAAAGAGTAAACGAAAAATATCTTACAGCATTAGACGTGAGCATGAAAGAACGATTTAAAGCAAGAGGTTTTACATGGAATATGTAATAGCATTAGAGTAGTTAGCATTATTACTGCTATGATGATTATCAACAAAAAGGTTTATAATATCTGACAGACTATGATATTGATATATAACAAATATGAAGGAATATAACATATAAATAGTCTGCTAATCTGTTTTTTTCTTCTTTCTTTTTGAGATATTTCGTATAGCATGGAGCAAAAGTACTTGGTGGGAGTGGGTGCGGAGAGCTGTGACGCCGCGACGCTTCGTGGGCCTGCACTAGGGGAGGGCGGGGCTCATCGTTGGGAGACCAAACTACTTCATAAACTCAATTTCTTCTATAAAACATAGAAAAAAAAACGTAACCAAGTACCAAACAATTTACTGAATTAATATCAATTTAAAAACCCAAGGTTTAGAATAATACAAAGAAACATCATAATGGTATAAGAAACTCAAGAAACGTCGCAGTTGTGTATGATGAGTGAAACGCAACAACACATACACACACACACACACACAAAACGTGCGACATTAAACATAATTGGTCAAACAACAAAACACGAGGCAAGGTAAGTACAGGAAATGGTAGGGAGATGGTGGGGTGGGGAGGCAGGAGGGGTGCGGCCCCCGGGGCAGCGTGGCTGCGCGGGGGTCGCACCGCGTGCTCCGGCTAATAACAGAAGAATTCCGGCACCTGCCACAATCATCATGCAGATGGTGAAGATCTTCTCGTTATCGGTCTCGGCGGCGACGTTGCCGAAGCCCACGGAGGTCATGCAGGTCATGGTGAAGTAGAGCGCGGTGACGTACATGGTCTTGCGCGAGGGACCGTTCACGAGTTCGGGTCCGTCCGATTCGTTGGACCACACGTACGAATAGGGGCTCTGGGTGACGTTGGCGAGCTTCCACAACCACGAGTACTGCAGGCCAGAGTCCGCGTCGGAGCGGCCGATGCTGTACCACACGCAGGCAAGCCAGTGCGCCACCAGCATGTAGAAGCACAGCAGCAGGATGAGCATGGCGGCGCCGTACTCCAGGTAGCGGTCCAGCTTGCGCACCACCCGGCCGAGGCGCAGCAGCCGCACCACTTTCAGCGCGCTGAACAGGCTGCCGATACCCTGTACGTTGAACGCGTCCCGTTGAAAATCCATCTACATTTATGAGCACATTTTAGATTTTAGAATGTTTGCAGTCAACAAGTTCATTACATTGTTGCCAATTTCCTCGCTATTAATCCGACAGCTCCGCAGCGTAGGGGCTTAATTAATTTATTTTTTATTTTTAATGTTATGGAAACCAACAGTTTACAAATCTTAAGTAAATAACATGTTTTAGCAATAAATTGCGGCGGTAAGGGCCAAGGATTCGAATTCATCATCATCATCATCATCATCATTACAGCCTTTCCCAAGGAATGCCACAAAGCATAGTCCTGAGCCACCTGCACGTCTTACCAGGTCGTCACTCCATCTAGTGGGTGGTCACCCTACACTTCGCCTACCAGTACGAGGCTGCCACTCGAGAACCTTTCTTCCCCATCGGTTGTCGGTTCTTCGAGATATATGGCCAGCCCACTGCCACTTCAGTTTACTAATCCGTTGCGCTATGTCGGTTACTCTGGTTATACTGCGGATATTCTCATTTCTAAGTTTATCACGCAGAGAAACCCCTAGCATAGCCCTCTCATAGATCGCTGAGCGACCTTGAGCTTCCTCATACGGCCAGCAGTGAAGGACCACGTCTCAGATCCGTAAGTCATCACTGGTAACACGCACTGGTTGTACGATTTCGTTTTCAGGTTTTGAGCTATTTTTAACGAGAAGATGTGTCGTAGTTTCCCGAACGCTCCCCAGCCGAGTTGAATCCGTCGATTGACCTCTCGGTCGAAGTTGGACTTACCTAGTCGGACTATTTGTCCCAGGTAAACATACTTGTCAACTACTTCGAGCTTAGTGCTCCCAACAACTACCGGCATAAGTGTGACATGGACGTTAAACATGATTTTTGGTTTGTCCATGTTCATCTTAAGACCCATCCGTTGGCAGACACTATTGAGGTCATTAAGCATAGTGCTTAGGTCTTCTAGAAAATCTGCATAAGGATTATATCGCCGGCAAATCGAAGGTGAGTGATGTACTCGCCATTGATGTTAATACCGCATCCTTTCCATTCCAGTAGCTTGAAAACGTCTTCTAACGCAGCGGTGAAGAGTTTCTGGGATATAACGTCACCCTGTCTTACATCTCTCTGCAGTTGGATAGGTTTCGTACTCTGATTCTGTACTCGGATAGCCATCGTAGCTGTACTGTACAAACACTTCAGCACTTCGATATACCGACAGTCAACTTGGCATCGCTGAAGGGACTGTAGCACCGCCCAAATTTGGACGGAATCCTTGTGGCACTACTCCGGACACCTCAAGAGTAGTGCCACCATAGAAGACGAGATTAAAGAGCTTCTGAAAGACTTTAAGTACCGGTTTTCCACCCGCTTTCAGAAGCTCTGCTTTAATTCCATCCTCGCTCGGAGACTTGCCGTTTTAAAGCTGCTGGAGAGCCATTCTAATCTCGCTCAGGCTGATGTCCGGGATCTCATCGAAATAGTGTCGGATAAGATTTGCTCTTGTATCGTTACTTACACTTGCGTGTGGCTCCAACGATGACGTGTACAGCTGCCCATAGAACCTCTCAATCTCACTCAATATTTCAGGTGTCTGCCAAAGATTTTGGAGCCTTCGATTCGGATCGATTTGGAGATCTGTTTGTTCAGTTGCCTGTATATTATCAAATCTACTGAAGACTGCAGCTTCATTTCCCGTCTAACAGCCATGAGATTAAGAGTGTGATCGGAGAGTTTTTGTGTTCTTCTGCGGCGGGTCTTGCAAAACTTAGCTCCAACCACATGGACTGCTTCCACGAGCTTGTCGTTCATATCCTCCACTGCATTGCAATCTTCTAGGCACTGAAAACAGTTTTGTAACTCGAGCTGAAAGGTTTCGAGACTTTGGATTAGAGCACGAGGGGGACGTAGCATTGACTTCATTAGACGAGACCTCTCCAATTTAACGTTTAGGTTCAGTGTGCCTCTAACCATTCGGTGATCGCTACCAGTTTTTACCCTCGCGATAACTGAGATATCACCGAACAGTTGCCGTCTAGTCGTCATAAAGAAGTCAATCTCATTTTTTGTCGAACCGTCGGGGCTCGACCAGGTCCACTTCCTGTGGGGCCGCTTCTGGACGAAAGAGTTCATCATAAAGAGTCCCTCTTTCTCCATGAAGTCGGCCAGCTGCTGGCTTCTTGGGTTCCGTTGCCCTACTCCAAATTTCCCTACATTTAGCTCACCGTTTCTCTTGGGCCTAGTTTTGCGTTGAAGTCTCCCATTAACACCGTATAGTGGTTTTGGAGGAATGCATGGTTCTAGAGATATCCTCATATATTTCCTTCACCTCCTCATCGGGATGTGCCAAGGTTGGTGTGTACACCTGTATGACCTTCAGCGAATATCGTTTGGTGATTCTGAGTACAAGGTACGCAACCCTCGTCGACCCTCTCCCAATATCTATAACGTAGTAACGAGAGACTTGTGGAGGATAAATCCGACACCTCCTTGGGACAGATGATTGCCCTCCCGGTCATAAAACAAGTTGCTGGATCTGAGGATTACCGTGTCCTCTCCCTCTCTTCGGACCTCGGATAATCCTATAATATTCCAGCGCAACTTGTCTATCTCTTCTTCCAGCTCCAGGATCTTCCCGTCAGTCCTCAGGGTGCGTGCGTTATAAGTTGCCAGGTCGAGTCATCGTAGGTGGCAACCAAACTTCCACCGGATATTCTTAGCACCCCCTGTCCCGCCGTTACTATGGTCGCCACCGTAGCCAGGAATAGCGGGGCTGCCGGGATTTGTGGGCTGTTTATTAGTGTCGTTGTTCATGGCGGGTATATTGCCATATTTGTCACGCTTTGTGATCGGGTGGGCAAACGCATTTTTTTATTGTTTTTTACTTTTTTCAGAAAGATGCTGCTGCCCGTCTTGTGCCTGTTTCCCTCTGTCGCCTCTTACGACACCCACGGGAAAATATGGGGTAATGGGTATTCTTACCCGCCCCTACACGGGTTCGATGTTGGCTGCAAGACAAAAATTCGGGGAAGGACCACGCTCGCACGCTTGTAAAATAGCAGCTCAATGTTGCTGTGTTACGTGAGGTAGAACCGGAGACCCTTTTCACTGATAAAGGCATTCCATCTTAGTCGTCAGGAGTATTTTAGCTGTAAATCGATTACAAGTAACCTTAGTTGTAATCGTCGTCTATGGGCCACAGCACCCACTTACCATCAGGTGAACTGTGCGCTTGATTGTCAACGATATTTCTATAAAAAATCGTAATCAGCCAGCGTGTAGTAATTTGAGTATGTCATGGATATTTATTCCAGTTTTTGTCATAATGTGTGAGATTTTCTTGTCTGGAATTCTCTTAGTCTGTGTAATGTGTGTCTCCCAGGAGAAATATTTTGATATTACATATTTTTATTTAAAATGTTCAGACTTTTTTATAAATATATTTCTTATTTTAAATTTAAATTCGAATAAAAAGTATTATGTAGTGGAAACTCACATCCTCATCGTGGTCGAAGGCGTTGAACACGTCATATGGAAGACAAGACAGCAGGTCAATAAGAAACCAAGACTTGAAGTAGTTCTTTCTTATGACTTTCGGATCGCTGACCACCTCTCCGCCGGGGCCCACGAACGTCGTGTGAAAGTTGAGCACGATGTCGATAAAGAAGACCACGTCCACGATAGAGTCGATGACGAGCAGCGACACATCCTCGCTCGTCTTGTTCTTGAAGGCGACGTTGTAGGGCACCATGATGGCAGTGTAGAAGGTGAGGCAGAGGATGATCCAGTCCCAGATGGCCTTGAAGGCGCAGTAGTGCAGCAGGATGTGCGGCGGCGTCTTGGGCGCCTCCTGGCGGTACTGCGGCAGCACGTCGCCCGACAGCGACAGCACCTGCCACATGCCGCGCGCCGCGCAACACTATGTAGTACCACACCGCCCGCTCAGTACACTGCGCACCAGCGGCCGTGCTCGCGAGCTACCGTGCCAGCGTGTGCAGTGTGTGCAGTGTGCGCAGTGTGCTCTCCTCCACAACTCTCCAGAGCCAATAGCGTGCGTCGAGTACATAGGGGTGCGCAAAAAGAAGACGAAACACAGGTGCTCCCGACATGAACAAGTTCAGAGCGTGCGTTTAGTTTGTTTTGATCGTTGAGTGCAACGGTGCAGTGAATTAAGTTTTGGAAATTACATATTACTACTCAATTAATGAGACCGCAAATTCGGAGAAGTGCTTAGAATTAATAAAAATTAGGTGCGCGGAAAAGATTAAAGTGCTTCGCAAGAGTTACGTCATACTCAGAGATAACAATAAAGAATAATTTGGGAAGAAGTCATCGTTATTATTTTAGTACTTCAGCTGAGTGCGGCCATGACTGTATTTCCGGAGAAGTCAACAAAACGTTTATTGTTTTTCATGTTATACTATCGTAAAATTTCTAATTCCACTTCAAATAATAAAACCTTTTAAACAAATTGATTCAAAAAGTAAAAGAAGCAGGTTCTCAATTCGTCTGTATGTTATTTTTTATGTGTATTTTGAGAAGATATTAATGATTTTTTTTTCATAGATAAGTTTTACACCATGGGATCCTATGTAGATTTTGAAAAAAAAATCCATAGCTTCAGGTTGTGATATTCATTAGAACACGGTAAAAGTTGATTTCAAAGAACTAAAAAGTAATTTCACATTTCAGTGTGAAGTTGGGGCCTTAATTTTTCTGTACACTGTCTCCATATTGATTCTACTTAAATTTTTTGATTGTAGCATTACATTGTTATATCCCCAACCTTTGAAAGGATAGTTGGGGAACGATTTGGTTGACTAATTTAATAGTTATTAAAGCACAGATATTCATTATACACAGTAACATCAGCCATCACTGTGTCCGTCTAGGTAGGTACCACTCTCTTACCTATTTGTTCCAAGAAATGGCAGCGCTTGCACTGCTTTGTTCCGCTCAGAAGGGTATAGAGTTATTTTTTTACTTATTATAAGCCAGTGCGTGACTACAATCCCACGTGGTGTTAAGTGGTGATGCAGCCTTAGACGGTAAATCGCACTGTCTTAGCGTAACAAAAGCCTATTCACTCTTGCCTTGAAGAAGCCCAGATTGTATTCGGACGGAAAGATAGACGCTGGCAAATTATTCCACACCTTTGCTGTACGCATTACAAAAGACGAAGCAAACCGTTTGGTTCAAATGCGTGGAATATCAACAAAAAAGAGACAAAGACCCGCCGATGACCTGGTTGTCCGATGGTGGAAAGGAGAGGGAGGAATTAAAGCGTGTAATTCCTGCGCACACTCACCGAAATGCATCCTATAGAATATCGAGACACTGGCTACTCTGTCTTGTGCTCGAGACTGACAAGATTGATTTCGACCAAATCAAGGTCACCAATGAGTCTCATAGCAAGTCTCTCCACTGAGTCCAACACAGCCAGGTGGCATTTTGCAGCACCAGCCGATATATGATAGCAGTACTCCATGCACGACCGGAATTGTGCTTTATATAAGGTAAGAAGCAGCCCCGGCATGAAGTACCGCCGCACCCTTGCAAGGACACCAAGTTTACTTGCAGCTGCTTTGGCTCTGGACTCAATGAGCCGCCCATAATTTAGGTTCGAAGAAAATTCAACTGAAGGCGGTTAGTGTATTCCAAGGATAAATTCCAGAAAAAAGGTGAAAAGACACGCTTGTGTTTTGGAAGCGGTAAATCTCACGAGATTGATATCGCCCCATTCGGAGACTGCCTGCAGTGTGAGACTTACACGCTCAACGATAGCCTCTCTTTCTGAATGGATTTGATCCCGACTGGCCCGGGCACTTGGTTGGCATCTCTCTACAACTGTGCTGTCGTCTGCATACCCATAGATACCGGGAATGAGCAGATCATTAATATGTAGCAGGAAGAGAGTTGCGGAGAGAACGGACCCCTGAGGAACACCGGCGTTAGTCGCCACAGTACCGGATGAGCAGCCATCAATGACGACCCGGAGAGACCGTTCACTCAAAAAGTCCTTCACCCAGGCAATCAGGTCAGGGGATAAGCCGTACGCTGAAAGCTTGCCCAATAGACTAGCGTGCCAAATGTCATAGGCCGCCTGTCATAGGCCTTCGAAACATCGAGGGAAACAGCCAGTGCTTCACCACTGTTCTCGAGGATCGATTTCCCCGTACTGGCGATCACTGAAGAGATTTTTTTGCTCTAGGTATGCCATGAGGTGGGCGTTTAATATACGTTCCATAATCTTGCAGAGTATGGAGGTAATTGAAATTGGCCGATAGTTGGCAGGGTCGGTACGGCTACCTTTTTTAGGCACAGGCTGCACATTGGCCAGCTTCCAAGATTTTCTGACACTGGAATAGTGCCATAGTCCTGAATGAGAGGCGGAACAAGCGTGTCAGCACAGGAGCCAATTCAGGTACCCAGACCTTTAGAACTATAGCTAGTCCACTAGTTTTGTTCACGTCTAGACTTCGCAAGGTTTTAAGAACATCCTTGTTAGTGATACGAACCTCTGACATAGAGGTACCGCAGTGAGGTAATTGAGATGGTACGCTGTTGCTACTGTCCAGACGCGAATTGCAAGTAAAAAGAGAAGCAAATAAGTCTGCTTTCTCCTTAGGCGCATGCGCCAGTGAGCTATCTGGTTTTACCAGCAGAGACAGTATAGACTGACAGAAGTTTGTCTCTACCGCTTTGGCGAGAGACCAAAAAGTTCTACTGCCAGATAGTTTGACAGAGAGCTTTGTACTAATGCGTTTAATGCGGTCGAAACTGGCTTGGCGTAATGCCTTTTTGCAGGACTTGGCGGCTTGGTTAAAGGCGCTCTTTTTAAGGCTAACATCCGGAGCTTTACGGTCTCGAGCATTGTCCCAGAATAAGTACGCCATATGCTTGTGCTTTTCAGCACGAGCGCACTCGGCGTTAAACCATGGACAATCTTCACCACCAATGGACACGTCAGCAAAGGGGATGAAATACTCCATCGTTTGACGTATCACTTTGGTTATGGCACCAGCGCAAGTCGACGGGTCTTCAGAGGAGAAGCAGACCTGACGCCAAGGATAAGAGGCAAAGAAATGCCGTATCTCATCCCAATCTGCTGACTTGTATCGCCACACTCGTCGCATACCGTGGAAATCGTATTTAGGTGGGGAATATAACGACACAGATTTCACCAGACAGTGGTCAGAAGTTCCCAAAGGTGAGGTAACCTGAACATCGTATCTGTCTGGATCGGTTGTCAGCAGAAGGTCGAGGCAGTTAGCTGTGTGCCCATCCACATCAGGTACCCTAGTCTTATTGTACCAGCTGGGACAGCCCCAGCGATAAGGCAAAATTCCATGCCTCTCTCCCAGCGTGGTCGGTCTTCTGGTATGGGAACAGCCAGTCCTGATGACAAGAATTAATGTCCCTAGAAAAACGAACTGTGTATTAGGGTACCGATTTGAAGCCACATCAGAGGCTACATTGAGGTGTCCAAACAGCCTAGATGTCTCCTGGGCACCGCTGTGCGATCGGTAGACACAATAATAAAAAAATTATCCATTCCTTTGGCTAGCAATACCCAGATCGTAGAGACAGTGGGGTCTTCAAGGTGACGGAGACGCTTACAGCAGAAGTTGTTGCGGACATAAACACAGACTCCGGCGCGCTGATGAAAATTATGCTGCAATGTGTACCCTGGGTAACCAAGGTACGCCGCATCTAGATGACATCTGATCTGCGTCTCAGACAAGAAGAGTAAGTGTGGCTTCTCAGTCTCAATGTGGTAATGGACTGCATTGAGATTACAGTGCAGGCCTCGGATGTTTGTGAGGTGCACTTTGATAGATAAAGAGTGCAACCGCTGTACAAACTTACTCTACTTTTCCCTTTATTTCATTAATGGTGGGAGTGAATAGGTTGAGAGAATGGCAATTGGACGGGGCGTCACACAAAACCTAAGAAAGCAAACAGTCACAGCATCGACGGTACCTGCCGGAGGAATGGAACTTAATTACAGAGTCAGTATAATTAAGTTCCATTCCTCCGGCATTCTATCTGAGTCCTCAGAGGTGACAACGCTTCTGTAGCCTTCTCTGTTTAGAGTTGGCTGCAGGTGTCCATGGGCTGCAGTGACCACTCACCATCAGGTGAACTGTAAGTTCTTTGTCACTTCAGCTTTATAAAACAAAACCTCCAAATTAGCGGTCTCTGTTTGAAAGAAGTAAAAACGCATAATTAAAATTTTAGTAAGAAGTTGAAGTTTCACAAAACTGCATTCGTTCATGCATTGTATTTATATTATAAGAAGTGAAGGCTGCGTGGAGCCACCGCGGACGCACGCGTGCGTCGGCGGAGGCTCCGAGCGCGCATCAACAACGATCGAACGTCTGCACAGTCAGCAGACTGCTGTAAGGAGGGGGAATGTATACGGTGTGACATAACAGAATGAGGACATATGAAGAAGTTTAGCGTAACTACGTCGGATCGTCGTCGGTGGCGGTGCGGAGAATTGGTAAGAATGCGTGCGTGTTTACATGGTATGCGTTGGTACTGACATGCGCGAGCTGGCTCTGCCGCTGCGGCTCCTTGAGCGCCGGCAGCGCCGACACCAGCACCGAGCGCGACCGCGTCACGCTGCGGGCCAGCTTCGCGAACTTCGACAAACCTGCGGCCACCAACCCTCACACTTATTATCATTATTTGAAAGCAACTTTTACGTGGTAGAGCTGCACTGCAGCTATATTATAGTTGTAGCACGAATGAGTCGGCTCGACCGGGGAAGGACCACGCTCTCAAAGAATACTAGCGTAAAATAGCAGCTTGATGCTGCTGCTATTTCGTATGCTGAGTGTAGAGAACCGGTGACCCTTTTTACTGAAACCGAGACATTCCATCTTAGTCCTCAGGGGTGACAAAGCATCTGCATTTTATTTTATTAAGAGTTTAAAATTGTTCCCGCCATTATATAAAAATTGATAAACTGCGAATCCTCATAAAATAACACTACTTAATTCCCACCAAGGATGAAAATCCTTGTCGCAAAGCTATTGAAATTGAAAGATATCCTGTTCATTCATTTATCATTTGTTTATTTAATCTTTATTGAACATTACAAAACAGTACAGGAAAAAATACAGATAAAAGCAATCTCTGCCAGTGAACCATAGAATAGTGATAACACTCCGAAGGCGGTTACAAAGAATCTAAAAATATTCTATTTATAAACATGTACACACATATCTAAAAAATACCTAAGATAATGAAATAAGGGTAATAAATATCAATAAAATACACACATACATATGAACAGACACTCATATTGATAAATACATAAATAATATAAGACAACATAATATAAGAAATTTCAATAGAGATGTTGGCTTTGTGCTACCATCTGTTGAGATATCCATAAATTGTTTATTATTTATTTGTTTATTTACGTTATGCAATACAGGCAATATAATATACTACACGGATACAAATACATTTAAATACAAATACTATATACTGCCACTATTGTACATGCATTGTCTACGCCATTTTTCGCTACGTTGTATCCTGTAAACTTCCGCGAACTTCCGGTACACGACACCCTCTGGCAAAATTCTTCGTCCATGAAACCGTCTTGGTCCGTTTGTACTTTTCATGATGCTGAAGGTAATTTGCTTCAAATAGGTACTGATGTGCTTATTTTAGGCAGACGCTGGTTAGAGTCAGTGGAAAGCTAAGTCGACTCGGTGCAGGTAAGTAAGCATCCGCTCCTTGATGTGTGTCGTCAAAATGGTCGTGCGACCTTCATACCGCTGTTGTATTGCGTAAATCCATTACTTCAGTACTCAGCTCGCTGATGGTAGACTGAGACAATTCTAACTTAAACTGCATCTTGACCAGACTAGCTTTCAAACTTGTGATGTCTTTCAGTAGCCTGGTGACATCGACGTGATCAAACGTGACAAAACATATTATGTCGTAATTATGCTGAAATAGTTGATCGCGTGGCTCAGTATAGTTGCAATAATTCATTTTGTCAATCTCAGTTTGAATATATTGACTACAATTATTTGTTCGATTAGTTTAAAATACTCAAGTAGTGTAAGCGATTGATTATATATATATATATATATATATATATATATATATATATATATATATATATATATATATATATATATATATATATATATATATATTTTATATATCTAGATTTCTCCATTCTCTAATGCTTTTTCGACCCTAATACTTAAGTATGCCAGTTCAGAACGTTGAAGCTATTGAAGACAAATTGCTGTTTGCTTAAATAGCTTTGCGATGACCATCGGCTCTGTTATAACTTCTGGCCTTAAAACAATATTTTCTAGTTGATAGCTACATGTCAAACTGACTACGAGTAGATTTTTTTAAAGTTGAGCAGTAATTAATTTTCATTCATCATACGTTAAAAACTTAATTAAAACAATTATTTAAGCAACTAAGTTCAGTCGAACGATTAAAAAACAATTGGTAAAATTAATGATTTTGTACAACCGACTTCAATATAAATTGTTAAGGAGAACTCAGAAACTACTAGTCAGACCTTGAACAAATAAATATGGAACCACATGAGAAGCACCAGCTTTCAAATAGAAAAGGATCATTGAAATCGGTTCAACGAGAAAAAGTTATGAGGTAACACACACATACAAAAGCATACAGTCGAATTGTGCATCTACTCCTTTTCGAAGTCGGTTGAAAATAAGCCTATTCGGGTAAATTTAAGGAATTATTACTGTTCGTGAGGTATTGGCAGTTATTTTTATGACATCACAGATATGTGAGTACTTGTAATTATTCTTTTATCGTATTCTATTAGTACTAGCGAGTGCCAATGATTCCACTTGCACGCGATGTACACTTCTAAACGATGTTTAGCGTCTTGTGGATGAGTCATTTGGGGTATATTTGAAAAATAACCTTTTTATAGCAATATACCTCGCAGTGGATTTCAATCCTATTTTTGTGGTTGCAACATCAAAATAAAAAATTTTCGAAATAAATTTGTACTCAACCTGTAAACTAACATAACTCTAGTTTTGTAGAATTTGAATTGGTTTTTTTTTACGTATTAACTCTCTGTATTATTGAAAATGGACGCAATGTCGAGAAAATCTATTTGAGCGTGGCAGCCGTCGTAGGTGTCAACGAAGCTTAGCACGTGTATGGCTTCCTGCTGTATAATGTACTACTCATTTCACCTTACTCGCGATTCACTTTTAAAATTAATATTTTACTTCTGTGTAGTTCTGGTTAAACCTGCTTAAATATCGCTTGCATAAAACTTAATGAACGAGGACACACACGTCTTGCATGAGGTGGTAGCCGGGAAAATAATTTTTGTGGTCATTTCATTTGATTAAATTTATTTGTTAATTACCTTTACTTATCGAAGACCAAGAGATACGTAGAATAGTTCTGATTAGTAATAGAATGATTATCGTTTTATGAAACATGTCTCTCTTTTCATTTGATTTCATTGACTTGATACGAGTATTAGAAAATAAAATAATTTTCTCCAGGATGACAGGATGACAACTATCTAGTAAAACTTTAACTTAAAATCAATTATGCACAGGCCTTTACCTATAAAATTACCGCTTTGAATAGGAAAATTTTAATATTTTTTTTTTACAAAATAACTTAATTTGATCAAAGTATTTGCCAAAACTCATAACACATTTGCATTGGCAGTTTGTTGATGCCCTTGCTGTTGAATTCTGCTGCAGGAAAATGGATACAATTTTAAAAGCTAAACTTCGAAAAACGTGTCAATGTCAGTCAGAATTAACGGGCACCAGATGGCAAAGAGCTGTGTGATCATAAGCTCTTTCGTTTTGGGCCCTGGTTGGTCTGAGCACGTGCACAATTCGAACGGATTACGCCTGGATCTATCCATCATGATAAACGCTTGCGATTTTCATACAGGATCCAATTCACATCGCAGTTAACAATTTAACTCAAAATGCTCTCTTTTTTATGACTATTGAGTAATATAATGCAAGCTTGGACACGGAATTGTTGCTGTGCGTCACTCAGTTTATTAAGATAGGTATTTGTTTTTTATCGACATTTCGCAAATGAAGACACTTATCTACGTTAAAAATTGACGCTAGCTCAGCCGGAGATTGTAATGCTTTTACTATTGCTTTCATCTCATCATTATCAACAAGCACGATGTTGAATTATGTTCCATTCATCTACTGAAGCCATTGAACCAATAACGCACAGTTCGTACATTAGTAGCACAAGGCCGTACGTCCTTGATGTTGCGTGCCATCTGAGACCTATTGTCTCCATGTCAAAATTCATGTTCAGAAATAACAGGAATTTTCTTAGCTATGAATAAAGCCTTATTGTAGAAAACAAATCAAGGAAACAAACAGTTACTAATTTTGAAAAAGGGGTAACTTGTCTCAAATATAAAATTTATTTAAATTTAGAAACCTAAGCTAAACTATAGCAGTTACACTTCGAAGTGGTTTACAGTCATTTAAATTAATAGTGTTAGTATACATTTAAGTAAAAAATAACCAGTACAGAGTTTTCACACACAGATTCATAAAATGAAAGGGCAGAATCGCATGCTAAGGAAATTTGCTATAAACAACAAACAGTTCTTTTTTTTAAACCAAATAATATAAAATTTGGCTAATATGTAACGAACGCACGTAGGAAGCTCCGATGGGCTTGCTTTGTTCGCCAAATTACTAGTAATAAAAAACCACTTCATTTAGGTATACTTATAATAAATTAGATTGGAGTAAGAATACCCATAAAGTAAATACGCGTAAGAGCCCCAAACAAGCTGAATATTACATGCCATAAGACAATGAACTTGAGGGTTGTTAAAAATATCGAAAGATTTGTCACCGCTCTTAATAGAAAATTTCTATATAAATTATGTAACATTTAAAAAAAAGGTTAAAAAGAGTTATTTCATAAACAAAAGTCTTTTTAGACCGAATGTGTGTATGTTTATTGTCAGGTAATATTTTAATTTAATGTTTTTTTTTTAATTTAATACATATAAAACGTTATGAGTGTAACATCACTAGAACACAATTAAGTAAGATGTGCGTACGACCAAAAATATACTTAAAACAGCTGCAGGTAGAATACTGAGGCTGTTCCCGTTGCCTCGCGATAGACACGTATACTTAATAATAGTAGTTAATTTGTTAACTGTACATGTTTACTTTATATTGCTTTTTTAAGTCTTTAATTATGCGTGTACTTATTTTTTTTTTATTGTCAGTATACTTAATATTGTGTGGCAATATATATTTTTATTATTATATAAAGGGGTATTTATATCTGGTTAGACTGAATAAATATATAAAAGGATATGATCAATGCACATAATTGTATATTATATATCCGTACATAAATAAATAAATAATATATAAATAAATAAAAGCCCAATCAGATATAAGTCCTCGGCAGGGAAGACCAAACGGCCGAGGATTAGCGGGAAAGCGAAAGAAACCGGCGTACGATGCAGGTGATATCGAGGAGCACCACCTTCTTCTTTCTACCTTTAAGCCGGGAGCGGTCTGTCACGGAGTCCCAGTCAACTCAGACGACCCGAGAGGCTGACTGGGATTAGCACATTACAGGAATAATTTCAGTCCGCAGATCACCCATATGTCGGTCACCTCGTGAGCCAGGTCCAGGTATTTTGTTTTCTTATCTGCTTCGGCTTTCACGAGGTTCTCTTCATACGGAATGGTAATGTCGACCAAAATATTCTTGACTGTGCCCGATCCATCAGCACAATGTCAGGCTTATTCGCAAGAATAGTTCTGTCTGTGACGTTGGCCCGGTCCTAGCGCGGTCATTGTAAGGCAATTTCCGATCCACATATTTCAGAGCGAGCTCTTGGTGTAAAATCCTGGCTACTAGATTGTGTCTGTGGAAGTACTCAGAGTTAGAAAGCTCACCGAATAGAACAACCGGAGGTGACATGCCTAAGTATTGCACCGGGATGACGACAAGCTCGACTGATGTCGACGGCTCTATCCTTTAGAAGACCAAGAACTATCGGAGACACTTCCTCCGATAGTTGTTGGTCTTAATAACCTGAACCTGTATCGCACAGACAAAACCTTTGGTTTCCTCAAAGATGTCACCGAAACGTAGCTAGTGGATTGAGGCGACTGTATCTACGAAAAGTTCATGTAGAGCCTACTATTGAATAACCTACCGTGGAGCTCCTATTCCTTCCACACGGTTTCACGGTCGGAAATGCACTGTACTGTCGGGTCTTGACATTGCTGGATGGCTAAGGATAGAGGGGTAAGCGCTTTATCACAAGAAGTGTCTATATTTATGTGTGTACTTAGTTTTTAATTGTAATCTTATATTCTGTGGCACTAAATATTTTTATTTTTTATTATTATTATTATCTTTTTTTTATAGCATAAGGGTGACAAACGAGCACACAGTCCACCTGATGGTAAGTGGTTGCTGTGGCCCATAGACATCTACATCTTTCCTCTATTACAAATCAAAATGCAGATGCGTTGTCACCCGTGAGGACTAAGATGGAATGCCTCATATCCAGTAAAAAGGGCCTCCGGCCACCTGCACTCACCAAGCGAAATGCAGAGTTAAAACTCTACTTCACGCTGGTATTCTGTGAGGTCGTGGTACCACCCCGGTTCGAGCCGGCTCATCCATGCGACAGCAAAAGCTGCCGCGTGGCTCTACCGCTGTAAAATATCTTCGTAACGATTAGGAAATCTTTCTCAAAAACTTGCTTTCATATAATAGTAATATTAAAAAAAATATCTGCTTCGGTGCTATCACTCATTTGGAAATAAAAAGTCTGCAAGAGCCAACAAGGTCAATCAATGCCATTTATCGAACGTTTGTATGTGCTAATGGAACGTACAATTTAAGCTTGCTTCAGGTACTAGTACTTCGCCGAATAGGTGCTTTGGTTTCACAAGGGGTCGCTCAATGACTCACATCAGAGCTTAGCTTATTAAATGTTTTAATGCTTGGGAGAACAGAATGATTTTTATTCAATATTGATTATTACATAAAACTTATTGAAAGTCATTTTTTATTTACCACTGGTTCGGAAAATACCTCAGTCCTGGGAAGAACCAGCAAGAAACCCAGCCGGACTTTTTTTAAACATAATTTCACTTAACAATAATTTTGTTTATACAATTTTAATTGAATTTTAATAGAACCAGCTTGGTGGCGATCACCTTATTCCCAGGGGTTATTTTTTTTTACAGGAGAGGGGGCAAACGAGCATGCGGCTCACCTGATGGTAAGTGACTACCGCCGCCCATGAACAACTGCAACACCAGGGAGGGAATTGCAGATGCGTTGCCGGCCTTTTAATAAGGAGTACGCTCTTTTCTTGAAGGTCCCTAAGTCGTATCGGTCCGGAAAAATCGCTGATGGTAATCGATTCCACAAGGAAGTCGTGCGAGGAAGAAAACATCTTCTAAATCGCACAGTGGTGGACCGCCAATCATCCAGATGGTGTGGATGGTATCGGGAGTAGGAGTTTTCATTCATGTATTCCTTGATATTATATTATAATAAAATAAAACCCTTTTTGTACAGTTTTTTTTATAAAATTTTTAAACTTGTTTATTGACGAACTTTGAACATGTTCTGGGATTTTGTTGTAAAAGCGTATACATTGCCCCATAAATGAATTACTAATTCTGTGGAGTCTAGTAACTGCCCTTACAAGCTTATGTTTGTTCCTAGTGTTTAAGGTATGAATATCCTTATTCTTATTAAAGCTATTTATGTTTTCATGTACATACATTACATTTTCATAAATATATTGCGATGCCAAATTTAATATGTTTATTTCTTTAATTTTTTTCTGAGCGACCCTTTACAATTTAGGTTATAAATCGCCCGTACGGCTCTCTTTTGCAACCACAAATATAGCTTCAATATCAGTCGCATTACCCCATACCAAAATTCCATAAGACATTACGCTATGAAAGTAACTAAAATACACTAACCGACAGTTAGGTTAGTGTATTTTCAACATCTGTAAGACTTCTAATCTTTCTTACAGCATATGCTGCAGAACTAAGTCTGCTTGCTAATTTAGATATATGGGGGCCCCATTGAAGTTTCGCGTCAATAGTAATACCAAGAAAAACAGTGGTATCCACAAGACTCAACTCCGCCTCATTTAAGAGCACATTGGTTTTCGAATGTTTTACATTCGAGAAGAGAGAATTCACAGGAAGTTTTATATATCTAAACGATCTAAATTAGCAAGGTGAATAATAATATCTAAATTAGCAAGCAGACTTAGTTCTGTAGCATGTGCTGTAAGAAGGACAAAAAGTCTTTCTTCTCAATTTTGTTTTGCAAAAGAGGGTCGTAATTTATAACTTAAATTGCAAGGAGACTCTTATGTTGAGCGGATGTACGCGAGGTAATTTTTACAACTTTAAGAGATTCTTAGATGAAAGTTTTAAGAAATAAATATTTAAACTTAGCCTCGCAAATTATATAAGAAAATGTAATGTACCTATGTAGTTTAAACATAATATAGCTTTGATAATAACAAATATGTTCATACTTGTAATGCTAGGAAGAAACATATTAAGACTGTAATGCCAATTCCTAGACTCCACAGAATTAGTAATTCGTTTATGGGACAATGTCTACACATTTACAACGATATCTAAGAAAACGTTCAACGTTTGTCAACAAGCTCAAAAATTTTATTTACCAAAAACTGTATGAAAAGTTATATAACCCCTAGAAATGAGGTGACCACTGTCATGCCGGTTCTATTATAATTAATATAAATAATTGTATGATATTATTGTAAAATTTTATTCCACTGTGTTTCGTGCTGGTTCTTCCCATTAAAGAATTATTTTCCAGCGGTATTACATAACCTAGTGCAGTGTGTCAATACAAATAATGAATTCTACATTACATTTAAAATAAGATACAAATCTATTCAGGTCTTCTTACGGTAAACTGCAATCGTTTTTGTTGGATATCCATAAGAAATGTTTTCATGTAATTGACAAAAATAATAATTGTTTAAACATATGTATTGAACATAAGAATATGTGTTGCACATAATTTTATACGTGGTAGAGCGATGCTGCAGCTATATTATTAGTATCACGAACGAGTCGGCTCGACCGGGGAAAGACCACGCTCTCACAGAATACCAGCGTAAAATAGCAGCTTAACGCTGCTGTGTTTAGTATGGTGAGTGTAAAGAACCGGATACCGTTTTTACTGAAAAAGAGGCATTCCATCTTAGTCCTCACGGGTGACAACGCATCTACATTTTGATTCTTTATTGAGGATAGATACAGATGTCTATGGGTTACAGCAACCACTTACCATCAGGTGGACTGTGTGCTCGTTTGTCACCCTATACTATAAAAAAAATATTTTCTATAGATGAGCAAAACCATATAAATAAGTCGCCATGCACCCCTGCGTAGTAAAGCTAAGTTGGTAGTATTCCATACGGGCCATTTTAATAGCCGTACTCAAGTCATTGAGTATTTGTCCATATTTCACTATTTAAAATAACAAAATGTAGTGCAACAGTGTAATTAGAAATACCTTATCAGCCGTTGTCGTTTTAGTTATATCTGTTTTATTATAATTAGGATATTATGTATCTTTATAATACGTCTTCGTAGGTTTATCACTGCCCTTAGGCTGGCTGGCAGAGAATGATTTTAGCAATAGGTACGCCTTTTGATTCTAAACTGTTGTTATAGGTTACGGGTGACAAGCAACCACACAGTCCACCTGATGGTAAGTAGTTGCTGTGGCCCATAATCTACATTTTTCCTCCATTGCGAATCAAAATGCAAATCCTTTGTCAGCCGTGAGGACTAGGATGGAATGACTCTTTTCCAGTAAAAATAGTCTCCGGTTCTCTACAACCATCATACGAAACACAACAGTGCTAAGCTGCTATTTTACGCTGATATTCTGTGAGAGCGTGGTCCTTCCCCGGTCGAGCCGACCCATTCGTGCTACAACTAATATAGTTGTAACTAATACAGTATATAATATAGTTATTATAATATAGTTGCAGTATGGCTCTACAACGTAAAATACTGCCGTTAGGTTCAATAAAGTTTAAATAAATAAATACTCTTATCTCAGGAATCGTCCTGACATGTCAGGACTTTTGAACTCTTCAAAAAAATAACTCCTCGTCAGGAGTGCGGTCGAGTTTTGGAAATGTCAGGCTTTTCGATTTGCCAATGAAATAGAGTAACGGTTTTTTTGTGAGAGGGGTGGAATCTACGACAAGAATTTAAATACCTATAATAATGTAGTAGATATTCACCACGACTCTTTTAATGATTTTCGGCACAAAATTTATCAAAATATTAATGTTTCTTTGTAGTAATTTTTTTATTTTTTTGTATTAATTTTATAATATATTTTTATTCTTTATTTTAAGTTTGTATCGTATATTTTTAGCTATTTGGTAACGCCTTGTAGGAGATGCTGTGAACACTAAGCATGCGGTGTTTACCTTTTATTGAATGTGCACTTAGTTTATATTACTATATTAGAATTAAGCATATGTATCAGTGTAACATTTGTTGGTAAACCAAATAAATAAATAAAAAATAAATAAAAAAAAAAAAGAATTGATCATGAGACTACACAAAACCAATAATTCATTTGCTTATTTTTTTTGTCGGAGGCGTGCAATCTGCGACGAGAATCGATCATGAGACTGCACAAAACCAATAATTCATTTGATTTTTTTACGCTTGTTAACTACGTTTGCAACAAAATTTCAAGACTGTTCTATGGAAATCAGGTTGTTAGTCAAGACTTTTCAATTTTTCATCTAGTAACCCTAAGCGTAATAGGCTAGCTGGAGCAAAATAAAAGATACTTTTACACAAAAACATATAAAATATAAGTCTTGGAATGGAATACGTGTCTCACCTCCCTTGGGGTCGTCGGCATCGATGGGCTGTTTGAGCGCGGTGATGTCGCGGAAGGTGAGCAGGAACAGCACCACCAGCTCGCGCTCGTTGCGGATCGGCGCCACGTGCACCAGCAGCCACAGCGGCGTGCCTGATCCCACCACACATCATTTTAACTAATTAAGTTACTTTATAAAAAAAATTAAGCAGATAATTTTTTTTCGTAATTTGAAATTATGTATTTTAATTATGTAGTTTCATTTTTTCATTACAATAAAAAAAAGAGAGTGACAAGCGAAGACACTGCTCACCTGATGGTTAGTGGATGCTGTGGCCCATAGATATCTGCATCGATCTTTCATTAAGAATCAAAATGCAGGTGCGTTGTAACCCCTGAGGACCAAGATGGAATGCCTCGTATCCAGTAAAATGGGTCCTCGGTTCTCTACACTTACCATACGAAACACAGGCATTAAGCTACTATTTTACGCTGGTACATATATTCAGTGAGAGAGTGGTTCTATCCCGGTCGAGTCAACCCATTTGTGCTACAACCATAATATCTCTACCACGTATATAAATTCATTTCATTTTATTTGTCATCACGAGGGCGAACGGCAATATTCAAAATCAATAACTATATCGAGCGTTAGGCAGAGGGTCGGAAGTCCCGTTGTTTAATTCCCTTTGGACATGTCCCCAGCTCGTGTGTAGGATGCCTGTGCATGTTCAATTATAACAGGTTTCATGTTACGTTGCCAATAAAACGAAATGTGTAACGGAGAGAATAATATTATAGTCCTGACGGCACCTCCATGACCCTTCCCCTTCCCGGGTCACACTCAACCGCGTTATAGCATGATTGTGGTCATTTAATTGCTACGACTTGCTCTTTATTATCCAAGTTAACCAAATAGTATAGCATTAGTATTAAGTAGCATTAGTATTATGTCAATTTTATTTGTTACCAGCGACCCGGCCCGGCTCCGAACGCATGACTTCTGGATCTCGACAACAACGCCACCTACCGGTTCCAAATATCACGTAGGATTCCTTTTCTGATTAGGAGTCTATTGGTCGGTAGTACTGGGCACCTCTTATTTATTTCTGGCGCCAAGTACAGCGCATTCACTATGTTCTGGCTTGGAGCTTTGTGGCATTTTATCTTACTTCCCAGAAGTGACAACGCATCTGTAGTACTCTCTGCTTGAATTCGGTTGCAAGTGTTCAAGGGCCGCAGCTGCTCTTACCATTTACAAATTACTAATTAAAGTGCTTAGATTACTGACCTTTTATATTTACGCAAACATTATCTACGCACTAAATATTGAAAAATACTCATTTTCCGTGTGCACGTGGGTGCTGCAAAGCAATGGAATCGTCAGCATTATAAAAATATAAAACCAATTAAGTTTTGATTGCGTACCCTGTCAGCTCGCTTTTTACTACGAGATTCGAAAAAAGATATAGTCGCGTATATATAAAAAAGACTATTTAAGATGAATAAGTTCATTTACAGACAAAACAAGTATTAGTAACAATATTATGAACGCACTTGCAGTTTAGTAGTAATTATCATCATCACCATCATCATTACAGCCCTTCACAAGTCCACTGCTGAACATAGGCCTCCCCCAAGGAATGCCACAAAGCACGGTCCTGAGCCACCTGCATCGATCGACTTCCTGCCTATCTCACCAGGTCGTCAGTCCATCTAGTAGTAGTAATAGCGATAACATTTTAAATTGTTGAGTGACCGCCTAGAATTGTCAACTGCATACGATTAGTACGCACTTAATGATCCTTCAATTTTAAAGACGGAATAGAAATAGTAGTGGTGAGTGTAAAAGCTACTTCAGTATAGAGTATACATAGTAGAGAGACTCTGCATATCCTGTTAACATAACGCTTCCTTCGTCGCTTAGCGCGTGCTAAATTAGTACTTAAAATTCTATTAAAATTTCAGTGATTTTAGCTACTTTGGTAGCTCGATCTCGGGTGCCGCGCTTATTAAGAAACTTAATGCCGCCTCTACACGTTGGCCAACACGCTGGCGAATGTGTTGGCCAACAACGATGGCCATCGTGTGGAGCGGGTGTTTAAGCTACGTTGGTACGTATTGGGACGATGGCCCACAAGTTGGCGCGAGATCCGTCTGGTGTCGGTTTTTACCAAAAGATCAAAGGGTTGTGGCAGAGTATTGGCCGCCGCGTCCACACGTTGGGCGCACTTTTAGTTTGCTACGAGCTCTCAGAGTGATCGCACGCACGCAGGCTTAAATTTTATATGCACGCATCGGCATACATAACGGCAGTAACAATGACCAATGAATAAACTTTTCGCTTTATAGAGCCCTACCAAGCTGAAAATTGTTTGTAAAACACAAGTCTTTTTAAAAAAAATGTTATTATACACAGGATTTTCTCCTGTATCGTGGAGGCAGTTTAGAAACATAAATTGCATAAGGACAAACATCCAGACCCGGAGAAATTATGTGCAGGCTATACAAATACTTGTTCCGTACGGGATTTGAACCCGCGGCCCCCAGGGCAGCAACTCATTGCTAAGCCACTACGCCACGGAGCCGTCAAGAAATAAAATTTCTTTTTTCCATTTCTTTTTGATCACCCTTATCTTATACACATTCACGTTGTAGTGATTGATGTATTCATTTATTTATTGATGTATTAATGCTATATTATAGGTAGCATTTAGCGTGAAGTAGAGGTTTACCTCTGCGTTTCGCTTGGTGAGTGCAGGTGGCCGGAGGCCCTTTTTACTGGAAATGAGGCATTCCATCTTAGTCCTCATGGGTGACAACGCATCTGCATTTTGATTCGCAAACGAGGATAGATGTAGATGTCTATGGGCCGCAGCAACCACTTACCATCAGGTGGACTGTGTGCTCGATTGTCACCCTTATCCTATTAAAAAAAGCATACTAAAATCAAATTAAAAAGTAGGATACTAAAATCATGATTTTACTGTCTTTATTATTCCCTATTAGTTTCTTTATTTCGTTAATAATACTTTAATTTTTAGCTATGGAAGAGCGAAGCCACCTGTTACAGGCATTATTTTGCTTACTAGGTGACCTCGATCACTGATCGTATAGTGTAACTTTAATGTTTAACAAAATAAATTATTTATTATTATTATTATTTAGTTTTATTCTATAATTATATAATAAGAATAACCCTTTTTAGAAAAGGCTTTGTTTAATAAAATTTTACAACAGTTTTATAGACAGGCTTCGAATATTTTCCAGGCCTTAGTTGTAAAAGTGTTAATTATACCTATGCCTAGGTGTGTTAATGTTTATATAGTTTACTTATCTGTATAACGTTAGTGTATAATAAAGAAATATTAAAAATTTATATTAAAAATATTAAATATTAAAAATAGTGAAAATTAAATAAAAAAATAGTGGTATGATGTGAAAAAATAAACCGCAGCAGCCGTTAGCGCTTCAATAATCATTTTAATTCATTCGTCCGCACATTGGCCTGAACCGAAGCAAACTGAACGATCTTCCAACGTGTGGACGCGATCACAATTTCTTGGCCAATATCTCTGCCAACACATTCGCCAGTGTGTTGGCCAACGTGTAGAGCCGCCGTTAGACGAACGCTCCTCCCTTAAACTACCCCACTTTATCTACTTAACAATGATACTATATTTAGAATCATAAAACAACTCGAGGCATTGTGCCAAAAGCGTAGGCTGTGTGTACTCACTGAATGGTTCATAAAACAATATTATGCAGGGGTTACCTCTTGAAAATTGATTAAGGTTTATTGACCGGTTATACTATTGAGATGAATGCACGGAACATATTTTTCTTAGAGTTAATTTGGCCAAATTTCAAATTAATATAATAATAATGTTTTTAAGTTTTAACAATACACAAAATTGGTTGGAGTAATGATTTCTTATATTTACGCGAACACTACACTTTTAAATAAAACTATATTTACGGATTTTATCGCGTATATTAACTTATTTTATATTTCCGACGTTTCGAGCCAAAAAGAAAAAGGCGTCATACACCTCAGTCCCTTCCGTGACCATGGTTGCTGAAAAGTGCTCGAAACGTCGGGAACGGGAATATAAAATAAGTTAATATACGCGATAAAATCCGTAAAATTAGTTTTATTTAAATTGGTTGGAGTAGCTCGACTTTGTGGCAACCTATGGGGGAGGCTACGTTCAACAGTAGACTTGTGATGGGTTGTAGTGCTGGTGATCGTGAATCTGATTTGTATATTGGGTCATATTCTTGGCTACTATTACTTGTGTACTATCATTTATTCTTTGATATTATTAAGGTCATATCCGATTTGCATATTGCCTCCTACGCCACTTGAATACCGGTGATTGTTGTAGATGTTACTGTTTACTACAAAACAGTTGTCCGTAACCAGCTGTATATAGCAACTTGTGTAAGAAGTAACTTGTATTTGAAATTGTTGTTTGTATGATGGCATGTCGTATGCCGGGGGTTATGAGACCCAAAGCAAAGACAGAACCGCCAGAATACATTCATATATAAACAATGCTTATATTATAATATAAAATAACTGCCTCGTTGCTCTATCGGTCGTCGGTCGGTCGCGACTGCTAGAGGTCTCGGGTTCGAATCCCGGCCCGAGCTTAAAAATATTAGTTACTGAGTTTTTCTGTCAAAAAGTTGGTGGTGTTTCATCCCCGTGCCTCGGAAAGCACGTAAAGCCATTAGTCCAGCGCCTGATCTCGCTTTGGTCGTGTCGGTTTACCATCCCATCTGTCTATAGAGTGACGGAATGGAAAATGCACCTGTGCTTGTAAATACTAGGGCCACTATAATCCTCTCCTGTGCGGGTGGCTAATCTCTGTCGAGACTAACCACTATGACCGAAATTTGGTTTATGGGACACAATTTGAGTAAAATAACAGTAAACAATGATGCTAACGGTTTTTCTTGTAGAGCAGGATCTCGAACTGGTCGGCGAGGTGGTGGTCCAGCGCGCGATCCACGCGCTCCACCGCCTCCTTCTCCGTCAGCTCGCCATACATCCACGTGCACCTGCAGTAACAAAACACTCTCGTACTCCGTGACCAGCTTCTGAGCATTTATGCTGATTTTGTCGCGCTGTAGTAAACGCATGTTTAGATCCTTGAAAGATTTGCTCATACTCACCTCGCTGGGCATCGAACTGGTGTAATCAAAGCGCATACACTCTAACTGACACCAGAATCTGTGATTTTTGGTGGGGACTTAGACTTAAGATTCGGTTCTTTCGAATAGATATGCCACCATTTGCAGTCGCCGGTCCTCATTCGTTCATCAGAATAGCGCACCGCGCGCAGTTGGGCTTTAAGGTAAATTGTTGTAAATATTGGTAGGTACAGCCCATTTTAAGGAGTGTGTGTATGTGTGTGTACCAATGTTTCCTCTCACACTTCATTTACTGGCACTCACTCTGCAACCTCTAACGCGAACTAACTTTTTTTTCCTTTACCAGATATTTTATAATTTTTATACGTTTTATTTTTGATCAATGAATATTTTATTATTATTATTAAATTTCATTCAACTGTTCGACAATCTAAAGATGTATCGCCGTCGCTTGGTCATGAGAAGTGTAATTGTGTAACTGTGATTAAAAATTAAGTTCTTAATATAAAAGAGTTTTTGTATCTGGGTTCAAAGTTTACAAGAGATGGAAAGTGTGAGAGTGATATCGAAGAAGAGTGAATGCGGGAAACATGGTGAATGGAGCTTTGCACTCCTTTATGAGCAGTCGGAAGGTGTCTAACGAGGCTCGTTTGGCTGTGCATGAGGGGGTGTTGGTTCCGACACTCATGTACGGAAGTGAAAGTTAGGTATGGTAGAAGAAACATGAAAGCAGAATAAATGCAGTGGAGATGAGAGCGCTAAGAAGTATGATAGGAGTTAAACTGAGTGACAGGATAAGAAATAGTGAAATAAGGAAACGTTGTGGTCTGAAAGAAGATGTAGTGACAAAAATTGAGAAAGGTATGCTGAGATGGTTTGACCATGTCGAGAGAATGAATGAAGAACGATTGACGAAAAAAGTGTATAAGGCGAGTGTGAATGAAAGTGTTGGAAGGGGTAGACCAAGGCGGACGTTACTAGACCAAATCAGGGACGTCTTGAAAAAAGGCCAGGTCAAGAGTACAATAAACCGAAGAGCATGTATGAAGGGAATAATAGTTAATATTTAGCGTCAGTAGCCTAATGGCAGGGCACGGACCGCGAACTCGAAAGGTCGCAGGTTCGAATCCGCCATTCGACTACTGTCGTGAACCACTTCTAACACAAGCATTTTACGCTTACCAGAAGTGGTTAAAGGGAATATTAGTAATGTTTAATAACATTACTAGAATTAAAAAAAAAGAACAATAAATAATGAAAGTGGACGAAGTGACACAAGTATCTAAGGATCGTAGCAAGTGGAAAGAAGTGGACTCTGCCTACCCCTACGGGAAAGAGGCGTGATTGTGTATGTATGTATTTTAATATAAAATACATTATTTGTTAAAGTGAAAATTCTTTATCGACGTTGTGGATACATTTAGCACGGTATTAAAAACAAAAATATCACGTTTTCTTGTTACGGTGTTGTTCACCGCCGGGGTTGCATGAGTATACTATTACTTAACCTACTCATGTAAAATACAAAATAAAAGAAGAGTGGTATGTCGTTAAGAAGTTTCACTTGGTACGTCTATACACAATTACACACACAATTTTTTTCATAATTAATATTGACACATTTACACATACTCGGCACGATTTGAACGGCCCAGATCACGTATGTATTACACAGTACCCTCTTATGTACTAAAATATTTACCAATAATACTGAATTAAATAAACAACAAAAATGTCGAGATTAACATCTAATAATTATCGGGATAAGAGCTTTTATTATTGCGACAAAAGTTTGTGTCTTTTGCAGGGTATTCGGTTATAGTCCAGAGATGGTCGAGTCAACTACGATTTCCACAAGATTTAAACATTTGCACAGCAGCCTCGTTCTCAAGTCGGCAGAGTGCACCGCGTGTAGTTGAAAACCCACTCTTTAGCTCTTGATATATCTTTATACATTTCCCCAACTCACCCGTGACCAAAGTTGTAGTTTCAAACAGAGATATAATTGTAACATATCCATACTCGAACACTTTGCATTTCTTTAACATATCGGTTCCATAAAACTCATAATTTAAGAGTCACCAAGTTATGCTGGTCACTAGGTATGCTGAATACGACCCTACGAAGTCAACTTCGCGGTCATATCCATATCGTCTTAAGTTTATTTCCCCGTCTGATTCGTTCAATAGTCCCGCAGCTAAACACTTTTACATTCATCTCTGCATACAAAGATTCAATGCAGCTGTTCCTTTTCCTTCACGAATATTATATTCATATCGCCTGTTGCCTTCGTCACTGTATAATGTATTTACGGGCGATCGCGGGTTGTATCAAAATCAATGTATATTTTTGCCAATAATCCTTGACAAGTTAAGTAGTGTGTAAGTCTATTTAACGCCCTAATGAACATAGACGAGCCCTGCTAAACCTATAACGATTGTTACTCGTCCTTGCAGTTCGTTCGTGTTTAGTTGAGCTAGGTATATCAACGGCACTAAGTGTAGAAATCTGAATGCTATACATGGTATTGCGCAATGTGCACATTAATAATATAGTTCAAGCATTCTAGATTGCAATGTATGTAAAAATTGGAAAATTAATAGAGTAATTTATTTATCCGCATATGTATTTTATAGAGCGAAATTAAATTTTATACACTCTCCATCCCCCTCCCGATAGAGCGTCACCTTCCAGCGCCCCAGAAAGTGTCCCGAAGCGCGGTTTTATCAGTTTTAACAAAAACCGTACACGATATCCTGTTACCGTTCGATTGCTATGATTTTTATACTTTCAAAAATTATAGAAAAGTAATTTATAAGAATCTATATAATTACTTTGAAAAATTAAATATTTTTGCAAAAGAACAAAAAGGCTTTCGAAACAAATCTATTAATGTAGCAATTTATGAATTATTATACCAAACATTGACGGAAAAGTACCAGTGACAGCTCTATATATGGACATTTCCAAAGCTTTTGATTTTGTCAAGCATGACTTATTACTTATAAAATTAAATAAATACGATATAAGAGGCAAGACACTTGATCTTATAAAATCCTACTTGACAAACAGGATTCAAATTACTCAAGTATCATGGATTTGTCCAAAGATTAAAAGTGAATATATTTATTGGTATACCTCGATCCCCAAATTTTGGTGTTCCTCAAGGAAGCGTACTTTATTATTTTTAATATATATTAACGACTTACTTAACAGCGTAAATTTTCCTATGACTCTATTTGCAGATGATAGTTCTGTGGTGTTTACATGTACAGATATAAATAATTATGAAAATGAAATTAATAACAGCCTGAAGAATATAATTAACTGGCTTAAGTCAAAATAATTTAATAATAAACTTAAAAAATACTCAAATAATGAACGAAAATGTATCAATAAAAATGGCAATCAACGAAAATGGCCCCTTGATTTACTTAACATTAATTACGATAGTGAGACCGTTAGTGAAACCAAAGTAACAAAATTCTTGGGTCTTTATATTGACAACAACTTAAAGTGGGAGACTCGTACAGAATATATTTGACAAAAGTTAAACCAATTTTCTTACGCTCTACATGTATTATCTAAAGTAGTTAATGAAGATGCTTTACGGACGGTATATCACGGTTTTGTATCTTCTACTGTGCGCTACGGTATAATTTTTGGGGCAATGCTACAAGGCGCGAAGATATATTTAAAGCGCAAAAAGTGTGTGCGTGCTATTGCAATTATACCGAGTACAGAAAGTTGTAAGCCACAATTTAAAAATTTAAGTTTTTTTTTTTTTTTTTTTTTATAGGATAAGGGTGACAAACGAGCACACAGTCCACCTGATGGTAAGTGGTTGCTGCGGCCCATAGACATCTACATCTATCCTCGTTTGCGAATCAAAATGCAGATGCGTTGTCACCCGTGAGGACTAAGATGGAATGCCTCATTTCCAGTAAAAAGGGCCTCCGGCCACCTGCACTCACCTAGCGAAACGCAGAGGTAAACCTCTACTTCACGACATTTCCTGCAATGTACATTATTTATGAAGTTGTGACATTTGTAAAAACTAATCCTGAAATATTTAATGATTACTTAATAACAAACAATCGACGTAAAAATAAAATTCATACGATTTCATCAAAGACAGCTTTACTTAGAAAAAGCGTTTTTGGTATACGGTATACTATCTAAAATTTACAATAAGGTTCCATCTATGTTTCATGAAATGGAAAATATTCAAAAATTTAAAAAAGAATTTAAAATATTTTTAATTGAGAAATGCTACTACTCAATTGATGAATACGAGGGCACGGAAAATTTCGGGAATCAAGGAAGCGACACAACATTACTATTTAAAAATGTATTTATTGGTTTTCGAAGTATTCTCCGCGAAATTTGACACATTTTTCCATACGATGGAACCAATCATTGAAGAAACCATTCCATTCGGATGTTGGGGTCTCCAAAATGGCCGTTTTGTAGGCGTCCACAGCTTCTTCAGGTGATGAAAATCTCTGTCCACGCAATTTATTCTTTATTTTAGGGAAAGTATAGAAATCACTAGGGCTTAGGTCGGGGCTGTACGGCGGATGGTCTAATAATTCTATATTTTCTTGCTCTAAAAACTTTTTTGTTTTGTGTGCGGTGTGATAACTCGCATTGTCGTGTTGGAGGATGATGCGGCGGTTGCAGTTCTCTTTACGGAGTTCAGAAACGACCTGTGGCAAACAAATGCTAGCATACCATTTTGCATTAACCGTTCTTTGTCCACCAAGAGGAATAGTCGTAACATGGCCGGTTTTGGAGACAAACGTGGCCACCATTTTTTTTGCAACACTCCGTGAACGAACAATTTTTGTTGGCTTTAACTTATTTTCGAACACCCAAACTCGTGACTGGTTTTTTGTTTCGGGTTCGTATGCATATATCCAGGATTCGTCACCTAATACGATGTTGTATACAGCATTTGAGGATCCTGCGTGGAATCTTTCGAAAGTTCTGAAGCGCCAAGTAACGCGAGCCGCTTTTTGCTCTTCACAGAGCGAATGCGGTATCCATCGGGAAAACAACTTTTTTACACCTAATTGTTCATGCAAGATTATTTGTATTTGACTCATGCCAATGTCTAAAGTTGCCTGAATTTCGCGGTATGTCACATGTCGATCTTCCTCAATCAGCTTACGCACAGCATCAACGTTTTCTTGGGTGACTGCTGTTTTTGGACGACCTTGACGGGGATCATCACTGAGCTTGACACGTCCACATTGAAATTCAGCAAACCAGCGATAAATTGTGGTTTTGAATGGGCTTCATCACCAAATGCAGAAATCATCCGGTCAACACACTGTATTTGTGTTAAACCACTTCGAAAGTCATAATAAATCATCGCTCTTGAATTTTCTCGAGTCAATTCCATTTTCTCAACGACTAAACAAGTTTGACAAAACCTTGTGAGAAGACCGAGAATCTTTTTTTAAATAAATAAATAGTATTCGATTTTCAAAACCAAGGAGTTTTCAATTAAAAAGATTTTAATATGACAGGAACAGTGGAAATATTGATTTCCCGATACTTTTAGTGCAGCCTATGTATTTAAGCGACGCATCAGTAGGCATATTATAATGACATTGCATAAAATATAATTTTTTGACATTCGATTAGACTATATATTACTGTAAATATCCTATCCTAATTAATAATTACATCATTGTTGAATATTCTAATATAAATATGATATAAATGATATAATGAAATAATTTAAATGTGGAAATGTATTAGATAATATAATTGTAGTTATAATATTTGTATATTACATACGGATTGAATACAGCGAACATCATTTTTTTAAGATATATTCTGTCTCATTACCTGTATTCACAAATAAATAAAATTTAAGAATTTGAATTTGATACATGAAAAGTGTGTAGGTACGAAATGATCCTTCTTAAATTTGCTATCAACCTCTTATACATACAAAAGCGAGATCACTTATAGTCACCGCGCAATCTGCAACGAAATATGAAATGTGCAGTGAAAATGTTGTTAAAGATGATATGTTAGTATAAGAAAGAAATGAGTGATGAGATGACGGCTAGTAAACTACGGCTACAGATAACGGAAGAGCATACCCACAAATAAGTATTTAGGATAAGAGCAGAAAGAAGGATTCTCAAAAGGTTTGCGTTGTTTTAAATTGTACCATATCTCCGAGTCGACTCCTGCAATTTTTGGACCTGGACTCGAGACCAGTTGACACATTTTGTCACCATCACGAGATGACTGTAATACAGAATAAAGAAGCATTGAATGGAATTATAGTACGTCACCTGCATGACTTCTGCATGACCTCGGCGCGGTTGTAGCCGCTCATCTTGCAGAAGGTTTCGTTGCAGTACACGATGGGGTAGTCCACGATCTGCGCATTGGCCAGCAAGAAGCTGCTGTCTGCTGTATAACAAATAATGATTAGTCATGTTCAGTTTTAAAATCAGTTAATTTAGCCTAATAGTAAACTTAAAAAATAGATCAGTTTTACGCAACAATATGATTGTCGAAAAACGTTCCAAGGTCGTGACAGGCACACGCAGATACGAAGTCTATATGACAATTTAAAAAGAAAGAGGCCTTTTTGTACAGTCACAATATAAAATAATGACTTTTTACGATATTTGAACATCAACGTGCAACGTGATAAAAATAACGTATTTAGCTTTTCAATTTCGTAACGCCAATAACATTTATAATTTTCAAATATAACTGTAACAAACTAAACAGATTAACGTGTATCATTTGTAATTCCCTTTACACAAATTTATTCTCCAGTATTTTGTCGAGTGTGATAATTCCCTGATCGAACCGGACCATTTACGATCCACAATCGTAAATGGTTCTACAGCCTATAACATTCACCTATTATCGGGTTGACTTTTTGTAACCCTTACTTTTTTGATAAAACTGAACTGACAAACGGACTTACGTCCACCTGGCCATGGACAGTGCTAATGACAAGTGGCTACCGCAGTCCACACCCGCAGCCAACATCAAACAAAGAAGACTACATAAGTATTGTCACCTCATAGGACTAAGATAGTGCGAGGAACACGGCAATACAAGTACAGTTACTTGGTGGCAGGTAAGCGGGCACTGCCTGCCACGACCGACTACAAGCTAGAAAATAAATCTTACCACCTAGAGACCCTTACTATTACCGGAACCGTTACAGCTAATTGAAGTCCACTGCTGAACGTAGGCCTCCCCCATAGATTGCCTCATATTTGCCATAGTTGGTAAGTGGGTTGGCAACCGCAGCTTTTTTTATAGGATAGGGTGACAAACGAGCACACAGTCCACCTGATGGTAAGTGGTTGCTGTGACTCATAGACAGCTACATCTATCCTCAATAAAGAATCAAAATGCACATGCGTCGTCACCCGTGAGGATAAGATGGAATGCCCATTTTCCAGGAATATAGGTCTCTGGTTCTCTACACTCACCATACGAAACACAGCAGTGTTAAGCTGCTATTTTACGCTAGTATTCTGTGAGAGCGTGGTCCTTTACCGGTTGAACTGATCCATTCGTGCTACAACCATACTAGTAATATAGCTGCAGCATGGCTCTACCACGTATAAAAGTCGTTTTTAGTCGTTATTAGAAAGACGCTGCTGTCCATCTCCTGATTTGTTTCCCACTGTCACCTCTAACGATACCCACGGGATGTTATGAGGTAGTGGATATTCTTACACCGCCACTATACAGTAAAACCCAGTAGAGACCGAGACCGAGAGAGAGTAGGATATTTCGATAAAACTTATTGAGATTTCTGAATTGCAGCTGTTAAGATATGTATGTTATTTTATTTATTATATGTTATAATATCTTATATAAATTTGGAAAAAAAATCCACAGGGTTGGGAGTGGGATGAAGTTTTGTAATACTATTATTACACGGTACACTTAAAAGAGTGAAAAATGTAACTTCTAATAAAAAGTAAAAGTTAATTTCAAACAACTAAAAAGAAATTTATAATGTCACATTGTGAAGTTGGGGCTTTAATTTTTTTATACACTGTTGACCAAATACTCAAAAGCTACTCAATTTTAAGATGTCGTTAAGTGTCGTGGTGTCACACTCGCTTTGATTTCAAAGTCATAGAGACAAAATGAAAGTGAAGAAAGTGACAGAGCGGCATCTTCAAAGTGAACAGCGTTTAAGTATTTGGGCATATAAAACAATGTGCATACCGACGGACATTTAACATCCACTTATTTGCTTCCTCCTCTGCTAAGTTTATACGCTAACCAAACAGTTTTGTGCTTCAGATAGCAAACCTTAAAATAGTTGCCCATATTTTAGTTCAAACTTATTAAGCAAGATAACGTACAAATAGAGTAAAATTGTACAAAGTACTACATTTTTGATTAGGCATATTTTAACTTGAAAATAACGATGTGTCCTAATAATGATAATGATGTGTCAAGTGAAATTTTAATGAACGTAGCGATATCGTTGATGTTAATATTGATGCCTGCATGCCAGTTTTATAAAGATTTATGCAAGTAGGTACTTCAAAAATTTCGAAAGCATATATCGTGTACTTAATTGTTGATTACTAATGTAAAATACGCACACACGAATACATATGCATATGTATTCGTGTGTGCGTATTATCAAATATAGACAATATCAAATTATTTTAAAATATTTTTAGCATGCTGTGTTTACCTTCAAGTGATTGTACATTTAGAAATAAGACTACCGCAAATTTTCTTTAAAGATGTAATAATGTATCAATTGTTGGTAATTCTAATAAATAAATAAAATAATATATATACTAACGCTGGGAGGAGGAGCGGCGGATGATGTTCTCCAGGAAGGTGTTCTGCGGGGCCACGAGCCCCCGGCGGCCGCCCGGCATGCCGCCGCCGCCTCACATGCCTCGCGCCTCCGAGCGCCGAGCGCCGAGCGCCGAATGCCGAATGTCGGGCGCCGAGCGCCGAACGTCGAGCACCGAGCGCTGAGCACCGAACGCCGAGAGCGTACCCAGGCTGAGCGCGGATACGCTGCGTCCTTTCGCAGAGCTATGAGCGCCGAAAGACGCGGAACGCCACCACAGAGTACTTTATCGCCACTTTACGCCGAGCGTTGAACGTCAAACACTGTCGCGTAGGTTTGAGCCTGACAGCGCTTTGTGCTTTAAGACGCTCTACGTTGAAAGCTGATTCTTGCCTGCTTCGGTTTCTCTGCACAAAAATAAACAATAGTTTAAATAGATGTTGGTCGAAAAAGTGTTTTTTATTATAATACTAATGTCTATAAAAGTTTTTACATAGCATACATAAAGATACCTACACAATATTGTGTAGGTGTATACGAAGTTTGATGACATCAACTTAGTTGTAAGTACGAAAAGTTCTGAGTTCAGTATACCAAACTAATCACTCTGAATGCTCGCTCAAACCTTGCTGATATAAAATTACTTTATATATAAATAAATTTAACGCACAATGGGTTACACCAACATGTTCTAATTTGACAATGAAACCTATATAGCTTTAAAGCTATATTTATGAAAATAACAATAGTTTTTGTTTCATTCAAAATGGTGCAGAAATACGAAAGTTATAACGTTTTGAAGTTTCGAAATTTTTTTAAATTTTTGCCCGCTCGTTCTGTGACGTGACGTCACAATCCGACAGAGCGAGCGCGCAGTAGGTACTTGCTAAGTTACCTATCTACATATTATATCGAATGTCAGAGTTAATGTCCGGTTGAGTGTATTAGATGATATAATACTTATAACAAACCCAACGACTATATAATAATTTTGAACTAATAATTTATGAATAATTCTAATATGAATAATCTTATCTAATATGAATAATCTAAACCAATGTAATCAATATTATTTAAGATGAATAATTTAATCTAATAATCTAATCTATTATTATGAATAATGTAATCAATGAACTATTAATAATATTTGACATTTGTATGCCCATGAGATTGATCACATACTGAACTTTATTTGTGTTTAAATAGGACCTTTTTGTAAACTGTGAATCACAAATGAACTATTTGATTTGATTTATAAACTAAAGTATTGAACATTTAGCTTTTATATGATTATATTTATATGTATAGTCACGGTGTGTAGTGCTGTATAAAAAAGAAAATGAAAGCGGGCTTTGAAATAATTAAAAATTAAAAATTTTGTACAGCCGACTTCAATATAGGTTATTTAAGAATAACTCGATAACCATTGGTCTGACCTTGATCAAATTCATATGTAACCACACGAGAACTATCAGCTTTCATATAAAAAAAGAATCATCGAAATCGGTTTGCCCAGTACAAAGTTATGAGGTAACACACATAAAAAAAAACATACACTCGAATTGAGTACCGTCTCCTTTTGGAAGTCGGCAGAAAAGACAGTCACCTAATCAGCCAAAAGTAGATATTTTTATGGTTGTGCAGTATTTTTCAGATAATTATGATTTTTTATCATCAGAAATGCATGGAATAAAGCTCTAAAGGTAAGTTACTAATAAAAGATTACGAAAAGTATACAGCTTTAGCATTGATTAGTAATTAGGCAGTAATACATAGGTAGGTATTAACTGACCGAACCATGAAGTTGCACATGATTTACAACGATATAAAATGAAAAAACTTACTTAAACTTACTAATGCAGTGAGTATTAATCAACTCGTACTGTTATTGAGTACCTAGTGAGATGTGAAGAAATTTTGTTGGATACGTAGTTCGTCAGTGGTTGCAAACATATGGTCCTAGTTTTTCTTTGCCTTACTTTTGAATAAACTGATTGCGGTATTACGTTGGTAGTTGGTACCTACACTGTTTTGAAAATGCAATGGTCGCAAACATACAATGCATGTAATACTAAACTGATTTTGATGAAATTTTGCATTAAGGTATAACTTGATCTACAGGATTTTATCTTCTCATATCGGACTATTATTCCCAAGGAGCGTGATATAACAGAAATTAAAAAAAAACCAGAAAATAAAGGTTACTGATAAATAAATAACATGACAAGAAAAATATGGAGTAATAAATATGGAGAGAATAAGAAAAATATAACAATAAAGACTACTGGTGGCTTCGACGTGTCGCTTTGTGACGTCACATCGCGATGCGGAGCAAAGCGGTCGCCCTTACCGTAAAACACCACTTTACTCATCAATATTTCAGTCATTTTTAAAGCTAGAAAAAAATAAGAATACCGTTGAATTCGTAATTTTTTATACAATTTTTTGATACCCTTAACAAAATTGGGTGGCCAGACCCATTATCTTCGAATAAAACTTATTGTGCGCGTTAGCGTTTTATTCTAACACACAGCACTACACTTTTAATTAGAAATATTTTAAAATTAATATCTTTCTAGAAACCGAGTCATTAAAGCATGTCAACACCACCATATCTTAATGGCTACATTTTACGACATATGTGCATTGCGCCGTCATAAAATTCCTTATAAAGACGGAAAAAAACTGACAGAAAATCATGAAAGAACGACTGAAGTTTACGGAGTCTTTCTAGGAAAGATCTTAAAAGGCCGGCAACGCAGCTGCAATTTCCCTGGTGTTGCAGCTGTTCATGGGCGGCGGTAGTCACTTACCATCAGGTGAGCCGTATGCTCGTTTGCACCCTCTCCGATAATAAAAAAAAGAAAAAAAAGACTGTAAAGTTGTCTTCCACAGCAATGATTGAACACATCCATTCTAGAGAGATTGAGCTTCTCTAGGAGTCTATCTCGCTAGTACGTGCCAAATTCTATTTGTAGCCCTAGATTGTAGCCGGGGTTAGCTATGCTATGACATGAGGATTTAAAAGTACTCAGTGCTCTAGTAGCCATGGGTGCTACAAACCACTCAAAATCTGGGGAATATATTAATAAACTTCGTAGAGTAACACGAATATGTCGGCTCGACCGGCAAAGGACCACGCTCTCACAGAATACCAGCGCAAAATAGCCGCTTAATGCTGCTGTGTTTCGTATGGTGAGTGTAGAGAAACGGGGACTCTTTTTACTGGAAACGAGGCATTCCATCTTAGTCGTAATGGATGACGCATCTGAATTTTGAATCTTAATCGAGAATAAATGTAGATGTCTCATCATTATCATCATTACAGCACTTCACAAGTCCACTGCTGAACATAGGCCTCCCCCAAAGAATGCCACAAAACACGGTATTGAGCCACCTGCATCCATCGATTTCCTGCATATCTTACCAGGTCGTCACTCCATCTCGTAGGGGGTCGCCCTACACTTCGCCTGCCGGTACGAGGCTGCCACTCGAGAACCTTTCTTCCACATCGGTTGTCGGTTCTTCGAACTATATGTCCGGCCCATTGCCACTTCAGCTTACTAATCCGTTGGGCTATGTCGGTCACTCTGGTTCTACTGCTGACCGGATGAAGAAGATCAAGGTCACTCAGCGAGCTATGGAGAGGGCTATGCTCGGAGTTTCTCTGCGTGATAAACTCAGAAATGAGGTAGATGTCTACCTATATTATATATATATATATATGTCACTTACCATCTGGTGGACTGTGTGCTCGTTTGTTACCCTTATTCTATTCGACACTGACGACTGCCTGGTTCACCAGCTCTAAAGCCGCCTCTAAACTGTTCAACAAAAATGGCCCTAGCAGAGGAGCTATGCATTAGTAAGGAGCCACCAATTTAGAACTAAGAACAAAATTGCTTTTAAACAGTGCTACGTTTGAACGAATATTGCAATGAAATACGTAGTTATATTTATCAAAGTTCCTTGTGCCTACGTACATATACATAATAAACATCTTACAAAAGGCGTTGCAGCTTAGGGGCTGGGTCGGTTCGTTTTAATAATTCATTGTACGCGCGCATCCCGATTTCCATCTCCGCTCCGCCAACGCCCATGGAATTGTTAATCGCAACTTTAAGTGCTGATTTACACACGCCGAGAGGTGCGGGCAGCGCCGAGTGGGCTGTCAATTGCTGGTAACATTCCCTTATTTTTTTTTCGTACATTTTATTTTATACACTTTTGTAGAAGAAACTTGTTAATTTTATGGCAACAGTGAAATAAAAACAGAAATAGAAATGGCTACACCTCTGTTCGTAACATACCTGTTTAACTTGCTTGATTTTGATGACTATAATGTTAAAATAATGATTATATACTTATTCGGCTTTGAACTCGGTGGATTACATTTGTAAGTCGATTTTTGTAATGTTTCTACGCTGCCTTCTTGAAGATGAGATTTACATTTGAAGAAAATGTTAGGAAATGCCATGAACAAGTTAGCAAGTTAGGTACGAATGTGAGCGGATATTTTAAATATCTAATATTTATAAGAGTTAGGATGAAAAACGAGCTACGATCCCTAGGCATCTATATCCAATAGAAACATAATTAAGAAGAGTTGTTTACCAAGCTATGTTGGAATGTCTCGGTACAGTTAAAAGGGTCTCCGATTTTCGTTCCACAACATAAGAAACACAGCAACACTATGCTGGTATTTGTGGCATTTTATGCTAGTATTCTGTAAAAACTTTATGCTTCCAGGTTGAGCTTTCATAAATTCTTCCTTTCTTAATTCCATTGTGGCTGCAGTCATAAAACAATTACCACTTAATAAGTCTCCATATTATTATATTTCGTTGTCCATGTAAAAACTCTTCTGTAAAAATCTATTAAATCAGTCGTTAAGTTTTATAAATTGTACAACCAAAGACATACATGATAATTAAGAATTCGTTTTGATCCACACGCTCGTTAGAGCAACTGAAAGTTACTTTCCGTTCTCATGCAAATGAGAGAACGCTCTGGAACAGTGACTTGCCAAAGCGCTTTTCCTTCATACTTGCCCTGTGTTTCGTGCGAAATACACTCGTGTGAAGTCTATGATTCCACGGAATGTATAATCCACCATGATAAGAAATTTGTTTAGGTAAAATGAATGCAGGCAAAGTTAAATTTATAATGTCTTAAGGAATATTAAGTTTATAAAAGAGTACAAAAAATGTTCCAATCTGGGAGTACCTGATAAATGTAAACACTTTGGTTTTTAATCTTGACCCTCGACTTCAGAGCAAGCGGGCATTCATTAATATTGTATACGTATTGGTGCTGCTAGCTAGTATGTTTTTGTTTTTTTTTGTTTGTTTCGCAAAATCTTCACCAATTGAAATTTGATTTCGAAGATTATTTTTTTAATTAAATAGCTTATAACTAAGGGATGATACCATACATATTTGAAAAATGAAATCCACCCATAAGAGAGGCAAAATGATAAAAACGTACCAATGCAAAATATTCCGCGTTATTTAATATAGGCGTCTATGCAAAATATTCCTACTACGAGTCATTCTATGGGGAGGCTTCTGTCCAGCAGTGGACTTTTGATGGGGTAATGTATGATGATTTGATTCATTCATGAAATTTGATTGAAAAATGTTCTCAAATGGCAGCCTCCTTCGTAACAGTGGTAGAGCCACGCGGCAGCTTTTGCTGTCTCACGGATGGGCCGGCTCGAACCGGGGTGGTACCACGACCTCACAGAAAACCAGCGTGAAGTAGAGGTTTACCTCTGCGTTTCGCTTGGTGAGTGCAGGTGGCCGGAGGCCCTTTTTACTGGAAATGAGGCATTCCATCTTAGTCCTCACGGGTGACAACGCATCTACATTTCGACTTGTAATTGAGGATAGATGTAGATGTCTATGGGCCGCAGCAACCACTTACCATCAGGTGGACTATGTGCTCGTTTGTCACCCTATTTCTATAAAAAAAAAAAGCCTCGTACCGGTAGGCGAAATGTAACGCGACCCCCCACTAGATAGAGTGACGACCTGGTAAGACATGCAGGCAGTCGATGGATGCAAGTGTCAAGATGCAAGTGTGTGATGATGATGAATATATGATGATGATGAATTTTTAAAACTAGATTCACATTTTTTCTTAATCTGTAATATCAAGAACTCTGTGAATGTCTATTAAAAGCAATGAAAATTCAAAGTTTTCATGAAATTAATTAACAAGATATATCGTATAACCAATTTGCTATTATATTTAATTAATTGTCCTTTCATTAATATTAAACAGTAATGTAGCAGCAAATTGTATTTCTATTCCTTGAGTGTCACGCCGCAGTGCCACTATG
Organism: Parnassius glacialis; assembly: GCA_033319125.1. Taxonomy (NCBI): domain Eukaryota; kingdom Metazoa; phylum Arthropoda; class Insecta; order Lepidoptera; family Papilionidae; genus Parnassius; species Parnassius glacialis. Next base: position 280,924 of record JAVANC010000022.1, on the reverse strand, counting down.
CCAGTGTTATACACTGCTGCAGCACGAATGGGTTGACTCGACCGGGGAAGAACCATGGTGGCACAGGAGCAGGACACAAAGTGAAATTTCAACATAATGCAGCAGGTTTGCGTATGACTAATGACGAGAGCGGAAAACCTTTTTTACTGGTAATGAAGCATTAGAATAGAATAAGATATTTCTTTATTCAAATTACATTAAAAGTCATTCTTATTGAAAGTCCTTTTACCACGTTTTGATTAAGTCACTTTCTTGTCTGTCTGTCTGTATGTCGTTCCGGGTAGAATGTATTATTTTCTTTTTACGTTAACTTCCCCATGAGCTGGAAATTTTGAATATAGCTCAAATTCGGATAATAACAATGCAAGAATATGATAAAAACGTGATTTATTTTATAAAAAATTAAAAGGGACGTTTCTATTAACCTGTTTTCGGGTGTCTGTTCGGGTGGAATTTAGTAATTGTGACTTGAAATTATGAACATAGCTCAAAATCGAATGACAATATAAGAATATCATGTAAAAAAACGTGATATATTAAAAAAATACATATTTTTTTTAAATTTCACTTCATACCACTGATTTCGAAAAAAAACAGCGGGTCTTTATTTTTTTCAAAGTATATTTATTCTCCAAACGTGACAATGCATCCGCATTTGTAATTGAGGATAAATGTACATAGGTGTCTGTGGGCCACAATTTCACTTATCATCAAATTGACTGTGTGCTCGTTTTTCACCCTTATTTTTATAAAAAAAACTCTTGTGGAGACTTTAGTGTAGCCACTTCTGTGGAGGCTTTCAAACATAATGTCGCCAAAAATATCTTCGGCGCACAATTTTTTTAATTACTTTCACGTTGCACTTAAGACGGCAGCCGGGCTTCTCGCTTTCGAAATAGCCTCCAGCGCCTCAGGGCCATCTCTTCCAGGTACTTTACTCTACACTACTCCTCAAATTATTATTCACCATAAATCTTGTTCTAACTGGGGATGTAGCCTGTTTTATTGAATTAAAATATTAGTTTAATTATGATTGCTTTGTTACTGAGGCATCTTTAAAGGTTTATTGTTTGGTTTTAGAAATAAATAAATGACCTACAATCCGTTTTTTTTAGTGCGGTCCTCTTACGTACTAATAGAATACGTGTTATAGTGTAACTTTTGCCCCGGTGCAGGATGTCCAGTCCGCCTAGGGCAGTGATTATGGGTACATTTTAAATAATGCAAACTATATTATGTTAAGAAAACTGACAACATCTTAATGAGATCTACACTGATTTTCCTCAGTCGTGACTACGAGTCATTTTCGAGAGTCATGACTCGTGCTCGAATTTTTTAGAACTTTTTACTACAACCTTTTTAACAGGTAATGATGCATTTCCATCTCAGTTCTCAGGAGTGATAATGTATCTGCATTTTGATTCTTAAGTAATAACTCTTAACTGACGAGGTACCTACGGGTTTCGTCACCAACTTGCTATCATGTGGACTGTCACGTTTCTACACATCGTCAGTCTGCAAAGTTTGTGTTAAGCATTTCCGTATAGTTTTCCCGCCATCAGCGGGACAGTCAGCAGGCGGAGCTTCGTCCGTTAATCCACAGGTAAGGATGGCAGTTGGAGAAAAAGTGGTCATAATGACCTATCCAATTCCGATACGTTAAGTTAAGTTACAGCCTATATAGGGGAAGGGGGAACAAGACGGGGTCCTTAACACTTGGAGCCTAATAAAACGCACATCTTTAAGTATTTTGCATATTTGTTTATTTATAATTACTCTTACATAATTAATATTTGGAAGTAAGGATCTTAAGAAACTTTACACCCATAGAAAAATTAATAAAAATACCAATTTTGTCAAAAATTTCCAACACCCCATTTTGCCCCTTAGATAGGGTAAGACGGGATATGGGACACAAATTCTATTTTTGGTTGCAAAATTCGCAAACAAATACTGTCGTCCCCGTCGTCTATCCCAGCACAGAGATAGCGTGCCCAACTCCCACAGAGAGAACATGCAGCCTATCCTTCATTGGAATTCAAGTATTTTATATAGCAGTAAAAGCAAGGGATATTATTTTCTTCGTTGTCACACTCTGGTGAGGAATTTGGATTATTGTTGGTTTTCTTCCTGTTCTTTTTCTTAGCCAATTCGGTATTCTAATCCTTTTTTTGTTTCTTCAGCTCTCTTTTTCTCTTATTGTTATGTTCTGGCAGTTCCTTTTTTTCATTGTTCCTCATAACTCATTTTTAAACGGGGAAGAAGTTATGATAGCCGTTTTTCCTCGTTTCCTTGTCACGTGTGAAATTTTGCGAGTTACAGGAAAAGGCATCACTTGCTGAGGACTAACAACAGAAAATACTGAGGGTGGAGTAGTTGGCCTTTGATCTATTTCGATATTGGTCATCTAAGTGGAGCATCCCGGCTAAGGCTCAGCTTCAATCTCGGATCGTGTCATGACAACAGGCATACGGCATATCAGCGGATCGTCAATAGTTACTTTGTCAAAATCTTCAATTGTCGAAACGAAATTACAGGTATTATTGCAGCCGATATCGTCTTAAGATCAACTGAAGCGTCAGTTCATGTGAATGGTCTATTTGGAGCTGTTGCTCCGTTGTCCGACGTAGTGATTTGTGGCAATGCTTCAGTGATGGATAATCTCTGTGTTTGTGGAATATCTGTCTTTAATGATGGAGCAAAATCAGTATGGGAAAACGCTGTTGGATCGTATGGACAAATCCCACATTTTTGAAGTCATATACAGCCGTTGCCATTTTAGAAATTTGAATAAAGGCTTTATCAAAAATCTCTGCTACTTGTCGGATGGTTACTACCATCCCAGGATAGCGCCGCAGCCAGGTTTTGATTTGTTGGTCGTAGTCTGTGCTCAAGGGTTTTATGTATGCTACATCGGTGACTTGAGGTCGATGTTCGTATGTGGGGTGAAGCATAATATAATAACCCCTTTGGAACAAGCTTCAATAATAACGTTAAGGTTTTGTGTGTGAGTGTTGTAGGCATTTAACAACAACAGCACAGGTCAATCAACCCCCTAAATTCAACAAACTTCTTAAACCAGAAAAGGAATAATTCAGCTGTCATCCAGCCAGAATCACTACACACATCCCAAGTTCCAGGCACAGCGTTCAGAATTAGCTGAGGATCCATCCTCTTTCTTGGGAATACTACTATTGGAGAACTCTCCGCAGAAGATATGGATTCCACTTGTTTTCTACCTTTTCGTGCAATTATTTTTGACTTGATTTTAAGTACCACGAAACTCCTGTTTCATCACAATTATATATTCTGTCTAGGGAAAGATTGTGCCCATCATAAACGTTGCCGAGGATGTTGAAAAACTGTTCAATAGCTTGTTTATTAAACCCAGCGCCACGTGTAGCTGAAGTGCTTTCTGGTTTTCGTATCTACGATTCTGGGCAGCTGCTTAAACATCCCTGAACCCAATCTTTGCCAGCTTCAAAGTTAAAAAGATATTGCTGTCCATTTTTTACTGCTAGAGTGTATGCCAAAGCCTTTAAATCTTTTGTTGTAAGTCCATAAAGACGACTCTCCATATCCATTAGATAATTCCAATATTTTTTCTTCGTTATCAGAAAATGTTCACTTTTTTGGGCCTAAAGGAACTTTTATCGAAGTTGTAGGAGCAGAAGGATTTTCTAGGGCTGCACGAGCTTCTTTAACTTTTCTTTCGAAGGTCATTTGTGGCACAGAATGTGTTTTAGACGCTAATTTAAATTTCAAATTTATTACGAGTCATAGCGGCTGTGATTGGACGTTCGTACGACCGATGAAACCGGGTACCCCGTCTTGCCCGCTATCCCACCTTGCCCCCTTTTTCGCTACATCACATTGTTAGGCACAGGAGGCCTCATTTCTGAGAGGGGTTTAGGTCCTTGCCCAATGCGTGCAGGTGGACTTCATATGTTTTCGCTTTTCTTTAATTTTGAGACACCTGCAGGTTTTCTCACGATGTTTTCGCTTAAAATTGCAATTAACAACCTCATTGGTGTCGGCAGAGATTCGACCCGGGTTGCTCGCGTACTGTGAAATACAGCGAGCGCTTAACCTCTGAGCTACCATGGCTCCAATATGTATATTGGCAAAAATGAGCGCCATGAAACCAAGAACAATAATTCGACATACTTTTTTTAGGGTGTCGTTTCTATATTATTGCTTTATATTTATACATAAGGTATAAATACCAGTTTTATTATTTTTGTTGTTTAAGCAGTATTAATTTTTTAAAGCTGTGTGTGCAGTGTGGGTGTGCTAAAGAGCTAAAAAAACCCACGGACACTGACATTTGACATTTTACAAAGATAACATGTTTATTGATTACGATTACATTAATCAAATTCAATCATAGTTTTTCACGTATTCTGTTACGATATGGTGATGAATTCTATCACATAACCTACGAGTAAGAGACATTGGTTGATTTAAAATAATTGTAATAAGCTACTCTTTGAGTCGTAGAGTTCGTGAGTAGCGCAAATAACTTTGTATTAATTGACAGTGTGACCTCGCGCAGTTTGATAATTAAAATAAATTCAAGCTTCAGGAACACAGTTCCTCGTAGAGCATAGTCATGGTCAACGCAAGACTTAATGGTTAATCAATAAAATTAGAAATCGGGCGTAGTAAGAAATCAAAAATACTATCGTATTTCATAAACAAAATCGACACGTGTCTTTTGACAACTTGGCAAGAAAGAAAACAATATGATTTTGATTTGATTTTAATTTAAAACTAGATATTGGTCTGGCGTCATTTAATATTCTAAATGCGAAATTGAGTAGCGTTTGAGTATAAGGCCGTATAAGATGACATTTGTTTGGTGAAATAGATGTAAATTAATTTCATGCATTTTTGGTAAAATAAATCTCACCCCTTGTTACTCTTGTGCCTCTAAATAGCAAAATAGGGTTTTCTTAGCGAACAATCTCATTGATATTTGCTCGAGTAAGATAGAAAAGTCACAATAATTATAGAGAAGAGACAATGATTTGTTTAAACCCCTATAAAGTAAAAAAGTTATGATTTTCTATAGTTACGCGAATAACTAGACATATTACTCTTTGCAGGTGTACAGTACCCGTATTAACAGGGGAAGTGAGGTGTATGAACTATATATAGTTCTTCTTCTTTGTTTGTGGGTGTTTGGAATCCTTAAGTCATTATTAATTTAATTATACTTAATTTTAAATTAACCAATAGCAATAGACGTGGAGCAATTACGGATTCTAACGGAGCATTTAAGGAGCAATTAATTGGCATATATTATGTAGTTTAATTAAATAAATAATGTTCTACCCTAACTTCCTTCTGGTATCAAAATTTCAATAAAAAGATATCACCCAGTCTGTTTTTAAACTTGCTAAAAATTTAAATTTGCTAGTTAAATATACATTAAAAGAGATTTTAGAAATGCAAACGTTCTTTGAAACTGTGCAACAAATTTATAAATACACTCAAAAAGGTTAATCTCCTGTTGTAATTTTCCATTTACTGTCCATTTATTATCCAGCGTACTGGCCACAAGCATTAGTAAATGCTTTTAAAAAATAGAAAGTTATGGAGTTTTTAGAATTTGAATTGTTTTTATGTAATTATTCCATTCATTCACACTGCGAAAAAAATTGCGAGTTTTTAAATTTGAGTTTATGTTTACGCAAAAGCGTTGGTGTCAGGCATCGACGTTAGATGGCTCTCGGCTCGGCTGATACGGGATGACGTTCGCGCGTGTTGAACGTCCGAGCTTACTGAACGGTGGGAGTCGAGAGCGAAAGATTAGATGTCTTCTTCGCGTCGACAGAGAAGGCAGTCCGTTTGTTTGGGAGCTCTTAGATCTAATTTATGTTAGGCGCGTATAGTGAATATACCACTGGGAATGGTGGCGCGTGTTGAGAGTTTACCCGGGACTTTAGGTTTAACGCAGAATCTGTATAAGTGGATTCGACTGTATTAGTTACTAGTGCGGTAGTTAATATTCTAGAAATAACGGTGACCTTTGACCCGTACGTTCTGTGTTCATTTTCGCGAGTCAATCGTAACAAAGGAAGAAAGTGACTGCGGAAGGCGACCTTAGCTTGGAGAGGAGCTGAGGGCCGAACTGCTGCAGGGGGAACGGTCAAATAAGGTCAATTACACTACCAGCCACACCCAAATACACATCACTGACCTTTACTTTCTAGCACAATACATTCACACGAGACCTGACCGAATCCTGAGGGACCAGTCGCCTTGAATAGAGGTAAGTAAGCTCTGTTCAATAATTGTAACGCTCCCCCCGGATTATTTAGTGTAATTAGATTTTAACCCGTGGCGTGAGGACGCCCGACCAGCATCTGCCTGTAGCTTCTTCGTCTATGGGCCGCGAAGGATTCTACTCCTGGGATAGGCAGCTGCCGGCCATAACATTTGGTAGCAGAACGCGGTGCTGGGATCGATTCCCGGTCGATCCACCGACCATAGTATTTGATAAAAATTAAATAATTTTGGTGGCAGGGAGCGTTGGGTTGATTGGTTTAATTTTGTGTCTACAATCACGCCCGTCCGTAATACGTAAAAATATTTTTTTTTATTATATACGTAATAATAAAATTCCTTTATTTGTTAGCTTGCTTTGTTGTTTGCGGGTAAATTTGAAAAACCACGCCCGGTTCGCGCGCAAGCGGGAGATTGCGTCATGTAGGTAGATGGTTATTTTTACGTAATCGGTTAATTATCGTTGTCGGATGGTTGTAGTGTATTACTTATCGAAGGGTCGATTTCCGAGCAAGGTATTTTTTGTTGATGTGTATCTTCGTTATGTATCTTTCGTATTGTAATTTGTATTTGAACTAAAGAGTGGTAATTTGTATTTACGTAATTTGAATTTAACTTGATTTGATCGCACTAGTATTTGTTATTGTTAATTTGATTTGCCTTTTCTTTTGTACTAACTTGTGTTTGATTTAATAAATAGCGGTTCTTATTTGTGTAATTTCTATTCAACTCGATTTGATAGGAACTGCATTGGTTAGCTGTTAATTTTTTTGTATTTTTTATTTGTTATTTTTGTAATTGTGCTCGAGCGGCGTCGTAATTTGTATTTAGTAGTGATGTCCTCGCCCAAGATGCTAATCCGTTGCCTGCGGACTGAGTTACGCTGGGCCACCAGCGCCCATGCTTTGATAGGTCGACCGGATAGGGTCCATAATTTGATGAAGCGGTTCGAGCAGGTCGATGCTCGAAGGGCTGCAGTGGAGGAGACTTACGCTGAGCTCGAGGATTCGGATGTGGAAAAGGGAGTCCTGGACTCCTGCTTCGCAGACTACGAGCAGTTCTTGTGGCTCACGGACGAGTTGATCGAGGCTGAAGGCAGGTATGCCGAAGAGGCGCGTGAAGCTCGGACGAGTGGCCTGCCCGAGTCCGTTCGGAAGCAGCCTCAGCCGGAGCTGTTGGGACGACTCCCAACTCTGGACTTGCCAAAGTTCTCCGGGGTCCTTTCCGAGTGGCTGACCTTCGTTGGTCTTTTCGACGGCCTAGTGGACGCCCGGAGTGACTTGACTCCGAGCCAGAAGATGGCGTACCTCTTGGCCTCACTGGAGGGGGAGGCCCTGGGCGTTGTCAGCCATTTGAGCTTGTCGGACGACGCCTACCAGACTGCTCGGGACCTCCTAGCCAGAAGATACGCCAACGTCCGGCGAATTGCGGACGAACATGTTAAGCAGCTTCTGAGCCTCCCGCTGCTGAGTGACCGGGCCAGACTACGTCCGGACCTGTTGGATCCAGTCTTGGTGGCCTGTAATATGTTGAGGCGGCTGGATTTACCAGTAGGCGAATGGGCCTTCTTGTTGCTCCGCATCGTGCTGTCCCGTCTACCTCTCGACCTTCAAATGCATTTTGAGGAGAGGTACGGCGGGGACGAGGCCTCCTATATTCCGCCCTTCTATGACCTGCTGCGGTTTTTGGAGGAGCAGTGCCGACAGATCGAGCACGCGGCGGGCACCGTCGACGACTTACGAGCCGTGCCCAGTGAGAGGCGAAATCCGCCGGGCAAGTCGTCGTCAACCCCCCCCTGCTCCTATTGTCGAGCATCTGATCACCGGGTAACGTCTTGCCCAAAATTATTAAGTAAGCCGGTTCCGGCGAGGCGAACTATCGTCAAGAAGCGCCGCTGGTGCTACTCCTGTTTGGAAGGGCACCTTCAGCGAGACTGTCCGCACCAGCGGCTCTGTCTGCATTGCCAGGGCAATCACCATGCCGTACTGTGCCTGGGTGCAAACGGCGTCTCCTCTCGGGGCGCTGCCAGGCCCTCGACCCCCACGGGCGGGGGCGCTCCGCCACTCCCTCTGACGGGCGACGCTCGGCGCCCGCCGGCTAGCCACCAGGCCCCTAGGTTTGAAAGGGGTCCCTCCCCCGACCAGTCGGGGGGTAATTCCCCCAGGGGCGGGGGTGTCATCACCCCCCCTCAGCGTGCGAAGAGGAACTTCACGGCCACTCATCGGTCCGCTGGACCCTTCCCACTCCCGTTAGCTGAGTGGCCGCGACTGGTGTACCACTGTACCCCATTTGATGGAGGCGGCCCTAGCTAGCTGCCACCTTAGCTCCCACCATGGCTGCCTCTACTGAGCCTTAAGCCGTCAACAGTCCACTTGTCAAGCTGTTCTGTTGCCGACGGCCTCAGTGAGGGCGTACAACCCGAGTGGCGACCGTTAGCGGTTGCGCTCTGTTAGTATCGGGTTCACGCGGTGTGGCCTCCACTTGGTGGTGGGAAGATTAGGGCCCCCTGGAGAGTTGAATCACGCTCTCAAGGGGTATTGGATTTGGTTTGGTCGAGCACTTAGTTAAAAATTCTTTAAATTTAAATTAAAATGTTTTGGGTTTTCCGCGAAATTCATATTGTAGCGGTTATGATTAAAAGAATTGAATTTAAAATACTCCTTTAAATGCTGCTGCATATGTTTTGTAAATACATTTGATCACTGCGTTTGTTGTTGCACGGAAAATTGAGATTAAATTGTGTGCCCTTTTTTAATGCTTGTGATAGTGTTTAATCATTTTTCTTTGTGATAAGGAAGGTTGAAATTAGATAACCCTGTGGTTGCCGAAGGAAATAGGAGTCAATTCTCTTTTGGTTTAGATTTTGTTGGCACTGTCTAAGATATTTATTTGAAATAAGAAATAGGGCTGTCCCTTACGTTTATTGTTTTGTTTACTTTGCCAAGTTGACCTATGTGCATCGGTGATTACTTGTTTTAATTAATTCTGTAATTGAACATTGATGCTTTTGAAAAATTAGTTGAAATATGAGCATAGGATCACCTGCTAGGGACCATCTGTGCGTTTCGTTCAGCTCTCCACAGACGACGTTCATGGGGAATTTGGGGGTGCTCTCTGCACTGAAGCTTGAAGGTCCCTCTGGGCCGCTTCGTGTCGCGTCGCTGTTTGCAGACCTGATCCGGTCGAGTTGCGGAACTAATCATAGGAGCGCAGATAGGTGTTTGAAGGAGGTCGTCTGACTTCTGTCTAGAAATAGGACTTATTTATGTGCTGCGATGACCAGGAAGGGCATCCAGTTCAACTTTCCGGCTAGCCCACGTTGGGGCTGTAATTTTGAGGCGTTGGTCAGGGTTGCAAGATCTGATTGGGTGCGTAGGGTGGCCTAGTTTGGTTGTAGATTCGATCTTGCAACTTGCCGTCGCGACCCTGTCCCGCTGACCGGTTTGCTCGCGGACCTAAATCCTTATGTCCGGGACGGGGGTTTGTTTACGCAAAAGCGTTGGTGTCAGGCATCGACGTTAGATGGCTCTCGGCTCGGCTGATACGGGATGACGTTCACGCGTGTTGAACGTCCGAGCTTACTGAACGGTGGGAGTCGAGAGCGAAAGATTAGATGTCTTCTTCGCGTCAACAGAGAAGGCAGTCCGTTTGTTTGGGAGCTCTTAGATCTAATTTATGTTAGGCGCGTATAGTGAATATACCACTGGGAATGGTGGCGCGTGTTGAGAGTTTACCCGGGACTTTAGGTTTAACGCAGAATCTGTATAAGTGGATTCGACTGTATTAGTTACTAGTGCGGTAGTTAATATTCTAGAAATAACGGTGACCTTTGACCCGTACGTTCTGTGTTCATTTTCGCGAGTCAATCGTAACAAAGGAAGAAAGTGACTGCGGAAGGCGACCTTAGCTTGGAGAGGAGCTGAGGACCGAACTGCTGCAGGGGGAACGGTCAAATAAGGTCAATTACACTACCAGCCACACCCAAATACACATCACTGACCTTTACTTTCTAGCACAATACATTCACACGAGACCTGACCGAATCCTGAGGGACCAGTCGCCTTGAATAGAGGTAAGTAAGCTCTGTTCAATAATTGTAACGCTCCCCCCGGATTATTTAGTGTAATTAGATTTTAACCCGTGGCGTGAGGACGCCCGACCAGCATCTGCCTGTAGCTTCTTCGTCTATGGGCCGCGAAGGATTCTACTCCTGGGATAGGCAGCTGCCGGCCGTAACAGTTTAAATTTAGGTTTTGTTTAATTTCATTTGCTTTGACTGGATTCGTGTAAAATGAGAATTGTTACTGCAAATAAACTGAGAAAGCCAGATCTTAACGCCACTCAAATTGCTAGGGCTGTTACTTTAATTGAAACTGGGCACACCTGCAAACATGTGGCCAAATTTAAATAAAACTAGTTTTTATTGGGACGTCGAACGCCTCATGGAGTGGACCCCATGACCATGGGTGCTTTAAAGTATTTGAAACGTCGGAAATATAAATTCGCGATAAAATCCGTAAAATCAAGTTTTATTTAAATGTGTAGTGTTCGCGTAAACATAAGAAATTATTACCTGGACCAACCATTAATAGTATCAAAATCTCTGGTACACCGAGTTGTCAAGAGGTATCGGCAGACCGGACAGTATACGAGACGTGACAGGTACATAAACGGAAAACTGTGGTCAAAGATGACCTGTTCATAATAACCAGCGTGCTTAGAAACCGGACCATAACTTCTCAGAGGTAAGAACGAAGTTAGAAGAAGTTTGAGGGGTTACAGTAAGCACAAAAATTGTGAAAAAAAGATTGAAATCGGCCGGAACAAATTTACAAATGCCTACCATAGGTCCGCTTCTTGCCACATGTCACGAGTAGCTCGAGTTAATTTTGTTCGCAATTACAAAAAAAAAATGACGAAGACTTGGAGTTAAGTTCTATACACTGGTGAGTCCAAATTTTTCCTGAAGCTAGATTTTGGAAGGATTAAAGTGCGGAGCGTCCGGAAAAGAGGTCGCTCACTGCAACATCATTGGAAAAGATGCATATGGTGGAGGGTCAGTCAGGTGAGAGTATTTGCATGGAGGCACTTACGGAACTCCGCTTTATTGAAAATGGGTCACTAATGGCACGATATGTAACTAAGATTTTATAAGAGACACCTGCTGATTTCAGAAATCTCAAAAACGCATTACAAGAAGAATGGACTGTAATCTCTCAAGATAACATCTTGAGAGATTACAGTTGATAATTTGATTAGGAGTATGTCAAGGAGAGTAGAAGCAGTTCGAAGAGCTAGAGGGGGCAACACTAGGTTCTGATTATAGCTAGATTACACTAGGTACGTTAAGCCTTTCCTAAGCATTTATGAAAAAAAATGTAATAGAGCAAATTTTTTTCTTAATTTGGTAATTTTTGTCATTTGATCGTTTATTTTTTACGACGTTTGCAATTTTAAAATAGCAAATAATAAGTAAAATCCAAATATCCATGATATTTTGTTTTATACACACTTTTTTTGCATTTCTCTAAAGTTCGTGGTTATATTATGAAGTTTTATGTCCAATAAAAAGGAGTCTGGAGAATCTTCAAATTCAATAACATTGAAAACATTAAATCTAACTAGACGAGCAGGACGTTTTGTTTACCATTTCTGATTTAAAAGTCCGGTTTGTTGAAGTTTAAAAAGCGTTTAAAACTATTTTAGATGAGATAAATGAAACTATTTTACCGAAGAAGAAAGTCGAAAACTACAACTTCATTATGTTACTGATTTTCCATTGCAACATTTTATAGACCATCAGCAATGCGGCCTTTTAAACACTTCAATCTAAAGCCAATGATCTTTCAAATGCCTCAAAGCGCTTGCAATCTTGAAAAGTTTCCACATGAATTTGGAGATTTAAAAACACAAACTAAAAAATAGCAAAAAAATGGTTTTCTATACACCTTGAATTTCCTAAAACTCGTCTGAGGAAAAGGAGCATCATATTGATGACATTTGCGAGGGTGAACGTTCCCGAGATCCTTAAAGCTTGTTTAAACTGAACATATTCTATCGTTTGTTAGAAATAATCGTTAATCAACTGAGACAACTTTTTTACGTGGTAGAGAAGTGGCAGCGAATCTGCATTTTGATTGTTTATCGAAGATAGATGTAGATGTCTATGAGTCACATCATCCACTTACCATCAGGTGGACTGTGTGTTCGTTTGTCTAATAAATAGTGTTCCTTGTAATGAATGAAATTGTGAAAACCTATCATTTTGCAAAATTCAAAGGATACCGATTTATAAAAAAAAGCTTTGGTGTTGCTCGATTTATTTAAAAAAAAGACATATCTATTTCGTTTTCTAAAGAAATTCTCAGTTTTCGATCCGCTTTTAGACACGAAACAGAAACTTCATCATCTAAAAGAGAATTTGCCGATTTATTAATCATAAATAATCATTTTATTTCTTCAAGCTTTCTTGAAGTATGCACTGCATTTTTGTTATTTTTTACCATTCTTGTGATTAAAGCTAGTGCCGAGCGATCATTTTTAAAATTTATAAAACTTATTTAAGAAATTCTATGGGACAAGAAAATTTACGCAACTGAGCTATTATATCCATCGAATATTCCATTACAAGAAATTTGAACTTTGATGATGTCATTAACACTTTTGCTGAACAGAAAGACCAAATTTTATACTCAAACAAAAATTGTGATTTCAGTTCAGTAAGCTCTTTAAATTAAAAGTTTCTAGAAAATCAAATAATTATGCGTTTTATGTACATTAACGTAGTAATTTATTACAAAATATAAAAATTGAACTAGAACGTTGTTTGAGATTCTTTATATTGGACGGGAGAGGGCCCCATCCGATTAATTTGCTACGGGCCTCTTAACTGGATAACTGTTACGCCACAAAAAATAAAAATAAAACTCGAGAAATGGGTATTTTTTTAAAGCCTGACAAACGAACGCAGTCAAAATAATGGTATGTAGATGCTGTGGCCAATAGACATCTACATTATCCTCAATCAAGAATTAAAATGCAGATGCGTTGTAAGCCTGATCACTAATATGGAATGCCTCGTTTACAGTTAAAAGGGTCTATAGAAGAGCACGCGTTGAAGCTCTGCTAGCTTAGATTTGTAGTTGATGAAAAGTAGATTCTCTATCATAATCCCAAAAACGCAATAGCTGAACCCAGGTCAAATACCGGAACAATATCCGAAAGCGAAGCTTTATCATAGAAAAGTTATGGTATCTGTTTGATGGTCACTTTTAAATAGCTTTTTGAGATCCGGTGTATCAATAAAAGCAGATGTCTATTGACTAAAACTTCGACCAGTGATGGTGACAACTGCTCGACAAACCGTTTTAACATTACAAGGCCTGCAGTAAGAAATGATACCTAATCCTCCGTACATACAGACATTTGGACTATTTCCTGTATGAATTTTTTGTTCAGAAAGCGGTACAATGACTTCGTATACTTTGTAGAATTCAGATTTCCAGCGTTCTATCGCAAAACCATGAATTGGAGATGACAGAAATGGGTGAATAATGAAGGTAAATATATCGAAAAAAATAAATATATTTTTTTTTAAATGTTGTTTGAATTTTTTAATATAAAACGACATTTTGGTACTTAACCCTTCATAAAACATAGAGGCTAATGATACTCCAGTCAAGCGTTCTGGTTGTAGACAGTATTTCTGGAACAACCTTAAATAATATGGTATAATTTTAAACAGTTTAAGTTGTTATATGTTTTGTATAATGACTGCATGAATTAATTAACCATGTAGTGGCGGTGTAAGAATATCCACTACGCCATATCATCCCGTGGGAGTCGCAAGAGACGACAGAGAGAAACAAAACTAGAAAAGGGCAGCAGCGTCTTCCTAATGACAAATTAAAAAAAACTGCGGTTGCCAAACTACTTGCCCCTATGAGGTATGTAATCTATGGGGGAGGCGTATGTTCAGAAATGGACTTAAATAGGATGTAGCGGTAACGGCAATGACTGAATAAACAATAAGCATTTATAATAAGCTTAATTTTAAGGCATAATTTTGCAGGTGGCCGGAGGCCCTTTTTACCGGAAATGAGGCATTCTATCTTAGTCCTCACGGGTGACAACGCATCTACATTTTGATTTGTAATAGAGGATAGATGTAGATGTCTATGGGCCGCAGCAACCACTTACCATCAGGTGGACTGTGTGCTCGTTTATCACCCTTATCCTATAAAAAAAAGGGTAAAATTTCATCAATAATAAACTTTAAGTAAGGGCCAGTACATAACTGATGTATAGTAATATTAACTATAATCACATTTTCACAACGTATTGCCGGAGAAAGCGACTGTGTGCAAAGTGCAAACCTCAGCCTTTGTAAGGGTTGCCGATTTTGATGATTTTTTTTAAAATAAATACAACAAAATTTACGGAGCTTATCAAGTTTAATTTAACTTTATTTATTTATAATTCCCGACGTTTTGAGTACTTTATAGCACTTATTATGACACAGTCACGCCCATGACCATGTTTGCTGTATAGCACACGAAACATCGAAAAATAAAAATAAGTCAAATAAGTTATATTGAACGCGATAAAATTCGTAAAATTAGTTTTATCCGAAACAAATATTTCTTATACATTTAAATGAAATATATACATGTTAAACATAGTGGATCATGAATTTAATCTTTAATTTAATGTCACTTTCGTATCACATATCACATTATAATCAAGCCCACTCCTAGACGTAGGCCTCTCAAACAGCTTAATCTTGATTAGGTTAGAGTCGACCAGACCATCAGACCAGTCGATCATCTCGCTCTGATCTCTGATCCCCATCATCAGTATGCATTTTTTGAGTTTGTCGCCAGTATCGGAGATAAATGAAGACATGATTGACCCACCCGATGATAAGTGGATACTGTGGCCCATTGACATCTACGTCTATCCTCGGTTAAAAATCAATTTCGCACGTATAAAAAATTGCCTAGATCATGTAATGACCAAAACGATATTAAACACCAAAGTAATAGTCATGGATGGTACTATCACAGACTACGTCTTAATTCTTACCCATCTATCTTTAGATTCCAAACGTAAGCCTGATAATATTTTCATTATATATCATAAGAACGCCATAAAATCAGTTGAATCAGTAGATTTTTCATTCATATCTCCTACGTGTAATGCAAACATAGCAGCTCATGAATTTGTCAACATATTATCATCGGCTGCAAAAAACAACACAACAAAAATTAAGCTACTTAGATCTAGACGTACTCTTAAAGCATGGATGACGCCTGGCTTGATCAAATACATCCGCCACCGTGAGAAACTACACCAAAATCTTTAAAAAAACCCTGATAATGAGATACTAGAAATGTCTTACAAACGGTACAGGAATTTTTGTAATTCATTATTGAGAAAGCTCAGGCGCCAACATGAAACACATCTTTTAAAGAGTGCCAAAAGCAGTAAAGAAACTTTGTCTGTCATTAAATCTATCTCAGGACGTAATAATATAAATAATTACGCTGATAATCTAATAAGGGAAAATCCTACGGTGTCAGTTGAGAGAGCGGATCATTATTTATCTCGGTAAAAAAAAATAGCAGATAAAATAATTGCAAATCGTGGCCAACGTACAGTTACAAGTTCGTCCCACAGATCTCCTAACTCTTTTGTGCTCTATCCACCTGACGAGACGGAGGTAGAATCTACTTTGTTAAGTCTTAAAAATGATTGTGCTATTGGTTGGGATTCTACCTCTGCCATTTTTCTTAAAATGATAAAAGATAATATAATTATATCACCGCTTACCAATCACTTTAAAATTTGTTTTGAACAAGAATGCTTTCCAAAGGTGTTCAAAAGGTCTCTCATTACTCCTGTATACAAGAGTGGAGCTCGAGACAGTGTCGAAAACTACAGACCTATCTCTGTGCTGTCAGGTCTTTCGAAAATATTGGAAAGGCTGTTGAATAACCGTTTGGTAAAATTCCTGACCAAATACAATATCCTATCAAGGACGCAATTCGGTTTCAGAACGGGTAATAGCAAAGAAGATGTGGTAAAAGGCTTGACAGAATTTGTAACCAATAAGTTGGACAAACAAAAAAAATGTTTGGGTGTTTTTCTTAATTTAGCAAAGGCTTTCGACACCGTCTCGATTCCCATTCTTGTACACAAATTGGAAAATATCGGAATTAGAAATTCGGCCCTTTCTATTTTTAAAAGCTTCTTAAGTCACCGAGTACAGAGAAGATAAAAATTTCATCAGTTCTGATACTATTGTTACTTTTGGTGTCCCTTAGGGAAGTATCCTAGGGCCAAGTCTCTTTTTAATTTATATTAATGACCTTTGTCGTATGCCACTAATATATGGCAAATTATTCACTTTTGCCGATGATACTGCTATAATATTTTATGGAGAGACTTGGGCTGACGTTCAGGTGATTGCTGAAAGGGGTTGCCAATGTGTGGTACAATAGCTTGAGGACAGTTTACTAACACTAAACGTATCTAAATCAACGTACTTACAGTTCCGTATTACCAATACTCCAGCTGTTAGGATATTGAACTGAAGGTAGATTTTTGTGATCTAAAGTCAACAGACAAATGCTTTTCCCTTAATATAACTAGATCTAAAACGGTAAAATACCTCGGTGTGTTGTTAGACGAAAAACTTAGCTGGCTCCCACACATTGATATTATTTCATCCCGGACTCGTATACTTATTTGGACAATTAAAAAGCTAAGACACATTGCTGATTTTGATTTATTGCGCACCGTATACTTTACTTTAGCACAATCAATTATAGGCTATTGCATAAGTGTCTGGGGAGGATCGTGCAAAAGTTTTTTAATTAAGCTCGAAAGAGCACAAAGATGTTTACTAAAAACTATGACTTTTAAACCTTATAGATATTCAACAAAATTATTATACAGCGAATGCAAGTTGCTGTCTGTCAGGCAATTATACGTTCAAAATTTGATCAGCAAGCAACACGATCGCACTCCCTACGACCCTGAGATCTGTCGTAACAAACGTAGAATACCCAACGTACTGGCACCGTTTAGATGCCGCACTGTTTTTGCTAGACGACAAAGCGCATATCTCTCTATATAGTACTCTATAACAAACTTAACAAAATTCTAAATTTCTATCCTCTTTCAAAACACTAGTGTAAAATTAGAGTTCGTGATTGGTTGTTGTCGTTAGATTACAATAATACAGAAAATTTATTAATTTAATTTAATTTATAGTTTCAAAATAAATAAATAAACAAAAACAGGGACGTGATTAATGTGTGGACAATTAATGTTAACGTTCGTCTATTTTAATGCATAATTTATATATGAACTTTAATATTTATGTATACACACACACATATATATATATATATATATATATATATATATATATATATATATATATATATCGCCGTGTAGTGGCGGTCAAGAATATCCACTACCCCATATCCTCACGTGGGTGTCGTAAAAGGCGACAAAGGGAAACAGGCAGGAGATGGGCAGCAGCATCTTCCTGATAATAGCCAAAGTTACAATAAAAAAACTGCGGTTGCCAACCCGCTCGCCAAGCGTGGCAACTATGGCAAGTACCCCCGAATGACGAGAGTAACAAAGAAACGGCCCCCAGTCCCCGGCGGCCCCGCTATTCCTGGCTACGGTGGCGACCATGGTAACGGCGGGGCAGGGGGTGCTAAGAATCTCCGGTGGAGGTTCGGTTGCCACCTACGACGACTCGACCTGGCAACGTACAACGCACGCACCCTGAGGACTGACGAGAAGATCGTGGAGCTGGAAGAAGAGATAGACAAGTTGCGCTGGCATATTATAGGATTATCCGAAGTCCAAAGAGAGGGGGAGGACACGGTAATCCTCGAATCCAGCAACTTGCTCTATCACCGGGAGGGCGACCATCTGTCCCAAGGAGGTGTCGGATTTATCGTCCACAAGTCTCTCGTTAACAACGTTGTAAAGATCGGGAGTGTGTCGACGAGGGTTGCGTACCTTATACTCAGAATCACCAAACGGTATTCGCTGAAGGTCATACAGGTTTACGCACCAACTTCGGCACACCCCGATGAGGAGGTGGAGGAAATGTATGAGGATATCTCTAGAGCCATGCATTCCTCCAAAACCCCATATACGGTGTTAATGGGAGACTTCAATGCAAAACTAGGCACAAGAGAGAACGGTGAGCTGAAAGTAGGGAAATTTGGAATAGGGCAACGCAACCCAAGGGGCCAGCAGCTGGGCGACTTCATGGAGAAAGAGGGACTCTTTATGATGAACTCTTTCTTCAAGAAGCGGCCCCACAGGAAGTGGACCTGGTCGAGCCCCGACGGTTCGACAAAAAATGAGATTGACTTCATTATGACGACCAGACGACAACTGTTCAGTGATGTCTCAGTGATCGCGAGGGTGAAAACCGGCAGCGATCACCGAATGGTTAGAGGCATACTGAACCTAAATGTTAAGTTGGAGAGGTCTCGTCTGATGAAGTCAACGCTCCGTCCCCCTCGTGCTCTAATCCAAAGTCTCGAAACCTTTCAGCTCGAGTTACAAAACCGTTTTCAGTGCCTAGAAGACCGCAATGAAGTGGACGATATGAATGACAAGCTCGTGGAAACTGTCCATGCGGTCGGAGCTAAGTTCTGCAAGACCCGCCGCAGAAGAACACAAAAACTCTCCGATCACACTCTTAATCTCATGGCTGTTAGACGGCAGATGAGGCTACATTCTTCAACAGATTTGACAGCATACAGGCAACTGAACAGACAGATCTCCAAATGCATGCGGCGAGACTTACGCAACTTCAATACAGCTCGTATTGAAGAAGCGATCGAGCGGAACCAAGGCTCCAAAGTCTTTGCCAGAGATCTGTCTGCCAGAAAGAGCCAACTGTCAAAGCTGAAGACCGCATGTGGCAGCATCGTTTCCGGGGCACCTGAGATTTTGAGTGAGATTGAGAGGTTCTATGGGCAGCTGTACACGTCATCGTTGATGCCACACGCAAGTGTGAGTAACGATCCAAGAGCGAGTCTTATTCGACACTATTCCGAAGATATCCCGGACGTCAGTCTGAGCGAGATTAGAATGGCTTAAAAAATACCTTAAAAACGGCAAGGCCCCAGGCGAGGATGGAATTACAGCGGAGCTTCTGAAAGCGGGTGGAAGACCGGTACATGAAGTCCTTCAGAAGCTCTTTAATTCCGTCCTCCATGGTGGCATTACACCGGAGGCGTTGAGCAGAAGTGCGGTGGTCTTGTTCTTCAAGAAAGGTGACAACGCTCTCTTGAAGAACTACAGACCGATTTCCCTTCTGAGCCGCGTCTACGTGCTGTTTTCGAGAGTCATTACGAACCGTCTCTCGCGCAGACTTGACGACTTCCAGCCTCCCGAACAAGCCGGTTTCCGAAAGGGCTTTAGCACCATAGACCACATACATACCCTACGGCAAATTGTACAGAAGTCCGAAGAGTACAATTTGCCACTATGTCTGGCGTATGTGGACTATGAGAAAGCCTTTGATTCCGTCGAAATTTGGGCGGTGCTGCAGTCCCTTCAGCGGTGCCAAGTTGACTGTCGGTATATCGAAGTGCTGAAGTGTTTGTACAATAGAGCTACGATGGCTATCCGAGTACAGAACCAGAGTACGAAACCTATCCAATTGCAGAGAGGTGTAAGACAGGGTGACGTTATATCCCCGAAACTCTTCACCGCTGCATTGGAAGACGTTTTCAAGCTTCTGGACTGGACATCATTACAACCTTTCGTAAGTCCACTGCTGAACATAGGCCTCCCCCAAGGAATGCCACAAAGCACGGTCCTGAGCCACCTGCATCCATCGACTTCCTGCATGTCTTACCAGGTCGTCACTCCATCTCGTGGGAGGTCGCCCTACACTTCGCCTACCGGTACGAGGCTGCCACTCAAGAACCTTTCTTTCCCATCGGTTGTCGGTTCTTCGAGCTATATGGCCGGCCCACTGCCACTTCAGCTTACTAATCCGTTGGGCTATGTCGGTTACTCTGGTTCTACTGCGGATATCCTCATTTCTAAGTTTATCACGCAGAGAAACCCCTAGCATAGCCCTCTCATAGCTCGCTGAGCGACCTTGAGCTTCCTCATACGGCCAGCAGTGAAGGACCACGTCTCAGATCCGTAATTCATCACTGGCAACACGCACTGGTTGTACAATTTCGTTTTCAGGTTTTGAGGTATGTTTAACGAGAAGATGTGTCGTAATTTCCCGAACGCTCCCCAGCCGAGTTGAATCCGTCGATTGACCTCTAGGTCGAAGTTGGACTTACCTAGTCGGACTATTTGTCCCAGGTAAACATATTTGGCAACAACTTCGACCTTATTGCTCCCATCAACTACCGGCATAGGTGTGACATGGACATTAAACATAATCTTTGTTTTGTCCATGTTCATTTTAAGACCTATTAGTTGGGAGAGACTATTGTGGTCATTAAGCATAGTGTTTAGGTCCTCCAGCGATTCTGCCATAAGGACTATATCGTCGGCAAATCGAAGGTGAGTGATGTACTCGCCATTGATGTTAATACCGTATCCTTTCCAGTCCAGAAGCTTGAAAACGTCTTCCAATGCAGCGGTGAAGAGTTTCGGGGATATCGCGTCACCCTGTCTTACACCTCTCTGCAACGCAAATACATGCAATAATTAAAATGTTTAAATTTTCAAGGGCTCTAGTTAACTTCACCGCACGTCACGACAATTCACATGAATCTTTTTTCATTCGAAAGGAATTATCAGAACAGTAATCGTATGGTTTCTTAAGATTCCAAGAGCATACATCGCTTATATCGCAGTAACAAGTATGTATATTACCTATGTTGGTTTCCTATAAAATATTTTCGGTTAATTCTGTATGTACACTTTTTAAGGGTTAATTCTTATATTTGTAAATATAAGCGTATTATAACAAAAAAAAAACAATAATTTCAGTAACTCTGTTTAGATTACTAACTTTCCAGCTGACCGCTCCAAGTAAGCTTCAAGTGCCCGTGTTAGGAGTGGTTCACGACAGTACTCGAATGACGGATTCGAACACATAACATTCCGAGTTTGCGGTCCGCACCGTTAACTATTAAGCTACTATAGCTTCTGTACTCTAGCTGTATTATAAAATCAATTTTAATTATTTTTCTTTCCAAGCAATAGGATATTTAATAGATTTTTACTTTCACTAATGATTACGTCATTAGTCAACTCATTAGTCTACTAAGACTAATGAGTTCGCTACATTTCTCAAATAGAAAAAGTTATAATACCTCAAGTCACGCTTCAAGTTGAAATTTTATATATGCGTGACAAACGAGCACACAGTCCACACACATTAGTGGATGCTGTGGCTCATAAAATGTATCCTCGATTAAGAATCAAAATGCAGATGCATTGTCACCCCTGAGGACTAAGATGGGATGTCTCGTTTCCAGTACAACGGGTCTGTGTTTCTCTGCACTCAGTATACGAAACACAGCAGTATTAAGCTGCGATTTTACGCTGGTATTCTGTAAGAACGTGATCTTACCCCGGTTGAGCCGACCCATTCGTGCTTCAACCGTGACTCTACCACATATCCATGTGACAACTAAAACGTAGTGATTAAGGATTATATTTATATTCTTAAAATATATAATTGATATGGATTACATATTATATTATTATTATACCCATTGTTGATAACCACGCGTTTTTTGGTTGTAACAAAAAATATAGTTCCTGTTTTATCGTTTAACAATGGTTTGAATTGGATTTTGATACGTAAAAATGATGAGATTGTGTTTTTGTCTGCGTATGTGAATTATTAGTGAAAACCTCAAGTTAAATTGGCAGCTTGGTGCCTCAAGAACTTGATTTATTGTCATTATTGACTATCCGTCAGGTTAAACTGTCATCAAAATTTCTGAGTGGCTCAAGTAGAGGAAGATGTGTTTTTGTCAATTTACTTACCTACATATGTACATGGAGTGTGATCTAGGTATTGTGACACCAAAACCGATAGAACATGACATTTTGGGTGAGTAGTAGAAGAACCATTCCCAAATTATAATGACTCGGATATGTCCCTTAAGGCTCAGTGCAAAT
Organism: Parnassius glacialis; assembly: GCA_033319125.1. Lineage (NCBI taxonomy): Eukaryota > Metazoa > Arthropoda > Insecta > Lepidoptera > Papilionidae > Parnassius > Parnassius glacialis. Next base: position 258,481 of record JAVANC010000022.1, on the reverse strand, counting down.
GATTTCTCTGATGAGCACACAACACATGCACAAAACACATGAGAATGAAAATGAAAATTTGTTTATTTCTTTAAAAAGATCATACGTTACATAGGTATGAGAGTAAGCGGGGCATCCTTTTAAGTAAATATTTCATATAATACAATTGTACACACTTTATGTGATGCTGCTACGCGTAGGTACAAGTAAGCAACAGTAGGGCAGACATACACTAGGTACAGTCTTATGTGGAACACCCATGTAAGCGAGGACGACCGATCGGGAAGCCAAGCTTATATTAATAAACAAGGTATTACATAACCGACCGACTTAGCTTAAACTAAATGTGCGCGACTCGCAAAATTTTCAAAGGTTACCTAGAATGGTGTTAAAACAATCAGGACCAAAATATGTACGTATTAGGTGGCCTTCCGTTGATTATCGGCGGAGAGCATAGTGCTAGGGAGATAGCGACTATGATTATGGAAAATATTAACATAAGGTCTCCACTCGGTGCTTCAACTGCCAAGAGTCATGCGGTGACTGAAAATGCCAGGGGCTGGGGATACTATTGCATTATATATCAAATCCGTGATTGAAAGCATGAGCAGAGGCAAATCTGCCGGACACGATGGCCTCAGTATTGAACTCTTTAAATTTGCGGTAGTTCATCTGCCGGGGATACTGTCCTTGTTCTATACAATGTGTCTTAATCATTCATCATCTACTAGAGAACATAATGAAAACTACAGTCCTAACTTCAGTTAAAACAGTACATATCTCGGATAACTACTACACTAGCAATAATACTGGATAGTTTGCTTGACACATGCTTGGGAAAATGTCTAAATCTCATACTAAGTTTGGATTTCAACTGGGATTATCGACTGAAAGCCCTGTTTAAAACCTCAAGCACAGTATGTGTTCAGTATTACACAGTTCGCAATACTTCGGTGTCCGCCTGTGTTCTTGACCTTTCTAAGGCGTTTGTGTTACGTACGAGTAATATATGCTTCGGAATAAGTTGAGAGACAGATGTGTTCCACCGATGATTAAAGTCTAAATGTCTACGTGCTAGAGCAATGCTGCAGCTATATTAGTAGTATAGTTGTAGTACGAATGGGTCGGCTCGACCGGGGAAGGACCACGCTCTCACAGAATACCAATGTCAAATAGCAGCTTAACACTGCTATGTTTCGTATGGTGAGTGTAGAGAACCGGAGACCCTTTTTACTGGAAAAGAGGCATTCTATCGTAGTCCTCACGGGTGACAACGCATCTGCATTTTGATTCGCAAACGAGGATAGATGTAGATGTCTATGGGCCAAAGGAACCACTTACCATCTTACATTATTATATTTAGTAGGATATTTACTTCTAAAATTTTCTCTTTTCACAGTCGCAAATCATTTAATGAATGGGCGATAGTAGGAATTTATACGAGTAGAATTTATACAGGCAAAATTATACGAGCTTTATAATGAAAGATCATATAATAGTAGTATTATATTTAGAGATTATGTAAAAACATATTCTAAAATATTTAAAAAAGTGTGCGCCACAGCTAAGGTTTTACGTTTAAGTAACCAAATTAAAACTGCATCTAACAAAATTAAAATGACCTAGAGAATAATAAATAGTGAAACGGGCAAGGTCAAACCGCGCAACTCGAATTTTCAATTGAATATTAACAATAATTTAACTCGATCTGATCAAGAAGTTGCTATGGCTTTTGAGAAACATTTTACTGATGTTCCTTTTTTGACAATTAAATCATTAAACTCTTCTCCTACTGTCGCCGAATCATTGCTCAAACAAATTGTAAAGGCTTGTTCAAATACTTTTAACTTCCATAGAGTACTGCCACAAGATATCGTTAAATATTTTAAAACTATTGATGTTAAGAAAACGGCAGACTTATGGGGGATTTCCGTTAAAGTTATTTTATCTATAATAGATATAATAGCACCTTATCTAGCCACTACATTTAATACAAGCGTCGAATCTGGTGTTTCCTGATTTAATGAAACATAGTAAAGTCATACCTTTATTTAAATCTGATAGTAAATTAGACCCCGCCAATTTTAGACCGATTTCTGTACTACTAACATTTAGTAAAATTTTTGAAAAAGTAATTTTAGATCAGATGTTAAGTTTCTTTAATATTAATAAATTGTTACATAGAAATCAATACGGTTTTACAAGTGGTCGCTCGAAAACTGACGCTGGAGGTTAGCTTATTAAACATATTTATTGCGCATGGGAGAATTCAGAGGATGCTTTGGGTATATTTTGTGACCTTTCCAAGGCCTTCGACTGCGTTCACCATGAGACATTGATCAGGAAGCTACAGTACTATGGTGTCAAGAACACAGCGCTTAAACTTATTATTTTATATTTAAGTAATAGAATGCAGAAAGTTACTATCAACAGTAAAAGTTCTTCCGGCTCACCTGTACTAATGGTGTCCCTCAGGGCTCGATTCTCGGCCCATTCCTATTTCTAGTGTATATTAATGATTTACCTTCTCTTGTAGAGGATAATCATGATATAGTATTATTTGCTGATGATACTTCCTTGATTTTTAAACTTAAACGTCAATCATTTAAATTTGACGAAGTGAATAATGCTATATCAAAATTAGTGCATTGGTTTAACGTTAATAATCTACATTTAAACGAAAATAAAACTAAATGTATTAAATTTACAACAACGAATGTTAAAAATCTGAGTACCAATATGTTTTAAATGGGGAAGAACTGAGCCCTGTTGAATCTACTGTTTTTCTTGGCATCACTCTCTACGCAAAGCTTCAGTGGGGCCCCCATATATCCAAACTAGCAAGCAGACTAAGTTCTGCAGCCTATGCTGTAAAAAAGATTAGAGGTCTCACTAGTGTCGAGACAGCTAGATTAGTTTATTTCAGTTATTTCCATAGCATAATTTCTAATGGGATTTTGCTATGGAGAAATGCGGCTAATTCCGAAACTATTTTTGTTTTACAGAAAAGTGCCATTAGAGCTATTTACAACCTAAAACCGAGAGAGTCTCTTAGAGATAAATTTAAAGAAATAAATATATTAACTTTGGCCTCTCAGTATATTTACGAAAATTTAATGTATGTTCACAAAAACAAAGGTAGTTTTAGTAACAAAAGTGGTATACATTCTGTAATCACTAGGAACAAATATAAGCTAGTGATACCAGTTTCTCGACTCCACAGAGTCAGTAATACATTCTTGGGGCAATGTATACGCTATTACAACAAGGTCCCGGAAAGTGTACAGGCTCTCTCTATTAGCAAGTTTAAATGTAAATGGTTCTTATAGTATAAATCAATACATGGTTGATAATAACCCCTGGGAATGAGGTGATCGCTTCCAAGCTGTTTCTAAAATAAATTTTGTACTTATATAGTTTGTAAAACCATTAATGTAAAATTTGTTTTAAAAAAAAGTCCCGCTGGGTTTCTTGCTGGTTCTTCTCAGGACAGAGGTTTTTTTTTCGAACCAGTGGTAAAGTAAAAATGACTTTCAATAAGAATTACACATGTTTGTGATCTATATTTAATAAAAAAATATTCTATTCTATTCTATTCATCAGGTGGACTGTGTGCTCGTTTGTCACCCTATCGTATAAAAAAGTCGTTTTATAGAGTGGTACGCCTAATAATTATTGTGGTTAGTCCACTGGTTGTAATGCGTGGTGAGCCAAAGAGGTTTGACGTTTTCTCGGGCATTCAATCTGTATGTCAATGACCTGATGGCCGACCTGAGTAGCATACGTGTCGGATACCATGTGATCGGTGTTAGTATAAACAACAACTGTAACGCCGAAAACATGGTGCTGGTGAGCCCTGCTGAGAGAAATGTTGAAAATGTGTGAGAGTGGGCAACTTTCTTCTGGAATTGACTACCAAAAGCGAATTTCCGGATTAATACGACTTAGGGACCTTCAAGAAAATAATTTACCCTTTCTTAAAAGCTCGGCAAGGTACCTGCGATTCCCCTGAGTTGTTTCTGGGCGGCGGTAGTCACTTACTACCAGGTTAGCCGCATACTCGCTTGCTCCATATATATATATAAGATTTACGCTGCCGCTCCAGGGCTAGCATAAAATGTAAAAAAAGTGAAAGATAGTATACCTAACGTCCTAACATAAGTCCAGATAGTATACCTAACGTCCTAACATTACCCTAAATCACCTAAATGGCGTGAACATTAACAGAGTCACAAGCTTTAAATATATCGGGGCATTATCTTACCCAAGACCTTAAGGATAATCTGAGATAAATTACACGAATCGACGACAATGTGCTTAAAGATATTGGAGAGGTAATTTTTAACGAGCATTGGTAGTCTGTGACCAGCTCAAAATTACACTTTTTAAGGCATACTGCCAGAGTTTTTACTCGGGAAATGATGATTACATACACGTCCAATGTAATAATACCCTCAGAATGTTGCTAGAAATGTTCCGTTAGTGTAGTACCCCAGAGACGTTTGCGAGAAATTAAACGTATGGTTTCACCGCCATAATTCGTAAAAAACGCGTCATTAGTGAGGAAGATCAGGTAACACAACAGCATGCTGAAAACGGTGGCGGAACGTACCTCTATTATGAGGCAGTTTGTGTGGTGATCAACTGAGGCTTCTCTTCCTTGATCAGCGTCAACATAAGTTAAATAAGTAACATACTTTTATCGACATTGGATATACCTAAGTTATTCTGTAATGTATACTAACACAATTGTATTTTGTATCCGAATTAAAGAACCTTCCAACCTAGTCACTGACATGATTACAAGCGGAGCGACAGTCGTTTATTGAGGTTATTAATTTCTTTCTTTTCCTTACAATATCTGTTACGTTGTCTCCAAGCAGGTGAATTAATGCCATAATAATAGTTGGTTCGTAATAACGCTTGAAAAATGTTACAATTCATCATCATTTGATTGTTTCGGCTCGACCGGTGAAGGACAACGTTCGTATAGAATACTAGTGTGAAACAGCAGGCAGTGCTGCTGAGTTTCGATTTGTAAGTGATGAGAATCGGAACCTTTATCCTCCGTCCTCAGCAGTGGAGACGTTTATACATTTACATTTCGAAACGATTGAGAATGAAAGTGGTAAAGTCACGCTGCAGCTATATTCTTGTTATAGCACGAATGGGTCGGCTCGACCGGGGAAGGACCACGCTCTCACAGAATACCAGCGTAAAATAGCGGCTTAATGATGCTGTGTTTCGTATGACCAGTGTAAAGAACCGGAGTCCCCTTTTACTGGAAACGAGGCAATCCACTTAGTGCAAGCGGTGACAACGTATGTGCATTTTTACTCTCAATCGAAGACGCTATGTCTATGAGGCACACAGATATAGCGTCACATTCACTATCAGGTCGACAATTTGCTCGTTTGTCATCCCTTACTTCTATCAAAAAATTGATAGGCTGTCAACAATTAGATACGTTCCAATTAAGGCTGTACTTATTCACTTACATACGTTATTCGAAGTCGTTTCGAATTGCAACGACGAAAAACATTTGTTATTTGTACTTACGTTTGAGGTGCTTTCCTCTAATTAATAAACATTTAAGTACTGCTAAGTACGAACACTTACATCAAAGAACATCTTTTTAAAGTTTGTTTCTTTGCTATGTATTACATCCTAACGTATATCTTGTGTTTATAGCACATATGTGCAAACATGTATTTCACGATATCGTGAAATGCATGTTACATACTTAGGCAGTCTTTTAAATTTAAGTAGCTGTATACCGCGAGCCAAAGTTTGGTTGTTGTTGCGGTTGCGGTCTAGCTGTTTATTAAGCAAATAAAAAATGTGTAAAATGTTGGTCGGCACATTCATCGCCACATTAAGGTCACCCGAGCGCTTTGAGGCCGCATCGATTTCCTTCGCGCGAGGCGAGCTCGTCTGGAGCGGCGGCGCTCGGACGCCGGAAGCAAATATGTTTATTGAAGGGCGAGCGTAAACGTCCACGATCAATATTATTTACGTGCGAACTGCAGCGAGCAGGATGCAGCCACTGCCACCTCGCACCTCGCGGCTTATGTAAGGACTGCGCTGTGGTAGCACGGTACCCCCGGCACTGTTTCACTCACTTGCTAGTCGAAGAATCCACAGCACCACGATCACTGGCGAGGTGCGAGGCTGGGGTATCGCGCGGCGACACTAATTAGCACGTAATCGGGTTGCGGGCAGACGGCGAGCGTGTGCTGTGTGGTCGCGTGGCGCGGCGGCCGCGCGGCGGGCAGCCTCGCGGACATGTTGCGGCGCTCGCTCGCGCTCACAGTGTCGCGCTGTGACGCACCGACAGACCGCCAGACGCCGCGGCGCCGCGCCGCCGACCCGCCGAGCACCGCGCATGCGCGGCACTACAGGCCCGTACACATGCGACGCTCGCAAACCGCACACGCTCCTAATCAATTTCACTAATTGATGTCTCGTTCAGTCTTTATTCTATACAATTAATCTGATGACTTCCTGTAAATCACCACATGAACTGAAGAGACCGGGAATTGTCTAAATGCATATTTACAAAAACAGTAAACTAAAGCCTAAATTATTATAAGAAGGATTCATTTATATAAGAAACCAAGACACATATTTTGTTAATTTTACTAATAACTAGGTCAGTAGATATAGTTTATTGCAATATATTAGAAAAATAATAAATGAATATATGTCATTTTCTTACCATTTCACCCAACCCATTAAAAAGGTCTTCTGTCATGTATGTAACATCTCGCGGGATTATGCAAATGAACGCTTAACGCGTTTGCTTGCTGAATTACTTTACGAATGGGTGAGAACTTTAACTTACCAATCAGCCCTCTTGTCACCAGTAGAGACGACCTATAGGACTGTCGGACATAGGTATACCTAGAATCGACAGTTTATACGGTAAATGGCACAAATACGTAGTCAGTTTTCATAGCAAAGTAAAGTTACAGCCTATATACTTTTCGCTGCTGGGCATAGGCTTCTCAGTTCTTTTTTGTTTGTTTTCACAGATTTAAATATATTTAAAACAGAAGTTCAGCTATCGCTGATGCTGCTTCGGCTTTAATCTAGGTACACTTGAGATGAGATGCCCAAAAAGTGTTTATCAACTTAGTGTAATAATTAATTTGACATTGTCATCTCGTACTCAACTGTTTACAAATTAAGCTAAACTATGATAATGTGTAGATCTTTCTTTGTGCCAATTTTAAAGGCAAGCATATAGAAATGGACAGAATTTCATGCGTGACACTCGCCAGACGCTAGTATGATGCGACCCTAATCGGCTCACCCCTACAATAAGGGGCAATCGAGAAATCCGCGTGACTTTTCTTGTTACAATACTGTTATTTTATTAATACTGCTTTTGTATTCATACTCTGTGAATTAAATACCAGTAAGCTGTAGTGTACCGCTTTAGTTAAATATTTCAAAGTTTGTAGTAGAATGAATGAATTAAAATAACCATAAATGCATTTGACGTGCACTTTTCGGTGTTTTATTTTTACTTACAAGTAAAACAATAACTCAAGCATTATTTAATCTATGACGTGCACTAACGTAGTGCATCTCAGTCTTTTTATTGTAATCCAGCAACTCGATTTTGCTTCTATTCGATTTTCCTTGTGGATTTACCACATTCTGGTGGTAAGACAAACTGAGTTAGGAAATCCACACGTATGGCATCAAATCTGAAAGTTTTCTTCTGTTCGTTTATAGGCTTCTAATGAATGGTAGTATAATTAATTAACTTTTATATGAACTATCTCTTTTATACAAAGATTAATGATGACGTACGTAGCGTGTAATTATGGCACTCACACACTTCGTATTAAACGCATTAAAAAACGAGTAGCAAACACTTGGTGTTCTCACACTTCTGGCCCCTACAAGGACCTACTAGAGTTCCTAAGCATGCAGAGCTTGGACAGTCGCAGGGATCTACTTGACCTATCCATCTTTTACAATATTATAAGATATCAGTTGCGTTGTCCTGCACTCCTAATGAAATTTAATTTTAAAGTCCCGTTACGATTGCCTCGTAAACCCATTGAACCGTTTCGCAAAACAGTGTTGGGAGTCAAGTCACCGGCTTCCACGATGGCTTCAATAGATGTTCACGTTATGTCTTTGATAAGTTTAAGGCCACAGTAAAGGAAACATTATTTAAGTAACTAGGTGTAAGTCATTGGTTTATATCTATACCTACATATAATAAATCTGTAGAAAAGTCGTGTCTATAATTCTAATATAATCTTGAATAATTTATAATTAAAAATTTTGTACAGCCGACTTCAATATAAGTTATTTAAGAATAACTCAATAGCCATTGGTTTGACCTTGATCAAATTCATATGGGACCACACGACAACTATCAGCTTTCATATAAAAAAAAGAATTATCGAAATCGGTTCACCCAGTACAAAGTTATGAAGTAACACACATAAAAAAAACATATAGTCGAATTGAATACCATCTCCTTTTTGGAAGTCGGCCGAAAAACAAGTCAAGGAGAATAAATAAACGGTACTGAAGCTAAATTAGTAGTTTTTAGAATTTGTATTGTTTTTAGATTCACGCAAAAACTAATGGACCGATTTCCATTTAACTTTATATTATGTAGGTAGTCAGTAACCCGGGGCAACTTATAGGCTACTTTTTATCCGAGTACGGAACTTAAAAAAGAAGGTTAAATATTTTTCGTCCTTTAGATGTTAATTTTCTATTATATACTAGCTGATCACGCAGACGTTGTTCTGCCCTTTCCGAACGACCATTTGCTTTCCCAAAAAAGCTCCTGAAATTAGCAATAAAAAAATTGAGGGTCACTTATCGGGATAAAAACTATCCTATCTCTCAAGTTGGACCAAACTGCACACAGTCTGCAAAATTTCATTGAAATCGGTTCCATCTGTTGAATACTTACAGCAACACGTGGTGGTTATACTACTAAATTGTAGCTTATTTTAAACGTTTGTATTTTTAACATAGTGCCATCTATTGAATATTTACTCAATCCAGTCAACAGATATCGTCATCTGACAGAATCGTTTGGAGCTAACAGATAATTGTGACTGTTAAATAATAGACAAATAATTTGCAATTAAATAATATTGTATTGCGACTATAAATTGAGATGTAAGCTATCCTATCTTTTAAGTTGGACCAAACTGCACATTGACCAAAAATTTAATTGAAATCAGTTCAGAAGTTTAGGTTTTAGGAGTCCATCGCGGACAAATAACGTGACACGTAATTTTTATATATAAAGAAGATGATTATGTTAGTTAATAGGCGGGATGATGGGTGTTTTATTTACAAATAAATATCATATTTGTAAATAAAGTTTGAAATTAGTTATAAAGTTAGAACCTATGCATACTAAAAAAGCGTCATCTATCATCAAACGAAAAAATAATATTTTGCCTTTAGTAACTAATAAATTAAATAACATAAATAACTCACATTTATATGTTTAAATAATTAGATTTATAAAATTATTTAAAAATAATAGCGTTTAATTTAATCGTTATTTCATTTTAAAAGTTAAAAAATAATTGGGAATAGTGACATCTATCAAACGTATGAAAATGATTTTTTTTTAACTAAAAAACAGTGAGAAAAAAACAGAGTTGTAATAATTAATATATCCGCTTTTACTAAAACTACATTATAAGCTCTTTCATTTAAGCGAAACATTAAATGCTCAATATATTTTTATCATTTATAAAAAAACTCAACGAACATTACTTGAACACCATCGTATAACTAAGAATATATTAATGGAAATTATTTAAAAATAGTAGTAATGAGTATTATGTTGACATCAAATAACTTGCCAACGCGTTTTATAATAAAATTAAAAAGTTTTTTTTAACCTAAAATGGCCTTCTTGTGGGTCCGTTCTTTGCTTCTTTGTAAGGCAAAATGTTCCTAAGAAGGCCAAACTAACAATTATCAATGACTTTTTATATTAATTATAATAAAATAATAGACACTACAGACTAAGTACTGTAATTATTACAAACTTATCATGGCACATAGTCAGTCTTGAAGTCAGGACTGTTCAAAATCAACGATTCTTTAACTTATCACATACCTACCTACTTACTTTATCACATACTTTACCGTTTTTAACATGTTATATATTTTAAATATATTTTATGTTTGTTGCTTTTCATGTAAATTAGTTTAGTTCATTTTCAAACACAACTTTCCCATAAAAGAAATTTAAATATACTTATACTTACTGGAAATAAAATAATTGTGAACAAATGTCTATTCAATATCAGTCAAAAACTTTAATAACCCTTATAAATAAAAATATTATAAATATAAAACAACTGTAACGTATATATATATATATATATATATATATATATATATATATATATATATATATATATATATATATATATATATATATATATATATATATATATATATATATATATATATATATAGTACGTATTTATAACTAAAAAGTAGCTGTTCATATGTTCATGGTTTGTAGATGTTCCTTGTAAGGCCCATGTAGGTACCCTAGCAAGGCCTACCGTCAAATTTTTGGTTGGCCTTATTAGGAACCACCGGCTTTTCTAGGAACACTACCAATATTTTAACTTAAATCGAAGCAAAACTATTTTTTTTCCTTTAATAACATAAATATATCCTTATACGACAATTCATAGTAAACAAATAAGATAATAATAGGTTATTTAACTAAAAAATTACGTTTTGCTGTGCGCGAGAACGACGACCAGTCTACGAAGCGTGACCGCCGCATCTGTGGCCTTGAGTTTGATGGATCTTTGAGTATAGCAGAAGGAATATGTCTTTACATGTCAATAACTACGACTTTTCAATAGTTGGCCTTCAAAAGAGCGTGGCCTTCCATGGTCCACCCATCTATGTTATCACGTTATCTGATGTAAATAATTGAAAATAATAGAAACCCAAGTGCACTGTGAGATTTTATGTGGTTTCTATTATATTCTGCCGACTTCCAAAAAGGAGATGGTACTCAATTCGAGTGTATGTTTTTTTTTATGTGTGTTACCTCATAACTTTGTACTGGGCAAACCGATTTCGATGATTCTTTTTTATATGAAAGCTGATAGTTCTCGTGTGGTCCCATATGAATTTGATCAAGGTCGGACCAATGGTTATTGATTTATTTCTAAATAACCTATATTGAAGTCGCTTATATTGAAGTCGGCTGTACAAAATTTTTATTAATTTTAAATTATCAAGTTAGTAGTTTCTACCGTTGGGTTTCTAATTAAATATAAGATAATATGGTCAACAATCATACAAAAGCTTTGTTTCAGTTTTTATGAATTTTATTTAAACAAATACGACAGCCGTATAGCTCGCCGTGAGATTTCATCACGGCAAGAGAGCAAAACGTGTACGAGTCCTTTGAGGACAAATTAATCTGTTATGGGAAATATTACGTGCTGAATTACAATAACTTTGTGGGCTAAATGTCTGAGTAGTTAAAAAAGTCGTGGAAATATGAAAACCGTTAATAGGGTCGTTGCGCTGGTTTTCGGCCTTTTAGTGGAGTTGTTAACTTTAAGGTACTAGAAAAAATAATTGCCATTATGTTGGACTAGTGCTGTTAATGTTAATTTGTAGCTTACATAACGTAGTTTTCATTTTTGTAACTCATTGTTGCTACAAGAAAAATCTCTTTTTTATAATAATTTTTAATGTGAAAAATATGTAAAATGCTAGTTTTCGGCCCCAAATTTTATATTTCGGCCCACAAGAATTTTAGTTTTCGGCCACTGCATTAGACACAATATAAAAGGTGCCTTAACCTTAACTTAATATAATTTCTGTAAAATTATAATAAAATTTCGTGTCGTTAAATATGGCTGTCAAATCTTCTCATTTTTTTGTACTTCCTCATATTTTCATCATCATCAGCCTTTTCATTACATCCCTTCACAAGTCCACTGCTGAACGTAGGCCTCGCCCAAGGAATGCCACAAAACACTGTCCTGAGCCACCTTCATCCATCGACTTCCTGCATGTCGTACCAGGTCGTCACTCCGTTTAGTGGGGGGACGCTCTACACTTCGTCTGCCGTTACGATGCCGCCATTCGAGAACCTTTTTCCACATTGGCTGTCGGTTCTTCGAGCTATATAGCCGGCCCATTGCCACTTCAGCTTACTAACCCGTTGGGCTATGTCAGTCACTCTAAATCTACTACGGATATCCTCATTTCTAAGTTTATCACGCAGAGAAACTCCGAGCATAGCCCTCTCCATAGCTCGCTGAGCAACCTTGAGCTTCCTCATCCGGCCAGCAGTGAAGGACCACGTATCAGTTCCATAGGTCATCACTGGCAACATGCACTGGTTGTACAGTCTCGTTTTAAGGTATACCTGACGAAAAGATGTGCTGTAATTTCCCGAACGCTGCCTCATATTTTATTCCAACAAAATCTATAATTCTCAAATCCATTTGGTGCAAAAGTCACATCCAATTTTTTCCATATCTTCTTCTGTATCACTTTTTAAAATGTCATAACACCAGGTACAATTTACTTTTACTCTTTCATTTTCCTTCATGGAATTCTTGGATTTTGCGATTTTTCGTTTTTGAAATTTAGCATCTTTTAATTTTTCTTTTTATATTCTTTTCTTTTTAAAAATATCTTATCTGTTTTTAACTTAGTTCTAACTTCTCTATTTTAACTTTCTCTTTATCTTTTTAAAGGTTTCGCCACTCTGCATATCAAATTGCTACAGAAGAAGGTGTACGTGTACTGTTAATGGTTGATTTTTTTACGAGTTCCGGTTTAAATAAATGTTTTTTCTATCGCATCTCTGTATTCTTTATTTAATAGTACTCAAGCCGATGTTTCACTAGTTTTTAGAGGTGTACTAGTCTGTTTTATTGGAATATCAACCAGCATATTTTCTAAAGGTTCAAAGGCGTTGTTTGTTATCATCGGTGTAAGTGGTGGTGGTATCATCGTGGCCATTGTACTACTTTGAGTCGTTATTATTGCGTTACTGGAATCTATTACCATATCCGGCACTGTCAGTACTGTTGTCATTGGCAGGCTTATTTGAGTTGGTATTACAAGAACATCATCTAACGATACTAAGGAACCGATATTCAATTAACTTCCTGACCAATGGGATGTTGAAATGTTGTTATCAATAAACGATTCTAATGCATCGGTAGATGAATTCATAGTTACTATTTAGAACATCGCCAACCATGTTTTTTTCTGCCAGATTTGATTTTAAATGTTTCAAAACTTTTCTTGTGGAAACTAGGTCTGCGTTAGTTATTTCTTTAGAAATATATTTTTTCTAGTGTCTGAATTTTCACTAATTAGTCTTTCCGGTGTATTCCGGACACATTTTGAGTAATCCACTACATGGTGATCAAATTCATTAAGTCCACATTTTCTGAAACCATTTACTAATTATATTTCTTTGCAGGATTTTTCTTTGGAGGAGCTATCTGAAGAAAATAATGTGTTATTGAATCTTCTTCCTAAAATGCAACGTGAATGAAATATTTCATGAAATGTCCGTCAACCAAAGCAGTATTCAGTTTTCGGCTTCCCTATTCATATTCATATAATTTTAAGTTGGCCGAAAACTAAATAATAATTTTAGACTCAATCTAGTTTTTGGCCACAACTAAAATGGGTATTTTAATTTCATCAATAATCATTTAAATTGCAATATTTGGTGGCCGAAAACTGAAAGCTAGTGTCTACGCAAGAATACAATTCATTATAACAAAGAAAGAAGACTAATAGTAGGTAACCAAATAAATGAAAGAGACAAAGTATTTAGGCTAAACATGGTCTACTTTCCGGCCACATGGCCGATAACCAAATAATAGAAATTTAAAACAAATTTGTGTGTCACTTTCCGGCCACCTAATTTATTAACTTTTACAATAAAATATTATAGTAATCTATGTGAAAATTTAAAATTAAGTTATTTATACAGTGAAATATAAGCACAATATTAAATAATCATTGTAAATACAGCGCAAAATTTACTTTTGAGTGAAACGCGTGCCACTATTTTTTTTGCACGTTCTTACACTCTTTGACAGCTCCTGTGCCGGCGTCAAACTGAACTGTTTATTATAAATCGCGTGTTGTGTTTACCCGATGAAGTAATGTTGCAATATATAATGCAACTATTTAGAAATGCATTAAACTTAATTTTGGACGATAATATTTATTAAAAATCGCTATTAAATCAAATTTACTGCATCACCTCGTGCCAAAGGCCGAAAACTAGACCCGGTCGGCTTACCAGCGCAACGACCCTACGCATTGAAGACTTGCGCCTTGCTCTTTTCTGTCCACAACACATTATAGGTAATGAGGAGCCCTGTGCACAGTAGTGGGACGTATGTAAGCTGCTGCAAATCAATTTAGGTTTTGTATTTTAGAGATTTAATATCTATTATCAGACAAATCAAGATATTTGCGACAGTACGGGTTTCATAGCTCAAATGAGATAATATGTCAATGAACAGGCAGTTGCGAAACATACTTTAAATATCAGAGCTAGTAGATTTTACTTAAACGAAAGTTTATTTTATTTTACTTGTCAAAGGCGATAATCAAACTCATTTCATCATCATCATCATCATCATTACAGCCTTTCATAAGTACACTGCTGAACATATGCCTCCCCCACGGAATGCCCCAAAGCACGGCCCTGAGCCACCTGCATCCATCGACTTCCTGCATGTCTTACCAGTTCGTCACTCCATCTCGTGGGGGGTTGCCCTACACTTCGCCTGGCGGTACGACCCAGGTAGCAAACTGACGTCAGCGACGCATGAGCAACGTCATTCATTGGTCCTTATTAGGTCGGTCATATATTAGTCGAGAGCGGACGTTATGGTGACGACAGTTTAAGGTCAGGCCATGTTCGTCGTAAAATGGACGTTTTAATGACGTTAATATCGGGTCAGGATGTGGACGTACCGCATTCGTTGCAAAATTGACGTTTTAGTAACGTCTGTTTCTGGTTCTGTACTCGGATAGCCATCGTAGTCCTACTGTACAAGCACTTCAGCACTTCGATATACCGACAGTCAACTTGGCACCGCTGAAAGGACTGCATCACTGCCCAAATTTCGAAGGAATCAAAGGCTTTCTCATTGTCCACATACGCCAGGCATAGTGGCAAATTGTACTCCTCGGACTTCTGTACAACTTGCCGAAGGGTATGTATGTGGTCTATGGTGCTAAAGCCTTTTCGGAAACCGGCTTGTTCGGGAGGCTGGAAGTCGTCAAGTCTGCGTGCGAAAGGATTCGTAATGACTCTCGAAAACAGGACGTAGACGCGGCTCAGAAGGGAAATCGGTCTGTAGTTCTTCAAGAGAGCATTGTCACCTTTCTTGAAGAACAAGACCACCGCCCTTCTGCTACACGCCTCCGGTGTAATGCCACTATGGAGAACGGAATTAAAGAGCCTCTGAAGGACTTCAAGTACCGGTTTTCCACTCGCTTTCAGAAGCTCCGCTGTAATTCCATCCTCGCCTGGGGCCTTGCCGTTTTTAAGATGCTGGGGAGCCATTCTAATCTCGCTCAGACTGACGTCCGGGATATCTTCGGAATAGTGTCGGATAAGACTCGCTCTTGGATCGTTACTCACACTTGCGTGTGGCTCCAACGATGACGTTTACAGCTGTCCATAGAACCTCTCAATCTCACTCACAATCTCAGGTGCCCCGGAAACGATGCTGCCACACTCGGTCTTCAGCTTTGACAGTTGGCTCTTTCTGGCAGACAGATCTCTGGCAAAGACTTTGGAGCCTTGGTTCCGCTCGATCGCTTCTTCAATACAAGCAGTATTAAAGTTGCGTAAGTCCCGCCGCATGCATTTGGAGATCTGTCTGTTCAGTTGCCTGTATGCTGTCAAATCTGTTGAAGAATGTAGCTTCATCTCCCGTCTAACAGTCATGAGATTGAGAGTGTGATCGGAGAGTTTTTGTATTCTTCTGCGGCGGGTCTTGCAGAACTTAGCTCCGACCGCATGGACAGTTTCCACGAGCTTGTCATTCATATCGTCCACTTCATTGCAGTCTTCTAGGCACTGAAAACGGTTTTGTAACTCGAGCTGAAAGGTTTCAGGACTTTGGATTAGAGCACGAGGGGGACGGAGCGTTGACTTCATTAGACGAGACCTCTCCAACTTAACGTTTAGGTTCAGTGTGCCTCTAACCATTCGGTGATCGCTACCAGTTTTCACCCTCGCGATCACGAAGACATCACTGAACAGTTGACATCTGGTCGTCATAATGAAGTCAATCTCATTTTTTGTCGAACCGTCGGGGCTCGACCAGGTCCACTTCCTTTGGGGCCGCTTCTGAAAGAAAGAGTTCATCATAAAGAGTCCCTCTTTCTCCATGAAGTCGGCCAACTGCTGGCCCCTTGGGTTCCGTTGCCGTTGTCAAACTCACCCAAATCTAAATTTCATAGTAGATACATAAGCATCATTATATAATTTTACATATATGTTAATTGCAATTTGCAGTGTCGATTTACCGCGTTCTCGGCGGTGAAAGAAAACCTGCATATCTGAGAAGTTCCCCAGTTGAGGTAGTAGCCCAGTAGGGACATGTATGTAGGCTGCTACTTTTTTAGTTTAAATGGGGCAATTGTGCTGTTTTTATTTCATTCATATTTTCGGAGGTTACTTTTTTGTTTTCACACTGCCGCAAATATTAACGGTAGCAAAGATTCGAAAGAATAGAACTCATCATCGTTATCATGACAACCTATCAAAAGTCCACTGAACTGAACATCCCCATAAATTGTCAAATAGGCTGGATATTTGCTATAGTTGCCACACTTGGCAGGCGGGTTGGCAACCGCAGCCTTTATTATTTTGAACTGTTGTCAGGAACATGAAGTTGCCCATATCCTGTTTGTTTACCTCTATGGCCTCTTAGGACACATACGGAATGATATGGGGTGGCGGATACTTTTGCGCCGCCACAACAAGCCGAATATTTTTCTGCTTCCGATCATGAGTGTAGTTCTACCCACGTTCACTGCGAATAGAACTTCATTCGCAATAAAATACAGTATCTTGAAGTCTTACAGTAGTATGCTTGGGTTTGGATTTGATTTTATTAATTATGGGGTCCCAAGTAGATGGTACCACTCAGCCATCTTCTATATTGAAGTTAGGATGTTTTTAATTTCAATAGCTTCTCGAATCATCATCCTTGGTAGAAATCGGTGTACTATTGCGAGCATTTGTTGTTTATCAGATCTGATATAATGGATAGAGAACGATACTGAACATGTTGGTTGACATACTTCAAACTTCTCGGAGCGTCGGTGCTGAAGCACAAGAACATATTGCTGATGTGAACATCAGCAATATGTTATGGAACTTTCTTCCAAAGATGTGTCAACCCACTTAAATAATAGCTAAAATGTAACGTAATTTACTAAAACACATGTGTAGTATTCATCATTATAGAATTATAGAACTGCATTTATGAAATTTTGAAGTCTACTCGAACGTAGAAAAAATATCAGAATCTATTTTATGGTGCCAATCAATATTAAACAGTAACAATGATATGAATCAAATATCACATATAAGACCATGAAATCATCATTATTTTGTTAAAACTAAATTAACTTTAATTTTATGAAAGAGTAAATAATAATAATAAATTTTGATTCGAAGACAATTTATCATTCTTATGAATACATCGGAAGACACGTCCAATATAAAAAAAATGTAGATGTTTCTAGACATATGATATTAATGCAATTCAGAAAAACTTATTTATGTTCCTGTAGCATATTATTATGTGCCAAATCTCAATCATCTAGGTCCAACAGTCATTGGGAATTAAGAAAAATTCTTTGACAAACTGACATAGAGACACAGACACTGAAGTGACTCTAAAAGTGATCGAATTTTGCTAAATTTGGCTCAAAGCAAATTAAAATAAATTAAAAAAAAAGCATTTAATAATGTTTCTAAATTGAAGTCCACGCGAGCGAAGCCGTGGGTAAAAAGCTAGTACATAATATTATTAATAATATTATTTTGTTCTATCCTAAGTTATCGTATTTTATGTATTTAGAATTACTAGGTAACTTTTCAGTAACTTGAAGTATGCGGTGTCATACCTTTAATTGATTGTACAATTAGTAGATTTATAAGTTGATGTATGTTTACAATTTTTGCATTGTCGTAACAATCGTTGGTGTACTTAAATGAATAAATAACGTAATGGCGAGTTTTCCCGATCATTAGAGTCCTATGGCTTGCAATGGACAGTACAGGAATTCAGCTATGTAGAACTATGTATAACTAAGGACTTTGTAAGATGATGAAGTAACCAATGAAGAACATATAGTCCTCTTCATCAGTTACGATGACGACACTCAAACTTCATGGCCATGTGGCCCAATGAACACAGTACGTAGCAATTACGCACGGGGTACTAGCTTCAAACAACTGCTGATTCTTGGTTTGGTTGTGATGTCATTATCAACATCTCTTCCGAATGCGCCTCCGGTCTTATCAATCAAGCAGATTAAGTCGAGTGCATGGTTCTGTGTTAGCGTGTGCATTTGTAGCATTATAATATGTTCTGATCTGTTGCTGTCTTTCGATACATAGTGTGACGACGCAGTACTGTTATTATTAATAAATAATAGTTAAATTCAATATAAAGACATTTAAAAATATCATATAGATAATTAATAATAATAATTATGTCTAATATAATTGTATTACAAATACCTTATATATATACACAGTCAGGTCATAAGTATTGTCACACAGTAAAAACTTTTCTTTTAGAATGCTGGCCACAAAAAAAGTTTATTGAATTCGAATTTCGAATTGTTCATAAAAATAAAACTGTATACTTTTTAGAATTTTACTCATTTTTTAATATGGAGTGGACGCTTAAAGAAAACCGTGTTGCAGTTATTGCGTTGCATCGTTGCGGTTACGCGCCAATTCAAATTTTTGACATACTGAAAAATTTGAATATAACCAAAAGATTCGTTTATCGTACCATCAAACGATACAATGAAGACTCTAGTGTAGATGACAGGTCAAGAAGTGGTCGCCCTCGGTCTGTTAGGACTCCAGCAGTGATAAAAGATGTGAAGGCGCGAAGTCAAAGAAATCCCAAACGTAAGCAGAAACTGTTGGCCCTTCAGATGGGGTTAAGCAGAACCACGGTGAAAAGGGTGTTAAATGAAGACTTAGGGCTTCGGGCATATCGAAGAAAAACAGGACATCGTTTGAATGCTCGTCTAATGGATCTGAGACTGAAGAGATGCCGCGCTTTGTTGAAGCGGTACGCGGGAAAAAAATATCGGGAAATTCTTTTTTCGGATGAAAAAATTTTTACCGTAGAAGAGAGCTACAACAAACAAAATGATAAGGTGTACGCACACAGTAGTGAAGAAGCGAGCAACCGTATTCCGCGTGTCCAACGAGGTAATTTTCCATCCTCGCTCATGGTATGGTTGGGAGTTTCTTATTGGGGCTTAACAGAGGTACATTTTTGTGAGAAAGGTGTAAAAACGAATGCAGTTGTGTATCAAAATACAGTCCTGACGAACCATGTGAAACCTGTTTCTCATACCATGTTCAATAACAGGCACTGGGTATTCCAACAAGATTCGGCGCCAGCTCATAGAGCGAAGAGCACACAAGACTGGCTGGCGGCGCGTGAAATCGACTTCATCCGGCACGAAGATTGGCCCTCCTCCAGTCCAGATTTGAATCCGTTAGATTACAAGATATGGCAACACTTGGAGGAAAAGGCGTGCTCAAAGCCTCATCCCAATTTGGAGTCACTCAAGACATTATTGATTAAGGCAGCCGCCGATATTGACATGGACCTCGTTCGTGCTGCGATAGACGACCGCGCAGATTGAAGGCCTGTATTCAAAATCACGGAGGTCATTTTGAATAAACTTTAGTGTCATAAGAATTTATGTTTTGTTAAGTTCATTTTGGTATATAAATGGTTACATAATGAAAAAACTTGTTTTAATTATTTTATATTAAACATATACACCATATATAAATATAAGGTGGTTGGGTGATTGACTGGTATAGGACTGTTGCACAATGTAAAGTCCTATATTAGGGACTTATGATAGTGAGGTCTTTGATACAAAATCATTAATATTTAATATACAAGGTCTCTATGATGTATAAGCATTATGATAGCAAAGTTATGACTCGGAGTTCATATGTATAAGACATTTAATAGTAAGGTCTATCAAATAAAGCAAATATGTGGAAGTCTCAAATATATATATAATGTAAAAGCGTTATATTGAAAGAAACTTGAAAAGGATTATTATAGTGGCGTGTATATTGCTTCACAGCGTCCGAGACCAAGGTAAACTCGTTAACCGTTGTGTGAGACATATCATCTTATTGACGGTGTCATAGCTGTTTGTTGTAGCAATACGACTTGCCTGTGGACATCGCACACCCCTACCGTTTGTGGGCGTTGTCTTAGGCGGCTACTAACATGCCTGCCGCAGGGGCAATCTAGGGAGCACAGCGATCGGAGCAATATCGGGTGTCTCTACACACACGCCTGCCGTTCAATATGAGAGTGTACGTCTCACTGGAGGCACGTGTTGAGAATGGCACCAGTTTTATCGAAATATCAATAAATCGGTATATATATCCTTGGCTCTTTTTTATATAGAATAAGGGCGACAAAATAAGCACAGTCCACCTGATGGTAAGTGGACACTGTGGCCCTCAGACACCCACATTTATCAATAAAACAACAAATTAATTAATAATTACAAGCATAATATAGTACTTATAAGCTACAGCATAACTCTGCCACGCTATTTTTAGGCTATCAAAGACAATTAAATATGACTAACTTTACTCGTCAGAATTTAATATAACCAATTTATTCAGTGATATAACTTAACTAACTAGTGCTTAGTAACTATAATTTAACTAGTGTTACAAATAGCCAGGATAGTTTTCTAATGATGAGTTTTAATAAATTTAATTACTAAAATTTGTATTTTTGTTTAATTATTTAGTTATGACATTTTATTTATATTCCATCATTTTTAATACTATTGGAATATTTTTTTCCGATACTAGCCCCTATGATAAATTAGGTAACAAATCCCAGTAATGTTACTTGTAAGTTACAACGTTCAAATAACGTTCTTTCTGACTTGTACTCATACGTGTGCTCCGCGCGAAAGTCGCAACGAATTGATTGAAATTGCGCCAATTGCGCTACACACGCGACAGCGGCAGGGTCGATCTAGGGAGCAAGGAAGGACTTGCGCTCCTGCCGCCCTGCCGCAGAGCCGACTTCAAAATTGCCCCTGCATGCCTACACACATCACAATTAAGGAGGCAATTAAGGGTCATCCCCATTCCTACACCCTAGATTGCCACTGCGGCAGGCACGTCAGTAACCGCCTTTAGCTAATGGTAAAAAATTACGTCGCGTACATCCGCTCAATATGGCATTATGATACGTCGCCTATCTTTCGGATTAGGGTGAGTGTATTTGGTAGTACTTTTAAGTGCAGCAAGTATACTCAACTCCATGTCTTAGTGCAATAGCGCTATGATATGTTGGTGGTATTTTTAGTTAACAACAGTCAATTTTTTTTACCAAAGTCGATAGGGATCATATGGGTGTGTTGTGAGGGGGTGGCATTCGAATTTTATTTTATAGGAGAGGGGGCATATGAGCATGCGGCTCACCTGATGGTAAGTGACTACCGCCGCCCATGAACAACTGCAACACAATTATAGTTGCATTGATGCTTCTTGGCATTGCGTCTTGTGATGGATCTGCGGGTGTGCTGCGCCTCTACATATCTTGTGGTTCTGGTCGATATAGGTATGCGAGTGGTGATAATAATATGTCTGCTGGGAATGTATGGTAGACCTTGGGATGATATAAGCCGACGACATTTGTATTGATGCTTATTGCGTTCTGCAGCATTGCGTCTTTGCGATGGTTGTTTGGCGGGTTGCTATTCTCAATGGCTCTTTCTACGTCTTGGTTTGACACACAACCTAAGTAGCTTTGCTCAAGTCGGGTTCTTTCATTACCTTTGAATGATTGAAGGCAACTTGTTGGTGGGTGAGACAAACATGATCGAAAAATGCATATACGTTAACGTCAGTGACACAAATTCTTTCTGATGATGAATTATTACTATTATCTTATAAGTACCTATTGGCTATATCTGAAGTTGTATTGATTGGTGGAGCATGTGTGTCGACCTCATGGAGAAAGAATCTTAGGACGCTCTCAAGGCTGCGGTTGAAAGCCGCGCAACGTGGGACCTCATTCCCTTGAGGTGAGCGGTAGACTCATGACACGCTCTACGGCTAGTAGATCTGTGCTGATCATGCAATTGGTGGTGATGCCTTACACTTACATCACATCTGGAGGAGCGGCGGTCTGTCAGGTGGTGGCGTTCACGGAGGGCTTTTTATGGCCAGTGTGCCTATTATTCGGCGTGTTGCCTAAACCGTGTGACGTACATTCACTGTGTCTGGATTTGATCGTATTCTGTATGGCGTTTACATGCATTGACATGCGCGACTTTGGTCGATGTTTGTGCTTACGCAATACCAATAGGCCAAGCCCTCTTTTAGTGGTACGCCAGTTATTTTGCTGTCGACTATGGTCCAGTCCTTCGGGAGGAGCGCATTGGTTGGTTTGCGCTTACCGCACATGGCGTGTGTAGAGCAGTGTGCATCCCCAACATTTTTTTTAAATGTGGAAGAGCGAAGCCCCTGTATCTGGTATTTTATACAAATATTGTGAGCCTTTTCCAAGCGGGAAGGGATTAATTAATAAGAAATTGATTGATGTGATTGATGATACACTTTCTCCAACGAATAATCCAATCATCAAAACATTTTTAAATGTTTTTTTTAGGAATTGAGTTCAGTTCTCGCTGCGAATTCTCCTTTGTCTTCCACCGAATGAAAACGGGTATCACGAAGTGGCAATTTGAGTTTAGGAACAAGAAAGAAGTCGACAGAAGCCATATCTGGTGAATAAGGGGGTTACGCGATGGTATTTGTTGAGTTTTTGGTAAAAAAATCGTTCACAATGATGGCCTTGTGCGAAGACGCTTCGTGGTGCAAAATCTAAGAATTTTCTTTCCACAAACCTGGTGTTTTTCGTCTAATTTGCTTTCTTAAACACCGCATAACGCTTAAAAATATTTTTTATTTACCGTTTGACCTCCTAGCAAGAATTCTGAGTGCACAACACCACGATACTCAAAGAAAACAGTCAACATGACTTTGAATTTTGATCTACTTTGGCGTAGTTTTTTCGGTTTCGGTACAGTCGGAAGGCGCCACTCCGAAGCTTGTTAACTAGTTTGTATGTCAAACTCGTAAACCCACATCTCGGCACCAGTAACAATGCGTTTCATGAATGTTGAGTCGAAATTGACTCGTTCTAGCATGCCCTCAGAGACTCTTATGCGATTGAGTTTTTGGAGAAAATTCAGGTCTTTTGGGACTAGCCGAGTGGCAACATGTTTTATACCCAAGTGATTATTTAAAATGGTACAGATCGACTCGCGAGGCACAGTAAGTTCGGCGGCTATCTCTCTCAAACTTGAATGAGGATTTTCACTTTTGCGATGTTAACTTCAGTTACAGACGCTGATGGACTACCAGAGCGAGGCAAATCTTCCATCACATCTCGACCGCTTTTGAACGCTTTGTACCACTCATAAGTAAGTGGTTTTGATAAAGTCAATTCACCGTAAGCCTGACCTTCCGTAACATTTTAAGAGACTCCGAACACGAAATTTCATTAGCGATGCAAAATTTAAGAAGTCTTTGTTCGATGTTTTTGTCCATTGTGAAATTCGCACACACTTGATATGATATAATTAAAAACAGCACTATATTTAATGTAAATAACAGATGTAGCTCAAACTCCGCGCCAAAGTGGAAAACAATTGTGCCAATCGAACAACAAAAAAAAACAAAAAATGTAGTTTGGAACAATAAACAAATCAAACATTACCGATCCCCCGGGGGGGGGGGGGGCGGTTACAATAGGCGATATACGAAAGTAATCGCATTTCTTTGAATACAACAGTGTCCCTATGTGCTCCACAGACAGCAACCTTGATTAGAAATTTTGTGGTGATTCCATTAATTACACTTCATCATTATCATTAGCTTCATCATTAGCCCTTCACAATTCCACTGCTGAACATATGCCTCCCCCAAGGAATGCCACATGACATGGTCCTGATCCACTTGCGTCCATAGACTTCCTCATGTCTTACCAGGTCGTCAGTCCATCTAGTGGGAGGACACCCTACACTTCGCCTTCGGTACGAGGCTGCCACTCGAAAACCTTTCTTCCCCATGGGTGTGGCAGCATCGTTTCCGAGACACCAGGCCCATTGCCACTGCAGCATACTACTTCTTTGGGCTATGTCGGTTACTCTTAGTTCTACTGCGGATATCCTCGTTTTTAAGTCTATCACGCAGAGAAACGCCGAACATTGCCCTTTCCATAGCTTGCTGAGC
Organism: Parnassius glacialis; assembly: GCA_033319125.1. Classification (NCBI taxonomy): domain Eukaryota; kingdom Metazoa; phylum Arthropoda; class Insecta; order Lepidoptera; family Papilionidae; genus Parnassius; species Parnassius glacialis. The sequence continues at coordinate 233,889 of JAVANC010000022.1, read as the reverse complement.
GACTTTGAGGTTCCTCATACGGCCAGCAGTGAAGGACCACGTCTCAGATCCATAGGTCATCACTGGCAACACGCACGGGTTGAACAATCTAGTTTTGAGGTTCTGAGGTATGTCTGACGAGAAGATGTGCCGTAATTTCCCGAACGCTGCCCAACCGAGTTAAATCCGTCGATTGACCTCTCGGTCAAACTTCGACTTACCTAGTCGGACTATTTAACCCAGGTAAACATACTCGTCAACAACTTCGAGCTTAGTGCTCCCAACAACTACCGGCATAGCTGTGACATGGACATTAAACATAATCTTTGTTTTGTCCATGTTCATCTTCTCGTTGGGAGACACTATTGAGGTCATTGAGCACAGTGCTCAAGTCCTCCAGCAATTCTGCCATAAGGACTATATCGTCGACAAATCGAAGGTGAATGATGTACTCGTCATTGATGTTGATACCGTATCCTTTCCAATCCAGTAGCTTGAAAACATCTTCCAATGCAGCGGTGAAGAGTTTTGGGATATTACGTCACCCTGTCTTACACCTCTCTGCAGTTGGATAGGTTTCGTACTCTGGTTCTGTACTCGGATAGCCATCGTAGCCCTATTGTACAAACACTTCAGCACTTCGATATACCGACAGTCCACTTGGCACCGCTGGAGAGACTGCAGCACCGCCCAAATTTCGACGGAATCAAAGGCTTTCTCATTGTCCACATACGCAAGAAAAAGTGGCAAATTGTACTCCTCGGTCTTCTGTACAGTTTGCTGAAGGGTATGTATGTGGTCTATGGTGCTAAAGCCTTTTTGTAATGACTCTCAAAAACAGCACGTAGACGCGGCTCAGAAGGGAAATCGGTCTGTAGTTCTTCAAGAGAGCGTTGTCGCCTTTCTTGTAGAACAAGATCACCGCACTTCTGCTCCACGACACCGGTGTAGTGCCACCACGGAGGAAGGAATTAAAGAGTTTCTGAAGCCTGCTTTCAAAAGTTCCGCTGTAATTCCATCCTCGCCTGGGACCTTGCCGTTTTTAAGGTGATGGAGAGCCATTCTAATCTCGCTCAGACTGACGTACGGGATATCATCGGAATAGTGTCGGATAAGACTTGCTCTTGGATCGTTACTCACACTTGCGTGTGGCTCCAACAATGACGTGATCTGTCTGTTCAGTTGCCTGTATGCTATCAAATCTACTGAAGACTGCAACTTGAGAGCCATGAGATTAAGAGTGTGATCGGAGAGTTTTAGTGTTCTTCTGCGACGGGTCTTGCAATAATTAGCTCCGACCGCATGGACAGTTTCCACGAGCTTGTCATTTATATCGTCCACTACATTGCAATCTTCTAGGCACTGAAAACGATTTTGTAACTCGAGCGGAAAGGTTTCGGGACTTTGGATTAGAGTACGAGGGGTACGGAGCGTTGACTTTATTAGACGTGACCTCTCCAACTTAACGTTTAGGTTCAGTGTGCCTCTAACCATTCAGTGATCGCTACCAGTTTTCAACCTCGCGGTCACTGAGACATCACAGAACAGTTGTCGTCTGGTCGTCATAATGAAGTCAATCTCATTTTTTGTCGAACCGTCGTGGCTCGACTAGGTCCACTTCCTGTGGGGCCACTTCTGGAAGAAAGAGTTCATCATAAAGAGTCCCTCTTTCTCCATGAAGTTGGCAAGCTGCTGGCCCCATGGGTTCCGTTGCCCTATTCCGATTTTCCCTACTTTAAGCTCACCATTCTCTCTCGTGCCTCGTTTTGCGTTGAAGTCTCCCATTAACACCGTATAGTGGGTTTTGGAGGAATGCATGGCTCTAGAGATATCCTCATACAATTCCTTCACCTCCTCATCGGGATGTGCCGAGGTTGGTGCGTAAACCTGTATGACCTTCAGCGAATACCGTTTGGTGATTCTGAGTATAAGGTACGCAACCCTTGTCGACACACTCCCATTCTTTACAACGTTGTTAACGAGAGATATGTGGACGATAAATGAGATACCTCCTTAGGACAGATGGTTGCCCTCCTGGTGATAGACCAAGTTGCCAGATTCAAGGATTACCGTGTCCTTCCCCTCTCTTCCGACTTCGGATAATCCTATAATGTTTCAGCGCAACTTGTCTATCTCTTCTTCCAGCTCCAGGATCTTATCGTCAGTCCTCAGGGTACGTGCGTTGTAAGTGGCCAGGTCGAGTCGTCCTAGGTGGCAAACGAACCTGCACTGGAGATTTTTAGCATCCCCTGCCCCGCTGTTACCATGTCGCCACTGTAGCCAGGAATAGTGCCGTCTCTTCGTTACTTTATTCATGGGGTGTATATTGCCATAGTTGCCACGCTTGGCGAGCGGCTTCGCAACCACAGTTTTTTATTGCTGTTTTGCTGTTTGTTGCCTCAGTTTTCCTCTGTCGCCTTTTACGACACCCACGGTAAGATATGGGGTACTGAGTTTTCTTACCTGCCACTACACGGGGCTTAATTATATTTACATTTTTTTTAATTATAAATGGACTCACTTTTGATCTCCATCTAGCCCGAGGACAAAGATGAGTTCTACGACGGAGAGAGTTTATCCAGGAGAAGCCTGTTAACGCACCTTGAAGAGGTCCAGATTATAGGCACCCGGAAAACAGGCACACTCTCCGAAGTATCATCTGTTGAAGACCAACATAAAAGTAACTTGGAAGCGGTGAACTAAGCTGTGAAGCTTAGTTTCCACCAGCTTTTTATCACCGATAAGCCTCTTGGCTCTGCATTCAACTGAGTCGAGTGCGGCGAGTTGATATTTAGCTGAGCCATCCCCAAGGTGACTACAATGCTCCATGCTTTTTCGGACTTGAGCTTTGTATAATGTTAAAACCTGTCCAGGCGTGAAGTAACTCTTCACCTTGTTTAGAATGCCCAGTTTTTTGGACGCAGTTTGTGCTTTCGACTCAATGTTAGCGCCAAAGTTGAGGCTAGCACTTAACTGTATGCCGAGAAGTTCGAGATGATTAGTAGCTTCTACCGATGTACCTCGGAAAGTAGGAGTCAGATCAAACGGACTCCGTTTTGCGGACAACAGACATGTCTGCGTTTTGGCGGCTGAAACTGAAGTCTACTGCGTCCTAACGTCCTTGCGGTAAACACTTTGAGCATTCCCACAGATCGTTAAACCGTGATGACATTGCCGACTTTTATTTTATAACTTTAGGTTCCATATGATCCCAACGACTAGTCTTCATATGGAATTTAGAAGTTATAGTTGTAATTTGTTAATACAATTAGACAATCAATTGTACCCTGAAAAAAACAAGCAGTTCGTTACTACAAAAATGGTATTGAAATTAATAAACGTACCTACTTAGTACTAACTTACACAATTATAAACACAATTTAATCGTTATCTTTGATTTTGTACAAGAAAATAGAAATGAAATAGTATTGAATAATTTAATAGTCAAAATCAATTGCAATTATGATCGACAGTTAATTAATCTAAAAAATAATTCTTTTACTTTATTTTAATTGAGTTTCCGTTTTTAATCCGTCCAATACTTGGATTTAAAAAGAGGTACGTCAAAACTATTAAAAATTACTTGCAAGTTTTATTGTGATTTCCGTCTCTAATCCTTATGTCGCTTGCAAACAAATCTTAGTAAGCAAATTTCAGTGCAACACGGCAGCGTTGCCAATATTAAAAAACCAGTTGAAAAGCATTAAATGATACACACAAGTTGCCGAAATAAATCCGAAAATTAAATGTGGTGCAATGAAGATATTTAAAAAAAGGGAGTCATTCCATATTCATAAGCAACCTAACAAAAATGTTAAGATAAATATATCGATTTCCAAAATCCCCGCATTTTCCCCGCATAATACCAATCTCTATAAAATCCAACCAACTTTAAATTCCCCGCAATTTGGGGAATTCCCCATATGTTGGCAACGCTGAAGCGAGATGACACAAGTCGGTCGGGCGGCGGCAGAGCCTGTGTGAAAGGGAAGGACAGAGTGAATAGTATAATAACCTAATGAATTGTTTCGTACCGAGCTATAATATATTATTATAGATATTATTATAGATAAAAGAGTTTGGCTCACGCGCGGATATCGACCCTAGTCAGCTGATTTTATGATTTATTTATTTTAAATTTCACTGCTGGTTTAATGTTTAAGTATTTTCATGATTTTTTTTTTAATGAAATTATCATTTTATTTAGCTGTACCAACATGATAGGGCGTGAATAAAGCTGATAAAACGTCGCGAAAAGATGATTTTTTTTCCTCAGAATCGATTTTATTTCTCATCCATCATCAAGGGTATAGTTAGTACTATCATCTGTCTTCGTTTTTGGGAGCGTTTCATTAACACCCGGTATTATAAATGTGTTTGAAGAAAAATGACGCACCCAGAAGTAACGCATGTCTTACATATAGGTAAAATGATCTAATTAGAAATCAAAAAACTTTTCTGTCAAGCAATTTTAATCATAGTACCAATTAAATAAGGTTAGTGTAGATTTTTTTTGAACAAGTAACAATGAATTAAGGTTTTACTACACAAAATCAAGGACCTTCTGACAAAGGTTTTCGACGGACATCGTCATCATCATTATCATTACAATAGTAATCTACCCTTGAAATAATCTACAATCACCCACTACTGAGTGTGGTCCTACATCTGATGAGGGATGAATTAGAGCATAAGCCATCACGTTGCTCTAATGCGGCTTGGTGGAGATTTTAGGCCAGTGACTAACCCTTTGTTAATGACGTCTAGATAAACTTGTAACATACGAATATTGCAGACAAATCTCTCGCAAAGTGGATAGCTGATTTTATAAAGATTACAATTCTACTATCTCAGTCAGTCTGAGCGAGATTAGAATGGCTCTCCAGCACCTTAAAAACGGCAAGGCCCCAGGCGAGGATGGAATTACAGCGGAGCTTCTGAAAGCGGGTGGAAAACCGGTACTTGAAGTCCTTCAGAAGCTCTTTAATTCCGTCCTCCATGGTGGCATTACACCGGAGGCGTGGAGCAGAAGTGCGGTGGTCTTGTTCTTCAAGAAAGGCGACAACGCTCTCTTGAAGAACTACAGACCGATTTCCCTTCTGAGCCGCGTCTACGTGCTGTTTTCGAGAGTCATTACGAATCGTCTCGCGCGCAGACTTGATGACTTCCAGCCTCCCGAACAAGCCGGTTTCCGAAAGGGCTTTAGCACCATAGACCACATACATACCCTACGGCAAATTGTACAGAAGTCCGAGGAGTACAATTTGCCACTATGTCTGGCGTATGTGGACTATGAGAAAGCCTTTGATTCCGTCGAAATTTGGGCGGTGCTGCAGTCCCTTCAGCGGTGCCAAGTTGACTCTCGGTATATCGAAGTGTTGAAGTGCTTGTACAGTAGGGCTACGATGGCTATCCGAGTACAGAACCAGAGTACGAAACCTATCCAATTGCAGAGAGGTGTAAGACAGGGTGACGTCATATCCCCGAAACTCTTCACCGCTGCATTGGAAGACGTTTTCAAGCTTCTGGACTGGAAAGGATACGGTATCAACATCAATGGCGAGTACATCACTCACCTTCGATTTGCCGACGATATAGTCCTTATGGCAGAATCGCTCGAGGACCTAAGCACTATGCTCAATGACCTCAATAGTGTTTCCCAGCGGATAGGTCTTAAGATGAACATGGACAAAACAAAGATCATGTTTAATGTCCATGTCACACCTATGCCGGTAGTTGTTGGGAACACTAAGCTCGAAGTTGTTGACGAGTATGTTTACCTGGGACAAATAGTCCGACTAGGTAAGTCCAACTTCGACCGAGAGGTCAATCGACGGATTCAACTCGGCTGGGCAGCGTTCGGGAATCTACGACACATCTTCTCGTCAGACATACCTCAAAACCTTAAAACGAAATTGTACAACCAGTGCGTGTTGCCAGTGATGACTTACGGAACTGAGACGTGGTCCTTCACTGCTGGCCGTATGAGGAAGCTCAAAGTCGCTCAGCGAGCTATGGAGAGGGCTATGCTCGGAGTTTCTCTGCGTGATAAACTCAGAAATGAGGATATCCGCAGTAGAACCAGAGTGACCGACATAGCCCAACGGATTAGTAAGCTGAAGTGGCAATGGGCCGGCCATATAGCTCGAAGAACCGACAACCGATGGGGAAGAAAGGTTCTCGAGTGGCAGCCTCGTACCGGCAAGCGAAGTGTAGGGCGTCCCCCCACTAGATGGAATGACGACCTGGTAAGATATGCAGGAAGTCGATGGATGCAGGTGGCTCAGGACCGTGCTTTGTGGCATTCTTTGGGGGAGGCCTATGTTCAGCAGTGGACTTGTGAAGGGCTGTAATGATGATGATGATGACAATTCTACTAATACTGTTACTAAAATAAGTAATATCAAAATCAGTATAGGTGGGTAAACACACAATTTCAACTAAGATGAAAATTGCTATCAACTTTTTAAAATATTCTAAAATTACAAAAACGTTTCACAATCAAAACATCACGAGTGAAAATATATTGGTAAACTGTCAATTAAACAACACAATTAAAATCAAGTCCTAACAATTTAGAGCTTCAGTTACTACTTATTAGGTATATTTGGCATATTAGGTTGCCTATGCGATAGTTCGGTGAGGACTAGGCAGCAGATTTTTTTTTATAGAATAAGGGTGACAAACGAGCACACAGTCCACCTGATGGTAAGTGGTTGCTGTGGCCTATAGACATCTGCATATATTTATTTATTTATTTATTTATTTAACAGTTTATGTACACACATAATTCGATAGGAAAATGGTAAAAACATAATTATATACAAAGGCACTGCTTATTCCATAATGAAATTTCTTCCAGCAGGCCTATTGAAGGATAGTTGAAGGAAATAGAAGTAGTCAAAGTGTGCACTTGCATAAATATACATATACTATACAAATATATACAAACATATATACGTATATACATATATAAATAAATATTAAATATATATATTATAAATAAATATATATAATTCAATATATATTTTTAATGTTACTTATATGCATACCAACACATTACGATTTAATAATTATGGAGAGAATGATAGTGCTCTTTAACAAGTCTTTTAAATATAGACACCGATTTAGCATCACGAATCGTAAAGGGAAGTGAATTCCACAATCGTACTGCGTTAACAGAAAAAGATTGAGAATAAAGCATGGTATTGAAAGACGGAAATCTTAACAATGTTCTAGTACTTGACCTACATGGTACGTCTGGAGAATGAACAAAAGTAAAACGATTTTTTAGATATAGCGGAATAGTAGGATTATGTAGAATATTGAAAAGAAGACAGAGGATACGAGTGTTCCTGCGAAGGCGGATTGGGAGCCATTTAAGCTTCTTGCGATAAACAGAAACGTGATCGAACTTCTTTAAGCCAAAAATGTATCGAATACATACATTTTGCAAGCGCTCAAGTTTATTAATTTGCTCCTCTGTAGCATCCAGATAACAGACATCAGCGTAATCTAAAATTGGTAAGATAAGAGTCTGGACTATAGATATCTTAGTAGACAAGGGTAGAAAACTTTGAAGACGCTTTAGAGAATGAAAGGCATGAAATATTTTCCTACTTACATCCGTAATATGAGCGCCCCAAGTCAGATTGCAGTCAAAAATAACGCCTAGGTTCTTGGCAGTATCTGAGTAGGGAATAGTGGTACCATCAATTCGTAGAGTTCGGAGAGAGGAGAAATCAAGCAATCCACGCGCATATCTTTTGCCTATTATCAAGGCTTGGGATTTATTTGGGTTTATAATGAGACCAAAAGATCTTGACCATTCGCTAATCTTATTTAAGTCATCATTCATAGATTCAATCGCCAAGTTAGCTTCAGATGCCACAAAATTACGATATAGCTGCAAATCGTCAGCATAGAGGTGGTAATTAGATGATATGACCTTAGTGATACAATTAATAAAAACAGCAAAAAGCAGAGGAGATAGGACTCCACCTTGAGGTACACCCACAGTTACATTATACCATTGGGAGTATATTTCACCTGAACGAACACATTGAGAACGATCTCGAAGATAGGAGTCAAACCATAGAATAACAGATCTAGACACATTAATCGACTTAAGGATACTTATAAGGATATCAAAATCGACAGAATTAAATGCACTGCTGAAATCTAGTAAAACAAGAACTGTTAAAAATCCATGGTCCATATTCCAACGAATATCATCAGTAACTTTAAGAAGGGCTGTTGTTGTACTGTGACCAGGTCGGAAACCAGATTGATATGGACATAAAATATTGTTACTGTTGAGAAAGGCTGAAAATTGCTTGTGGACAATGTGTTCAAGAACTTTAGAAAGAAATGGCAAGATTGAAATAGGACGAAAGTGAGAGGGAGATGAAGGATTAGATATCTTAGGGATAGGGATAATGTGAGCTAATTTCCATGACGACGGAAAACAACAAGAAGATAAAGAGAAATTAAAAATGTGAGTAAGAACAGGTAGAAGAAAAGAGAGGATAGGCATTATCATATTAGAGCATATGCAGTCATTTCCAGCAGCCGTAGATGATATAGCTAAAATTGATCGGTTAGTATCGTCTTCGGTGACTAAAGAAAAACCAAAAGTGGCACACTGCAGAGCTGGGTGCTTAGCCAATTTTAACATTGACCTAACTTTATCACGTGCAGAGATAGAAATAGGAGGGCAAGAAAAATGTTGGTTGAGAATATTTAAATCTATGTCTCCACTTAGAAGTGTTTGTGACTTTCCAACGCCAACAGTTTTAAGAAATCTCCAGGCTTTTGCGGGATCACATTTAGTTAGGGAGTCATAAAAATAACTCCTTTTTGCATCTCTGCACAAACGATTGCACCGATTACGTAGGATCTTATAATTTGTTAAATTACTCTCCAGTGGAAATCGCTTGTATCTTCTTTTAGCTTTATCCCTACGTGCCATGAGCTCCTTTAAAGCTGGAGTTATCCAAGGGGCAGGATTATGTTTTATTTTAACGCGTTTAACCGGGGCATGAATATCATATAAGTTAAGTATGATCTTGTTGAAACTGTTCACTTTGTCATCTACTGTTTGGCTGGCAAAAACCGGCGTCCAATCTATCAACCTAGCATCACGTCTTAAGGCCTCCAAATTAATGCCCCTGTAACTTCGAAGGAATCGAAAGTTTGACTTACGCTTAGGAGGTCGAACACGGTAAGACAGATAGATAAGGTCATGGTATGAGAAAGAAGCAGTTAGTTGTCCGTGGCTGGCAACATTATTTGGAGAAGATACTATAATTAGGTCAAGGAGAGATGGAGTACAGTTTGGGAAGTGGTGAGTGGCTGAAAGAGGTAGGATCTGAAGATTAAAAGAGGACAAAAGTGATTGCAACTTATTCGTACGGTGGTCATTTTTAATTAAGCACGTATTAAAATCACCCATCAAGATAACATGATTATATAAGAGATTGAACTCACCAAGTAGTTTGTCAAATGCGTCAAAATAATTAACATAAAGGTTAGGACTATAAAGAACTCCTAGTAATATTTGTGTGTGATTAAGTGTAATTTCCAAAAAGAGGTGTTCTGCAGAATTAGAATATGTTTGCGGAGATCTACTGATCACCTTAAAAGGTATTTCGGCACGTAAATATATAGAAACACCTCCACCACCCTTGCCTACTCGGTCATTGCGTATTAACACATAACCAGGAAGTGAGTATAGAGTGGAAGGAAGAGTAGGTTTGAGAAAAGTTTCAGAAATCAAAAGTGCATCGAGGTGAGTACTGCTAATGGATGCTAGAAGGTCAGAGTAGTGGCCAGGAACACTTTGCGCATTAATGTGGGCGATATTTAAATTTTCAGGGTATTGAGAAAATACCGAAGAAATATTATCGAGCAGAGTAATTGGTTCAGACGACGATTCGGTGTCCACGCTTACGAAACTGTTAGTAGACGACGAGCATGAGAAAAAACTTTCATTAAGGTCTGATAGATTATTCATAGTTTATGATGATAATAATGAATATAATAAAATAAAATAACAAATATATATATAAGTATAACTAAAAAAGTAAAAAAAAAATTATCAAAAAAGCGACTAAAAAAAAAAATTATATTAAAAATTCAAACTTAATAACTCAACTCACTCTCTGGCTTGATGGAAGAAATTTTAAGTAAAATCAAGTGAAAAGAAAACAAGAAAAAAAGGACAAAAGAAATAATTTTTGTCACTAACAAAACAGATCGAGAGAATTAATAAAAATACTACAATATTACATTCAACAATATACGAAAACATTGAACGGAGCGTAGATATGGTACATTGATTGCAACATGTTGATGTAAACAAAACAAATTTTGCATACCCACAAGAGAAAAAAAAAACAAAGATTAGATGATGCTGTTGCAATAGCAAAGTAGTTGTGTAATTCGTAAACAGTAAATTATTAACGACGGCGTGTTTTCTTTGGCACATTTTCGCAATTTTTCGATGATGTACCTTTCGGTGATGATGTTTCTTGTGAACGTGATGTTTTATTTGAATCGGCAATTATACACGGATATTTAACGGTTAGCTGTTCCAATTCAGTCATAGTTTCAATTTTTAGTCTTGATTTGTCAGGAAGGATGATTACTATTTTGCCATTGGATGACCAACAGTGTTTAATGCCGAAGTGTTTGCGCGCTGCAGAAAATACCCGATGTCGTGTTTTAGTCAAAAACTCGGAAATGGTGATGCCAGAGCTTTTCAGATTGGTTTTGCTGTCCCAAACAAGTTGCCGATGCTCAGTTTCAAAAAATCGAACTAAGACAGGCCGAGTTTTCCCTTGTGCGGATCCGAGTCTATGACAGACTTTTAGGCTGTCCTTACTCAAATCTGTCAACTTTAACTGATTCGATATTACAGAGTGAAGAACATCATGAAGATTTTCATTAACCTTTTCGGGTATCCCGTGAAATAACAACACTTTGTGTCGCATAGCGGTTTCGTGTCTGTCTAAGCCGAGGCAAAGCAACTCAATTTGGGTTTTCAATCGAGATAATGTTTGCCAAATAAAACATTTAAATTCAGAGAACTCACGCGAAAGAGACGAAAGATCAGGATGTGAAGAATGAGTCTCCGCGTGACATTTCTTCAGTTTCTCTTCATAATCAAGCATGCGAGACCCGAACATATTCTCAAGTTCTTTCAAGTTGTTAGTCAGCTGAGCATCCATAACTACCGCGTCAAGGAAGTCTTCCTTAATTCAAGTTTTTTGGAGAAGGAATGTAGTTACCAATGAGTAAGGTGAGTTTATTTTGTACTTAACGCATTTAAAAAGTGGAAATTACAATGAAAATAATTATAAAAATATAAATAACTAGCGCACACCGAATTTGCGTGTAGACGACGCGACTACCCACAATCTTCGATTAAGAATCTAAATGAAGATGCGTTGTCACCCGTGAGGACTAAGATGGAATGCCTCGTTTCCAGTAAAAAAGGTCTCCGGGTCTCTACACTCACCAAACGAAACACAGCAGCGTTAAGCTGCTATTTTACGCTGGTATTCTGTGAGAGCGTGGTCCTTCCCCGGTCGAGCCGACCCATTCGTGCTACAACCATAATATAGCTGCAGCATGGCTCTACCACGTACAATTAAAATTAAAAGCTCTCTTCTTCGCACGAACACTACGAGCCCTAACTATGCAATCACGAGCTAGAACCCAGGCCTGGTAGGCGGACTAATAGGCGGTAGGCTTTTGTTAACGACAAATTGGTGTATTGCGTCGAGCGCTTGGTCTACGAGCCGCAGGGCCCGAGATCAGATCCAAAGGACGGAAAGAAAAAACAGTTTTTTTCTACAATTTTTTTTATTAAAATTGAAATTTAGGATCAAGCAAAATATTTACTAGCTAGTCATGTCTTCCAAAAGTAAGTTTGAATGTTGTCATAGATTCCCAAACTCCACAGAAATAATGTCGTGTAGCACATGCAAAATTCGATATCACTACAAATGTATTTCGACATCTAAAACATGTTACAATGAATTAACTGAGAATTATAAGAGTACATGGCTATGTCCGATCTGCACCAGATCAAAGAGCGATAACACGACAATTAGAAGCTCACTAACTTACACGGGTTCAGAGGAACAAGCTAATCAAAGTTTCAACGTCACTCGTCGCGTAAAGGACAACGAACGAAAAATAATGGGACCTACTACGGCTAGACTAGATCTTGATGACGTTCGGTTCATAGTCAGAGAAGAAATGAAATCGCTGCTAGATGTATTTAAGAAAAGTATATTAGATGAATTTACCTCAAAAACTAATGAAGTCCTGGCTTCAATCAATTTTCTCGAAGAACAATACGAAAGTATTAAAAAAGACCTATCAGCTAAAAACGAAGTGATTAAGTCACTACAACATGATAATAAAACTTTATAGACCACAATTGATGACCTAAAAGCTAGTCTTACATTACTTGAAAACCAATTTAGAGCGAGTAACCTAGAAATTCAATGCATTCCCGAACATCGATCCGAAAATATTGTGTCGACAGTAAAACAACTGGCCGCAACAATCAAATGTAACTTATCTGACACTGACATACGACCCCCGACCACGCTTCGTAATAGTCAAATTCAGTAGCCCAAGGATCCGAGATACTTTTCTTGCAGCAACAATAGCTTTTAATAAACAAGCAAAATGCAACGAGGACAAACTTAATACCAGCCACTTAGGAATTGCAGGTAAGAAATGTCCTATATATGTTGCTGAACACCTATCACCAGCCACAAAGGCATTGCATGCAGAAGCACGTATCAAAGCTAAGGAACTTAAATATGAATTCGTCTGGATTAAGAATGGTCGCGTTTTTATGAGGAAAATCGGATTATAAACTTATTAAAAATTCTGAATCTCTTCTTAATTTATCGTAGCTTACTGATAATAATCTTAAACATGTGTTGGTATACTAATTTTATTTTTAAATTCGATTCATTAAAATGTTATTATCAAAATATCCGAGGACTTCGCTCTAACTTAACAGATGTAAATAACCAAGTTCTTAATTCAAACTATGATATAATTGTTTTAACTGAGACTTGGCTCAACGATATTTATTTATTTCATATATTTGCATAAAACATGGACAGATAAGGATGGTACAATTCTTAAAGCACAACATGTTTTGCTATGTGATTGTGATAGCATGCAAATTTACATAAATAGCACATATACAAATGAAATTTTCTAGTCATAATACAAAACAATTAGACTAAAACATATAAAATCATAAATAAACAAAGATTATCAATTCATTAAATATATATATATATATATATATATATATATATATATATATATATATATATATATATATATATATATATATATATATCATTTACATTTAACAAATAGGTCTCTGATGTCATAAAATTGATTTTCATTGAGATAAGTCTATATTTTTTTTAAATAATTTATTATTATTCGATTTGATTTCATTTGGTATTTTATTATAAATTCGAATACACATGGTTAAACAGCTTTTACTATATTTGTTTAATCGCGGTACATCATCTAATACAAGTCTATTTGCATTTCTTTTTAGTCTTATATTCATATGATATGCCTTCGTAAACAGATTATTATGTTTATGTACGAAATTACAAACTTCGTAGATATACAAAGATGGTAGTGGCAACAAACCTAGGCTCCTAAATATTGGTTTGCAGGATTTACCCGGTGCGATTCCAGCAATAGCTCTAATGCATTTCTTTTGTGCAGTAAATAATCTCTGTTTATCTGTACCATTGCCCCATATTACAACACCATAACGTAGTAATATTCTATGTAAGCGTGATACGTTAGAACAGCAGTTTTTTTGTCTGTAATTTTTTTTACTTTATTAAGTGCACAAACAAATTGGTTAATTCTACTGCATAGGTGATGTATGTGACCTTTCCAGCTTAAATCTTGATCGATTATTACTCCTAGGAATTTAGTTTGTGTTACTTCGTTTAATTTGTCGATATTAAGATTAAAATTGTATTTTGTGTGTTTTGGTTTATTAAATTGAATATAGGTTGATTTATTAAGATTAATTTTTAAACTGTTTCTGTCTAACCATTTTATAATTGTATCAATTGTGTTGTTAATGTCAATTTCATGATTACGTATGGAATTATTTTGCTTCTTATCAGTGCTTACAATTATTGAAATATCGTCCGCGAATAAAATACATTTATGACTGGTGATTAGAGTTATATCATTTAAATAAAGAAGAAACAATATTGGACCCAGCACGCTACCTTGAGGAATGCCATGTTTGTTCTCTTTATAAGAAGATGAAAAGGACAGCATTTCCTCTCCTACAATTTTTTTTATTACGACACATTTTCTACTGTTAGCTAAATTGGAAGATATCCATTTTAGTGGAAGTCCTCTGACACCGACCATTTCCAGTTTTCGTAATAGTATGCTGTGCGCAACGAGATCGAAGGCTTTCGATAAATCAAGAAACAATACTGTGGTTAAAAAATTGTTATTTATTTTTGTTAAAATTGAACTAATGAGCTTAAATGTGGCTAATGTTGTAGACTTTTGTCTCTGAAAGCCATATTGGTCATTCTTTATTAAATTGAATTTCTTGCAAAAATCTAACAATCTTTTGTACATACATTTTTCTAGTATTTTTGACAATATTGGTATATTAATGTAATTGGACGATATTTGGTAATATCATTTCTCTTACCCTTTTAAAATAATGGCTTTACAATCGACAATTTTAATGTTTCTGGAAAAGTACCACATGAAAATGACAAGTTAATTAAATATGTCAAAATAGAGACTAATTCATTTACAGACTTCTCAATTATTTTCGTATTAATACCGTCATATCCTTCCGAGTTAGTGTTATTAAGAGATAGGATTTCTATTTTAACCTCTTCTTCTGTCATGGGCTTAACAAACATTGAGTTAGATAGTGATTTTCATTACTAGTATAGCTGTTTGGTTTATTCATTATTGTCAAACTATTAGGGAAATCAGTAAAATAATTATTGAAAATCGAAGTTATGTCAGTAGGATTTTTAATTAGTTCATTATTTATTTTCAAATCCGTAACGCCATGGTCGAAGTTTGAATTTGAGATTGCATTTTTTATTACAGACCATGTAGCTTTACATTTATTTTTGCTTTTGTGTATGAATTTTATACTGGAATTTCTTTTCGATCTTTGAATACATTTTTTCAAAATCTTTGAATATGTGATGTAACTTGTCTTATTTAATTCTGATTTATTCCTATAGTATCTATATCGGAGTAATGTTTTAGTTTTACAACTTCTTTTTAAACCTCAACTTATCCAATTGTTTGTAGTATTATTATTATTTATCATTATTCTAATAAGTGGAAAACATAAATTATAAATTAAACCTAGAAATTCATGAATTGTATTAAACGCGTTATTTATATCAGTCTGTAAGTATATATCAGACCAAGATATATTCATAAGACATTCCCTAAATTTCCGTATGTTCTCAGCGCAATAGTCTTTTTTGTAAATAAAATATGCCGTAGTCTTTAAAATTTTTCTTTTCATGGGTATTTCCAGTAGTTGCGCTGTTTCATGGTCAGACAGGTATAGAGGTAGAATGGTAGCCGTTGCGTCTGTGATGTTGCTTAAAATATGGTCTATACAAGAGTTTTTCCGGGTCGGTACCTTAATGTGAATGCTTAGATTGTAGTTCTGACATAGATCCTGAAATAAGTTAGTAATATTTCCCTGTTTTAAAGTATTAATATTAAAGTCACCAGTTACAACTAGCTTAATGTTTGGCTTATGACTGCCAAGTAAGTCATATAAAAGTTTGTCCAGTTTATCTAAGAAAATAGTAGGGTTTGACGAGGGAGTTCTATAAATACATATTATAATCAATCTGTGTACAGGAATTTCAATTCCGCAAGCTTCAAATGTATTTGGTGTTGCATAATATTGTAATTTATTAATTTTTTTGTATGTTATATTGCGTTGTACCAAAATACAAGTTCCGCCTCTTTGTTTATCTCTACAAAATGCAGTTGCTAATTCGTAACCTTTTATTTGTAAGTATTTATCGTAACCATCTCGCAAAAACGTTTCAGAGAAACATAGTATATCGGGTTCGTTCTCGGCCTCACGTAACTCATGGAGAGTTAATTCTAATAGTTCTTGTTTTGATAAAATACTAGCAATATTTTGGTGCATGATTTTGAGAGAAAGAGATGGCTTTTGCCTTTTGTTCCCGAAAAAAACTGATTTCCATCTATTATGGGGAAGTAACAGGGTATGGTACCATTTTTCGAATCGAAAGTGGATTTTATGGCATTAGTTCCACTGATGGAAGCACTTTGTAACTGCATTTTTGCGAAGTAATAGGGGATTGTGCCTTTCAGGTGTTTTATATTAAATTTAGTTGCTTCCTGAGGCTGTGGTTTATTGCGAATTATTATCTTTTGAAGTTCCTTAATATTTAAATATTTATTATCGTAGTCAATACAGTCGATGATATAATTGATTGATTTACACATTTTAAACAAATTGCTATTAATACATTCTACAAAATAACAGTTTTTCTAAGCATTGCAAGTAATTTTTAAGGCATTATTCAATTCATGAACATTCAAATACATATTTTTAATGGGTTAATAACTATCACAGAATTGTTACTAAATTTATTGAGCAAACTACGCAATTGAGATGTTAATATACTAATATCATAATCATTTTCACCGATTCATATTACAATTTTTTCATTTGATGTTACTTCTAAGTTATGACAATTTTTTAAAACATCTGTAGTTAGAGCATACGGTTTCGTTTGCGAGGTAACTAAATATTTTTCGTGTGTTGTACGCGCTCGTGACCGTATCAATGCAGCGGCTAAACCAACACATTTTTGAGTTCCAAAGATCAATATCCTGTTATCACAAGCTTGCTTTTCGGTATCCTTGGAATACATTTTATCATTAAAATTAGGTGTTGTTAAGGCCTTAGATCTTGTTGAGGGTAGCTCTCCTTCCCAGGCCTGGGTTTGTTTCATGAGTTTCATTATTTCTGTCTGGGATTCTTTTAATTGTTGCTGTAATTCTGCAATTCTCTGATGTAAAGTCGTGATAGTATTACTGTAGTCAAGTTTAATTTTATCCGAAGTAAATAATCAAGTAGGTGTAAGTGAACCTTGCATGATATATCTACTTTCCTTTTTAGAGCTGCGATTTATTCGACTATCATGTAACGGGGACTGGCATAATGTTTTTAGCATACTATTTTCTTTATTTAACTTAGTAATTTGTTTGCGTAGGTCACT
Organism: Parnassius glacialis; assembly: GCA_033319125.1. Classification (NCBI taxonomy): domain Eukaryota; kingdom Metazoa; phylum Arthropoda; class Insecta; order Lepidoptera; family Papilionidae; genus Parnassius; species Parnassius glacialis. Next base: position 216,562 of record JAVANC010000022.1, on the reverse strand, counting down.
ATTTTCCATTAATGTATTATCCAATTCATTTTGTGAACTAATGAGTTCTGTCCGAAGTTGTTCTATAGTTTCCTTCATTTCTTGTACTGAGATAGAATCTGCTATTGTATAATCCACACTCCTTGATAGTAACTGATCCGGTGTCAGTGGAAATTCATCTGATGTCTGCGTTTCTGTAAGTATGTGAGAGTCATGTATTTGGGAATTCGTACAAGAAGGCGTTGAAGGAGCCGACTCTGTCATCTTCTTAGGTGTAGTGTTACAGTATAATTTCGGAGAATGCTGTTTCTCTCTCATTGCGACATAGGATAATTCATTGTTGTCAGTGGAGCGTAAGTTTGTTTTATTGTCACAAATCTTACAAGTCCAGTTTTTTCTTGTATTAGAGTCCTTTAGGCGATATAATTTTTCTGAATATCCAATACAGTCGAACTCATAATTATTTTTGCATACTGAACATTTGAACATTTATAACGTGTGACATACACTGACATCTTACGGCTACTTTTTGTACTTTATATATATATATATATATATATATATATATATATATATATATATAGTGTGTATGATGCTGAGATCTTCGACGATAGATACCACATATATAGACGAGATCGCGAAACATCTCCTCTTTCTAGTCATAAGAAAATTGGTTGGAGTTTTGATAGCAGTAAAAAAGGATGGATTAAACTCACGCAGGCAAATTAAATGGGAAAGTCTCGGTGAAGACTTATGAGTCATAATTGAACTTAACACAAGTAATCTAACGGAATGGCTTCATATGTGCGCAGTATATATCCCTCCACCAGTTGATCGTAACACATTAGAAACATTTATTAATAATACTACGGATACCATAAATAATAATAATTTAGGCACGGCTAATAACTCAATTTTGCTGCTTGGTGACTTCAATATGAGTTCTATCACGTGGGCACTTCAACCCGTCATTAACGGTCAGTACGCATACCCAAGTAACTACTCTAACTGTCTTCTTAAAAGTAGCTTAATAGATTTTTTCACTTTGCACGATCTTAATCAATATAACACTAACAAAAACGCAAGCGGAAAGATACTAGATCTAGTTTTGTCTAATGTAAACATCAATGTGGTCAAAAGTCAGTATCCTATACGCAACGTAGACATTTTACATCCACCATTAGAACTTTTCTTTAAAATCAACTTATCAATTAATTTTCCCGCAACTAAGAATAGATCTTTCCACAATTTTCAAAGAGCAGATTTTGATTCCATTATAGCATTCTTAAACAATGTTGATTGGGTACAAAATTTAGGCGTACTAAATAATGTAAATGAAATGATATCGAAATTCTACGAAATCCTGCAGGTAGCAATAGACAGATTCGTCCCCAAATCGTGGAAATCTTCATAATCTTATCCTATCTGGTTCACACCCGCTGTTCGCGCAAAGCGCTAGTGTCAAGCATCGACGCTAGATGGCACTCGGCTCGGCGCGATACAAGATGAAGTTCGGCCGAGCGTTTTGAACGGTGGGTGTCGAGAACGCGCTAGAAAAATTGCCAGTCCAAATTCATCGCTGCGAGAGATAGCACGCGGTCCATTTTGTCGGGAACTCGTAATGATAGGCGCGTATAGTAAATATACTGACTGGGAATTGTAGCGCGTATTCCTTGCTGAGAGCAACGGGACTTTTAGGTTTAACGCTGAGTCCGTATAAGTGGATTCGACTGTATTAGTTACTAGTGCGGTATTTGATATTCTAGAAATAACTGTGGCCACGCAAAACGGTAGTGACCGTTGATCCGGTCTCGCGTGGTAAGCTTTATAACAAACGAGAGTTAGTGGCTTCTGTAAGGTAGTTAATCGTACGACAGAGTGAAGGGACTGTCATCGTAGAAACGAAGAAAGTGACTGTGGACGGAGAGCAGTGGGAGCGGTGCGGAGGTCCGAACTGCTGCAGATGGTAACGGTCTAATAAGGACAATAACACTACCAGCCACACCCAGATACACATCACTGACCCTTACTTTCCTAGCACTATACATCCACATGCGACCTGACCCAATCCTGAGGGACCAGTCGCCTTGGATAGAGGTAAGTAAGCTCCCCTTATTAGAATAGAACGCTCCCCCCTGATTGTTTATTGTAATTAGAAACTTTTCACCTATAGCCTGTAGGAGGCTCGACCTGCACCTGCTTGTAGGTTCTTCCGTTAATGGGCCGCGGAAGATCCTACTCCTGGGATAGGTAGTTGCAGGCCGTAACATTTAGTAGCAAGAGCGCGATTCCGGGATCGATTCCCGGTCGATCCACCGACCATAGTGTTTGATAAAAATTAAACAATTTTGGTGGCAGGGAGCGTTGGGTTGATTGGTTTAATTTTGTGTCTACAATCACGCCCGTCCGTAATACGTAAAAATATTTTTTTTTTAATTATATACGTGATAATAAAATTCCTTTCTTTGGTGGCTTGCTTTATTGTAGTTAGCGGGTAAATTTGAAAAACCGCGCCCGGTTAGTGAGCAAGCGGGAGTTTGCTTCATGTAGGTAGATGGTTATTTTTACGTAATCGGTTAATTATCGTTGTCGGATAGTTGTAGTGGATTACTATCGAAGGGTCGATTTCCGAGCTAGGCATTTTTTGTTGATCGACCGTGATGTGTATCTTCGTTTATGTATCTTTCGTATTGTAATTTGTATTTGAACTAAAGAGTAGTATTGAATAAAACTGTTTTTTACGGATTTTATCTCGTTTATTTTATTATTTTTATTCCCGACGTTTCGAGTGCTTTTCAGCAACCCATGGTCACGGGGGGGACTGAGATGTTTGACGTCCCGATGTCACAGTTAGCCCGGCTACCTTCAGTTTCAGTCAAAAAAAAAATAATATTAAAAAAAGTGTAGTGTTCGCGTAAATATATGAAATCATTATGTTAAGAGTAGTAATTTGTATTTACGCAATTTGAATTTAACTTGATTTGATCACACTAATATTTGTTATTTGTAATTTGGTTTGTGTCTTTTCTTTTGTACTAACTTGTATTTGGTTTGATAAGTAGTAATTCGTATTTGTATAATTTCTATTCAACTCGATTTCATAGGAACTGCATTTGTTAACTGTTAATTTTTTGTTGTATTTGTTATTTATTTTTGTAATTGTGCTCGAGCCGCGTCGTAATTTGTATTTAGTAGTGATGTCCTCGCCCAAGATACTAATCCGTTGCCTGCGAACTGAGTTACGCTGGGCCACTAGCGCCCATGCTTTGATAGGTCGACCGGATAGGGTCCATAACTTGATGAAGCGGTTCGAGCAGGTCGATGCTCGAAGGGCTGCAGTGGAGGAGGCTTACGCTGAGCTCGAGGATTCGGATGTGGAAAAGGGAGTCCTGGACTCCTGCTTCGCAGACTACGAGCAGTTCTTTTCGCTCACGGACGAGTTGATCGAGGCTGAAGGCAGGTATGCCGTGGAGGCGCAGAAGCTCAGACGCTTATATACTTGTTTATATACTTGATCACTGTGCTTGTTGTTACACGGTTAAAATTGAAATTGAATTACGTGCCCTTTTGAATGCTTGTGCGTATGCTTTGTAATGGTATTTGATTGTTGCGTCTGTTTGCTGAAAGGAAAGTTTGAATTCATTTGAGATTGAATGACGCGATTTGGAAAATTAGGTATATGTTTGTGATAGTGTTTAATCATTTTGCTTTGTGAAAAGGATAACCCTATTTGTGCCGAAGGGAATAAGAGTCAATTCTCTTTTGGTTTACATTTTGTTAGCACTGTCTAAGATATTTATTTGAAATGAGAAATAGGGCTGTCTCTTACGTTTATTGTTTTGTTTACTTTGTCAATTTGACCTATGTGCATCAGTGATTACTTTGTCTTAACTAATTCTGTAATTGAACATTGATGCTTTTGAAAAATTAGTTGAAATATGAGCATAGGACTACCTGCCTAAAGGGCTATCTGTTTTGTAGATTATCAGATGGAAATTAGCTGTCGCACCATTTGGTAAATTATTATATGGTGGGTGGCTTGGTTATGCCTACTTGTTTGAAAGTTCATACTAGGGACTATCTGTGCGTTTCGTTCGGCTCTCCACAGACGAAGTTCATGGGGAATTTGGGGGTGCTCTCTGCACTGAATCTTAGGAGGTCCCTCTGGGCCGCTTCGTGTCGCGTCGCTGTTGCAGACCTGATCCGGTCGGATTGCGGAACTAATCATAGGAGCGCAGATAGGTGTTTGAAGGAGGTCGTCGGACTTCTGTCTAGGAATAGGGCTTATTTATGTGCTGTGATATCCAGGAAGTGCATCCAGTTCAACCCTCCGGCTAGCCCACGTTGGGGCTGTATTTTTGAGGCGTTGGTTAGGGTTGCAAGATCTGATGGGGCCCCTAAGGTGGCCTAGTTGGTTGTAGATTTGGTCTTGCAACTTGCCGTCGCGACCCTGTCCCGCTGACCGGTTTGCACGCGGACCTAAATCCTTATGTCCGGGACGGAGATTTGTTCGCGCAAAGCGCTAGTATCAAGCATCGACGCTAGATGGCACTCGGCTCGGCGCGATACAAGATGAAGTTCGGCCGAGCGTTTTGAACGGTGGGTGTCGAGAACGCGCTAGAAAAATTGAAAGTCCAAATTCATCGCTGCGATAGATAGCACGCGGTCCGTTTTTGTCGGGAACTCGTAATGGTAGGCGCGTATAGTAAATATACTGACTGGGAATTGTAGCGCGTATTCCTTGCTGAGAGCTTCGCCCGGGACTTACTTTTGGGTTTAACGCTGAGTCCGTATAAGTGGATTCGACTGTATTAGCTACTAGTGCGGTATTTGATATTCTAGAAATAACTGTTGCCACGCGAAACGGTAGTGACCTTTGATCCGTACGTTCTGTGTTCGTTTCGCGAGTTATGCGTTATAACAAACGAGAGTTAGTGGCTTCTGTAAGGTAGTTAATCGTACGACAGAGTTACTGGACCGTCATCGTGACTAACGAAGAAAGTGACGTGAGGTGGAGAGGTGCGGAGGTCCGGACTGCTGCAGAGGGTAACGGTCTAATAAGGCCAATAACACTACCAGCCACACCCAGATACACATAACTGACCCTTACTTTCCTAGCACCATACAACCACATGCGACCTGACCGAATCCTGAGGGACCAGTCGCCTTGGATAGAGGTAAGTAAGCTCCGTTTAATAGAATAGGACGCTTCCTCCTAACTGTTTATTGTAATTAGAAACTTTCCACCTTTGGCCTGTAGCAGGCCAGACCAACACCTGCTTGTAGGTTCTTCGTCTATGGGCCGCGGAGGACCCTACTCCTGGGATAAGCAGCTGCTGGTCGTAACACCCGCTCTAATTAAACTCATCAAACGGAAACACAAATGTCATAATAAAATTAAACCGTTTAATAATCCATTAGATAAAATTGAATTCTCTTACCTAAGGAAGGATTGCGATAAACTAATAAAACAATGTTATTATAATTATATTGAACACATCGAGGAAGCTATTAGCAATAATCCGAGGTATTTTTGGACACACATGAAGAACATGCGCCAAAACAAGGCTCAAATTATCCTAATAAAATGTCTCTGAATGATCGTGATGCAAATAGTAGGCAAGAAATATGTGATTTGTTTGCTAGTCATTTCTCGTCGGTTTTTATTAAGGATGATATCAATAAAAATTTTGACACACAACCAGTCTCCAAAACAAAAAAAATATATAGGCAATATTTACGTATCTAAACGAGAAATTGAGAAAAGGCTGAAAAGGTTGGATACATCAAAAAGTGCTAATCCAGACGGTATTCCGCCTATATTTATATATAGGTGTGCAAATTCTTTGGCTGCTCCGTTAACTATTACATTCAATACCTCCTTGAGCTCTGGCATTTTCCCCGAAAAGTTGAAAGAAGCGCGGATTGTACCAATTTTTAAAAGTGAAAAATCCTACGAATGTTACTAATTATAGACCTACATCCATATTATCTACAATGTCAAAGGTCTTTGAGATCTTAATCTATGAATCATTTTTCAAGAATCTAGGACGACGTATAAACTGGCAGCAACATGGTTTTTTGTCTGGTAGATCTGTCTGGTAGAGGTCGTAGAATCTGTTCTTATATGTCACCGATTTAATTGAGAACGTTGATAATAAAATACAAGTGGATGCTATATACACAGACTTCTCCAAGGCCTTTGACAAAGTAAATCACGCACTACTTGTCAATAAACTGAGAGCTTTTGGTATCAATGCGACATTATTAAACTGGTGTGCATCATACCTTCAAAGTAGATCTTCGACCGTGGTGATTGATGGGTACTCCTCGCAGCCATATATTGCCTACTCCGGTGTACCGCAAGGCTCGAACTTAGGCCCAGTATTTTTTAACATCTTTATTAACGACATTGGTTCGATATTGCAAAACTCTAAGTTCTACCTATTTACTGATGATCTCAAAATAAAAGTATTAGAAGCAACTCTGACGTCGAATTACTACAAGATGATCTCAACAGCCTTATTCAATGGTGTAATAACAACCAAATGTTTCTCAATGCCAAAAAATCTCAACTTATTAGGTTTACCAGAAAACATAATTATATACAGAGTCAATACTATATTGATACTGAGAAACTAATTGCAGTTCGAGCGACACGTGATTTAGGCGTTATACTAGATAGCGAATTAAAATTTACGAACCATATTGATAACATAATCACCTCAGCTACTAAGTCACTGGGTTTTGTATTGAGGAATTCCAAAGAGTTCAAGCAGCCCTCAACTACACTCAAACTTTACAGTAGTCTGGTTAGAAGTAAACTAGAATATTGCAGTCAAATTTGGAATCCGCACTACAAAATCCATAGCATTAGAATCGAAAGAATACAAAAGCGACTGCTGCGTCATCTTGCGTACCGTTCGAATAGCTATCAAACTAATGATTCCTACGAAAGACAGTTGGCACAATTTAACATCACATCACTACAATCGCGTAGAAGTATCTCAGACATGATGTTCCTATACAAAACACTCAATAATAGTATTGATTGTCCAGCAATAGTTCAATTATTTAACCTTAAGGTGCCATCAAGAGTGCCAAGAAATCCGCACGCCTTTTTTAATGTATCCCTTTATAGGTCTAACTTGGGAAAGTATTCCCCTCTAGCCAGACTGGCTCGCACTTATAACGAACTGTCCTCGATATTAATTGCGATAGTTGATCAGTTCATCAGTCATCAGTTGCGATAACTGATGGGGGACTTATTTGGGGACTGCGGGGATGCCCTAATGGCCCCCGAAATGGCCACCAGGTCCTCCCATCCAGTCGCCAACTGCCACGGTAGAGTATTGCGGGATTTTTCGTGAGTTGGCGGGGCAGCCTTTGGCACGTGGCTGGCACGCTACTTGAGCCCCCAACTACCTGCCAGTATAGCCAGTATAGCTTAGCTCAGAAGTCCAGACTAGTCATGAGCGGCGCGACTGATGGGCCTTTTGTTCCCCAAAGGCACTGGTTCTCCCGCTTACAGACGGAATGCAGTGAGCTGCTTCGCGCCTGACTCCGACGGGAGGATGGTAGCAAGCCAGGCGTTCCCTTGCGAGGCTTACCACCGCATGGTGGGATCTTTAGCCGTCACCACACGCTAAAGTAGTCAGTGATACCGTTGCCCCGGGGTGGACCGTTTGAAGGTAGATGCCAGCCACTCCATAAATTTTCGTTGTTATGGTATAACAAGGTGGTGCTGTTTACAGAGAACTATTTTGTCCTCTTGAATTATCTTCATTATCATTATGATCATCATTACAGTAGCAGTATAAAGTAGCCTTCACAAGTTCACTGCTGAACATAGTCCTCCCCCAAGGAATGCCACAAAGCACGTCCCTGAGCCACCTGCATCCATCAACTTCCTGCATGTCTTAACAGGTCGTCACTCCATCTAGTAGGAGGCCGCCCCACACTTCGCCTACCTATACGAGGCTGCCACTCGAAAACCTTGCTTCCTTAACGGTTGCCGGTTCTTCGAGCTATATGGCCAGACTATTGCCACTTCAGCTTACTCATCCGTTGGGCTATCTCTCTTACTCTGGAAGGCCCTGCCGGGAAGTTGTCGAGTTCCCAGTAACCCTGTATAAAGTATGTAAGGTTCAAAACAATAATTCAAAACAGCCTAGATCCTAGAATGAATGTTATACGAGACGAGAATGGCTGTATTTGAATGACAAAGTCTCGAGTTTAAAGTGATGGTAGGAGTACTTTGAAAGCGTGTTTATCAGTGAGGAAAAGTTTGGATTAAATAAACTGGAAATTCCGAAAGAAGAGGAAAGAGGTAAGGAGATATGTATAGATGAAATAATGAAAGGACTGAAAAGCATGAAATCAGATAAGGCAGCCGGATATGATAGAGTATCACTCGAAATGACGAAACTCGAAGGACCGCACAGGGAGTGGTGGCAGGCCTGCTGTACACTATTCAATTTATGTTAGGAGCTGAAGCGGGTACCGGGAGACTGGTGTAAAGCCGTTATAGTCCTAATATATAAGGGAAAAGGGTCACAGCAGGACTGTAAAAACTACCATTATACGAGAGCGACACTGAAAGTTCTTAGAAAATCAAAAACTGAACAAACTAGCAAGTTATTAGTTTTATTATATATTTTCAAAATAGTGTCCATTTACACCAATACATCGCTGCATACGATGGAACCACTGAGAAAATCATTTTGCCCAATCGTCCTTAGGGCGTCTCTTCGACGGCATTTTGAAACGCAACCACTGCTTTCTCGGCGTCCATAAAACATCTTCCTCGAAGATTTTCTTTTCTTTTATTTTTTAAATAAATAAAAATCACAAGGCGCGAGGCCGGGGCTAAAGGGCGGGTGACCCAATAAATCCACGTCTGCCGTCGTCAAGTAGTCGATTGTTTCCTTGGCGGAGTGCGACGCGGCGTTGTCGTGGTGCAGGAGGATCCTACTGCGAGGTCATTTCTCCCGAACTTTCTCCAAGACAAATGGCAAACAACTGTTAGTGTACTACTCTGCAGTAACTGTTTTTCGATCCTCTAAAACAATTGTTACGTAATGACCTGTCCTTCCGAATAACGAGGCCACCATCTTTTTTCCCACGCTTCGACCTCTCTTCACTTTAGTTGGCAATTCCTCGGAAGGAAACACCCACACAGCTGATTCTCTTAGTTTCAGGACCATAGCAATAAATCCAGCATTCGTCACTCATAAGTACGAGGGGTGATCCAAAAGTAATGATAATCGGTTACTTCAGGTCCGCATAAAAATCCAAAAAAAAATATTTTTTGCTTGCTTATATACTCACTACGTCAGCCTAAAAAAATCATATAAATAGATCACGATTTCCGGGAGATACATTCATTTGAATACGAACTGTCAAAGAGATAACATCAACATGGAGAAAAACGAAATTAGAGCTATCATCAAGTACCTCTGCTTGAAAAAAATGTCTTCAAAAGACATACACAGTGACTTAGTGGAAACATTGGGGGACTCTGCTCCTCCATATTCTACAGTTGCACGCTGGGCCAAGGAGTTTAAACTGGGCAGAACATCCACTGAAGATGAACATCGTGAAGGACGCCCATCCACGTCCCTCACTGAAGACGTTAGAAAAGTCGAAGATGTTGTGTTGGCAGATCGAAGAGTGACCATCAGGCATGTAGAATAGAATAGAATAGAATAGAATAATTTTTTATTCAATATAGATCACATGTGTAATTCTTATTGAAAGTCATTTATTACTTTACCACTGGTTCGAAAAAAAACCTCCGTCCTGGGAAGAACCAGCAAGAAACCCAGCGGGACTTTTTTTAAAAGCAAATTTTACAATAATGGTTATACAACTATATAAGTACAAAATTTATTTTAGAAACAGCTTGGAAGCGATCACCTCATTCCCAGGGGTTATTATCAACCATGTATTCATTTATACTATAATAACCCTTTTTATACAGTTTCAACTTAACAAAACATTTAAACTTGCTAATAGAGAGAGCCTGTACACTTTCCGGGACCTTGTTGTAATAGCGTATACATTGCCCCAAGAATGAATTACTGACTCTGTGGAGTCGAGAAACTGGTATCACTAGCTTGTGTTTGTTCCTAGTATTTACAGAATGCACATCACTTTTTTTACTAAAACTACCTTTGTTTTTGTGAACATACATTAAATTTTCGTAATTATACTGAGAGGCCAAAGTTAATATATTTATTTTTTTAAATTTATCTCTAAGAGACTCTCTCAGTTTTAGTTTTTAAATAGCTCTAATGGCCCTCTTTTGTAAAACAAAAATAGTTTCTGAATCAGCCGCATTTCCCCATAGCAAAATCCCATAAGACATTATGCTATGGAAATAACTGAAATAAACTAATCTAGCTGTCTCGACACTAGTGAGACCTCTTATCTTTTTTACAGCATAGGCTGCAGAACTTAGTCTGCTTGCTAGTTTGGATATATGGGGGCCCCACTGAAGCTTTGCGTCGAGAGTGATGCCAAGAAAAACAGTGGATTCAACAGGGCTCAGTTCTTCCCCATTTAAAAACACATTAGTTCTCAGATTTTTAACATTCGTTGTTGTAAAGAACAATGCCCATTTTTCACCTGACAATGTATAGAAATGAAATAAATCTTAAAATTCAGCTAATTGAATTGTAAATTAATTACGCTTATCACTATGTTAAAAGAAACGCAGGAAAAAATATTTTTACATATTTCTATAAGTTTATTCTACGTCAAGGGTAAACGTATTATATGTTTTGAACGCATCTCAACTACCCTTTTTCTAGGACGTTCCATTTTATACACTGCTACTTTACTTTATTTAACTCTTCTTCTGAGTTTTATACATTATTTTATGTTTTATTTAATCAGTAAGTATTTATTTATTTGTATTTGTATAGTATATATTAATATAAAATAATATAAACATAAAATAAATTAATCATTCAGTATGTCATCGAGTGCGGACGAATAAAACAGATTTTTTTTGACATTTGACAGTTCTGCAATTGGCATCGGCGCAGTTCTTCGTTGTTGCATTTGCGTCTTGTTGTGTACTGTGCCATTTTGTTTGTGTTACTTCTTTTTACAACCCTATATGGTATCAAGAAAATATTTCTGCTCCATCAGAATTTCTGGATGACGTGGTGGTGAGAGATTTAAGTGAAAATGATGATGATTAATAAACCATGCCACTTTAATATAGTGTTTTATTGGTTTATCCCATTTTGTTCATCAGTAAGTATATACCATAGGCCAATGAAATGTGTTTGGTTGATAAGTGATCATTTTGACAATATAAGATGAACTAAATGTAGTATGTATGTGTAAATGTAGTGTGTAGTACGTATTTATGTGTGCTGAAGAAATAGCAGATAGAGCTAGACACTCAATTTATGGTGACAATCATCGAGAGTAAGCGGTGACTTAGGGGCAGTTGGTTTCAAGAAATTCACAAAGTAAAAAAGACGTTTTAGACCATAACTAGATAAGTATTGTTATCTTAACTTCGAGGGTTAATAATAAGTTATAGCACATTTATTTCTTTATTACCTATTTGGTTACGGCAAATCCTAACCTAAAAAGTGACATTAGTATATTTTGGGATTCGTAGCGTTTAAATCGTAAAAATAACTATATGACATTATTTTCTGAGCTTACATGTAGTTTTTCTACTATACTTTATAATTATACATCAACTTTCACTATCAGGTTTTTAAATGTATGGAAAGTGGGCATGATTCTTTAATACATTTAGTTTTATTTCCGTTTAAATGTAAATTATTAACGTTAAACCAATGCACTAATTTTGATATAGCATTATTCACTTCGTCACATTTAAATGATTGACGTTTAAATTTAAAAATCAAAGAAGTATCATCAGCAAATAATACTATATCATGATTATCCTCTACAATAGAAGGTAAGTCGTTAATATACACTAGAAATAGGAATGGGCCGAGAATTGAGCCCTGAGGGACACCCATTAGTACAGGTGAGCCGGAAGAACTTTTACCATTGATAATAACTTTCTGCATTCTATTACTTAAATATGAAATTATAAGTTTAAGCGCTGTGTTCTTGACACCATAGTACTGTAGCTTCCTGATTAATGTCTCATGGTGAACGTAGTCGAAGGCCTTGGAAAGGTCACAAAATATGTAGCTGATGTCACAGGGATCTCATATGGCAGCGTTCAAAGAATCCTTGCGAACGAGTTGCATATGAAAAAGGTCTCTGCGCGTTGAGTACCCAGAATGTTAACCGACGAGCAAAAGAAAAACCGAGTTGACATTTCGAGGGTCAATCTCGAAAAGTTCCAAGCAGATCAAGAAAATGTTTTGTTCCGTTTTGTGACTATGGACGAGACCTGGATCCACCATTTTGATCCTGAAAGAAAACAACAATCGATGACTTGGAAGCGAGCCTCCTCACCGACGCCAAAGAAATTCAAAGTTTCAAGTTCGGCGGGAAAGGTTATGGCATCTGTTTTTTGGGACGCTCAAGGCATAATTATGGTGGAATATTTGGAAAAGGGAGCCACTATTACGGGCTCTTACTACGCAGACCAAATAAGAAGATTACGGGAGGCCATCAAGGAGAAAAGACGCGGCAAACTGCGAGCTGGAGTGCTGTTTCACCAAGACAACGCACCGGCTTACAAAGCCGCAGTTGCGATGGCTGCCATTCAAGAAACGGGATTCGAACTGCTCGAACACCCTCCCTATTCGCCAGATCTAGTTCCTAGTGATTTCTACCTCTTTACTCGGCTCAAGGAACGCCTCCGAGGCAAGAAATTCGAAGACGATAGCGAAGTAATGGCCGCTGTTGAAGCGTTTTCGGAGGGTCATGACAAAGAATTTTTTTCAAAGGGAATCCTGGGTTTAGAAAAAAGATGGACTAAATGTATTGATTTGTTAGGAGACTATGTAGAAAAATAAATTATTATTTTAACTTTCATTACCGTGTTTTATTTTCTTTACCATTACTTTTGGATCACCCCTCGTATGTCGAACACAGCATTTGAGTCACCTCCGTAAAATCTTTGAACCATTTTACGACACCAATCAACACGACGGAGTTTTTGGGTCTCTTGTCAAATTATGAGGTATCCACCGGGCACAAAGCTTCCTGACCGCTAAATGTTCATGGAGGAATTTGTGCACTTGACTCATATCGATGCCTAAGCTTGTCCGAATCTCCAGATAAGTCACTGTTTTTTCAGTCTCTATCATACGCCGCACAACACTGATGTTATCATCAGTCGTCGACGGAGAACGCCGTCCCTCACGCAGATCATCGGTGAGATTAGTGCGACCACGTTTAAACTCATTAAACCAGTTGTAAACAGTGGAATGATTTGGTCCTTCATCGTGAAAGGCCAATCGAAGTCTATCATAATTTTATTGTTGACTTAAATAACATTGAAAGTCATAAAAAATCATTGTACGAAAATTTTCTCGCATTAAATTCATGCTGACGTGACACAGACAATTTTCAATTTGCCGCCAAATCGTAAACAAATGATAAATTAATAAAATACAGTGTTCTATTTTCAAAATTTGAACTTATTTTTTTATATCGTTTACAACTGGTCAGTTTAAAAAAAAACTTTCAGTGTCGCCCTCGTATCAGCCTGCTTAGCGGGAACACTATGCCAGGGTATTAATTGAAAAAGTCACGAAAGAAATATTTGGGATGTGCAAGCTGGATTTAGAAAGGGAATGGGGTGTACAGATCAAGTCTTTTCAATACGCATGTTCGTTTCAATGTGCAGTGAAGTTTCTGGCCAAAACCAGAAATTTTTTGTGCGTCCATGGACTTGGAAAAGGCTTATGACAGAGTAGACAAGGATGTGTGATGGCAAACACTGAATTGATTTGGGTTGAGCGCTGGTTTGATACAGGCATTAAAATCTCTTTATAGGAACTCTAGTGCTTGTGTCAGGATCAACAGGGCCTACTCGGTCTGGTTTGACATCTATAGAGGTGTCTTGGAAAGACAGAGTTGTGTATTTTCCCCGAGGCTCAAAAGCCATAAATAGGTTGAACAAAGTAGCAGAATGTGGGTTAAGAATGGGCGAGTTAACCGTGAAATGCCTTTTGTACGCCGATGATCAAATCATATTTGCGTCATCGGCGGCCGAATTGCAAATGATGATTACATAAATGAAGTTATTAAAAGAAAAGGGAATGAAAGTGAATAAAATTAAGACGAAAGTGATGGTTTTTGAAAGAGAAGAAATTGAACAAAAAGCGTCAGTAGCCTAATGATAGGGCGTGGACCGCGAACTCGAAAGGTCGCGGGTTCGAATCCACCATTCGACTACTGTCGTGAACCAATTCTAACACAAGCATTTTAAGCTTAGCAGAAGTGATCAGAGGGAATATTAGTATGATTTAATAGCATTACTAGTATTTAAAAAAACGAAAATATGTGAAACAATAGAAGGGGAGTTGGTTGAGCAAGTGGATGAGTTTGTGTATTTAGTATGTCTTTTTAGCAGGAATGGTAGATATGGTAAGGATATATAACGACGAGTGAAAGAAAATTGAGTAAATAGATGCTCTTCACTCTATTGTAGGAAGTTTGAAAGTGTAAAAAAGGCACGTATGGTAATTAACAATGCTGTGTTGCTCTCTACTCTAATGTATGTTAGTAAGTTTGGTGTGGCAGAAGAAGCATAAGAGTAGAATAAATGCGGTAGAAATTTGGTCATTAAGGAGTATGCTATGGCTGAATCTGAATGACAGGGTGAGAAATAGTGTGATAAGAGAAAAGTGTGGTTTGCAATATGATGTGACCAGGATTAAGAAAGGAATGCTTCGGTGGTTTGGTTAAGTAGAAAGAATGAACGAGGAAAGAGTAACAAAGCAAATGTATGTTGCAGAAGTGAATGGAAGAGTCGGGAAAGGACGCCCTAGACGAAAGTTTATCAAACAAATTGGTAACATATTAAAGATGGGTCAGATTAAGAGTATCCTCAATCGACGAGCATATATGCGTAGGTACATGGATGTAAAATAGGTGAGTGCGGTGAGTCAGAATCGTGCCAAATGTAAGTCTAGTCTCTGCCTAACACTTTGGGTGACAGGAATGAGTATTTAGGGTGTCCCAGTAATGGTGGATAATCTGGTACGTACGTATTCGGGGGGGGGGGGGGGAGGGGGAATGGCCTCGGTTCCCTTAAAAAAAAATTCTACCCCGAACAGTTCGCGCTCTACGCCATGTTTTATAAAATTCCGAAAATTCGTACTTCTGCTCACATTTGTGGTTATCACGTCCACAGTTTAATACCTAGATCGGATTTTTTTCTTTTAATGTGTTCCCTAATAATGATGTTCCTGGATTACCCTTAAATAGATAGAATAGAATTAATAGATAAATAAAGTAAAAAATTTATGCTTGCCTTGTTTGGACGAATTCTAAGCTGTGTGAGTGAGACAAACAGGGCTTAGGATTAATGTGAGTATGCGATATTGAGAAGGTCGAGATACGCACTAACCATATTTAACAATAATCAAACACGAATTCCAATCACGTATTCATAAAATGGAGAATCTGTCGATCCTTTTTACTCACATTAATCCTAAGCACCGTTTGTCTCGCTCACACAGCTTAGAATTCGTCCAAACAAGGCAAGCAGGTAGTAAAGTAAAATTTTCAAGGGCTACAGATGTACTTTTAACTAATAAAGACACGCAATGTTAAAAAAACTATCTGCCAATAATTTTGTAATGAAATGCCTACTTTTACACATTAACGGCTATAGCTCAGTAAGTAATGATATTTAGTACATAGTATGCTAATGTTTTAGAATTCTCATGATATAGGCAAACTTTTCAAATGGTTGGCCACACAAATCCCATACGTTTTTTTTTCACCACAGGTGCTCAAACTTAGGAGATAACTAAAGTAAGAAAATTAAAGTTATGTTTAGTGCCGTCTTGTAAAATACTACCCATAGTAGTTGAAAACTTTTAAGGGTAATTTAGGAACATCATTATTAGGGAATACATTAAAAGAAAAAAATCCGTCTAGGCATTAAACTGTGGACGTGATGACCACAAATGTGAGCAGAAGTACGAATTTTCGGAATTTTATAAAACATGGCGTAGAGCGCGAACTGTTCGGGGTAGAATTTTTTTTTAGGGAACCGAGGCCATTCCCCTCCCCCCCCCTCGAATACGTACGTACCAGATTATCCACCATTACTGGGACCTCCTGTATATACCTAGTCAGGTCATAAATTCTGTCACATGTTTAATATAAAATAATTGAAACAAGTTTATTCATTATGTAACCATTTATATACCAAAATGAACTTAACAAAACATAGATTCTTATGACACTAAAGTTTATTCAAAATGAACTCCGTGATTTTGAATACAGGCCTTCAACCTGCGCGGTCGTCTATCGCAACACGAACGAGGTCCATGTCAATATCGGCGGCTGTCTTAATCAAGGATGTCTTGAGTGACTCCAAATTGGGATGAGGCTTTAAGCACGCCTTTTCCTCCAAGTGTTGCCATATCTTGTAATCTAACGGATTCAAATTTGGACTGGAGGGCCAGTCTTCGTGTCGGATGAAGTCGATTTCACGCGCCGCCAGCCAGTCTTGTGTGCTCTTCGCTCTATGAGCTGGCGCCGAATATTGTTGGAATACCCAGTGCCTGTTATTGAACATGGTATGAGAAACAGGTTCCACAAGGTTCGTCAGGACTGTATTTTCATACACAACTGCATTCGTTTTTACACATTTCTCACAAAAATGTACCTCTGTTAAGCCCCAATAAGAAACTCCCAACCATACCATGGCGAGGATGGAAAATGACCTCGTTAGACATTTGGAATACGGTTGTTCGCTTCTTCACTACTGTGTGCGTACACCTTATCATTTTGTTTGTTGTAGCTCTCTTCTACGGTAAAAATTTTTTCATCCGAAAAAAGAATTTCCCGATATTTTTTTCCCGCGTACCGCTTCAACAAAGCGCGGCATCTCTTCAGTCTCAGGTCCATTAGACGAGCATTCAAACGATGTCCTGTTTTTCTTCGATATGCCCGAAGCCCTAAATCTTCATTTAACACCCTTTTCACCGTGGTTCTGCTTAACCCCATCTGAAGGGCCAACAGTTTCTGCTTACGTTTGGGATTTCTTTGAATTCGCGCCTTCACAGCTTTTATCACTGCTGGAGTCCTAACAGACCGAGGGCGACCACTTCTTGACCTGTCATCTACACTAGAGTCTTCATTGTATCGTTTGATGGTACGATAAACGAATCTTTTGGTTATATTCAAATCCATATTTAAAAATGAGTAAAATTCTAAAAAGTATGCAGTTTTATTTTCATGAACAATTCGAAATTCGAATTCATTAAACTTTTTTGTGGCCAGCATTCTAAAAGAAAAGTTTTTACTGTGTGACAATACTTATAACCTGACTGTGTATATACATACCTAAATATTCATTCCTGTCACCGAAAGTGTTATACAGGAATGAGTATTTATATATACAACGTGTCCAGTGGCGTAGCGTGCCTTCGATGGGCCCTGTATCAAAATTTGTTTGGGGCCCCCAATGAAGAGTAAAGATTTCATAAAAGGAACAAAACCGCTTGCCACCTGCATCCATCGACTTCCTGCATATCTTACCAGGTCGTCACTCGATCTAGTGAGGGGACGCCCTACACTTCGTCCGCCGGTACGAGGCCGCCACTCGAGAAACTTTTTTTCCCATCGGTTGCCGGTTCTTCGAGCTATATGTCCGGCCCATTGTCACTTCAGCTTACTAATCCGTTGGGCTGTCGGTGACTCTGGTTCTACTGCGGATATCCTCATTTCTAAGTTTATCACGCAGAGAAACTCCGAGCATAGCCCTCTCCATAGCTCGCTGAGTGACCTTGAGCTTCCTCATCCGGCCAGCAGTGAAGGACCACGTCTCAGTACCATATGTCATCACTGGCAACACGCACTGGTTGTATGGTATCGTTTTCAAGTTTCAAGTTAGATATACCTGACTAGAAGATGTGCCGTAATTTCCCGAACGCTGCCCAGCCGAGTCGAATCTCTCGATTGACCTCTCGGTCGAAGTTGGACTTACCCAGTCAGACTATTTGTCCCAGGTAAACATAATCGTCAACAACTTCGAGCTTAGTGCTCCCAACAACTTCCGGCATAGGTGTGACATGGACATTAAACATGATCTTTGTTTTGTCCATGTTCATCTTAAGATTTATCCGTTGGGAGACACTATTGAGGTTATTGAGCATAGTGCTTAGGTCCTCCAGCGATTCTACCATAAGGACTATATCGTCGGCAAATCGAAGGTGAGTGATGTACTCGCCATTGATATTAATACCGCATCCTTTCCAGTCCAGAAGCTTGAAAACGTCTTCCAATGCAGCGGTGAAGAGTTTCGGGGATATAACGTCACCCTGTCCTACAACTCTCTGCAATTGGATAGGTTTCGTACTCTGGTTCTGTACTCGGATAGCCATCGTAGTCCTACTGTACAAGCACTTCAGCACTTCGATATACCGACAGTCAACTTGGCATCGCTGCATCGACTGCAGCACCGCCCAAATTTCGACGGAATCAAAGGCTTTCTCATAGTCCACATACGCCAGACATAGTGGCAAATTGTACTCCTCGGACTTCTGTACAATTTGCCGAAGGGTATGTATGTGGTCTATGGTGCTAAAGCCTATTCGGAAACCGGTTTGTTCGGGAATAATGACTCTCGAAAACAGCACGTAGACGCGGCTCAGAAGGGAACTCGGTCTGTAGTTCTTCAGGAGAGCGTTGTCACCTTTCTTGAAGAACAAGACCACCGCACTTCTGCTCCACACCTACGGAGTAGTGCCGCCATGAAGGACGGAATTAAAAAACTTCTGAAGGACTTCACGTACCGGTTTTCCACCCGCTTTCAGAAGCTCCGCTGTAATTTCATCCTCGTCTGGGGCCTTGCCGTTTTTTTAAGATGCTGAAGAGCCATTCTAATCTCGCTTAGACTGACGTCCGGTATATCATCGGAATAGTGTCGGATAAGCCTCGCTCTTGGATCGTTACTCACACTTACGTGTGGCTCCAACGATGATGTGTACAGCTGCCGATAGAACCTCTCAAACTCACTCAAAACCTCAGGTGTCCCAGAAACGACGCTGCCACACTCGGTCTTTAGCTCCGACAGTTGGCTCATTCTGGCAAACAGAACTCTTGCAAAGACTTTGGAGCCCTGGTTCCGCTCGATCGTTTCTTTAATACGAGCAGTATTAAAATTGCGTAAGTCCCGCCGCATGCATTTGGAGATCTGTCTGTTCAGTTGCCTGTATGCTGTCAAATCTACTGAAGACTGCAGCTTCATATCCCGTCTAACAGCCATGAGATTAAGAGTGTGTGTGAATGAGAGAGTTTTTGTGTTCTTTTGCGGCTGGTTTTGCAAAACTTAGCTCCGACCGAATGGACAGTTTCCACGAGCTTATCATTCATATCGTCCACTGCATTGCAATCTTCTAGGCACTGAAAACGGTTTCGTAGCTCGAGCTGAAAGGTTTCGGGACTTTGGATTAGAGCACGAGGGCGACGGAGCATTGACTTCATTAGACGAGACCTCTCCAACTTAACGTTTAGGTTCGGTGTGCCTCTAACCATTCAGTGATCGCTGCCGGTTTTCACCTTCGCGATCACTGAGACATCACTGAACAGTTGTCGTCTGGCCGTCATAATGAAGTCAATCTAGTTTTTTGTCGAACCGTCGGGGCTCGACCAGGTCCACTTCCTGTGGGGCCGCTTCTGGAAAAAAGAGTTCATCATAAAGAGTCCCTCTTTCTCCATGAAGTCGGCCAGCTGCTGGCCTCCTGGGTTCCGTTGCCCTATTCCGAATTTCCATACTTTCTGCTCACCGTTCTCTCTTGTGCCTAGTTTTGCATTGAAGTCTCCCATTAATACCGTATTTTTTTATAGGATAAGGGTGACAAACGAGCACACAGTCCACCTGATGGTAAGTGGTTGCTGCGGCCCATAGACATCTACATCTATCCTCGTTTGCGAATCAAAATGCAGATGCGTTGTCACCCGTGAGGACTAAGATGGAATGCCTCATTTCCAGTAAAAAGGGCCTCCGCTAAACTGCACTCACCAAGCGAAACGCAGAGGTAAACCTCTGCTTCACGCTGGTATTCTGTGACGTCGTGGTACTACCCCGGTTCGAGCCGGCCCATCCGTGCGACAGCAAAAGCTGCCGCGTGGCTCTACCACTGTCAAAAAAAAATAGTATAGTGGGTTTTGGAGGAATGCATGGCTCTAGAGATATCCTCATACATTTCTTCCACCTCCTCATCGGCGTGTGCCGGGGTTGGTGCGTAACTCTCTATGACCAGTGAATACCGTTTGGTGAATCGAAGTACCTATAAGGTACGCAACCCTCGTCGACACACTCCCAATCTTTACAACGTTGTTAACGAGAGACTTGTGGACGATAAATCCGACACCTCCTTGGGACAGATGGTCGCCCTCCTGGTGATAGAACAAATTACCGGATTTGAGGATTACCGTGTCCTCCCCTATCTTCAGACTTCGGATAATCCTATGACATTCCAGCGCAACTTGTATATTTCTTCTTCCAGCTCCACGATCTTCTTGTCAGTCCTCAGGGTGCGTGCGTTATAAGTTGCCAGGTCAAGTCGTCGTAGGTAGCAATAAAACCTCCACCGGAGATTCTTAGCACTAGAGATGCCCCGCCGTTACCATGGTTGCCACCTTAGCCAAGTAAAGCGGGGCTGCCGGGGACTGGGGGCCGTCTCTTCGTTACTTTCATGGGGGGTATATTGCCATAGTTGCCACGCTTGGCGAACGGGTTGGCAACCGCAGTTTTTTTATTGTTGTTTTGCTGTTATCAGAAATATGCTGCTGCCCATCCCCTACCTCAGTTTCCCTCTGTCGCCTTTTACGACACCCACGGGAAGATATGGGGTAGTGAGTATTCTTACCCGCCACTACACGGGTTTTTGAGTTATTACTTACAATTAATACTCCTAGTAACTAAGCTAGCCAACCAATTCAAATCAAATATACACTTTTCGTGCCTTTTGTTCGCAACCATAGCTGAAGATGATTCGGCTGCATTTATAGCTGAAGACGATTTCAGTAATACTAAATGCTTTACTTCAATAGACTAAAGTGATGATAGCCTTTCCTGTCCCATAGAAGTCCTTGGAATTTCTGCTCACACACGTTCGGGGCCCCTGTAGCCCCTGGGCCCCGTATCATTGATACGGCTAATACGGCGGTAGCTACGCCCCTGAACGTGTCCCAAAATTCAACGATAACCCAACACCGGAGGATAGAACTGCCCCGGACTAATCGGGGAAAAAAAGAAAAAAAATATATCCCAATTATATTTTAAGTTATATAAAAAAATGAAATTCTTCAGAAATTGAGACCGTTTATGATATTTTTCACTACCATGACCACAATATTTTAAATATATTTATCTTCTTTTTTTTTTATAGGCAACCTGAATAGTACTGCTATCTACCACAATTCTTAAAAACTCCAGAATAACTCTTGTTTTATCACGAAAATTAATGAAACTTATTTTATTCCCTAAATTTTTTGAAGACTTTTAACCAAATTTAACTTATCGTGGTGTAAAAAAAAAGTATGAACACTAGTATGGCAAGTTTTTTTAAAAATTAATGCAACTAACCAACATTCCAAAATGGTATAATACTCTAGGAAAACAAGTTATAAAAAAATATGGGCCTATTATTTCTAAACAGGGGCCAAATTCCTTAAATTGTAATTGTCAGTAATCACTTTTACTACATGCCCAAAAAGGGTTCCTGTTACAATTTCTAGGAATTCGAATGGGACATTAATACCTTAGATGTTAGAGAGAGATAGATAGATAGATAGAGATATTTACGTTAAAAAGAGACAACAACAGGGCAGGTAGAGAAGCTGTTATTATTCTCAGCAAGTCGGTTCAGTACGCTCTGCTCCTTTGTTTACTGCGCACCGTTCCCAATTCAACTTACGTGGCCCTCGTACATACTATCGACTTTTGGCTTGGCTTTTTGGACTGGAATCGACCTGCAAACTTAACTGACCTGGCATTATTTGGACTGGAAGTGATCTGCAAACTGAACTGACCTGACATTATCTTGGACTACGATTGTGTGTTTTGTGATTTAGAGTTCTGGCGCATTTTGGACTGTTTGGCGTTTAACATGCCGCAACCGTACACACCACAGGAATACGCTAATATGCATTTAATCTATGGAGAATGCCGATGTAACGCTAACGCTGCTAGCAGACTGTATCGAGAAAGATACCCAAATGCTCAAAAATATCCTGATTATCGAGTGTTTATTAATGTGCATCAAGCGTTTTCGGAGGGACGTATGCCATCCAATAGGAGAAGCGCTGGAAGACCTAGATTGGATCGTGATGAAGAAGTTCTCAATGAGATAGAAAATGACTCGACTACTTCGGTACGTGCCATAGAAGAAGCTACAGGAATCCCGAAAAGTTCTGCACATCGAATATTAAAACGTCACAAGCTTCACCCATATCACTACAGGCGTGTGCAGACGTTATTACCGCGGGACTATCCGCTACGGGTCACATTTTGCCGTGTAATGCTGCAAAGGCACAGTGAAGATCCCCACTTCCTAGACAAAATTCTATGGTCGGATGAAACAACGTGCAAGAAAGATGGGTATTTAAATCTTCACAACCTACATAGTTGGAGTAATGAAAATCCACACTTGATGAGACAAGACAAATCCCAATATCAATTCAAGGTTAACCTATGGACCGGCATATTAAATGGAAAAGTAATTGGGCCCTTTGAGTTACAAGGAAACTTAGATGGCAATAGTTATTGAAACTTTTTACAAAATGACTTGCAAGAATTGTTAAACGACGTGCCCTTAAGTGATCTTCAAAACATGTGATTCCAAAATGATGGTTTCCCAGCACATTATGCCCGTCAAAAAAATCAAGAGTATCCAGGGCGTTGGATCGGGCGACTTGGTCCTATCTTATGGCCACCCCGTTCACCCGATTTGAACCCCCTGGACTTCTTCTATTGGGGTTGTCTTAAAAACAGGGTCTACTCAAAACCCATTGTGACATTGGACGAGCTTCGTCGAAATATCACTCAGGCTGCTGATTACATTAATAGCAGAAGATATGCAAGACAAATAAAACGATCATTTTTAAGGCGATGTCGTGCATGTATTAATGCTGGTGGCAAACAGTTTGAACATTTGCTATAATGTTAATAACTTAATAAATTACACGTGAAACTGTTTGTACCATTTGTTTTGAAATATTAAACATTTTTCAAGAACTAATACTTTTATTACACCCGACCGTCATTTGGCCCTTGTTTAGAAATAATAGGCCCATATTTTTTTATAACTTGTTTTCCTAGAGTATTATACCATTTTGGAATGTTGGTTAGTTGCGTCAATTTTTAAAAAAACTTGCCATACTAGTGTTTATACTTTTTTTTACACCACGATAAGTTAAATTTGGTTAAAAGTAAGTCTTAGAAAATTTAGGGAATAAAATAAGTTTCATTAATTTTCGTGATAAAACAAGAGTTATTCTGGAGTTTTAAAGAATTGTGGTAGATAGCAGTACTATTCAGGTTGCATATAAAAATAAAGAAAAAAATATTTAAAAAATTGTGGTCATGGTAGTGAAAAATATCATAAACGGTCTCAATTTCTGAAGAATTTCATTTTTTTATATAACTTAAAATATAATTGGGATATATTTTTTTTCTTTTTTTCCCCGATTAGTCCGGGGCAGTTCTATCCTCCGGTGTTGGCTTATCGTTGAATTTTGGGACATGTTGTATATATATATATGTATGGTAGGTGGTAATTATTATTATAAGGAAGAAATGTCGGTGTCAGGTTGGACAAGGCCTGCTAATAGACGTTTCAGAATCAAACAGACATTTAAAAACAAAGGTGTTTTATTGTAGAATTCTCTGTTTTGGTTGACTTATCTATGAAAACGAGAACGAGTAGTTTTTAGGTTATAATTGATACACAGTTGATTATCAAATGAAGTTTAATTAGTTCCACGTAGTACGGTCGTCCCGCGCTGGTAGCGCCGGCGCGGGGGCGGGCGCGGGCGCGGGCGCGGGCGCGCGGCGCGCCACGATGACGCGCGTGAGGCGGCCGCGCGCGCCGCGCCCGCGCGCCGCGCCGCCACCCCCGCGCCCTCCCCCGCCCCCGCCCCCGCGCACCGCCCCGCTGCGCACCGACAGCGCGCCCTCCGCAATACTCGAATCTACACAGAACACGCTTTGTCTTACACATTGTACATATTATATGCGCATAATATACACATTGTATAAAAGTATAGTATAAAATAAAACAAAGTGCGGAGAAGTGAGGGTAGAACTGTAATTTTTCACTCATTCTAGCAGTATAAAGTACCGCACTGGCAACTAGCAGCAGACATTCTGTCGTTTCAGAGATCAGTCAGTAATTCTACGAGTCTCATCATCGTTATTTTGCCCGTTGGGATAATAATAACTTTAGTAAATGTAATATTTCATTACGAGTGCGGAAAGCCTGTCATTGCAAAGAGTTCCGACAAATGTCTACCCGAGCCGAGGCGCAGCCGAAGGTGAGAGTTGACAGTCGGAACAAGTTGCAAAGACGGTTCCGCACGTCTACTGAACAACAAATATTTTTAATACAGTTGCGAAAAAATGAAGCAATTTACAAACGACTAAACTCACAACGAACATTTTTGAAAAATGGCGCCAACCGTAAAGTATTATAATATATTTTTTTTGTTTTCTTCACCAATTCTGGGTAGGCAAAGGGAACTATGCCGATACAGCCAAGTCTTCGGTAGAATTTTTTTGATATGAAATGAAAATGAAATTAATGAGATGAAATGAAATGAAACCTAACCTAACTCATTAAATCAAATCATTAAATCTGATATTGAAACAAATTAGTAGCTTCTTTTTAGAAATATTTGCATGAATCATAAAAACTTCTATGAATATTTTTTTGTAAAAACTTCGTGGTTGGTTTTTCTTTTTAATAGACATTATTTCGACGGTTGGGAAACAGAACGCACGAGTTCGGTAAAGGTAAAGAAAAAGCTCGAATATGTAATAGCCCACATCCCGAACGCTATACGACCCTGCAATACGCCACTTTTTGAGCAACTGTATTAAAAAGTAAGTTATATTGCGGAGACGCTATCCTGTACCACATTGTGATAAGCAAGCAATATTGTGTTTTGCATTTATTTGTTTTTACTTTTTACTTCTGACTGCTAACTATCCTACATCCACATGTTTAATTTGTGACATTACATAAAGTTATTATCGAGTTATATTCTTTTATTTAAATTTTGAGAGTAATTTCTCACATCAGAAATAGGATGACTTCTTAATATATGGTTAATATTCGCATGTAAGCTTTCGCTTAAGTTTACAAGTAAATGATAGTTCCCGATCAACGATGTTAAGAGAGTATATTATCTCGAGTGTACTAAATTAAAATAAAGTTACAGTAAATAAAATTATTTTTTTATTATATAACTTTTGCCTTATAAACAAAAGTAATAAGAACCTACTATTTTCACAAGAAATTTAAATATCTACCTTGATAATTAAATTATCGTCTGAGCCTTAAAGACTATTAAACATTTTAGTTGAGTCACCTGACGGAACAAGCGGGGGCGGCTCGTCGTCTGCGAACACAATGGGCAATTGCAGGATGTCCGCGACGTCCAACGGCTGCGGCTGCTGCGAAGGCTGCGGGAGGTCGCGACGCGGCGGCAGCAGCGCCAGCGGCGTGCCGCCCGACACTCGCGACACCACGCGCGCCCTGCGCACCATACGCACACATACAATATGCGACACCACTCACCACCAAAGCTTGGCGTGCTCAGCAGAGCGGGACAGTATTTCATGCCGGCACACCGCCTGCAATTTTACAAGGCGCAGGTTCGGCCTCACATGGAATACTGTTCCCATCTCTGGGCAGGGGCTCCCCAGTGCCAGCTCCTTCTACTTGACCGCATCCAGCGCAGAGCGGCTCGAATCGTCGACGACCGAGTCCTTTCCGATCGGCTCGATTCATTGGCACTGCGAAGAGATGTTGCATCCCATTGCATTTTCTTTCGCATCTACCACGGGGAGTGCTCTGAGGAATTGTTCGGATTAATCCCAGCCGCCAAATTTCACGAACGGACACCACGGCAGAACTCCCGATACCATCCACACCATCTGAATGATTGGCGGTCTACCACTGTGCGATTTAGAAGATGTTTTCTTCCTCGCACGACTTTCTTGTGGAATCGATTACCATCAGCGATTTTTCCGGACCGATACGACTTAGGGACCTTCAAGAAAAGAGCGTACTCCTTTTAAAAGGCCGGCAACGCATCTTCGATTCCCTCCCTGGTGTTTCAGCTGTTCATGGGCGGCGGTAGTCACTTACCATTAGGTCAGCCGCATGCTCGTTTGCCCCCTCTCCTATAAAAAAAAACACACTACACACACACACACATATGCAATACGCTATACCACTCACTACCACACTACACGCACACATACACTACGCCACACCACTCACCACCACACTACACGCACACATACACTACGCCACACCATTCACTACCACACTACACGCACACATACACTACGCCAAACCATTCACCACCACACTATACGCACGCATACACTACGCCACACAACTCACCATTACACTAAACGAACAAATTGAGGTACTGAGCTTGTACCTCCAGATTAGACTTTTTGAAAACATGTATGTCACAAACCGAAGCGAAGCTTCAGGTTTTGTATAAAAAGGAAACTGAAATACTCTCTTAAAGCCACTATTACAAACCTCCAGGAACGACTCAACACCCAGTCACAATCCCTGCTCCGAAACGAAATAGAGATATGCTGCCGTCGTAAGAAAAAAGGGCACAACTAGCATTTTTTTAAAAATTGAGTTATATACATATTTAGAATCAGAAAAAAAAGGCACATCTGCTCAATTTTTTGTAGAATTTTATCTTCAAGGAATTCGGAGATACAGTAGGCTCAAAAGGCACAAATGAGACTAATATTCATATTTTATAGAATGAAAAGGCACATTTATTTACCATTATATTGAAAAGGCACAAATACGTAGATGTGACTATTACTTCATACAGATTTTTACTAAAAACTACTTTGAAAAGGCACACCTACAACATAACATAAAGAAAAGGCTCAAATGCCAGATGTGCCTTGTCTACTTAATTGATGATCCGTGTATGTCTCAATTAATTTACGTATAAAAGGCACAAATAACCAGTTGTGCCTTTTCTTTAAATTATTTACGATTAGGGGTGAGGAAAGGAGAGCAGGGTTTGATTGAAACGCGCCAGTTGTGCCTGCAACGTCGAACTTTCCACGCTTGTCAGCAGCCTGCCCGCGCTAGGTAAACTTGTTGTCGCATGAAAACACAATATATCTCACAAGTAATACATTTTATATTAAATTAGATTGTTTAGTGCGATTGCCAAGTCAATCTATGTATCAGTCTTTAAATTTTTGATTTTTAAAATTAAATTAGTTTTTGTTATTTTTGGTTTGTTAAAATAGAGTAATTTGGTTTGTCATTTTTGGTTTTGAGAAATAAAAATGTATGTTTAGATAAGGAAGAGCGGGGTTTCCAAACACAAGCATTACTTGCTTAAATGGAGACCCCAATCAACTATCTAATTAATTTAATTTTTGTGAAGAAAAATAAATTATTTTATTTTATTTTATTTATTTTATTTAGTCTATGGACTAAATAAATTAACCGACTTGGTATTACATGGATCTCACAACTTTTTACGGTAGAAGGACTGAGTTGCGAGACTTGGCTTTTTTACAAGTTATGTTTTTGATGGTATCTCATTTCTTGTAGATAGTTTTATCTAGGTAGCTATTTAGGTACACCTATTATTCCATTATACATAAATATAGGTACAGATTCATTCACTGCAAATGTAACTTTGTCATACTATATGTTTATATGGGATTACAAAGTTATTTATGCAGTTGGTGTATCTCGAAAACTGGAACGAATTTGTAAAATATTTAAATTTTTCCTTAATTAATATATTAAACAATAATTGTATTCTAAATTTGAAGTTTCTATATCTGCTAGAAGTGCCTTAGAGTTTTGATGATCGGTCAGTCAGTGAGTGACAAAATTAAGAAACTTTGACTAGTTATAATTCTTAAACTACTGGTTCCAATTTAATGAAATTTGAAATATACCGAGTTTATACAATGCCTACATGATTTCTAGTTTTATCCATAACGAAGTTATAGGGTTTCGGAAATGGCCTGAACTGCTTCGAGAAAAGGATGGTACGGCCGTGCCGCTTTTTTGCTCGACTTGGCGGGGGCACTGATAATTAATTATATAAAACTGCCCCCAGATAATTAATTACATAAAAGTTCAAAACCAAAATTTATGCTCCTAATTACTACCTCTATTAAGAATTAAGAATATTTTGTTTTATTATTCATGTTGTGATTTAGAGTAACTATTTTTTTACAGATTTTTAAGTTAGGGTCCAACCTATTAGTAAAAAGAATAAAAGTAATTAATTTTTACTTTCCTTAGGTATCTAAATAAACAAAAAGTGTAATTGAGTTTAAGTATTAGCACTTTTTGGTTCTAATTCATAAGTTCTATTTGTTAACCAAAATTGTATGTAGATGCTTATCCCTTATAATTAATAACTATTGAATATTAAGAACGTTTTTTTTTTGTTTAAATGTTGGTGTCCTAGAAGAAGATTTGTTAAGTTTTGTTTCAGTTATTTGGTTAAGCTAACCAGAAATGGCATAATATTATAAATATGTTTTATAGTTTATTAAACTTTCTTCACATGATTATTTGTTTTTTTTTTTAGAAAACATTAAGTAAATTTATACTTAAAAAAGGCGCAATTGGACAAATGTGCCCTTTCTTTTAGACTCAATGACAAATTTGCTTGAAATATTAAAAAGAAAGGTCACATTTGGTTAACTATGCCTTTTCTTTGTAGTAAGTGGTATTTTTAAAATATTTATTTTTTAAGTTGAAAGGATTTTTTTGAATTTATTTAATAATTAATTATATATAAAAATTAAAAAGTAAAAAATATAATAGTACTAACCTTCACGCATATATCATCAGTATTTTTTTTTCTTTTAAGCGATAGGTTTCCACACTATGAAGCAGAATATGGTAAAAACTTTAATCCCAATTATCTCAGTTTGACCAAAATGATAGATGTGCCCTTCTCTCGTACGACGGCAGTATGGGCATCAACGAAAATGTTAACGAGAACCTGCAACACATTGTCCTAGTTACGGCTTCTAAGGTCTACCCTAGTTAACGACGGCATTGATTCCGTTGTTCGTCTAGGGCGTCGACGAGACCTAATCAACCAAGAAAGTCAATTTAAAGGACCCCGAACTGTTATAGTGCGCTTTCTAAGAAGTGGCAAGCGAGATTAATTTTTAGGGGCGAAAAAGGCTAGACGTGACCTCACCAACTTAGATATTGAAGATCAATGACCTCCTAGGAAACTATAATGAACATCTTACAAAATATAATATTACAGTTACAGATACAGCTGGATTAAAAATGGAAATGTGAAAATGAATGTAGTCCATACTATATGAAGTGCTGCTGACATGGATCGATATCTCGTTTCCCAGGACCATCCATGTATACCACCTTCCTTTCTACACCAAGACGATAATTCAAATTAACCTGCTTGGCTTGTTATTAAGTTTGTTTATTTTTATGCCTGTTATTACTAGATATCGTATGATTTTTCGCAGCCGTATTATGACTATTTTTCTCTAATTTTCATTGTTAATTTATGCCAAACAAAAGCGAAAAAAATATTAGTTTACCAATAATTATTAAAAAAAAGATTACTCCACCCATTCATAACATATGTCTTTAATAGTCGTAACTTTTTCACAAATAGTCGTAAAGGAATTTCTTTCCCAATAATATTATGTTAAATATATTTTTAATGAAAGAAAAACACTACTAAGAGGGTGACACCGAAAGTTCTTAGAAAATCAAAAACTGAACAAACTAGCATGTTATTAGTTTTATTATATCTTTTCAAAATAGTGTCCATTTACATCAATACGTCGCTGCATCCGATGGAACCACTGAGAAAAGCACTTTGCCCACTCCCTAGGTGTCTCTTCGACGGCATTTTGAAACGCAGCCACTGCTTCGTCGGCGTCCATAAAACGTTTTCCTCGAAGTTTTTCTTTAATTTTATTTTTTAAATAAATAAAAATCATAAGGTGCGCAGTCGGGCGAGGCTACAGGGCGGGTGACCCAGTAAATCCACGTCTGCCGTCGCCAAGTAGTCGATTGTTTGCTTGGCGGAGTGCGACGCGGCGTTGTCGTGGTGAAGGAGGATCTTACTGAGAGGTCGTTTCTCCCGAACTTTCTCCAAGACAAGTGGCAAACAATTGTTAGTGTATCACTCTGCAGTAACTGTTTTTTGATCCTCTAAAACAATTTTTACGTAATGACCTGTCCTTCCGAATAACGAGGCCACCATATTGTTTCCCACGCTTCGACCTCTATTCACTTTAGTTGGCAATTCCTCGGAAGGAAACACGTAAGTATGTCGAACACAGCATTTGAGTCACCTAAAATTTTTGAACCATTTTACGACACCAATCAACACGACGGAGTTTTTGGGTCTGTTGTTCATAATTTATGAGGTATCCACCGGGCACAAAGCTTCCTGATCGCTAAATATTCATGGAGGAATTTGTGCACTTGACTCATACCGATGCCTAAGCTTGTCCGAATCTCCAGATAAGTCACTGTTTTTTCAGTCTCTATCACACGCCGCACAACACTGATGTTATCGTCAGTCGTCGCCGGAGAAGGCCGTTCCTCACGCAGATCATCGGTGAGATTAGTGCGACTACGTTTAAACTCATTAAACCAGTTGTAAACAGTGGAATGATTTGGGCCTTCATCGTGAAGGGCCAATCGAAGTCTATCATAATTTTATTGTTGACTTAAATAACATTGAGTCATAAAAAATCATTGTACGAAAATTTTCTCGCGTTAAATTCATGCTGACGTGACACAGACAATTTTCAATTTGCCGCCAAATCGTAAACAAATGATAAATTAAAAAAATACAGAGTTCCATTTTCAAAATTTGAACTTATTTTTTATATCGTTTACAAGTTGCCACTTCTAAGAACTTTCAACGTCGCCTCCGTATTGCACGTCGCGCTACAAAGGCCTTATTTTATTAACCGACGAAAAAACGGAGGTTCTCAAGTCGACGTGTATATTTTTTTTATGTTAGACCACGCATAACTTTTTACATAGTGGACCGATTTTGATATATTTTTTTATTAGATAGGGTATACCCCGAAATTGGTCCCATATACATTTGAAAATAAAACGTCTACCCTAAGGGTGGTAAAATAGGGGTGATTTATTGTTTACTCACATATTCTAATGCTGAATTGTGTATTATTACATAATAATTACATTACATTACATTACAAAAAACCTCACGATGAATAAGCTTTAGACCGGTCAGTTTCTTGTGTGTGGTCTACACTCAGTCAGGTCATCTCAGTCTCTGCATTTCTGCTAAAGCTCGTTCATCCTGAGGTTTGTGTAATACCTTATTTGGCTCTAGATTAGATAAAGCAATACCCTCAAGTTCTTGTACTCCACTCAGTGCCACATATACCTGTGCCACATATACAGTGTTTGCCCTTTGGCAAACACTTTCTTTCCGAGTTCGATTACAGCTTTATCAAGGGTCGTACCTTGTAATTTGTGAACCGTGACGGCTCAACATAAAATTATCGGCAACATCCTGCGCTCAGAGTCGCCATAACCCTTCGTACTTTGAAAAGTTGCTACCACTTCACACAACCATAGCTATCTTTTAGTCTGCTTCTTATGCATTATATAGGAAAGACTGTAATCTTTCCTCGCGATGATCTAAACTCTCCTCTTAACGTGTTAATCTAATTCTCTTTCTATTTGCTTCCCACCTTTTATTTTCATTATTACATTCTTCTAAATATCTCTTTCTCATTCGAGCAGCATTTTTGGAGGCCTACCCATGGTGGTATATAAAGCCTGTTTTTTTAAAAAAGTATTTATATTCTACAACAAATAATAGTAAAAGTAGGATTATATAACAGTTAATAGCTAAAGTAGGTAGGTAACTAATTTGAAAGTATTCAAAAATTAAGCACGTAGTAATTAGTAGATTATAGCCACGAAAAGTTATAAAATAAAAAATTTTTAACAAAAAAATTAAACCGCCGAAAAAACTAAAAAGCAAAAAATAATAAACCTTTTTATTTAACCTTAATAACTAAGTTCTTAAACTAATTTAAGTATACCTAAGTATATATTTTTGTAATTATTTTGAGTTTTTAATTAACCTTAATAACTAAGTTCTAAAACTAATGAAAGTATACCTAAGTAATTTTGAGTCGGCGTTAAACAATCAATGAACAAAGACCAGTAAATTACCTTAAATTTAAAGAAATAACCAAATCAAATTAACAATGCCGCGCATCACGCTTTACATAATTAATTAATTTGCTTGTTTAGCGCCGACTCAAAATTACTTAGGTATACTTACATTAGTTTTAGAACTTAGTTATTAAGGTTAATTAAAAACTCAAAATAATTACAAAAATATATACTTAGGTAACCTTAAATTAGTTTACGAATTTAGTTATTAAGGTTAAATAAAAAGGTTTATTATTTTTTGCTTTTTAGTTTTTTCGGCGGTTTAATTTTTTTGTTAAAAAGTTTTTATTCTTTATAATCGAATTCCGATTAAATTATGCCTCTGTGATTAACACTTTGACTGACGTAATTTATATAATATCCAAATAATTGTATTCCTTCCAGTTTTTGAGTGACAAGCTCTGTTTTCAACATTAATTTTTTTTGATTTGCCACCACAAAGTATGACCTTTGAGTTGAGTGGCGTTTAGAACTCGGCTGGTACAATCGGCTGGGTTTTCCTTTGACTTGACGTAACGCCAGCATTCAGGTGGCATTGAAGCTGTGTGAATTTGTTTCACGCGGTTAGCCACAAATGGCTTCCATTGCTCTGGGTCACCATGAACCCAACCCAGCACCGCCGTCGAGTCAACCCAACCGTAGATCTTGATTTGATAGCTAGACAGGTTTGATGTAATTTTTACCGTTAACTTGGATAGCAGCACTGCTCCGCTTAACTCTGGGCAAGGCAGAGATACTATCTTTTTAAACAGCACGAGTTTTGTTTTGGCAGCTACAAATATAATTGATGATGAATTCTCTCGCTGGATTTTACAGTACACGAAACAAGCGTAGGGCTTAGTGCTAGCATCACAAAACCCGTGCAGTTCGATGCTGTCTTTCTCCATTGTTCCTAGTCATCTGGGCACGTGATAACAGTTGATCTGCTCGATATCTGCTCTAATCTCATTCCATTGTACATTAATTTCGTTAGGTACGCATTCGTCCCATGTAATATCCACTCTCCAAGTATCTTGAAATAAAATCTTAAGTTTTGTGGTGAGTGGAGCGATTCATCCCATGGGATCGTATTGTTTAGATATCTCTGATAGCATTATTCTTTTGGTCGGTCTTGATAACGACGTAGTTAATTTTGAATTGAACGTAAAACAGTATCTTTGTGGATTCCATCCGAGACCTAAAGTTTTCAAATTAAAATGTCCCAACACACATCGTAGTTGTCCGAGCTAATGCTGAGATGCTGGATTAGTCTCTCGGCTTCTCCTTTCACCTTGGTCTTGAGATACTGCATCTTCTGCGCGTTGGACATAGACGGATTGTTATGGATTGTTTAAGTGAAAAGGTCTTTGAATGAAGACCAGGTGTTATAATTTCCACTGAAAGTCGGAATCTCCATCTGCGGCGTAAAGCCACTGACCACATTTTCTTGTTAATGGCTTTCTTGATTCTACTAAATTCTGATTCGTAGCTGTTAAAAGTATATTCATATTCCTTGTTCGACCCTTTCAGCTCACTAAGTCCCAGTGCACCGCGTTGATTGCTGCCCACTGGGTTTGAATCGTCCGTAATAAATCATCAAATTCCCACTTTTCTGACACGGAATCATGGTGAATGTTTACTATACGCTGGAAAGCTTTAAAATTACTAAACTGTTTTTTCAGCATATCGTCGGTCTTGCTCGTCGTGCCTGTTGCTTGCCCTGATGGTCGATAGGATTCGCCTTCGCTCATAACAAAAGTTGGTGGCTTCAGAAGAGGCATTCTGGGCCTTTCCCATGTAAGCTGCTGATAGTTCTGTATATGAAGCCTAATAGACCCGTATCTTTCGGCTACACGTTCAAATTCTTGATTCGTAAAGTACCTATTAGACTCTATACCGAACTCTGACAATCTTGCATGATTATTTTTAAACTCTAGTCAATACTTATCCAACATATCTAATCTACGCTGTATATAGTCTGTTTTCCTTTCTGAGCTGTCTTTTTTAAAAATAGTAAAGACATGCTCTATCGCCTGAGCGATTTGTTGCTGATTAGCCAGGAAGTAGTCCATTTTCGACATGATAAAGAGAAAAAGGGCTGATCTTACTTGATATCTGCTGAACGGCGAATGTGAGCAGACACGCTCACCGACTGATGATGACCAGAGACTTCGTTCTCCAGACGCATGCGAGCACCTTGATCGCACAGCGCCTTGATACCTGCTGCGTCGCTGGTTTCTTGATAGCCCAGTAGCAGTCACGCAACTACGCGCCACGTGTTCGAAAAAATCCGATAGGTTACTGCGCGGAAACACTGACACGTCCACACCGCAACTAAGGCACACGTGCCAAGGTCCCGCTTTTTCGGAAAGCTCAAAGGACTAATGTTCGGGGTTGTACCGACATTAAGGGGATGATAAACTGATAACGCTTGATAAGTATGATAAAATATATTTTGGATAAGTTTACAAATTATAAAGGCTAGAACTACTGATAATAATGAGTACGCGTAGCGCTCTTGATGACTATAAGCGAACTGATTTTAAAATACAATTGCCGCGGAAATATGTAAAAGAGGTCAAGTTGTGAAATGATGACTTGACAATTGTACGTTGCATTTCATGCTCGTACAATGCATAATATGTAACTGCGCACGCAAGTGAAATAAACGAAACTTATATAATTCTATTAGTAAAAACAACTATATTAGGTATGATTTTTGACGTTAATGTTAATTTAATAGTCATAACAGAATAGAAAAAAGTAATAAAAACAAAATCAGTGTTATTTTCTCATAGTTAAAAATGTTGCCGTAATCTTGCAAACGCACACAACTTACGTTCTAGTGACCTGTCAACCTCTCACCCGCACAACGCAAATACTATAAGAGAGACTGATATAGTTTACATATAATATTCCCATTTGCAATTAATACCTTAACAGCCAACCACACCAGCGTGACATTTTGTTGATCAACGAAAGGGACCAGCTGGCCAACGTGGCGAAAAATCATCTATAAACGCTAAACCTAAATTTCACAGACTACTATAGTAATGGGAGTACCAGTGCTAAAATATATAAACTCTGCGTATAATAACATACTCACTCTATCAAGTTACGTTTGCCATTTAGTGCAGTTTGATATCCAGTGGACAGTGGAACTTAAGGAGGATGACAACAATCACTACGTAACACTACAGTGCACTCACCCTGCAGCTCGCGGCGTGGTCACAGACAGATGTGCATACTCGTCCTCCTCGACTTCCATTTCTGCAAAACATGTGCATTTGATGTGAGACTAACAGTTGATAATTTAATTTCTTAGAGAATAAATATTATTAATTCGTTCTTATTCACCTAGAAAAAAGTGAAGTATTGCTTATTGGATAAAAAAACTAAGGTTACGGATTTTATCGCATTTAATTTAATTTGATTGGATTAATTTTAAATTCCCGTTTCGAGACCTTTACAGCATCCATCATGGTTACTAATTATGACATCGGACAGAGGTATTTGACTTCCCGATGTTATAATTAGCCCTTCAGTTTTGAATATTATTATATATTCAAGAATATATTCAAGAGAATTATTATATTCAAGAATATATAGTTATACGTGGTAGAGTCATGCTGCAGCTATATTAGTAGTATAGTTGTAGCACGAATGGGTCGGCTCGACCGGGGAAGGACCATGCTCTCACAGAATAACAGCGTAAAATAGCAGCTTAACACTGCTGTTTCGTATGGTGAGTGTGGAGAACCGGATACCCTTTTTACTGGAAAAGAGGCATTCCATCTTAGTCCTCACGGGTGACAACGCATCTGCATTTTGATTCTTTATTGAGGATAGATGTAGATTTCTATGGGTCACAGTAACCACTTACCATCAAGTGGACTGTGTGCTCGTTTGTCACCCTATCCTATAAAAAAAATCAGCTATCGAACACGGCATCACGGAGCCGTCAATAAATAAATAAATATATATATAATTAGTGGTTTGTTACTCTAATCCGTCGCAGTAGGTAGGTATTTTTATTATAATTACTATTTTTAATTATTTTATAAGAAAAGTTATAACCACCTGCGGCAAAGTTCACTGATCAAGCGAATTATGACGATTATGTAAACACCGATACGAATACACACTAAGATTCCTTTGACTCGTGCTAAAAACCGACATCGCGTGGAGATTAGGCGAATACTCGGACCGAGTAACGAGAACACCCGAACAAGGCGTTTACATATTTGTACTCGTTTGTGCTCGGCGAGTATCTAAACGTTGCATTACAAAATATAACTTATTGATGTGATGAGATGTCAGATCTTACACGTCATATGCCTTCTGTTAGGGTCGCTCGTTTTTATTAGATACTATTGTTTTATTGAAATACATAAAGGTATTTTCATTATAATAATAGTTTTAAATTATTCTATAATTAATATACAAAACAAAACAAACTGTTTCTCTAAGCAATCTTACGAGCGAATATGACGACTTCTCTATCGATTAGTCTGTACATGCGCGAATTTTTCGGAAAGCCGACTTCAGCCCGGCCAAGATAGAATGCGCGGACCGTAAATAAGTTCAATAAACATGACAAAATCCCTAAAATTTTATTCAATGTCAAATATTCATGTAAATATAAGAAATCACTAAGTATGGTTTACATATAGTTAAGTAATAACAGTAGTAAATAATTAATATATCACCTGTGCTCTGGGCGGTGTGTTTGTCTGTGCGTTCTTGTTTCTCGCTGCGCTCGTGTCGCTCGTCCCGCGCCACCTCACGCACCCAGCGCGCGCACTCGTCCTGAGTGGGAAACGATGGTCACCACACACACACACACACACACGTAACATATCCTGGTGGTGACGGAGCACAATGCAATGTCATACGACATATCACAGTAAAGATGCAACGACAGTGTAAATATTTACACGACTCCTTTTGACCTACTTTAGCCAATCATAACTTAAAAACTGTTAAATTAACAAACCTTGAAATTTTGTCAAATAATATCCTACGCAGATGGCTAGTTTCAACGGAGCCTAGCCACCTTCGCAAGACAGGATTATATTGGAAGACTCTCTATTCCCTTCGACACGATCGAAGAGAAATCGTAGTAGACCAATGGCTTTACATGCTTACCGAAGAACGGGGTTTAAACCCAATAACTGATTTCGACCTGATCTAGGATTTGAACCCGGAACCACAGTCATGCATGTTTATTAAGGTCTCCTTAAATACCTAGAATCCTAAATTTCATTAAAAAACCTACTATACCTTTAAAATTATTAAAGTCTGAAATGTGTCGCCACTTTTGTCACTAATAACTTCATGGAGAAATTGTTAAAATGCTAATTTAAATGCCCGAAGTACCAAAAAATTATAAAATGGTAGAATAATACTTTAATGTTTCGAAGGACTACAAAAATTATAGATAGGTCCATAAAATATTAGAATGCTCGAGGGATCATAAATTATAAAATGCAAGAATGCTAGTTCCAAGGCTCGAAGGACCAAAAATGTAGGATGTTTCCCCAATACTTTATTATAATTATTGCTAAGTAATGATATGGACGGTAAACCACGTTGGACCGCGCTGACTGCTGATAATACTGATATATACAGTGTATAATACATCGATTTATGAATTGACTAACTATCCGCCCCGGTTTCGCACGGGTTATTTCTGGATCTCGACAACACAAAATTTCATTAAAATCGGTCCAGCCGTTTAGGAGTTCAGTCACAAACACACGGATAGATAAGAATAATATATATAGTGCATGCAATCTTCCTCTTGAATCTATTGATGAAAACCGCATCAAAATCCGTTGCGTAGTTTAAAAGATCTAGGCGTACAAACGGCAGGAAGCGACACACATTCAAAATAATTCTTTATATATATGTACGATAGCCCGTACAGATATGCTCATGAAAAACTTATATAACTTCTAGATAACTTAGAAACTTAAGAGGTATGAAATTAAATCATTAGGAAAAAAAACCACGTGACTTTAAAAATCTGTTATGTTTTACAAACAACGTTGTTATATAAAAAGGGGGCCCATTCACTAACCTCTATAATATATGGACTGGCTTTACACTGTGAAATAATGAGGCAATTTGATTTTCGCCATTTTGGCGTTGACAGAGAAGTGAACGTCCACGGAACTAATAATAGAGATAAGACAGCGTGAAAAAATATATCGATAAAAATTCTATACCCAGGGCCTACCCGTAACGTCCATTCTATTTATGTATCATATTAATATTGTTGCGCCCCACTATTAATGTCTTGTACGTGGTAGTTACCACTAGCGCCCTCTAGTGTCGAGTAGCAGAACTAGGAGTGTCAAGATTC
Source organism: Parnassius glacialis (assembly GCA_033319125.1). Lineage (NCBI taxonomy): Eukaryota > Metazoa > Arthropoda > Insecta > Lepidoptera > Papilionidae > Parnassius > Parnassius glacialis. The sequence continues at coordinate 177,616 of JAVANC010000022.1, read as the reverse complement.
TTCTAGAAATTTCAGGACCGATATGTACTCGAACATTCTAGATGTTTCTACAGTAAAAGGTTCTGGAAACTATCTGGGGCCTTATATAAGGCCGGTATAGACCACGACCGAGACAGTATTGAATTGGCGATATAAGCGAATACTTTGAAGCGAAATAACTGCGAATTAAAGTGATCAGTAGTACAATTGCGTTTTATTATAGTGTGGTTTTAAGTTGTAATTAAGTGTTTTATAATTAAAGTGTCAATTTTGGTAATTCAATCGGCAGTTTTTAATTGTCTCGAACCCCAAGCTCGCACATATAAAACCAAGATCGACGCTGCATTGATCTATATACGTTTTTATTCGTAACTACAGAACGGATTTTGTTCCGGGTTTCAAATAAGAAAATGCCTACGCATACGGGGGCAAGAACAGATTATGTCAGGCTTGCACCTTCACGGTGGTAGAGCCACGCGGCAGTTTTTGCTGTTGCACGTATGGGCCGGCTCAAGCCGGGTTGGTACCTCGACCTCATAGAATACCGGCGTGAAGTAGAAGCTCTGCTTCAGCGTTTCGTCTGGTTAGTGCAGGTGGCCGGAGGCCCAATTCTCCCCCCCCCCCCCCAATCAACATGGTAGCGGAATTGCACGAAAGACTACCACAAGAGGGTACCGGCACTCCTAGAGAATCCCTCGCTGAGCATCCACGACCATGTTATTCCACTCCTGAGCGTGGGTGCTCAGGCTGCCCCACGTATTCTGGGGGGGGGGGGGGGGCAAATTCCGTTCAAAAACATAACTGCTCGGGGCAAACTGAGAAACAATACCAAGGCGACCCCTGCCACATTATCCGTGAATTTCTGCAACATCAGGGGACTTCACTCGAACCTAAACGCCGTCTACTACCATCTCAAGACAGCGAAGCCGGCCTTGCTCTTTCTGACCGAGGCGCAGATGTCCTCTCCGGCTGATACTTCGTATCTCTCCTACCCGGGGTACAAATTGGAGCACTCCTTTGTGCCTCGGGCTGGAGTTTGCGTGTATGTCAGAGAAGACATCTGTTCTCGACGCCTCGGCAGTCTTGAAGGTTCGGACCTGACCATCCTTTGGCTACACGTAGACAGCGACGACCATCCGCGCGTCTACGGGTGCCTCTATAGGTCCCATAGCGGTAATGCCGAAACAGACCGACTCATCGACCACGTCCAAATGGCTACAGATTCCTTGCTACAACAGGTCCCATCAGCAGAGATTGTGATCCTTGGCGATTTTTACGCCCACCACGCCGAATGGATCGGTTCACGTTTAACCGATCATGCGGGGAGATTTTTTTTATAGGATAAGGGTCACAAACGAGCACACAGTCCACCTGATGGTAAGTGGTTGCTGCAGCCTTTAGACATCTACATCTATCCTTTATTACAAGTCAAAATGTAGATGCGTTGTCACCCGTGAGGACTAAGATGGAATGCCTCATTTCCAGTAAAAAGGTCCTACGGCCACCTGCACCCACCAAGCGAAACGCAGAGGTAAACCTCTACTTCACGCTGGTTTTCTGTGAGGTCGTGGTACCACCCCGGTTCGAGCCGGCTCATCCGTGTGACAGCAAAAGCTGCCGCGTGGCTCTACCACTGTTCAAAGATGTTTATGACTTTGCCTTGGCATATGGTCTGACACAACTAGTTACTACGCCTACGCGGATTCCAGACGTGGAGGATCATGCACCTTCCCTGTTGAACCTTCTTCTGACCTCTCATCCGGACGGATATCAGGTTTCTGTCGATGCCCCTCTCGGCGTCCAACTCAACTCTTGATGACGGGAGGAAAACACCGCCGACCATCCCGCGGTGTGAGTGCTCCATGCCGGATGTGCTGTTCTCACAGCGCTCGGTTCGCAAAGCACTCCTCTTCCTGGACATCCAGAAGTCGAGTGGGCCTGACGGAATCCCCCCAATTGTGCTGAGGACGTGTGCTCCGGAGTTGGAACCGGTCCTAACGCGTCTTTTCCGGTACTCCTACTCCCAACGCGTAGTCTCGAATTCATGGAAGGCACCTTTTGTCCACCCGATCCCTAAAAAAGGCGACCGCTCAGACCCGTCCAACTAATGGAATCAATTATTAACTGCCAGCTCATGCGGTACCTTGAGGATCACCAGCTGATTAGTGACTGCCAATACGGTTTTCGTCGGGGTTGATCAGCTGGTGATCTTCTGGTCTACCTGACCCATAGATGGGCGGAGGCAGTAGAGTCCAAGGGGGAAACGTTGGCCGTTAGTTTGTACCTTCGATCGGGTTTGGCACAAAGCGCTTCTTTCGAAGCTCCCTTCCTATGGGCTTCACGAGAAATTGTGCGATTGGATCACCAGCTTCCTTGCAGATCGGAGCATCAAGGTCGTTGTAGACGGTGCATGCTCCGAATACCAGCCTATTAACGCTGGTGTTCCACAAGGCTGTGTGCTATCACAAACGCTGTTTCTTCTGCATATCAATGATATGTTGCTAACTGGTAACATTCATTGCTATGCGGATGACAGCACTGGTGATGCTCTATACACCGGCCGTGCCAATATTTATCGGGAAAACGTCGCTGAGTACCGGAACAAACTTGTGTCTGAAGTCGAGTCTTAGCTGAACAAAGTCTCGGATTGGGGGCGACTAAATCTAGTCCAGTTTAATCGTCCTGTTCTCTGAGCTTGTGCAATGTGATACTTCAAGAATGTTACAGCAATCTGCAACAATAGACTTGACTGGTGACGACTCTTCCACTTCAGGAAACACAGTAAGGATTAATTGCAGTAAAACCAAATTGAAGAAGTATATAAAAGTTAATAAATACATAAGGAAAGTACAAAAATTAATAAGAAATAAGATTAATACCAAAAATTATGTTAATGTATGTAAAGAAAAGCAAGCATTGTTATGAGAACTTAATTTGTATTCAATTGAGGTGGATAACATAAAAAAATGTTATGAGACTGAAGCAGAGTGCCTTAAATCAGAAATAATATCACTTATGAACTCCCTTCAAACTGTGTCCAATAAATATAAATCAGCCCAAAATGAAATAAAAGAACACATATTGGCTATGGATAATCTGGTAAAGACTTGTAAATATAATGGGAGCGGTTTGACTCCTTAGTTAAATATCAATGTGAGTGTCAGCGCTCAATACCAGAATCTTCAAAGTCAGTGTGTGCTGATAATATTATACCACCACCAAAACTCTATGACAGTGCCATAGCAGAGGATATTAAAATAATAAATAACTCAAATATTACTAAAAATAATATAATTGTTTATAGCGATGACATGGGAAAAAATCTAGGCATAACTTTAAATAACTCTTTAAAGGGACAAAAAGTTACAAATTGCTGCATGCCTGGAGCATCTTTTAGTGACATCCTAAATAAAATTATTGTTACTAAATTTTGCCCAAATAGTACAATAATAATTATTGTTGGTAGAAGAGGCAGTGTAAACAACAAACAGTTATTAAGATATATTGAACAACTTAATAACTTAAATGTACACAAAATTGTCTTGTTTACACTGCCTTATATACAAGGATTGCCACAGGAAAATAATTTAAGACATAATTTAAATATACAAATGCATAATTTAATATTTAATAATAATTTAAATTTGACATATAATTGTAATGATAATATTCATAAATTTCATGTTATTGACATAAATAATTTAATAAAAAAGTTTTGGACAAAAGATAGGTATTACCTATCCAAATATAATTTAAGACTGATAGCAAATGTGCTATCTTATTATTTACTTTTTAACTCAGCCAAGTTTTTGGCTACCAAGACTGCTTTTATTGAGCATAATCATTTGACATTTAATTTGGAATCAGTTCCAACTAATTTAAATTAGTGAATGAGACAATAGAGGCAATCTCTAGCAATAATAAGAGTTTAATTAATTTTGAATACAGCCCACAAATAAGTAATAAAAATTGTTTACACCTGGTGCATCAAAATATACAAGGCATGTTGGGCAAAGAATTGGAAGTTGAATTGTTTTTAAATAGTAACAATATACACATCCTTTGTATTACTGAACATTGGCTAAAAGATTATAATTTCATGTTTAATTTCAGAAATCACCAGGTGGTCAGTTCCTTCAATAGAGAAAAAAGTTTACGTGGTGGCTCCTTAATATTAGCAGATAAGTCATTATTATATAAAGAACGTAAGGATATTGTGAGCCTCTCTGTTGAACGAACTGTAGAAATGGCTTGTGTCGAGCTCGAGCACCTCATTGTTGTAGGTGTTTACAGTACCCCATGTGCTAGTTATGACCATTTTGAAAGGATTGTGGAAGAAGTTTTACTCAAACTTAGTAAACAGAACAAGTCTGTTGTAATATGTGGAGACTTTCTATCAATCTCCTTGAAACTTCTTCCATTAGTATTAAGTTTAGCTCATTGCTTAAATCGTATAATCTTGTAAATTTATTCTTAGAACCAACACGTATTGCTGGGCCTAGTGCGACCTGTATAGATAACATTTTTACAGATGTTAAGCCCTTGCATAAATCAATTATTCAAAATTTTAGTTCAGATCACTGTGGACAGTTAATATCACTACCTTACATACACAAAAAACAGAAAAATAAGAAAGTTGTGTTTGTTCCAATAAATGAACATCGCTTGGAGAGGTTTAGAAGTAATATAATAAAAAGACTTCCATCACTTTCGTTTAAAAATAGTGCTAATCATATGTATGCTACATTATTTAAAATTATAAGTTGTGAATTTAGTAGAATATTTACTTCTAAAACTTTCTCTTTTAACAGTCGCAAATCATTTAATGAATGGGCAACAGTAGAAATTTATAAAAGTAGGCGAAGGTTATACGAGCTTTATGATGAAAGATCATATAATAGTAGTGTTATATTTAGAGATTATGTAAAAACATATTCTAAAATATTTAAAAAAGTGTGCTCCACTGCTAAGGCTTTACATTTAAGCAACAAAATTAAAACTGCATCCGACAAAATTAAAATGACCTGGAGAATAATAAATAGTGAAACGGGCAAGGTCAAACCGCGCAACTCGGATTTTCAATTGAATATTAACAATAATTTAACGCGATCTGATCAAGAAGTTGCTATGGCTTTTGAGAAACATTTTACTGATGTTCTTTTTTTGACAACAAAATCATTAAATTCTTCTCCTACTGTCGCCGAATCATTGCTCAAACAAAATGTAAAGGCTTGTTCTAATACTTTTAAATTCCATAGAGTACTGCCAAAAGATATCGTTAAATATTTTAAAGCTATTGATGTTAAGAAAACGGCAGATTTATGGGGGATTTCCGTTAAAGTTATTTTATCTATAATAGATATATTAGCACCTTATCTAGCCACTATATTTAATATAAGCGTCGAATCTGGTGTGTTTCCTGATTTAATGAAACATAGTAAAGTCATACCTATATTTAAATCTGGTAGTACAATAGACCCCGCCAATTTTAGACCAATTTCTGTACTACCAACATTAAGTAAAATTTTTGAAAAAATTATTTTAGATCAGATGTTAAGTTTCTTTAATATTAATAAATTGCTACATAAAAATCAATTCGGTTTTACAAGGGGTCGCTCGACAACTGACGCTGGAGTTGAGCTTATTAAACATATTTTTTGTGCATGGGAGAATTCAGAGGATGCTTTGAGTATATTTTGTGACCTTTCCAAGGCCTTCGACTGTGTTCACCATGAGACATTAATCAGGAAGCTACAGTACTATGGTGTCAAGAACACAGCGCTTAAAACTTATTATTTCATATTTAAGTAATAGAAAGCAGAAGGTTATTATAAATGGTAAAAGTTCTTCGGGGTCACCTGTACTAATGGGTGTTCCTCAGGGCTCGATTCTCGGCCCATTCCTGTTTCTGGTGTATATTAATGACTTACCTCACCTTGTACGGGATAGTCATGATATAGTATTATTTGCTGATGATACTTCCTTGATTTTTAAACTTAAACGTCAATCATTTAAATGTGACGAAGTGAATAATGCTATATCAAAATTAATGCATTGGTTTAACGTTAATAATCTGCATTTGAACGGAAATAAAACTAATTGTGTTAAATTTACAACAACGAATGTTAAAAATCTGAATACCAATGTGTTTTTAAATGGGGAGGAATTGAGCCCTGTTGTATCCACTGTTTTTCTTGGCATCACTCTTGACGCAAAGCTTCAGTGGGGCCCCCATATATCCAAATTAGCAAGCAGACTAAGTTCTGCAGCTTATGCTGTAAAAAAGATTAGAGGTCTCACTAGTGTCGAGACAGCTAGATTAGTTTATTTTAGTTATTTCCATAGCATAATGTCTTATGGGATTTTGCTATGGGGAAATGCGGCTGATTCAGAAACTATTTTTGTTTTACAGAAGAGGGCCATTAGAGATATTTACAATCTAAACCCGAGAGAGTCTCTTAGAGATAAATTTAAAGAAATAAATATATTAACTTTGGCCTCTCAGTATATTTACGAAAATTTAATGTATGTTCACAAAAACAAAGGTAGTTTTAGTAAAAAAAGTGATGTGCATTCTGTAAACACTAGGAACAAACACAAGCTAGTGATGCCAGTTTCTCGACTCCACAGAGTCAGTAATTCATTTTTGGGGAATGTATACGCTATTACAACAAGGTCCCGGAAAGTGTACAGGTTCTCTCTATTACCAAGTTTAAATGTTTTATTAAGTTGAAACTGTATAAAAAGGGTTATTATAGTATAAATGAATACATGGTTGATAATAACCCCTGGGAATGAGGTGGTCGCTTCCAAGCAATTTCTAAAATAAATTTTGTAAATAGTTCGTAATCATTTATATTCTAAAATTTGCTTTTAAAAAAAAGTCCCGCTGGGTTTCTTGCTGGTTCTTCCCAGGACGGAGGTTTTTTTTTTCGAACCAGTGGTAAAGTAAAAAATGACTTTCAATAAGAATTACACATGTAATGTATATTGAATAAAAATTATTCTATTCTATTCTATTTGTCAGAAGACACAAATGACATCATCTTTTTTGGTCCAAATATGAAAGTGCCGGCCAATAAAAAAATATACTGTATTCCGTTAGAACTTGTCCCCCTGAGTATTTATTATTATGACATCAAAGATGTAGGGTCATTGTCCTTGGTTTTATTGGAGTTCAAAAATTCAACATCTTCATACATTTTCAGTGAATTTAATAAACAAAAACAAATGATTTGTTCTACCACATTTTTATTTTGAAAATCGTTTAGTAAAATATATTGGTTCTTGACCTATTTCTGACAAGATAACATTTAAACCACTAATATTACTGCATAATCGGCTGGGATGCCGGGACTTTTTCCTAGAAAATGGCAATAACAATGGCCGCGCAGGTAAACACTCACGCGAACAATGGAATACGGTGCAGCGGGCAGATGCCCCTCTCTTTGCCGCGAACTACCGCCATCGCGCCAGGCTCATTCGTTTGCTAGCATTCGCGTTTATTGTTTAGTACCGAAAGCAACGCTGCCGTGTATGTTTGTGTGATGCCCACTAGTTCTTGTGCTTTGATTTGTTTTGTTTTTGTTATCTTCGTTGTTAAGTTTGAACATTGCTGCGAGTCATGGCAGAGTTGTGTATCGCGTGCCGTGCATCGACAGAGAATCGGCGAAGATATGATTGGGTTTCCAGAGAAATGCAATATCTTGATATCGCCCAAATAGTGATAGAAGATATAGTAGCTCGACAGTTGGAGCCTACTGCGTTCATTTGTCGACCCTGTTGGCAAAGAACGGAACGACCGCACCAGCGACTTATTCGGGAGGCTGAACAGCAAGCTGATCAAGACCGTGATCTATCGGAAGTTCCAAATTCAAGACCAATTTCGCTGATTTTGCCAGGTCTTCTTCGTGCTCCAAACACCGCAAATAGTTGCATTTTCCTACATTGTACGAATGAATCTCGCCGTCGTGTTCCAGAGAACATAATTTTTCGCATGGTATGCCGCTACAGCTATTTCGTGCCAGAAAGCGCGCGTGTCTGTAATGAACACGTGGAGCAAAATCTGTGGCATTTACTTTCTGTACAAGACAACTCTTCTGAGGAATTCACTGCAGCTCAAATAATGACTATCGTGTCGATGTTACAAAGACATATTACGGAGGAAATACTTGATTTTGAGCAGTATGAAAATATAGCACCAGCCGAGTTTCATACTTGGACAGGACTGACTCAAGATCAGTTTACTGAATTATTAGACAGTTTACCAAGTCTGAGAACTAAAAAGAATAAAAGAACCGTACTGGCGGCAGTATTAGTCAAGTTAAGAACAGGTGACTCGAACGCGCGGCTTGCTAATATTTTTAAATGTAGCGAAACAGCGTTTCATACGTGGTTAAAAATCGGACGCAACGCTCTGTTAGAAGATTTTGTGCCCTTAAATGTTGGGTTTGACCATATTTCCCGTGAGGATGTAGCACACCGGAATCTTTTTCTACCCAACAATCTGTTTGGGAACCCATCGAGCCCAGAAGATGAAAGGATAGCTATCACGATTTGTGATGGCACGTACATCTATCTGCAAAAAGTGGAAATCATTTTTTCCAACGCAAGTCTTACAGCCATCACAAATACAGAAACCTCCTAAAACCGTTCCTCTTGGTTTCTAGTGATGGACACATTATCGAAGTTAACGGACCATATGCTGCCACCACGTCTGACGCAGATATAATGAATGATATGCTTAATAATGCTGACAGTGCCTTCCACTGGTTTTATAGGAGTGGCGATGTTTTTATTCTGGACCGTGGTTTTCGAGACTCAGCAATAAATCTGGAATCTTGCGGATACGTACAACATATGCCTCAAACAAAGTATCCAAATGAGACACAGCTAACCACGGATCAGGCCAATAAGTCCAGACTGGTAACAATCTGTCGTTGGGTGTTTGAAGTGGTCAACGGCAGGTTCAAAAGAGATTTTCGCCTGTTGCGAAATGTATATAATAACAGAGCTCTTCCCAGCATGTTCGACTATTTCAAGATAGCAGCGGCGATGATAAATCGTTTTCATGTTTTTATTGAAGATAATCCAAATGCTGCTGCGATTTTAGAGATTATCCACCAAAGAATTAATATGCAAAATAGATTGGCAGATCTTGTAATACGCCATAACTACAATCGCAGACGTGCTCAGTTTACTTTAATGACTGCAGATATGCCAGAGTTTTTAGATTTTCCAAGAATGGATGAGAACGAATTATTATTATTCGCTCTGGGCGTTTATCAACTAAAACAGGCCAAAAGCTATTACGGTGAGCACGTCCTTGACAATGGAACATTCACAATTGAGCTCAGCAATAAGTTATCAAATGAAGACTTGGCGGAAATGCAGGGCAATGATTTATGGATGATAAGAGGCCGACTGCAATCGCGGCATGTTAGAGCAAGACAGTATTATGTCTACATTATAATCGATAGGTCGTTATCAGGCCGACAAGCAATCGCTCACTATTATTGTTCGTGCATCATAGGAAAGCGAACAATTGGATGCTGCTCCCATATTATGTGCATTATATGGTACATGAGCCATGCACGACATTTGCCAGCAATAGCCCCTCCAGCTTATGGATTGGAGAACATTATTGTTGTACCAGACGATGATGATTTTATAATGTTTAATTAAACAAAATAACCCCTGTATACATATTTTACTTATAATCCTCAAAAACACAAAACAAGATCAACATGTCCAAAATAGGTCAAGAACCAATATATTTTACTAAAAGATGTTCAAAATAAAAATATGGTAGAACAAATCATTTGTTTTTGTTTATTAAATTCACTGAAAATGTATGAAGATGTTGAATTTTTGAACTCCAATAAAACCAAGGACAATGGCCCTACAGCTTTGGTGTCATAATAATATATACTCAGGGGGACAAGTTCTAACGGAATACAGCATATTTTTTTATTGGCCGGCACTTTCATATTTGGACCAAAAATGTATGAAATCCCGATGTCATTTGCGCGTTTACCGCTAGAAAGAACCCCTTTGTCGTATCTCCCCTTCTTGCCTCAGCCAGTATCGGAATCCTCGGAGTCGACATATCGAGTGACGTGCAGTTTCGTGGTCACTTGGAAGAGGAGGTCAAATTGGCCTCTAAAAAGCTTGGCGTGCTCAGCAGAGCGGGACAGTATTTCTTGCCGGCACACCGCCTGCAACTTTACAAGGCGCAGGTTTGGCCTCACATGGAATACTGTTCCCATCTCTGGGCAGGGGCTCCCCAGTGACAGCTCCTTCCACTTGACCGCATCCAGCGCAGAGCGGCTCAAATCATCGACGACCGAGTCCTTTCCGATCGGCTCGATTCATTGGCACTGCGAAGAGATGTTGCATCCCTTTGCATTTTCTTTCGCATCTACCACTCTGAGGAATTGTTCGGATTAATCCCAGGCGCCAAATTTCACGAACGCACATCGCGGCAGAACTCCCGATACCATCCACACCATCTGGATGGTTGGCGGTCCACCACTATGCGATTTAGAAGATGTTTTCTTCCTCGCACGACTTCCTTGTGGAATCGATTACCATCAGCGATTTTTCCGGACCCATACGACTTAGGGACCTTCAAGAAAAGAGCCTACTCCTTTTTAAAAGGCCGGCAATGCATCTGCAATTCCCCTGGTGATGCGGTTGTTCATGTGCGGCGGTAGTCACTTACCATGAGGTGAGCCGCATGCTCGTTTGCCACCTCTCCTATAAAAAAAAACCTACTAAAACCCCATGATGTTTCACCTTCACCACACACTAACAGGGCCACGGAAACGCTTCAAGCACATCCGCGGCCCCACCAACGAGGACTTCTCCTTAGTTGAGGACTTCCCTCCCTGACTTCCAGAGCCCGATATGTGGAGGCCATGGAGCCAAGAATAAACGAGCACTCGAAAGCACCAAGTAGTACAGTCCCGCCAAAGTCGCGGAAGTTAGTCATGTGGCGCATTACCATACCAACAATCCTCTTCTCTCGCCACTCCACCTCGGCTGCAGCGATATAGAGAGAAAAGTCTCCTCTAGCCGCAGCTCACTAACACATATCCAAGGGCTCGACAAGCACACTCAGAGTGGCCACCTTGGGCCAGCCCTTCACTTCGGGCCAGCCATGTGAGTCGCCCTACGTTTGCCATGGGTTAACAAGCTACGGCTACTACGGAAAATGACGGCGGTTTAAATCGGCATAAGCATTTTGTATAGAATAGTCAGTCCAGCGTAGTTGTATATACAGAGGTCAGTGGGCCCATTAGATGCTAATGATGTTGAGGTTTGTCGGTTTCGACGGTTGAGAAAAGACTTTTGTTGTCCAGTGGTGGAAGGAGAGGGAGGAATTAAATTATACAATTCCTGCGCACACTCTCCGAAATACATCGTGTAGAAAACCGAAAGGCTGGCTACTTTGCGCTCGTGTTTGAGACTGGTAAAATTGGTTTTAACTAAATTCAGGTCACCAATTAGCCTTTTAGCACGTCTTTCCATCGAATCCAAAGCTGCTAGGTGGTATTTTACTAGCCCATATAAAGCAGCAATACTCCATGCACAACAGGATTTGCCTTTTATATAAAGTAAGCAGCTGTCCCGGCGTGAAGTATCGCCGAACCTTTAGAATGTGGTATGAGTGTGTGGAATAGGTGTATATTTATTAAGGTGAGAAGGTGGCAACTGCGATATGATGTATGAAACAAACGTGTAACCACGTATCAGAATGACATGCATAGGTTTGTGTGATATATAAGCTGTACGATGGTATGGTGTAAGCGGGATGTGCGTGTGGGTGTGTGTGTGTGCGTGTGTGTGTGCGTATGCGTGCGCGTGTGTGCGTGTGCGTGCGCGTGTGTGCGTGCGTACGTACCGCGAGCGCGGCGTCGAGCGCGTGCTGCGGCAGGCGCAGGCGGCGGCGCAGCGCGGGCGGCACGCGCAGCGCGTCGTCCGCGCCGCCCAGCGCCAGCAGCCGCGCGCTTCCCACCCCGCCCGCCGCCCCGCCGCCCGCCCGCAGCCGCGCCACCAGCTCGCGCGCCGCGCCCGCGCCGCACGCCGCGCCGCCGCCGCCCGCCACCACCAGCACCGGCACGCGCACCTGCACGCGCCCACATACAACAACCATACTTAACCAAACCAATATTGTTTTTGTTTTTGTTCACTTCTAATTCTATCATACGACCGACGGACGCCGGTACAAGTATTCTACGTTTGGAGTAAACGGAACAGTTACACTATACTACTGTCTATCGGAAGAAGATACATTGAAGCACTGAACACACTGAAATTCTGCGCTCCTGGCCGCTTGTAAATGTTTGAATAAGGTTCGTTATCCGTAACAAAAAAGATACTAACACGAAAAGATTTTAGAGCGAAATTTTTTCATGATTAATAAAATTACTCTCCGCGATTTTTAAAAAAAGATAAAGGACCATGCCCATATTAGTATGGCGCTGAAAGTCAGCAAAAAAAGAGAATATAATCACTACGTTTAGTCAGCAATGCCATGCAATGCCCAAATTGCAGCTCTATGTCAAATGATAATAAATATAGTAATATGACATATACTAAATACTGCAATAATATCTGTAATGTATAAAAATATATATTAGTATTAGAATTAAGGTATTAGAAATTAAGGCTAACTTTATTTGATGTTGTTATACCCTTGCTGGGTGCATGTGCTGTAATGTGTCACACAAAACCACATGTAAATGCAATAAATGAATAAATAAATGAATAAATAAATAACTTTTTAACAATATTTATATGATATCTAGATTTAATGTCATATAAAGCACCGGTTCAAAAGATATTGGACATTAAACATGATAACTTCCTACTGGTTTTTATACAGTGAAAGAATGAGTGACAGTCATTTTAGTTTTTTTTGGAATGTTTTTGACTTGGAGCGAAGTCTTTTGAACCATTACTTCATTAGGTTTGCTTTAATTATATTCGTTTATTTGAAGCCTAGATATACTTATACACTACCACAAAGTACTTTTTTTACTTTTGAGTGTCTGGAGATATCATTTAAATCTTTATTGTACTCGTTGATGATTCAAATGTAAAATAATAATCGATATTGGAATCGATTACTTAAATCAATTGATCAACAAAAAAACGATTCCTTTTTCGAAGATTTTATTTATCATGCCAATTATTTAGCCCCGAACTAAACAAAGCCTAAGATCTTCTAGTTTAAGAGACTGTCAATCAGGGATAGGTGAACAAACAAGTCCCATAAATGGCGTTGGTAAAAAACTAGTCTGTCTCTGGCTTTTGATTACAAAAATGAATGCTTTTTTATATTAATTTATTATTTTTTATATATATTAATTTTAATTAACTGGGCCATGTTTTTTTCATCTGATGACGAAATATGATGACGATGATTAGTAATCACTTTTATGACTAATATCAATCATGTTGAGTTTTACATGGACCAAAGGACGTGATTGCAGACCGTAATAAATAAAGCATGAATTAATGATTGAAACGATGGATGATACGTACTGCAATGTCAACAAGAACGTCTTAATTATTTTTTATCCAATGCTTCATATGATTTAAAATTAACAACATAATTCTAGTTTTTATTTATTAGAGCAATCTTGTAATATACTTTATCTGGGCATTTCTGGGGCACAGATGGGCATTGTCTTTTATAAACTACAATGCATGTAAAATTAAGTTAAAATTTGATACAAATTATGACATAATAGCTGTTCCCGGACTTCGCCGCTTGGTATTTATTACGATTGGATTTCATGGGTTTTAATTTTTTTGCGCGAAATCCTAATTATTTTTCTAAAATAAAAGTAGCCTGCGTTACTCCTTATTAAATCAGCTTTCTGTGCGAGACCAGTGCCAGCTAGAAGCTGGAACATACAGACACACACAGATAAACATTTAATTTTTTTTTGTCTTTTTGTTACAAATACCGTATATATTTTCATATGTATTTAGTTTCTATTTTTTTATAGGATAAGGGTAACTAAACGAGCACACAGTCCACCTGATGGTAAGTGGTTGCTGCGGCCCATAGACATCTACATCTATCCTCGTTTGCGAATCAAAATGAAGATGGTTGTCACCCGTAAGGACTAAGATGGAATGCCTCATTTCCAGTAAAAAGGGCCTCCGGCCACCTGCACTCACCAAGCGAAACGCAGAGGTAAACCTCTACCTCACGCTGATATTCTGTGAGGTCGTGGTACCACCCCGGTTCGAGCCGGCCCATCCGTGCGACTGCGAATTTATCGTTCATGCATCGGAAACACTGCATATTTTTTTCCGTAAATCAGAATTTGTTGAACGATTAGTTCCAATTCCGATACATATTTACGTGATTTTTATATATTTGATTTATTTCAAAACCGATTTTTGATAGTCTGTGGTTGTTCGTTATGGCATGGTATAGTTTAGCGTGGCACATCACTATCGTAAGTGGGCGGTATCCATCCATGAAGTACAACAATATCTGTATGACAGTTTACCTAAAAAAATACGAAACTTCATAGGCGTGAGCTGTCATTCGCACCACGTTACAATGCAAAGACTATAGTAAACTTTGATGAAGAATACTTTGAAAAACAGTGAATATATTAATTATTACATATTATGTTATAATACATCATATGAATTGTTTTATTTGTGAGTTACGCAAAACATTCAGTGTACCCCGCGTGTTCCTGGTTTTCCCGTACTCGTCTTTTACGATTTATGACAGAGTCATTGTATTTGTGACAAATTCTTATTCTTTTACACACGATCAATTAAAATATATCGACAATGTATCCCGTACATTATTTATTTCTACTATGTGCCAATTCATCAACGCAACACATGTGTACTCGTATGTGCTCTCCTTTAGAGAATTTATGCGGTAGAAGCCTATAAAGAATGTATAGAGAAGAGAAATTATCTAGTTACTTTATTTTGTCAATTACACACAAAATAGTCAATAACGAACAATTTATGATGCGATAATAGACACGCGGTAAAGCGGGATGTAATAAAGATCACCTCGTGTAGTATGTCGTCGGGATCATCTCGCGCACCCTCTGCCGTCAGCAGTGGCGGCGCCAGCAGCAACAAGGCTTGCACCCTCCCCGCCCCACCCGCACCCCCGCCAGCGCCCGCCGCCAGCCACGCGCACAGCGCCGCACTCGCACCCACGCCCCCCAACACAACGAACCGGGACCTGCCACCACACATCAGGCCTAATACCTTACGTTTACCACATGTCGCGGTAGGAGTTGCTACTCAGGTGAACCTATTTGTTACGCAGATGATTCCACAGTGTCATCATTAACGAAAAGTTCCGTGTTAAATTAAAGTTCAGTTTCTAGTGTATGTAGATACACAAAGCAATGTCCTATTTACAATGCCATAACGGTAATTTTAAAGCATTTTGATATCAACAACATTAACAAATTTTTTAGAATTATTATTTGTATTATAAATACATTATGAAATTAATTTATAAGTATTTATTAAAATAAGAAGTTTAAATGTATTGCATAGTTTTAAAGATGTATTACAAGAGCAAGGAATGTGAGACTCACCCTACGTGTGCGAGGATGTCGTTCAGTTGATCTCGCGCGGCCGTGGCGACGGCGGCGCACCAGCGGTCTGGCGGGGCGGCGGGGGCGGCGGGGGCGGTGGGGGCGGTGGGGGCGGCGGGGGAGACGCGCAGCTCGCGCACGTCGAGCAGCGTGCGCAGGCGCCGCAGCCAGAGCGCGTCGGCCGCGCCGCCCAGCGACACCCACACCACCAGCGCCTCGCCCGCGCCACCAGCGACACCAGCGGCGCACGCTGCCACACGCACACACCAACCACGCTACTATGTATACTACTAGACCGGCAACTCAGAACAAAACAGCTGATGACTGCGCGGGTGTGCAGCTGTCACGGTAAATATACCGTTACTGTTTTAGGCAAGTACGAAATAAACTAAGCGCGCAATGTAACACAGACGCAGAGCCCGTCTACTAGTATACATAGACGTCTTTGCTCTTATACACTCCTAATCCATATAGCTATTTTACAAAGTAAATCTCAATAAATCATTACAACAAAGAACACACTCCTTTTTCAGTCAATATCGCGTAAATCAAAAGGTGTACCTTAATTACGCCAACATTCAGTTACATTTGGATTATAGTCTGCGAATCCACCTGTTTTTTTTTTAAATTTGAATACAACTTTTATGAACAATAGTTACTAACTAAAGGACCATGCCCATATTAGTATGGAGCTAAAAGTCAGCAATGCCATGCAATGCCCAAATTGCAGCTCTATCTCATATGATAACTTTTTAACAGTATTTATATGATATCTAGATTTAATGTCATAAAAGCACCGGTTCAAAAGATATTGGACATTAAACATGATAACTTCCTACTGGTTTTTTATACAGTGAAAGAATGAGTGACAGTCATTTTAGTTTATTGGAATGTTTTTGACTTGGAGTTAAGCCTTTTGAGCTATTATTTCATTAGGTTTTTGCTTTAATTATATTTGTTTATTTGAAGCCTAGATATACTTATACACTACCACAAAGTACTTTTTTGTACTTTTGAGTGTCTAGAGACATCATTTAGATCTTTATTCAACTCGTTGATGATTCAAATGTAAAATAATAATCGATATTGGAATCGATTACTTAGATCAATTGATCAACAAAAAAACGATTCCTTTTTGGAAAATTTTATTTATCATGCCCATTATTTAGCCCCTAACTAAACAAAGCCTAAGATTTTATAATTTAAGAGACTGTCAATGAGAGATAGGTGAACAAACAAATAGTCCCATAAATGGCGTTGGTAGAAAACCTAGTCTGTCTCTGGGTTTTGATAACAAAAATGAATGCTTAACTGGGCCATGCTTTTTTCATCTGATGACGTTTATTATAAAATCATATTTTTATTTTCTTTTGTTGTAAAGCAGTATATTATTATTCGATTATGTTGAGTTTTACATGGGCCAAAGGACGTGATTCCAGACCGTAATAAATAAAGCATGAATTAATGATTGAAACGATGATACGTACTGCAATGTCAACAAACCATCTTATTTTTTTAAATTTTTTATCCAGTGCTTTATATGATTTAAAATTAACAATATAATTCTAGTTTTTATTTATTAGAGCAATCTTGTAATATACTTTATCTGGGCATTTCTGGGGCACAGATGGGCATTGTCTTTTATAAACTACAATGCATGTAAAATTAAGTTATTATAAATTGTTGTCTATTATAAATGGTACGCAAGAGCGAAGCAGAGTTATTCACATCATTATCGGTTTTTGGTTAAACTATAGACATCCGGTACTCGCGTACGGGGGTGGGAAGGGGAGGGGGAGCGGGAGGGTTCAGGGGCAGTCTCCCCTACCCATCCCCCCTTGCGGAAATGTATAGTTTATGAGTATTATTTTTTTTTGTAAAATCATAACCTCACTTTTTTACGCAGGAATATTGACACAAAGTTACTTCTGCAACGGCTTCGGCGCTGCGGGAAGTGCAGCTCTGCTGCTCTCCCTCCGCGCCTTCGGCTTACAAACACACTCTAGGGGTAGGGCAGACAAGACTAAGTGGATTCGTGGTGTTGTGATTCAGTTTTAGTACAGATTCGATCTATCTTAGCTATAAAGTCAGGTTTCCCTAAACTCTGCTATGATAGTTGTAAATGAAAGAATGTAATTTTAAATCAAATCAAAAAAGTTCAAAAACAGAGCAGAAGTTGTCGAAAAAACAGGGAAAACACAGCACTAAGCACAAGAGAGAACATTCGCGTGATCACTAGAGAAACAGAATGACATTTGACATCATAGATAATATATTATATTTTACATTTACGGTTGCCCAAATTATGGCCGTCAACACTGTCCCGTTTCACACTATTTTACATCGGTTTTTGACATTTAATCTCATATCACTATACAAAATGTCATATTTGCGTTTCATTATACGGAATTTTTAGTGAAATTTATTTTTATCGTAATTAATTCAAATCTCATTTCCGACATCCAAAAATAGTGTAAAAGGTTCATGCTTAGCCCAGACAAACCTCCTAAACTGAATTATACAACATAATTAGCAATGAGTTCCAGCGCTTGGGGCTGCGGGTTCGAATCCCGCACGGAACAAGTATTTGTATGGCCTACAAATAATTGTTCCGGGTCTGGATGTTTGTCCTTGTGCAATTTATGTTTGTAAACTGCCTCCACGATACAGGAGAAAATCCTAGTGTGGGGGTAACGTTTTTAAAAAAAAAACAAAAAAAAAAAAGATCTATAGCCAACCCCAGTTTTTTTTGTATGTAGATTATAAATAATACTTATTGAAAGTCACTCTCACTCTTATGTTTAAATGAACACTTGTTCGCAAAAAATACCTCTGTCCTGGGAAGAACCAGCAAGAAACCCAGCGAGACTTTTTTTTTAAAAAAAATAACAACTTACAATCATGTATGTTACACAATTAACAACACAAAACAAAGTAGCCTGGTAGCGATCACTTCATTGTCAGGTGTTATTATCATCCATAAATTCCTTATAATTATTATAACCCTTTTTATACAAACTATTAAACTAATAAAGTTTTTTGAAGTTTGAGCAGGTCAAATTTTGTACGTTTTCTGGTATTTTGTTGTAAAAGCGTATACATCGTCTGTTACGGCGTGCAGCTGCCTATAAAAGAGTAGAATCTTCCCGGCCCATGAAGGAAGAACCTACAAGCAGATGCAGGTCGGGCCTCCTAAGGCCAAAGTGGAAAATCTCTAAAAACAATAAACAATAAGGGGGAGCATTCTATCCTACTGCAATTCAACAGGGAGAATATTAAAACCAAGCTTACTTACCTATATCCAAGGCGACTGGTCCCTCAGGGTTCGGTCAGATCGCATGTGGTTGTATGGTGCAAGGGAAGTAAGGGGCAGTGGTGTGTATCTGTGTGTGACTGATTGTGATAGACCTTATTAGACCGTTGCCGTCGGCAGCAGCTCGGACTTCAGCACCGCTCTAAATTGTGGTAATCTTCCGCGGAGTCGTCCACAGTCACTTTCTTCGTTCGTCACGAGGACAGTCCGTTAACTTTATCGTACAATTAACTAACTTCCAGAAGCCACAAACTCTAATTTGTTATAAAGCGTAACACCCAACACGAATACAGAATGTCGGTCTATACGAGATCCCGTTACTATAAGCAAAAACGTAGCACACCGCGCGAACACGAATGTCCGGATCAAAGTTCACTACCGTTTCGCGTGGCAACAATTATTTCTAGAATATCAAATGCCGCACTAGTAGCTAATATTGTCGAATACACTTATATACGGATTCAGAGTTAAACACAAATAAGTCCCGGGAGAAGCTCTCTGGCAAGGAATGCGCGTTACGTTCCTAGACAGTATATTTACTAGACGCGTTTACACTATTCCGCGTTCCCGCAGAAAAAAGACAGCGTGCCGTCGATAGCACCGCCTGCAAAAGACTCCCATTTGCCCTCGCGCGTTCTCGCCAACCACTCCGTTCGACCGAACGTCAAACCGGTATCGCGCCGAGCCGAGCGCCCTCTGGCGTCGATTCTTGACATTAGCGCTTGGCGCGAACATCGTCCTAAAAATGATATAATGACTCGGTGGAGTCGAGTAACTGGTACAACTAACGTGTTCCTAGTATTGTTCCTAAAACTACTAAATAAAATAAAAGTAAAACTACTTTTATTTTTGTGTACGTACATTATATTTTCATAAATGTATTAAGAGGCCAAAGTTAATATGTTCATTTCCTTAAATTTTTTTCCGGGATACTCTTTAGGTTTTAAAGCCTAGATTGCTCTTATGGCCTTCTTCTGTAAAAAAAAATATAATTTCAGTGTCAGTCGCGTGTCCCCATAGCAAAATACCATACGACATTATGCTATGAAAACAGCTATAGTAAACAAGTCTAGCTGTTTCAACACTGGTAATATTTCTAATATTTTTACAGCATAGGCTGCAGAACTAAGTCTGCTTGCTAATTTTCATATATGGGGGCTACATTGAAGCATCGCGTCTAGTGCGATTCCAAGAAAAATGGTAGTATCGACGAGACTCAGTTTCTCATTTAAAATTACATTAGTATTTAAATGTTTCACATTTGGATTCATGAATTTCATACATTTCGTTTTAGTGCCATTTAAATGCAAGTTATGCATTAAACCGATTTACTAATTTAGATATAGCATTATTTACTTCTTCATATTTTAATAATTTGAAAATTAATGAAGTGTTATCAGCAAATAATACTATATTATGGTTATCAGTTATCGGTTATCAGTTTGGTCATTCAGCCAAATTTTGTCGGGAAAGTAGCCCTACATGTAACTACTGTGGAGAGCTCGGGCATTCCTTTAAGGAATGTAATAACAAAACGCATGCCCCCGTTTGCGCAACGTGTAAACGTTTTAAAAAAAAATGCGACCACAAAACTGGTGATGAAAGCTGTCCAGCACGTAAATTCGCAGAGGACAAATATATCAACTCCATAGACTATGAGGGCGCCTAAGAGCGCCGCGTATTATATTATTTACTTAGCTCTTAAACACTAGTTTTAGTTTATCTTTAAGCTTAAGTATGGCGAATCAATTACTCAATGACCTAGACAACTTTTCTGTGTCTGACGCTAAAACATGTAATGTTGATGACTGTAAACACTTCCTTCCACGTCCTGAAAATAAGTTATCTTACTTACACAAAATATTAGAAGCATAAATCGGAATATAACCGGGTTTGAAGTCTTGTTGCATAGACTGGATATAAAATGTGATGTTATTGTCCTTACAGAATGTTGGCTGTCAAACCTACCACCCCACCTACCGATTCTAAATGGCTATTCTTTACACAAAACCGAGAAAAACATTAATCAAAATGACGGTTTAGTAATCTATGTTAGTAATAATTTAAAAGTAACTGTCACAGAACCTACATTCCAGGATAGTAATTGCTTAATCATTTGAATGAATTCCGAGATGATTGTTATCGCAATTTACAGACCCCTTCACAAAATATTGATAGATTTTTCGAGTCCCTTGATATTACCCTAAACAAACTTAGCAGGTATAAAAATATAATCCTAATCGGTGACATAAATATTAACATTACCCCTGGGAAAACTGATAACCATGCACATAACTACCTAAATATTTGCTCTTTTCATGGACTCTTACCAACACATTACCACCCTACACATCAAAGCGGCTCTTGTTTAGACCATTTTGTGATTAAATCAAATAAACCTTCTTTAACATTAGTTACTAATTCCTCGCTTACTGATCATCAAGCAATTTTACTAACATTACAATTAACCTTACCTAGGAAACACTGCATACGCAACTACACTAAAGTCCATATGACGAACCTTGAAAATGACATTCGTAGCATTAATTTTGACTTTTTTTATTGCTCTGACGATGCAAATACGACCTTGAGTTACTTTATAAATTCTTTACAATACGCAATAATGAATAATACATCAACAATAAAACTGTCACGTAAGTATTATAATATTAAACCTTGGATAACACCTGGTCTCGTCCGCTGTATAAGAAATAGAGACAAACTTCATTTAAAATCTAAACTTTCTCCTGATAATTTAATACTTTCTGCTACTTATAAAACATATAGGAATTTTTGCAATAAGCTATTAAAAAATCTCAAAATACAATATGATAAAAATGTTTTACAAAAGGCCGGTAAAAACAGTAAACTAGTATGGAGGTTCATTAAAAATAATACCTTCAGTTCAAAAAATCTTGGACCCCCACTTGATCTACTGTCACTAGACAAAAGCCCAAACGAAGCAACCATCATCATCATCATCATTACAGCCCTTCACAAGTCCACTGCTGAACATAGGCCTC
Source organism: Parnassius glacialis (assembly GCA_033319125.1). Classification (NCBI taxonomy): domain Eukaryota; kingdom Metazoa; phylum Arthropoda; class Insecta; order Lepidoptera; family Papilionidae; genus Parnassius; species Parnassius glacialis. Next base: position 155,696 of record JAVANC010000022.1, on the reverse strand, counting down.
CCCCAAGGAATGCCACAAAGCACGGTCCCGAGCCACCTGCATCCATCGACTTCCTGCATGTCTTACCAGGTCGTCACTCCATCTTGTGGGGGGACGCCCTACACTTCGCCTACCGGTACGAGGCTGCCACTCGAGAACCTTTCTTCCCCATCGGTTGTCGGTTCTTCGAGCTATATGGCCGGCCCACTGCCACTTCAGCTTACTAATCCGTTGGGCTATGTCGGTTACTCTGGTTCTACTGCGGATATCCTTATTCCTAAGTTTATCACGCAGAGAAACTCCGAGCATAGCCCTCTCCATAGCTCGCTGAGCGACCTTGAGCTTCCTCACACGGCCAGCAGTGAAGGACCACGTCTCAGTTCCGTAAGTCATCACTGGCAACACGCACTGGTTGTACAATTTTGTTTTAAGGTTTTGAGGTATTTCTGACGAGAAGATGTGTCGTAGCTTCCCGAACGCTGCCCAGCCGAGTTGAATCCGTCGATTGACCTCTCGGTCGAAGTTGGACTTACCTAGTCGGACTATTTGTCCCAGGTAAACATACTCGTCAACAACTTCGAGCTTAGTGCTCCCAACAACTACCGGCATAGGTGTGACATGGACATTAAACATAATCTTTGTTTTGTCCATGTTCATCTTAAGACCTATCCGTTGGGAGACACTATTGAGGTCATTGAGCATAGTGCTTAGCTCCGCCAGCGATTCTGCCATGAGGACTATATCGTCGGCAAATCGAAGGTGAGTGATGTACTCGCCATTGATGTTAATTCCGTATCCTTTCCAGTCCAGAAGCTTGAAAACGTCTTCCAATGCAGCGGTGAAGAGTTTCGGGGATATAACGTCCCCCTGTCTTACACCTCTCTGCAATTGGATAGGTTTCGTACTCTGGTTCTGTACTCGGATAGCCATCGTAGCTCTACTGTACAAACACTTCAACACTTCGATATACCGACAGTCAACTTGGCACTGCTGAAGGGACTGCAGCACCGCCCAAATTTCGACGGAATCAAAGGCTTTCTCATAGTCCACATACGCCAGACATAGTGGCAAATTGTACTCTTCGGACTTCTGTACAATTTGCCGTAGGGTATGTATGTGGTCTATGGTGCTAAAGCCCTTTCGGAAACCGGCTTGTTCGGGAGGCTGGAAGTCGTCAAGTCTGCGCGCGAGACGATTCGTAATGACTCTCGAAAACAGCACGTAGACGCGGCTCAGAAGGGAAATCGGTCTGTAGTTCTTCAAGAGAGCGTTGTCACCTTTCTTGAAGAACAAGACCACCGCACTTCTGCTCCACGCCTCCGGTGTAATGCCACCATGGAGGACGGAATTAAAGAGCTTCTGAAGGACTTCAAGTACCGGTCTTCCACCCGCTTTCAGAAGCTCCGCTGTAATTCCATCCTCGCCTGGGGCCTTGCCGTTTTTAAGGTGCTGGAGAGCCATTCTAATCTCGCTCAGACTGACGTCCGGGATATCTTCGGAATAGTGTCGAATAAGACTCGCTCTTGGATCGTTACTCACACTTGCGTGTGGCTCCAACGATGACGTGTACAGCTGCCCATAGAACCTCTCAATCTCACTCAAAATCTCAGGTGCCCCGGAAACGATGCTGCCACATTCGGTCTTCAGCTTTGACAGTTGGCTCTTTCTGGCAGACAGATCTCTGGCAAAGACTTTGGAGCCTTGGTTCCGCTCGATCGCTTCTTCAACACGAGCTGTATTGAAGTTGCGTAAGTCTCGCCGCATGCATTTGGAGATCTGTCTGTTCAGTTGCCTGTATGCTGTCAAATCTGTTGAAGAATGTAGCCTCATCTCCCGTCTAACAGCCATGAGATTAAGAGTGTGATCGGAGAGTTTTTGTGTTCTTCTGCGGTGGGTCTTGCAGAACTTAGCTCCGACCGCATGGACAGTTTCCACGAGCTTGTCATTCATATCGTCCACTTCATTGCAGTCTTCTAGGCACTGAAAACGGTTTTGTAACGAAGCAACCAATAAAGTAAATAATTATTTTATTAATGTTGGCAAAAAATAGCAGAGACAACTTTAAAATTAAGCAACACTCGTAATCCAATTTTTATGCCCACATCCTTTTCTAAGTTAAAATCTTTTGTATTGATAAATACCGATATTGATGAGATTTTAAGTATAATATCTGGCTTAAAAGAAGAATACCTAATCGCATACTCAAAAGATTTATATATTTACCGGCCGCCCCGTTAACACATATCTTTCAATTATGCCTATCAAATGGTATTTTCCCGAAAGTGCTTGAAAAAGCAGTGGTTTCTCCTATTTACAAAGCTGGTGATAAAAACTTAGTTAATAACTATAGGCCGATTTCAGTTTTATCTGGTTTATCTAAAATTTTAGAAAAGATCATAAATACCAGGTTAATACAATACCTGGAAACTAATAACTGTCAGACAGACTTTATTAAACTAAGTTTGTATAAAAAGGGTTATTATAGTATTAAAGAATTTATAGATGATAATAACCCCTGAAAATGAGGTGATCGCTACCAAGCTATTTCTAATTTGTTGTGTTGTTAATTTGTGTAACATACATGATTGTAAGCTGTTATTTTTAAAAAAAAAGTCCCGCTGGGTTTCTTGCTGGTTCTTCCCAGGACAGAGGTTTTTTTTCGAACCAGTGGTAATTATACAAAGGAGTGACTTTCAATAAGCATTATTTATAATCTATATTGAATAAAAAAGTTTCTGTTTCTGTTTCTGTTTCTGTTTCTGTTTCTGTTACAGACAATTTGGTTTTAGGCCTAAGAGGTCATGTAATGATGCCTTGCACCAATTGACTGATTATGTCACACGTAATCTTGACAATGGTATGCACTCAATTGGGATCTTTTTAGACCTTGCCAAAGCATTTGATACTATATCTTGCCCTATACTATTGCAGAAGCTTGAAACACTTGGCATAAGGGGAACTCAACTACAATTTTTTTCCGATTACCTCAGTGATCGCTTTCAATGTGTAAAAATCGGTGAGTATACAAGTACTGAATTACAAAACAGCTCTTATGGAATCCCACAGGGCAGTATCCTGGGGCCTACATTGTTCCTAATTTATATAAATAAGTTATGCAATCTTCAACTTCAAAATGGTGTCATAATGTCGTATGCGGATGATACAGCCCTGTTATTCTCAGCTAAATCACGAGATGAGGTTTATAAATACGCTCAGCAAGGCTTTAACATAGTATCTAATTGGCTTCTTAATAATCTCCTACGTTTAAACGCTGATAAAACACAATATATGTTATTTTTAATGAGAAATAATAACATACCTACTCACCTAAATATTTACGCTCATCATTGTAACTCGTATGATGACACTGCATGTGCATGTCCCGCATTAACAAAAACAGACAATATAAAATATCTAGGTATCACGCTTGACACAAATTTAAATTTCCGCAAGCACATTGATTTACTTTGTACTAGAGTTCGTAAATTAATATATATTTTTAAATATCTTCGTAACATCGCTGACTTCAAATTGATAAGGCAGGTCTATTTGGCTTTGTGTCAATCCATACTCACTTATGGCATTACTTCCTGGGGTCGTGCTTCTAAAACAATATTGCTCCCACTAGAACGTGCTCAGAGAGCAGTTCTGAAGGTAGTCACTTTCCGTCCATTCATGTTTCCTACACATCAACTGTTCTGGGCATGTAGTGTACTAACTGTCCGTCAGTTGTTTATCATCAACATCATATTAAAACAGCATACCAAACTTCCATTTAAATCCATAGACAGGAGAAGAATGGACTTAGTTTGTGTAAACCCTCAAACCAAACACGAATTTGTGAACAAATTTTATGTATTTTTAGGACCTTTTCTATATAACAAGCTCAACAAGTCACTAAAGGTATATAGTCTAAGTTATAAGAAGTGTAATATAAGTGTAAGGGAATTTCTAAATAAATTAAATGACGAAGACACAGAGAAGTTGTTAGAAATACTAAAATAGTTTGCATTAATTGTAAGAAACAATAATTGTTATTTAGTTATTTTATTTATTATATAATATAGTGTCCTACATTATTAAACCGATTGTATAAGTGATGTCTGAAATACAGGTACTCAACCTAGTTCAGACAGGTAGCTAATATTATAAACTTGACTTTTCTATTTTTCTTTTGTAGAATCTATATTATTAAGCTACACATAGTTTTAATTTTATCATAGCATGTTATTTTTGTTAGACTTATTGTTACTTTATTTAATTTTAATCATATTTGTTCGTGTATGTAAACATGTGTAATTGGAAATGAAATAAATATTTATTATTATATTATTATTATTATTATTATTATCCCCTAGTACGTAAAATAAGTCATTAATATATACAAGTAACAAAAAGGGACCGAGAATTGAGCCCTGAGGCACGCCCATTTGTACTATCGACACGGAAAAGCACAACTTTTTGCATTGCGTTACTTAAATATGAAATAATTCATTTAAGAGCATTACTTCTTAGACCGCAGTGAGTCCTGATGAATGTTTCATGGTGAACACAATCGAAGGCTTTGAATAGGTCACAGAATATATTGAACATACATTTAATCAAGACAAAACTAGCATCATTTGTCGCTTGTCGCTTTGAGAAACCAAATTGATTTTCGTGAAGTAAATTATTAAAAAAAAAAACATTTGAACAAGAATAATATTTTCAAAAATTTTACTAAGGGTGGACAATACTGATATTGGTCTAAAATTGGCGGGGTCTAATGTACTACCAGATTTCCAACTTGGTAAATTACTTCCACAGTAAAAATTATATGTATGAAACGGGAGCAAATTTTAGGGAACGGTTAAATCTTATTTTTACTTTTCGTAATATGTATATCAATGACATTGTCAAATCAAATAGGTTCAAACGGTTAAAGAACAATGGCAGACTTTCATACATAAAATTAGTTGAGAAGGAATGGTAGCGTCTATATTTCAAAAATATCTTAAAATGTTACACGTCAGTCCCTGAATAACTTTGTCAAAGAATTTTGTCCTGAGAAGGCGTCAAAAAAAGGATATTTAGATTTCAACCTTTTAGGTTATGACTTATGTCACTTGGAAAAAGTCATGCGTCCTGTGGTTGTTGTTGGCTTAATACATTTTCTACATAATGTACCTACCTAAAGAATTGAGAGTTTTAGATTATTGTAACTCTATTACATATTTGCATACTATAAATGTATATTTCTGGCATGGCTCCAGAGCCTTTGTGTCATACAGTGATATTGTCAGAAGGGCTAGAACCCAGAGCCGTAAAGCCAGTAAAAAACTGTGACTTTTTGTTTTACCTAGTGTTACTATAACATTAAATGGAATTGTTACATAGAATTGCATTAAATGGAATTGATTGAGATAATGTATTATTGTAGGAAGTTTTTTGCAAGAGACTTATTTTCAACCATATCACTTTTATTTTTATTATTACTGATAGTATAGTTATTACTAAGAATAATTTAATATAAAAATACTTTGTGTTTGTGTGTTGTGTTGGTAGTCTTACAAAGTGTATACGAAAATAGTATGAATATAGTAAATGGCAACACTTGAATAGATTAAAATGATTTAAGTCATTTGATATTCCCAAAAATGTTTGTTTTTTCTGTGGCTGTAATTAAAATACATTTTATTTGAAAAATTATAGAAAAATAATAAAACTCATTTTATATATATAAGTTATTTCTAGACGCAATCATTTTTGTCAACTATTTCTGCCCTTGTTCTTTATATTTGTTTTAATTATTATTTAGATTGCTTTTAATTTTGCTATAGGAGCCGTTGTTCATTTACAGAATTGTTAAAAAATTAAATAAGCATTATACAACTTACCAATTAGATGGTGTAAGAAGCGAAAAAAATAATAACAAGAAAACGCTATACATAACAATATTTCCCTTAGATGAGGAAAGGTATGTGGTGATTTCAAGTTTAATTGTAATATGATATTTAACGCGAATACAATTTCTGCCGACTTCCAAAAAGGAGACGGTACTCAATTCGACTGTATGTTTTTTTTTGTGTTACATCATAACGTTTTACTGTGTGAACCGATTTGGATGATTCTTTTTTATTTGAAAGCTGGTACTTATCGTGTGGTCCCATATGAATTTAATCAAGGTCAGACCAATAGTTTTTGAGTTATTCTTAATAACTCATATTGAAGTCGGCTGTACAAAATTTTTGATTTTAAATTATTAGACCTTTATTTGTAGTAATGTCCTCCAAACCGAACTTTGATCACCAGCGCTAGTATCACCAGAGACTAAGTAGACTAGTATCACCAAAGCACGGTCTATAGATCTCAGCCTAATTGTCCATAGTGATCAGAACTCAATTTTTGAATTTATACATTTATGCAACAACTTAACATTTTTAAAAATATTATCTATACATGTTGCACTAGATTCAGCAATACGCGTTGGCTCTAAAAATAAATTAAAAAGACCATAAATATGATTTAAACAATGATCTAAACATTGAACTATAATGTACTAAAGTACGTAAGTTAGTACATAATATCTCAATGGATCTAAAATTAATATTGGTGGAGGACGCTTGTTACGGCCTACAGCTGCCCTGCAAGGGTCGAATATTCCGGGGCCCATGAGCGGAAGATTCAACGAGCAGCCGCAGGTCGGGCGCCAAATGGCCACATGGAAAAATGTCCTATAATACTAAGCTATATGGGAGAAGGCTAGGGAAATATAGTACGTACCTGTGGCGACTCTTAGATCGCCCCAAGGCTCGGTCAGGCCGTAAGTGGGTGTGAGGTGCATGGCAAATAATGTTTAGTGATGTGTAAATGTCTGAGACCTGGACCAGCTTAGGCTACCAGCAGCGGCCGAGTTCCAGGCTGCCCCACAATGCTGCATCGCTCCAGCTGGCTCCACCGCTGGACCATTTCTTTCTTCATTGTCACATTTTCAGTCTATTAGCTTCATTGTACATTTAACTAACTTAAACTCGCCTAATTCCACATTCATCGTAGAATCGATCACGTGATACCCGACACAGTAAGGACAGTAGTTCAAAATTCAACATTCAATGTCCCGGATTCACTTATCACAAAATTATAAATAGGGAACTAACGCGATCTCTTAAAGAGTCATACGGTTCAGCGTTAAGCACAACTAAGTTCCTTCATTCGACACCAAAACACCACGTCGCGAAAAGAATTCAAAATACGCCTCGTTGACACGTAAACTAACAAACCAACCAACACACAAAAAAGGGCACTTAACGCGACGGCACAATTATAATGATTTCCAGACAATCAACCGGGAGACGCTCTCGACCAAGGAATGCGCGGTTCGAATCCTAGACCGTATATTTACTCGACACGCGCGTGCACAATTCCGCATCACCCGAACAAGTTAAATATTGCAAAATTCACATAACCACGTAGCGAAGTAACACGCACTAAATCTAACTATCTGGACCCTATACGGTCGCTTGAACTTCGGCCGCGATAATCTAGATACGCGGCTTCACCGCATCGCTGCCAGCGAACTACTCCCTCTCGCCCACGAGCGTCACACGCTGAGAAGCTGCCTACCGCTCCCCCTCCCCTCGATGCGCGTGACACCTGGTGCCATCGTGCGACCCACGAAGTCGAACGTGATTGGATATCGTACAAATCACCTTTTTTGGCCTAAACAACGCTTCTAGGAGATTAATATTAAAATCCCCACATATTACAACAGATTTATTCTGTTTATTAAGCTTAACAAAAACTTCCTCCATAATTGTTTCAAAAGTATCGTATATAGAACATGGGGGTCTGTAGACGCTCACAACAATGAGGTGCTCAAACTCAACACATGCCATTTCTACAGTTCGCTCAACAGTGACTGACAATATCTTTACGTTCTTTACATGATAATAATTTACTAGCTAATATTAAGGAGCCACCTCTTAAAACCGCTTGTCTATTGAATAAACTGACCACCTGGTGATTACTGAAGTTACATATAAAGTTATAAGCTTTTAACCAATGTTCGGTAATACATAAAATATAATATTGTTGCTTAATAGCACAATTCAACATTATATTCAACAATAGAACAATTCAATTTCTAGCTCTTTGCCTATCATGCCTTGTATATTTTGATGCACCGGATGTAACAATTTTTATTATCACTTTGTGGAGTCATACAATTAAGGATTTGTAAGCTACATTCTAAATTATTTAAATTATTGTAACTGCTAGAGATTAAGTACCTCTACTGTCTCATTTTCTAATTTAAGCTATTTGGAACTGATTCCAAATTGCATATTAGGTCATTATGCTACTCAATAGAAGCAGATGTCTGTGTAGCCAAGTCCTTGGCTGAGTTAATATATAAACAATAAGATAGCACATTTGCTATCTATCTTAAATTATATTTGGATAAGTTATACCGATCCCAAGTCAAAAATTTCCATTAAATTATTTATTTCTATTAAATTAATTTTATTATTGTAATCATTCTTAGAGTATTAAACTAACAGGAGACGACATTGAAGAGCGTTCCCCGCTGTCAAAAGTACGAGAGCGCGGATCATTCCCGTTATATAAAACTAGTTGCGCCGCGTACGACGTCAGTTACCAAGTAGTCATAAGCGTGAGTTGACCTCCAGAAAAATGCCGAGTTGCAGTGTGTTTTCTTGTAAAAAAAGATCACAGACCTCAAATTTACAAAAAGACGGCGTTACCTTTCATCTTTAAGTATTTATTTTGATTTCAATAATTAATATAAGCATTAAATCACGAAAATTCTGATTAATATAGCTGAGCAGGTAGTGTTGCCAACTTAAAGTATTAATACTATAGTAAGGACTTTTGCACTACTAGGACATAATTAAATTTTGCTTAATTGTAGACAAATGTCGTTTCTCTTTGTTCTAATTACACAAGACAAAATCGTGTTATTGAATAGTCTTAAATTCATCAATATTATTGTGATGTATTTGCAAAACTATATTATTTCAAACAACATTAATAATCTTTAATTGTTTTTAACAAAATGAAAACATCAATTTAAATTGTTTTACTGTATACATTATACATTTAAAACATTTTAAATAGATATTTTCATTTCATTATGTTACGTTATGAAACGAAAAGAAGGGAAATTTCGAGTATATAAAATGGTATCATCAAGACTATAATAGTGATGGTTCACTGTAATCTTTAGTGTCGATGTTTTTATTTGACTATAAGCAATACTTTGATAGATAATACCAAGGTGTTATTTAAAATTATTTTTTGTACAATGTTTAAAAAAGATCTTTGGTTTTACAGTTTTCCAAAAGATCCTTACAGGCGCCAAATTTGGATAAAAGCATGTGGCGATCATATAACCTGGGTACCTAAACGAACAAGCACTCTTTATTCCGAGCATTTTGACTAATCGGTTTTCGTAATCCAATCAAATAATAAAAGGAAACTAAATGAAACTGCTGTGCCGACTTTGAAATTATTGGAAGTACGAGTAAGTTTATTATTTTGCTACAGGTTTATTTTACATTATGAAGGATAAAATTCAAAACATGTAACAAATCGAAATGGAAGGTTTAGTGAACGACATTTATTCATTTTAAAATGTTATTTACAAGTTTATTCTCTTAGATGGTGTCAACCAAATTGTTGTTTTCAGATGAGACACGAATTATTAGCGCTTAAATAAATAAATAAGGACAAACAAATAATTTCAGTGTCATATTTATAATCTATTATTATTAAACATATACAGAGTACTACACTTTTGTACTGTAGAACACAAAATATTACCGCTTTTTACGAAGAAATTAATTATTATTCAATCCTAAGTAAAATGACAAAAAAAAATTGTGTTTGGTTAAGCGTAAACTTTGACCAAGAGAAAGCAAATGTTTATTTTTTTTTAATTGCTCCATTCCGTTGCTGCGTAAAGGAAGGACAAAAACAAATAAACAAAAAATCACACTTTCACATTTATAATATACTAGCTGACCAGGCAGACGTTGTTCTGCCCTTTCCGAACGACCATTTGCTTTCCCAAAAAAACTCCTGAAATTAGCAATAAAAATATTGAAAGTCACTTATCGGGATAAAAACTATCCTATCTCTCAAGTTGGACCAAACTGCACACAGTCTGCAAATTTTTTTTGAAATCGGTTCTATTTGTTGAATACTTACAGCAGCACGTGGTGGTTATACTACTAAATTGTAGCTTATATTAAACGTTTGCTTTTGTAACATAGCGCCATCTATTAAATATTTACTCAATCCAGTCAACAGATATCATCATCTGACAGAATCGTTTCGAGCTAACAGATAATTGTGACTGTCAAATAATAGACAAATAATTTTCAATAAAATAATATTGTATTGCGACTATAAATTGAGATGTAAGCTATCCTATCTTTTAAGTTGGACCAAACTGCACATTGACCAAAAATTTCATTGAAATCAGTTCAGTAGTTTAGGAGTCCATCGCGGACAAACAACGTGACACGTACTTTTTATATATAAAGATTAGTATGGATTGTCAAGAATGATATATAAACTTTTGAAACCGGTTTACAATCGGCTTTTCGAGGGTAAAACTATACACTCCCGCTCTCTTTCTCGCTCTAGTAAATAACGTTTCTGAGTGAACAAAAAGGATAGAAGCACAGGAAAGTGCGATTCCGTGCTGCAGGATGTAGTTTAACCCTAATTCTTAAAACGGTTTAACTCTATAGGTTGGGTAAAATCTGTAAAATTAGACCGTTTAAAACCCCTATACAGATAACCTTTCTGGTTATCATTGTCGGCGCCGTTACGACAGCACCGACGGTGTTTGCGGGGAGTATGTGAAGTGCGTGGGGGTTTCTCACCACCGCGCCTAAGATCGGCACTCGCCGCTAGCTCGCGACCCGATCGCCACCAAATATTTTGTATTTTTTATTCCTTTTAAATATACAATTTGCCTATCGTGTGAGTCGCCTATTTTATTCATGTTCCCTAATTGAACATAGTGGCGACCGTGATAAATTAAAACAAAATTCCGATTCCGCCGCGTAACACGGTCCAAAGTTCGTAGCACTTACCCCGCGTTTACAACGTCGCGAACGCAAGTACTACGGGCTACGAGTACAAAGGAAGCCACATCCCGATTGCTAAGAACAACGAAGCAGTCAAGAAGGATTCATTTGGAGCGGAGAGAAGACAAGAGGGCAGCTATCGAGAACCGGCCAAGCTGAGGTCCAGCCGAGTCTACGCGCCACAGCAGCGGTTTTGCCAGCTAAAAGTGAGCCCGTTCCTATTATTTTACCTCTTCGTGTCCCACTATTCCTAAAAATTCTATTTGTGTGAACAGGGAAACAAGGAATCTAGTCCTATTTTTTGTTGCCTTACCCTACCTACCTATTCTTAAGCAACATCCTTTATATTCCTTGTCTATCTTATACCCTTTCGTATATAAAACTGCTAATCTAAATAAACTATTCCTACTCAATAATCCTACCAAATAAAATACCTATTAAAACAATCCTAAAAGAATTACCTAGATAAACCTACCGACAATTTACATACCTAACGAGTTAAAATCACCTATTTACACCTATTTGCTTACCTATCAGCTAATTGTCTATTATTTCTTACTATTATTTAGCCGTATCATTTGCTAGGCAATCAGTGCTATTTTTCAAGCCGCCTATAATTTGCATTCATTGCGCCTATTTTACGACTTGAAAGTCTTCACTAGCATTTAATTAGTTAGTAGCCACTGTTAAATAGTTAGAATTTAAATAGCTGAACCTATTTCTTTAAACGTAAGCATACATATGTACATAGCTACGCAAAAATTTGAGCTTAACTTCTCAATGAAAGTAAATTCACTTCTCGCTATTCACTGTTAGCTGTTTATGCACGCAAATAAATTAGTCATCACTATAGCATAATCATTCGCTAAGCCCTATATTACGCTAATTAAACCATTATTTGCACAAATCAATTAAATTTACGATCAACCTTGCTTCCCGTTATTATGTTATGTACGTAGATATCTGCAAAGCATTCCAACAATCAATTTCAGCTACGGTGCAGCGGTCGCTCGAGACTATCATCGCATCCCGTGTCACTGCCAGCACTGCGGGCTCACGTCGTGGTACTGGACCGCGGGCGTCGCGCGTCATCAATCCCACCTTTCACCGCGCTTCTGCTGATTTTGAACCGGTTTCCGTCACAGCGGCTACGAAGCGAGGAGCGTATTGTATGCAATTCTTATTTATTTGATTAGTACAGCGCATAACTAGTTGTTTTGATTGTCTGCGCGTTAACTTTGCTAGTATGGAGGCAAAGTACAAAACTCTTAATTTAAAACGCGCTTCAATTAGAGGCCGTGTTACGAAATTTAATAACCATTTAGAAGAATTAAAAGGTAAAAAGCTTACTCCTACGGAAGTTAGCGTGCTATCGCAGCGATTAGTTAAACTTGAGACTTTATTTGGCGAATTCGATAACGTGCAAAATCAGATTGAAGCATTGGAGGAAAATAATTTAAGCTTAGAATTGGATACCAGAGAAGTTATCGAACAAGCTTTCCACAATTCGATCGCATTGGCTCAGGAAATTATTTCCGTAAGCATTACGACAAAAAAGTCGTCGCTTCAGCATAGCAGTATTTACACAGCTGATGAAGATGATCACGAAGTTATCGGCTTTCGTTTACCAGTCATTAAAATTAATAAGTTTGATGGTACGTTCAACAAATGGTTGGAATTTCGTGATACGTTCAGTTCTCTGATACATAAAAATACAAAAATAAAAAATATATACAAATTTCATTATTTAAATTCCTATCTAGAAGGTGAAGCTGCTCGTGTAATATGTAATTTAGAAGTTTGCGACAATAATTATCCTGAGGCATGGAGTCTTCTTTGTGAGCGTTTTAATAATATTCGTCAATGAATAAATAATCATTTGAAATCTTTGTTTAATATTGAGCCGTTGCGTGAGTCTGACAAGTCATTAAGATTTCTAGTAGACCACGTCACAAAAAACCTACGTGCTTTAAATACTTTAAAACAGCCAACTGATCATTGGGATACCCTGATCATATTCATAGTCTCAGCGAAATTAGACAGCAACACGCGTGTTAAATGGGAGGAGTACATTCAAGCTAATGTTAATGCTTCGGATATGCCTAGCCTAGATGATTTCATGACTTTTATTAAGGGCCGCGCTGAAGTTTTAGAGTCTGTTTATCGCAGTAAACAAGACAAAAATATAAAGTCAAACCCGAATCACAATCAAGGCGTCAAACAAAATCCCGTTTCTCATACTAAGTCATTCGTCAGCGCTGAGCAGGGCGACTCATCATCAACTGCCTCTCACAAGTGTATTTTCTGTGGTCAAGGTCATCGTAATTATGAGTGCTCACAATTTCAATCGAAATCTATTGATGATAGACTTTCATTAGTGTCCCAGCTAAAGTTGTGTCCCAACTGTTTGCGCAAAGGGCATAATACGCGCGCATGCAAGCTTCCAGGTACGTGCAAAATATGCAAAAAACGTCACAATACCTTTTTACACAAACCTACGGATTCTCATACCAATGTGGCAGTCACTAATGTTGCAGTCTCTGAGCCAGTTTCAATGTCAGCTGTTTCTGCTTCTGAGACACTACTATGTACGGCTTTGGCTGATATTTTTAATCCCAAAACAATCAATTACATTACCACTAAAGCTCTCTTAGACAACGGTAGTCAGTCTAGCTTTATTACAGAAGCACTTAAATCAAAGTTAAATTTAACTTCTTCCACGTCTGATGTTAGGAATGTGGTCGGCATATGTAACACTATTGTCAAGCTTAATGCTGAACGTTGCAATGTTCGAATTCATTCAAAGGTAGGTTCTTTCAGCCTTATGACGTCATGTTTAGTCATACCCCAAATATCAGGTAAGATACCTAAGTCTCTTGTGTCTATTACACACCTTAACCTGAAGTCCTTTGCATTAGCAGACCCCAGCTTTTATGAGCCGTCTGACATAGGACTGCTCATCGGTGCTGACCTATTTTGGTCCATTATTGGAACCAAACAGCACTCTTTAGGCAAAGGAAATCCTATTCTACATGAGTCTAAATTAGGATGGCTTATCGCAGGTCCCATGAACCATATTCAAAATGACAATCTCAATTTAAATTCCCCAGTGAAATGTAATTTTGTAAGTATTGAAAGCAACAATACTTTAGTTGAGCTTCACAATGATTTGAAGAGGTTTTGGGAGCTTGAAAGCTTGCCATAAAAGCCCCTTCTTACAGACCAAGAGAAAGCTTGCGAACAACATTTTTTACAGCACACAAAACGCACTGAAGAAGGTCGTTTTTGTGTCAAGCTGCCATTGATCGACAAACCAGACTGCCTAGGCACTTCCTATTTCATAGCCAGGCGGCGATTTATAAACCTGGAACGTCGCTTTCGCAAGCAACCGGAACTTAAGTCCGCCTATGTTGATTTCATTGAGGAGTATCGCAAACTAGGACATCTAGCAATATCTGAGGTAGACCGACCTGAGCTTGCCTATTTTGTTCCGCATCATCCTGTCATTCGTGAAGACAGTGAGTCAACACGTCTACGCGTCGTTTTTGACGCATCAGCTCGCACTTCATCTGGTTTGTCTATAAACGACATTCAAATGATAGGCCCTACAGTTCAAGACTCTCTTTTCAATATCCTCATTCGGTTCCGGCAATATCATTATGTGTTGTCAGCGGATATTGAAAAAATGTACCGGCAGGTTTTAATAGATGAGTCTGACCGAAACCTACAGCTGATTTTATGGCGTGATGCGGAGGACAAACCATTACAGACACTCAGGCTTAACACGGTCACCTACGGATTTGCTAGCGCTAGTTTCCTTGCCACCAGGTGTCTCTGGCAAGTGGGCGAGGAGTGTGACGATGACGTTATTAAGGCAGTCATACAGGAGGACATATATGTTGATGACTTACTAACTTCTAGCGATGATGAAGATCAATTACGGTCTATACAGAAATCAACACATGTGGCTCTTTCTATGGCTGGTTTTGATTTACGTAAGTACCGATCCAACTTACCTTCTTTACTGCCTTCAGACGTTGTCCAGTCATCCGGCAACCTGACATTGAGTCAGTCTACAAATACGCTGGGCCTAGATTGGAGTCCTTCGACCGACAGCATTAATTTTCCCATTGCAGTGGATCAGTCTGAGGTCGTCACTAAGCGCACTATACTTTCTTCAACTTTCAAGATCTTCGATCCCTTGGGCCTCCTATCCTTGTCCACTATCGTTCCCAAAATTTTAATTCAGACCTTATGGTCTCTCAAATTGGACTGGGATGAGCCCGCTCCAAAGGATATTGTCGATGTCTGGAGACCTTTTGTTGATGGACTTAAATGCCTTTTTTCACTAAATATACCTAGATGGGTATCAATAGAATATCCAGTCTCTGCTGAAATCCACTGTTTTTGCGATGCATCGCAACGCGCCTATGGTGAATGTTTGTACATTCGCTCTACAAATAAAAAAGGACAAATACATGTCCAACTTTTATGTGCGAAATCTCGCGTTGCCCCAGCATCCAGCCCTATTACAATTCCTCGTTTGGAGCTTTCAGGTGCTCTTCTGGCAGCTGAAATGAGCTCATCTGTGACCAAAGCCTTGCGACGTAAAATATCGCGTCATGTCTATTGGACTGACTCGAGCGTAGTTCTTAGTTGGTTGCGCTGCGGTTCTTCTAACTTGAAGGCATTCGTTGCCAACAGAGTCGCCGCCATTAGAGAGTTGACTGACGCAAATTCATGGCACCACGTTCCTACAGAACACAACCCAGCTGACCTGCTATCCCGTGGCGTGAACCCACAACAGATCGCTGCATGTGATATGTGGTGGTATGGACCTAAGTTTTTATCGTTGCCAGAGTCCGAGTGGCCTTCTATGCAGTCGCAGACTATTATTGAGATGAAGAATTTGCCGGAAGTTAAAGCACATCCAGTTGCTATTTGTGATAATTATCAATCAATTATTAACTTTAACAAATATTCTAAATTAAAACAATTACAACACATTTTAGCCTATGTACATAGATTTATTAATAACTGTAAAAATTCTAAAACTAAAATTACAGGTTCCTTAACTACCGCCGAGCTCAATAAAACTCTTAATTCATTAGTGTATATTTCCCAATTAGAGGCATTCCCTAAAGAATACGATTTATTATTAAAAGGAAATTCCCTAAGTCCTAAGTCGCACATTTCGGCACTTAATCCATTTTTACATAAAGGAGTGATAAGAGTAGGTGGTCGAATTCAGGCTTCTGAATATAGTTTCGATATGAAGCATCCCATGTTGTTAAGCTCTAAACACCATTTTACTCAACTTTTATTCCAACAAGAACACGTACGGCTTCTACATCTAGGGCCCCAAACCTTACTGGCTTCTATTAGAACGCGTTTTTGGCCCATTAGTGGAAGAAGTCTGGCTAGACGTACTGTGCATAATTGCACCGTATGTAGGCGTTTTAAGGGTCAGTCTATGAAAAACATAATGGGCAACCTACCTGCTCAAAGACTAATGCCTGACTTTCCTTTTATTACAGTAGGGACTGATTTCGCTGGGCCATTTATGGTCACGGATCGCAAAGGTCGTGGTTGTAAAATTACAAAATGTTATTTGTGTATTTTCATATGTTTTAGGTATAAGTGCATCCATTTGGAGGCTGTTAGTGAGCTGTCCAAGGATGCTTTTATATTAACTTTGAGACGCTTTGTTTCACGGAGAGGGCTACCAAAGCAGATATTCTGCGACAATGGTGGAAACTTTGTAGCTGCTTCAAAGGAACTTAAAGAGTTTTTTGAAATTAATGCCAAAACTATCGCTAATTTTGCCGCTAACGAAGGCGTTGAATTTTGTTTTTCGCCTGCATACGCTCCTCACTTCAATGGTTTGATGGAGGCCGGTGTAAAGTCAGCCAAATTCCACCTGGCTAGGATATTAGGGACTACGCACCTAACCTATGAGGAATTGTCATCTTTGTTCACACAAATAGAATGTATCCTAAATAGCCGCCCCCTATGTCCATTAAGTTCCTCTCCCGCTGACTATTATCCCTTAACTCCGGGCCACTTTTTAATTGGTAGACCACTAAGCTCGCTGCCATCTCCGTGTCTACAATCCGCTAATGCCAATCGTCTCGACAGATTCCAGCGCATCGAGCAGTTTAAGCAACACTTTTGGCGACGCTGGAGCCACGAGTACATTGCGGAGCTGCAGTTGAGGACGAAGTGGCGCACGAAGTCCAAAGAGAGCCTACAAATTGACGACCTAGTCCTCTTGAAAGAGGAAAACGCTCCACCGCTCTATTGGCGTCTCGGACGTGTAAGAAAACTCTTCACGGGATCTGACGGATTGACACGCGTCGCAGATATAGACACTGCAAGAGGAATTGTGCGGCGCGCCCTAAACAGAATCGTCCTACTACCGAAGCCCGATGAGTTGGAAGATCTTGAAAGCTGTTAAGCTTTCCAGCGCCGGGAGTATGTCGGCGCCGTTATGACAGCACCGACGGTGTTTGCGGGGAGTATGTGAAGTGCGTGGGGGTTTCTCACCACCGCTCCTAAGACCGGCACTCGCCGCTAGCTCGCGACCCGATCGCCACCAAATATTTTGTATTTTTTTATTCTTATTTAAATATACGATTTGCCTATCGTGTGAGTCGCCTATTTTATTCATGTTCCCTAATTGAACAATCATGACATTAAAAAATGGTAAAATCATTTCATAGACTAGGCATATTATATATTTTTAAGCATACAGGAACATTATTTCGATAATGGTTACGTTCCACATAACATTGAACTGGCAAACTTGGTGATGGAAAAATATGCAAGTACCAGAGTTAGCTACCTCGCAAAAAAAGAGTGATCCCAAAAAGTGTATTCGTCACATATACCAAACTTATTCACTTTAAAAACCAGTTAAAATATAATATAATACTTTTTCAATTTGTTTTAATTTTGGTAATTTTGTATTATTATATAGTACCTTATGTATTTTTTTTTTATTTACTTTGAATGTAATATTAATCATTAAACATTTGTTCATTTTTATTTTATTTAATTTGCTAATGTAACTTGCATAAAATTTCATCGACATATCCATATCGACAAGGCCCTCGCACTAGTTGTTTATGGCTTATGCACTGTAACGATGAGACATTTATAAGAGATTTTCAAGGTTGTGTGCGTTTTGCTTAATCGTGTGCTCATATTATGCCGTGTGCGTGCGTAACGACGTGGCCCAATGTTTACGATTTGCTTAGTGTGCGTTACCTCGCCTCCCGCTAGAAGTGACAGACTTTTTTGTTCGGAACTTTATGCGCATGGCGTCTCCTGTTAGTTGAATACTCTAAGTAATCATTACAATTAAATGTCAAGTTTAAATTATTATTATTACATGAAAAAATTCATTAATAAATTTAATTTTATTTTCCTGTGGCCAACCCTGTATGTAAGGCAATGTAAACAAGATAATTTTATGTATGTAGAAAGGGTAATTGAGTATAGTACAGAGACTAATTTTGTAATTAGGAATAATAATTAATTCGTTTACACGAACTAATTATCCAACGAGTCGAGGATAAACTAGTAACGGAATACGACAAGCGTACCGTTCCACGTCAGAGCCAAGACCGTCTTAACGGCGGCTGCGCCGTCCGTTTTATACAAGCAAAACGGGCGCCACCGCAGGTGTAATGGTGCAGGTGTGCGGAACACGTGTTATTTACAAGAATTCTGTCTAACTGCACCGACGGCTACCGTGCCGCACGTGCAATGGTGTTGGTCCCGTCATGTACATTTGAAGTATTTAGATAATGTATGTATTTTAATAGTTGATTTTTGTTTACATTGCCTCTTCTCCCAACAAGAGTTATTAATGTGCTATTAGGGCAAAACTTACTAACTTACTTAACTTACTTAATAGTTATTTAACGTCATGCCTAAATGTCTACCTATTTCATCACAATACATAATAACTTTAGTTTTTGAAGTTATACTTTGACGTTTGGGAAAAATGATGAGAGTGAATTTTTATGATGCGCGCGCACACCGACACCTAAAACGACACCATGAAGTTGTCAGGATGCGCGTGCTTGCTGTCACCTAAAAGCGACAACTTCAGTGGGTAATTGTCTCTCAAGTTTTATTGTTTTGTTACGCGAAAGAAGTATAACTTCCTACGAACGTACATATGTACAGTGTACACACACTTTTTTTAATATTTAAATTATTTTTAAGTTTATATTTGTTGTCATGGCACTGTCATCGAGTGTATGTGAAAATAATGATTCATTACTGCTTGCATTATTATTTATACACATTGTACCAGATGAATCTGGTATGGAGCACTGATACTCACTCTGATGTTTCATTAAGGAGTCAAAGCGCTCTTTAATGAAACATAAGGATGTAGTTTATCAGATACATATTGCTCATGCCAAAGGACATTTGTTCTCAACATATTATGTATTAGTAATAGGATTTATAGAATTATATTCTAAATAGTTACCAGCTATTACATTTTTATTGAGTAATATAAAATTAATAAAAATATGAAGATAAAAAATAATTTTAATTTTTTTATAGTAATTAAAAGTAAAAGAAATGTTCACAGGTAATATTTAGATTATAATAAATTTTATTTGTATAAAAATATGGCTGTTTTTGAAAAATTTGTAAAATATGATTATTGTATGAATGGGTCGGCTCGACCGGGGGAAAGTACCTGCCTTTCGTAGAATGTCAGCGTAAAATAGCAGCTTAATGGTGGTGTTTTGTATGGTGAGTGTAGACAATCGGACACTTATTTATTGGTAATGAAACACTTCAGCTTAGTCTTTAGTCCTTAGTGGTGATAATGGATATGCATTTTGATTAACTAAAATAGGATAAATGTAGGTGTCGATGGATCACAGCATCCACTGGTGACAAATAACACCTAACGGTAACTATAACGGTGTGCTTGTTTTTCACCCTTATACTGCATATACAGATCAAATAATTAATAAATAAATTATATAAAGACCATATTGTAAAAGGTGTAGGTTAAGAGATTTGTAATAATGTGAGCTCACCGTCATCGGTGGGGTCTAATGGGTCGGGCGGGACCGGCGGCAGGTGTGGCGTGAAGCGCTCAGCGAGGCGCGGTGCGGCGCGGCGCAGCTCGGCCAGCAGCTCGACGTACAGCGCGCGCTGGCGGCGCGGCAGCGCGGCGCTCAGCGCGCCGTGCAGCCAGGCGGCGGCCCGCGCGCCCCCCGCGCCCCACGCGCTCCCCGCACCCCCCGCGCAGCACGCCGCCAGCGCAGCGCGCAGCCGCCGCGCCCCCGCGCGCGCCTGCTCGCGCCGCAGCGCCGCGCCCACCGCCCCCGCCACCCCCGCGCCCGCCAGCCGCGCCAGCCGCAGCTGCCGCACCGCCTCCACGGCCACGCCCGCCAGCCGCGCGTGCGCGCCGCTCGGCGCCTGCATAGTCACGCGCTCCTCCCACTCGTCCTCCTGTTCCTCGTCGTCGTTGTCGTCATCGTCGACGTCGTGCTCTTGGCCGGGTAGGTCGGCGAGCAGCGCGGCGGCGCGGTCGCGCGGCACGTGCTCCACGTCGATGTCGTCGTCGGTGGCGGACGCGGAGGGGGGGGAGGGCGGCGCGGCGGCCAGCAGCTCGCGCGCGTCCAGCGCACAGCCGGACGAGGCACGGGCGCGGGCGTACGAGTGCTCGTGCCACACGCCACACCGCTCGTCCTGTATGTGCGCCTTTACATTTAACAATAACAACAATAGCAATGATAGCATCCTGAAAATAAATGCGAGCAAACTGCACCATTCATATTGTACCATATCCTGTAAAAAGGTAAAGAAATGGCACATATAAATGTATGTTTTTATTTCAATACATTGTTGTAATAAATAATATACCTACTAGCCTAGTTAAAAGTAATAATAACTAAATATAAATTTTAGTTACTTAAATAAATTACTCTTCTTATACAAAAAATAGTACTTTATGAAACAATTGTTAAAATATTTATAATATAATATATGTATAGAACATTACAATGTGAAGTGAATTTAAGATTTTACAAGAACATTTTTCATGATGAGGGACATTATTCTTGGTCATACAACTAACAACCTTGTCAAAACACAAAAGCAAGTCCATGAAAATGTGCAATAACATGGACACAACTTAATAAATCTAAAATCTACCAGAAAAATCCAAAAACAAAGAGTCAGTTGCTCAAGCATTTCAAAACAAATCAATAAATTTGTAAAGAAACTTTAAAAAATAAAACTAAAAAAATTATAAAAATTATTAGCAAATTATATTTTTTTATAGCATAAGGATAACAAACTAGCACACAGTCCACCTGATTGTAATTGGTTGCTGTGGCCCATAAACATCTACACCTATCCTTGATTACGAATCAAAATGCAGATGCGTTGTCACCCGTGAGGACTAATGGATGGAATGCCTCGTTTCCAGTAAAAGGTGTCTCCAGTTCTCTACAATCACCATACAAAACACAGCAGTGTTAGTCTGCTATTTTACGCTGGTATTCTGTGACAACGTGGTCCTTCCCTGGTCGAGCCGACCCATCCATGCTACAACTTTACTAGTAATATAGCTGCAGCATCGCTCTACCACGTAACTATTATAATATTTAATTAATAATTTTATCGAAAATGTTGTTAGAGGAAACATCTCCAATTTACTAAAGGTGTGTATTAGGGATGTTACGGAAGTGGTTATATCGGAAGCGGAGTTTTTAAATTATGTTTGTCGTAACCAGAACTGAAATCGGAACCAGAATCGGAGGTGGAGGCAGAAGAGATGTGTTAAGGGCAGGTCTATTGCACTGTATTTTTCTTTTCAGTTTCAAATTTTTTGAATTCTTTGCATTCAGTGACATGCACAGACTTTAAATGACTTATTAACGAAGTAATCATATCACCTGCCTTTCGTGAATATATCTTCCCACATAGTTAACACTTTGCCGTATTCTCAGAAACTTAATTGAAATAATTCCAAATGGCACTTGATTTTGGCTTCATTGCCCAAACCAAATAAATTTGTTACAATTAAAATAAAACATTACTAAAACTAATCAAAAACTCGGATAGGTATAAATGAAATGCGAACGCAGAACATGCCAATTGCCAGATACGAAACAAAACATCAAGTTAAAGAGTAATTGACAGAAGACACAGAGGAGGAAGGTTCCCGGGGCGACAAATATAATATTGTTTGTACACGCTGATCACGGCCGCCACCACTACTATGCTTCGACCTCCAATATATATCTTCCGATTAAAATATAACAAAACCGAAATCGGAATTGAAGGTGCAAAATCAATCGGAAGTTCCGAACTTTCGGAATCGAACCTCTGTAACATCTCTAGTGTGTACAAATTATATAACATAACATGTTATAAACTTATGCATACAAGTGTACTTTTTAAAGGATAAAAAAAATCGGTTGTCTGTAAAATCGGTTTACTGACGATAGTTGAACGTGACAATGTCATAAGAAAATGTTGCTATAAACAATTGACACCACATTCACTTTTCACTTCACTTCATACTTGACAAAAACATGTAAATGTATTATTGTATAGCAGCTGTCCATGCGGACGCATCGCTCACTCACAGGTTGAGGCAACTTTGTATGAAAGCTGAAAAATCTGCACACAATCCTGATTCTGTCAATGTTTGTGTTAGGCTTGTTAAAAAAAAAGCGAGAAAAAATATCGCTGTTTCTTTCCTTCATGTTGGTTTAGAATGCCACTTTAAAAATTAGATACACAAATTCATATTATATCGAAAGAAACTAAAAATGTTAATTATGTGTTAAACTCTTTTTGGTTTGCTCTTTAAAGTATAATTACATACATATTACTGTGAGATTTTCACAATTTAATTCATTTAAATTAAATTATTTAATATTAGCAGAATTCTATCAAGAGAAGCCATGAAATAAAAGAAGAAAAAATGACATTTATTTGCCAACGTCTTTCATATTGAAAATATTTTCTGAAATTGATTAAAATTTATTTAATAGGTTTAGATTTTAATATTTGTTATTGCTTTTTGCTACAACTCAGTTATAATCGGTTCAGAATACTTCATTTTCGTTTGTAGTCGTTTCTTCGCGATTGTGCTTGTAAATATTTTTTGTGAGATGTTGACTCTAAGAGATATTGACTATAAATTTATTATTAAAAAAAATTATTCACGATGCACGATGTGTGATCAGAATCGAAAGTAAATTAAGGGTTGTGCAAACAAAAAGCACAAAATCATCTAATTACTTTCTGCAGGTTTCCTACAATAGTAGAAGAAAAACTTTTAACAATATTGTGGTAAGTCTTTAAGCATTTTAAATGTATTGATCGTTATTTGTAGGGATTATTACTATATTAACTCGAATTTTATCTGTTTCAGATCATGTATTTGGGCTGAGTTAAGTTTTGACCATGAGAATTTTGCTGATTTAAATTTACGTTAATGTTCTGTGAAGAATAACTCTCTGACAATAACATGTGTTATACATCAGTAACCAGCGTGGAAATATTATGTACAAAAACAATAAAAAACATCAATAATAATGTGTTGTTTATAAAACAATATGTCTTCCAGAAAATAAAATTATATAACTATACTTATTTATAGTTTTATTTTATCCCACATACTAATCTAAAGTATATTCGGGTAATTTTGGTGCAACCACTCAAAAATATTTGGAGGAATTTTAAAAAAAGAAAAGGAATTTACCCCATAGGTTTGTGAGACTTGAGCCAAAATTACTCGAATAAGCCTTAAATAAAAAGTTTAAAGTTACAGAATACAAAGGTTTGAAATTCCCGCTAAAAAAGTTTTATATGGGCGTCCACCGTAGCGCTTTTCGTGTACATTCGTAAACACGTGTTTCCGTTTTTAGGGTTCCGTACCTCAAAAGGAAAAAACGGAACCCTTATAGGATCACTTTGTTGTCCGTCTGTCTGTCTGTCTGTCTGTCTGTCTGTCTGTCTGTCTGTCTGTCTGTCTGTCAAGACCCTTTTTCTCAGGAACGCGTAGAGGTATCAAGCTGAAATTTATATCAAATACTGAAGTCTACTGTCCCTTGGGGCTGTGAAAAAATTAAACTTCTAAGCCAGCGCAATCAAAAGATACAGCCGTTTATGTCGCAAATTTTCGATATTCGCAAGGGAATCAAAAGTCAAAACCTACAGGGTACTTCCCGTGAACTGAGAATCTTAAAATTTGGCACGAAGCAACGTATTATAGCACAGATAAAGGAAAAATTGCGAAAAGCATAAATTTTTAGTTACATCTTATAATAAAAATATTTTTAATAATTTTAAACTCATATACCTACGGATTTGTTCGGAACCCTCGGTGCGCGAGTCCGACTCGCACTTGGCCGGTTTTTTAGTATGAAGTTGGCGTTCTTCTCTTGGTAGAGAGTAATTGTGTTCTGTGCTCACTCAACTAGGAGAGAGACAGATGTCGAACGCTGCCAAACGCGGAGGCCGATTGTGCCTCTTTGTCGCTCGTTCCGCGCTCTCGCTTGCACTTCAAGCCTTAAATGGAACGCCTCAGAGCGAGGTAACGCCGCATGAGTCATGTTTTTTCGTGCGTGCAGCCAGCTTCATCGAATTATAAGACGTTGTCACGTCAAAAATAAGGTTCGCTCTACAAGAGGCGAGTATTCCAGAGGTAAAAGAACTTTTTTATGATATTTTATTATTACAAGCTTTTACATTGTGAATAACACTGCAGAACAACAAATGACAATGTCATATAACATTGTTATATTGTATTGAAAATGAAAAAATGTTTATTTACAGCTAAGGTGGTACAGATTATAATATACAATATAAGATGATAATAAAATGGAAGTACAGTAATCTTAATTTTCTAGTATAAAATTATAAACTATGATCTTATCACACCAACTAAGCTGGAGTGTATAAACAAGGGTGTATAGTTCTGTGGTCCTCACACTAGGCATGCCTGTGTCGTGAGGGCCTGATACGATTTTCTTATGGTTTTCATTAATTGACACTGGGTCGACGTACGGTTATTACATTATGTAAGCTTTTTGTTTTTAAAATAAAATAAAATAAATATTTATATTAAGTTAATATGTATAAAAATAAAATAATTAGAGGTAAAATAATAAATTGTTAGTAAAGAAAATACTGTTATTCATAAATATTACAATAATTAATAAAACATTTATATAAATTAGAAACTCCTATAGATACATATGGGTATTACATACTGTATTCATATATTTTATTTGCGTACATTTATGATAAAGATTACGGTTTAATTAGGTTTTCTGTACTATCATAGCTCAGAGTACGTAACCATTTTGTTATGGTTCTTTTAGCTTCCACCACTGATTTTTCTTTTATATCGCAATACTTAAGGACGGAGTTGTACACTTGAGTTCTCACGAATTGCCCAAAACGTTTAGAAAAAGCAGAGTTGATAGCGGGAGTTGGCAAGCGGATTACTCTTCGTTTTAATAATGTCTTATACTCTGGAGATGCCAGAGTACACTTATGAACAGTTAGGGAGGTCTTCAATATGAAAAGTTGTCTTACATTTAATAGTTCACTGTCCTTATATAAATCAAAAGTTGAATATCTATACTGCTTTTTTAACATTACTTTTATAACCGAACGTTGCGCTCTCTCAACTCTGATCAGGAAAGTTTTTGCTGCACTTCCCCAGCAAGTAATACAGTAAGTAATAAGCGACTGGCATAACGCAAAATACACAGATCTTAGAGTATTTAAGCCTGTTATGTCCCGCAGATGCTTTACAACACCAATAACCTTCCTGACTCGAGCCGAAAGAGCTATTATGTGATTTTCAAATGTCAGTTTATCATCAACGAGGACACCAAGATATTTAATTGATATTTTTTGATATTGTTGATATTCTTATTCTAATGTGTACAGTATTGTGATATGTTACAATGTTGAAAAACAATGTAACATAATGTGGACTTGTTATAAAACACAAGTTACACACCATGTTACTTAATCTGTATGCATCCTAACATTCTTGATATTAAGTATACATATATTGTATTTTTATAATATGTACTGGATAATTTGCATAGTCACATTACCAGCCTTCCTCCTTCAAATTTTATTAGTATAGAACAAAATACTAACTGGGTCTCCAGCAATAATGTGTGCGTAGGCTACAAGACGTTCATGCATCATGTAGACATCGCCACTACTCGCCAATTCTGTCTGTAACATAAAAGTGAAACTTTGAAAGTAGATTTTTAAAACACACTCAGATTGTGATATCTGACTATTGTTTTTTTTAGTCAGGTTGGTAGCTAGAAGACTTATTATTTGTCCAAGTGGACATGAACTGCAACATATATGCAATCAAACTGGTAGGATTGCATACATGTTGCAGTTCATTTTGTATGCCAATTTGTTGTTAGTTGTTTTTTTTATTATGCACATTAGGCACGATAAAATCAAGAGAATTTAGTGTTGGTATGGATATAACAACAGCATTCTGGCAATTTACACTAAATAAATACACAGACTGTTTAATGCTAATACACCGTCCGAGTAATTTATTTGCCCAGCAGTTTAGATGCTAATGCATTACAGCATCTGAATAATAATAACTCAGTAGTTAATTACTAAGGTTAAGGTGTCGAAGTCTGGGAACTTGATTTGATTGACCACTCACAAGCACTATTTGAAGCTTAGAATGAATATCATCAACAATACTCTTATTACTATTTAATTCTAAAAACAAGTTGGCAAAATATTATGAGAAAAAGAGGTGACGCGACTCAAATTCCAGCCAAAATTTCGCCTAACTTAAGGTCATGCCCTCAGAGTACCTTTATATACACTTATGCCTTTTAAGTTTTACATATTGTACGGAAGTTTTAAAGGCAGATATTTTTTTTATAGGATAAGGGTGTCAAACGAGCACAGAGTCCACCTGATGGTAAGTAGTTGCTGTGGCCAATAGACATCTACATTTATCCTCGATTACAAATCAAAATGCAGATGCGTCGTCACCCATGAGGACTAAGATGGAATGCCTCGTTTCCAGTAAAAAGGGTCTCCGGTTCTCTACTCACCATACGAAACACAGCAGCATTAAGCTGCTATTTTACGCTGGTATTCTGTGAGAGCGTGGTCCTTCCCCGGTCGAGCCGACCCATTCGTGTTACAACTATGCCAGAAATATAGCTGCAGCATTGGCTCTACCACGTATATAAATGCGTAAGAACTTCTAATTTTGAATTATGTCACGAGTATGAATTAAAACAGACAAAAGTAATTATTAAGCTTATTTTAACGTCTGTTTTAATCAACCGTAAAGTCAGCATTTAAGAAAATAGTCGTGGAATTCGGACACGAAAGGTTTTCTGCCTACACTCACCTTACTTGGAGAACTTTTGCTTGTATTTGAAAGTTGGGTTTCATTTTCCGCCATCGTCATTTTTTACCACTTATTTTACTCTTTTGTTCGCGATATAACTAATGAGAAAAACTAACAAAAATTGTTTTGGATGGTGTTTACAAACATAACAAATGTCTATGAATTTTACTATAAGTATTAGTTTTTACCAAAAAGAAAATAATTATGTAGTAATTGGTAATTTATAACACGATGATGTAAAGAAGTGCCTTTAAAACAAAATACAAATATTTATTATAATCACAAACTAATAGGAAATGCTAGATTATAATTAACAATAACCTCAAACTCAAACATTTCACTGATTAATTGTTGTTGTTATTATTCGCTCGAGAGAGCAGGCAAAGGAACTAAGCCATACAGCCTAGTCTTTTTTATTTTGAATATATAGGATTTTGAAGTGTATAGGCCGGAACCAAGTCTTATTTTCCTTCTTTCCATCTCTTCAGAATCCATAAAGGCCGAAGTCAAGTCTTATTTCCTTTAATTCTTCATATTTTCAAAAATCCGTAAAGGCTAAAGCCTTCTTTATATTATAATCTTTGTAAGTTTCAATCCGTGTAGATTTGTCAATCCAATATTTTCAAAAACAGGGATACCATGTTTCATATTTCTTTTACAGTGTTATGAATAAAATTGCAAAGTGCTAAATATGTCTTAGTATTCCTAAGAATATCTTGCAGGGCACGCGGGACGCTCTCTGAGTTTTCATAAACTTGTATAAGTTTTTCAATGAGTAGCAATCTTTCTATGGCGTACGCTGGGCAGTTAAATATTATATGTTCTGCAGTCTGATCTGCTTCTGTATCGCAGAAATTGCATGTTGCAGATGCTACTATTCTCATCCTGGAAAGATGAGCGTTCAGTCGATAGTGGCCAAATCTAAGTCTGCACATTATTGTATAAAATTTTCTGCTATGATATCTCTTGTTGCGAGAAAACCAAGGAATACTTAATTCTGAATTAATTGATGCATACCAACGACCTTTTCCTGCCTCTAAAACAGCATTCCATTGCATTTTCCATTCTTTTTTTAACTGTTTCTTTAAAATTGAATTTAAATCTGTATGTGGTATTGCAACATCGGTTATCCTTTCAATATCAGCTGTAACTATACTTTTAGCTAAATTGTCTGCTCTTTCATTTCCTTGAACCCCAATATGTGACGGAGTCCATAAAAATTTTACTTCCAAATTATTTTCTTTCAATTTCCACCACAAACTTTTAATTTCATATATGATGAAAGGCGTTTTAGCATCTAAAGCTTTTGTCTTCAGTGCCTTCAAGACACTCATGCTATCAGAGATCAGTAACCATTTATTAGATACATGTGGATGTTCTTCTATATATTTGAGAGCAATTAAGATAGCATAACATTCTGCAGTGTATATGCTTGCTGATGCAGGAATGGAAAGGCCATGTCCAGTTTTCAGGTGAGGTATGTAAAATGCACAGGCTACTTTATTTTCAACTTTTGAACCATCAGTGTAAATTTGTCGATATTCTTCATATGTAGATATAAGTTCATAAACCTCTACTTTTCTTTTCAATTTTTCATCTATATTTATGTGTATATCACTAAATTTACTTTCATAATTCCCCTTATAACAAGGCCAAGTGTGTGTGCTTTTGTGAATATTATATTGTTCATCATATCGTATCACTTCATGAAAGTCATGGAGTATATATGGGGCTGAGTTAGATATAGGAGACATACTATTATAGTAAAATAACACTTTTTGAAAAAGAGGATGATGAGACAAAGAATTAATATTTAATAAAAACCTAAATTTCAGATAGTTAAACCTAAGTAAGATAGGAGGAGGCGTGGAGCAGAGGTGCGGTGGTCTTGTTCTTCAAGAAAGGCGACAACGCTCTCTTGAAGAACTACAGACCGATTTCCCTTCTGAGCCGCGTCTACGTGCTGTTTTCGAGAGTCATTACGAATCGTCTCGCGCGCAGACTTGACGACTTCCAGCCTCCCGAACAAGCCGGTTTCCGAAAGGGCTTTAGCACCATAGACCACATACATACCCTACGGCAAATTGTACAGAAGTCCGAGGAGTACAATTTGCCACTATGTCTGGCGTATGTGGACTATGAGAAAGCCTTTGATTCCGTCGAAATTTGGGCGGTGCTGCAGTCCCTTCAGCGGTGCCAAGTTGACTCTCGGTATATCGAAGTGTTGAAGTGCTTGTACAGTAGGGCTACGATGGCTATCCGAGTACAGAACCAGAGTACGAAACCTATCCAATTGCAGAGAGGTGTAAGACAGGGTGACGTCATATCCCCGAAACTCTTCACCGCTGCATTGGAAGACGTTTTCAAGCTTCTGGACTGGAAAGGATACGGTATCAACATCAATGGCGAGTACATCACTCACCTTCGATTTGCCGACGATATAGTCCTTATGGCAGAATCGCTGGAGGACCTAAGCACTATGCTCAATGACCTCAATAGTGTTTCCCAACGGATAGGTCTTAAGATGAACATGGACAAAACAAAGATCATGTTTAATGTCCATGTCACACCTATGCCGGTAGTTGTTGGGAACACTAAGCTCGAAGTTGTTGACGAGTATGTTTACCTGGGACAAATAGTCCGACTAGGTAAGTCCAACTTCGACCGAGAGGTCAATCGACGGATTCAACTCGGCTGGGCAGCGTTCGGGAAGCTACGACACATGTTCTCGTCAGACATACCTCAAAACCTTAAAACGAAATTGTACAACCAGTGCGTGTTGCCAGTGATGACTTACGGAACTGAGACGTGGTCCTTCACTGCTGGCCGTATGAGGAAGCTCAAGGTCGCTCAGCGAGCTATGGAGAGGGCTATGCTCGGAGTTTCTCTGCGTGATAAACTCAGAAATGAGGATATCCGCAGTAGAACCAGAGTGACCGACATAGCCCAACGGATTAGTAAGCTGAAGTGGCAATGGGCCGGCCATATAGCTCGAAGAACCGACAACCGATGGGGAAGAAAGGTTCTAGAGTGGCAGCCTCGTACCGGCAAGCGAAGTGTAGGGCGTCCCCCCACTAGATGGAGTGACGACCTGGTAAGATATGCAGGAAGTCGATGGATGCAGGTGGCTCAGGACCGTGCTTTGTGGCATTCTTTGGGGGAGGCCTATGTTCAGCAGTGGACTTGTGAAGGGCTGTAATGATGATAATGATGAAGATAGGAGGAGTAAGGCATTCAGCCTGTAAAGAAACAATAGGAGTTGTTCTCATAGAGCCGGTAATAAGTCTTAAATTCTTATTTTGTATATTATCTAATTTGTTTACTAGTTTTTTATTTGATGCAAAACAAAGGAAGCCATACTCAAAATGACTCCTCACCAAAGACTTATATAACATTAATAATATTTCCGGATCAGCTCCCCAGTTAGTACTAGCCAAAGTTTTTAATACATTAAAGGCCTTAGAAGCTCTGTCTGTAATAGAATTCACGTATTTGGTCCAAGATAAATTATTTGTAAAAATTACACCTAAGAATTTTGCACAACTTTCTATTGGTAAAAATGTATTATTATAAATTATTTTAGTGTTAAATGGACGAATTTTATTAAATATTACAACTTTACTTTTCTCAGTACTAATATCTAAATTTAAGTATGAAAAGTAAATGTGCAATTTCTTTAAAGCCTCATTTAAAATGGTTACCAAGTTTTTGACATTTGCTCCTGAGGCGTATATGACCAAATCATCTGCATATTGTAAATTAGTAACATTTGATCCTAAAATATTGTTTAATTTAAATATGTATAAAATAAAGATAAGAGGACTTAATATTCCTCCTTGACAAACACCTTTATAACTGAGCCTAGGACCAATAATTGTATTATTATTATTAACTTTAGCAAAAACTCTTCTTTCATGTAAAAAGTTAAATATCCATTTTACAATTTTTTCAGGAATGGCCAAAGACCTCAACTCTGCGGCGAGTACATGAAGATTGATGTTATTAAATGCACCAACAATGTCAAAGAATATACTAATTAATCATAGATAAATATATATGTAGCAAGCTACTAATTAATATTTCATTATTTTGCATAGCTTTAAAGATGTCTAAGTGTAGAAATGCAATACTTTCTCTAGATGACTTACGGCGTCTGAATCCAAACTGATTTGATGGTAAAAGACAATTTTTTTCTAGATAAAATTCTAATCTAGATTTTATAAGTTGCTCAAATATTTTACCCATACAAGATGTAAGTGCTATAGGTCTGTAAGATTCTGCAATGTGAGGTTTTTTTCCAGGTTTTAAAATGGGTATCAAACAATCTTCTTTCCAATCGTTAGGAATAAGTGAATGAAACCATAACATATTATATATTTTCAAAACTAGTTCTCTTCACGCAGTATTCATATTTTTTAAAGCTTTATATGGAACAGAATCTAAACCACAAGTAGTGTCTTTTCTAGAGTTAACAGCTGAGTTGAATTCGGTCAAGGTAAAAGGTTTGGTAAGATAATCACAATGATTATCATTTGAGGAGTTAGGGGTTAGAGGTGATTCATCTGTTTCTGGAGTATATTTTTTCAAAAATTCATTAGCCCAATTAGAATCTATGACAGATGTGTTATTATGAACAAAAGTTTTATTAAACTTTTTAATGTAGTTCCATACTCTAGTCAATGGAGTAGATCTATTAAAAGTTTCACATAGTTTTTTCCAGTTAAGCTGTCTTTCAGTCTTCAAAGTAATTTTTTTAACAGCTTGTAGTCTTTTAAAATTAATATAATTTCGTTCTGTGGGATCATTCTTAAATACTAAATATGCATTTTTACAATTTAATACTGCGTCTTTGCATTTTAAATTCCACCATGGTAGAGAATTTTTCTTTTTAATTCTTTTAAAAGATTGCAAGTTGATGTTAACATTTCGATTAGAAGACTGATTGGATGGTGTGGATTCATGCATGGCTTGTTTAACTAGTTCTATTAAGTCTGTATAACATTGTAAAGGATTACTATAATCAAAACTATAATTTTTAATTAAATTATCTATTAAATTTGAATATTTTGACCAATCTACCAATTTTAAGTTTATGTTATTTGATACTGCTGTTTCTTGAAAATTTTGACTATTAACCGTGATTTTTGTCTTTACAGGAAAATGATAGCTGCCTAGAGAATCATCATCACATACTTGTCACTCACAAGACAGAGCCAGTGAAGATGAAACAAGTGTCAAGTCTAATGCATTCTGCCTCCATCTATGAGATCCTACTGTAGTCATCTGACCATCGTTCAAGATTACAAGATTGTTGTCATCTATACTTGCAAGAACATCCCTACCTCGTGAATCTAATTCAGTACATCCCCATAGCGTGTGATGGGCATTGAAATCACCAGCTATAAAGACTGGCTGTGGCAAACTTTGGATTAAATTATCTAATTTGGATTTATTATAATTAATTGATGAATTAGGGGGACAGTAAACACTAACTAAAGTTAATAATTTATCATTGTATTGTATTTGTACAGCTCTATTTTGTAATGAGTCATCAGAGAATGTATTGATAACACGAAATCCAATTTTGTTATGTAGAAGTATTGCTACTCCATTATGATCATTACCTGAATCTAATCGTATAATATTATAACCTTTTACTCTAAAATTGTGCCTGGGTTTAAGCCAAGTTTCACATATGAGAGCAACATCTATGGTGTTCTCATATAAAAATTGTGTAAATTGAAAGCGATTTTTAATTAAACTCTGTGCATTCCATTGTAAAATGTTAAACTGATCCATAAAATATTAAATGTTAAATAATGAAATATCTATTTTGGTTTCATTGTATCTATGAGAACATCTTTAATAAGCTGAGAAGATATGGTGGTTTGTTCATTTGATTTATTAAGAGTTAATACTTTAATGACTGTATTTAAAATTATATTAATAATGTCATCATTCTTTAGCAGTGACATAAGAGCATCTTTAGGATTTTTTTTGTTTAATTCGGGGAATTCGTTTTTATTAAAAAGGTCTACAAATGGGGTTTTGTGTAATTTAGTCTGATTTTCTTTTATCTTTTGTTTCTTAACAGGACACTGTCCAGAAATGCTTAGATGGTTTCCTTTGCAATGTATGCATATCGCTTTATCTGAAGAGACTTGGCAATTTTTGTAGTTGTGATTTTCAGTACAAATTGAGCATTTCACAGAATTTTTACAGTACTTTGCTAAGTGGCCACTGGTGGAATATACTGATTTACCACGAACCGCCAACCATGAAGATCGACGTGGTCCGGCAAAACATTAGAAGCAAATGTGATGGCCACGGTGCCCGTCGGCTGTAGCAAACTGCGTCCTGCGTCGTTCTTTTGTTTCTTCATTATCCTTTTAACACATATTATCTTCCTGTAAGTTGTTAACATACCAAAAATTCTTGAATTAGAAAGATTAGTGGGAACATTAGTTATGACTCCTGTTATTTCTGTCCCTGCAGCTGGGATAGATGCCTTCATTTTGTATTCATTAAGAAATGTAACATTATTTAAAAATGCATTCACTAGAGAGGGCTTTTCAAAATGAACGCCTATTTTGTATTTATTCATAGATTGTAAATATTTAATGCCTTTATTGTACCTCTTCATATGTGTGGACAGAGACATCATGTCCCGCGTGCCAACTGGTCTTCTTTAATCATTTGATTCAACAAAGACAACAAAATCAACGAGGACAGAGTCCTCAGGGTACCTCCTGTTGTAATCAGATACAAAGTATGGCTTATACTTGCGCTGCTCTTTCTCAGGATCTTCCTCAGTGCTGGTATCAACTTCCTCCTCAGTCGTTTCTTCAAAGACTTCTTCTTCTCCCGGCAACTTTTTTTTTTACGTTTCCCCATGATGAAGAAACCCAGTATCAATAAAAAAATAGAAGTTTAATGCTTTTTAACTAAAGAAAACAAAATTAAAATTTTAGTTTAAAAAAAGGCGCCTATCACGTTTCAAGGTTCCCGCGCTTTTTTCTCTTCTCACTGATTAATTAAATTGACTTTTGTCTTTTTTTTCATTAAAAACTCTGAGAATATAAGGCAAAGGATTATATGTCCTTACTGCCTTGTCTTGTTCAAATAGTTCTCTAGACTACATATTATAACTAAAGATTCTACCAAATATATACATAGGCGATACAAATCGTATATAAATACAAAATCTATATATTAGTACAATATCTTTTTTTTATAGGATAGGGTGACAAACGAGCACACAGCACCTGATGGTAAGTGGATGCTGTGGCCCATAGATATCTATACATCTATCCTCGTTTGCGAATCAAAATGCAGATGCGTTGCCACCCGTGAGGATTAAGATGGCATGCCTGTTTTCCAGTAAAAGGGTCTCCGTTTCGCTACACTCACCATACGAAACACAGCGGTGTTAAGCTGTTATTTTACGCTGGTATTCTGTGAGAGTGTGGTCCTACCCCGGTCGAGCCGACCCATTCGTGCTACAACTATAATACTAATATAGCTGCAGCATCGCTCTACCACGCATAAAACCAAACAATCAAATCACATAAAATACTTTCATTATTACTATAACTACACATTTAATAAAACTGTTTTTTACGGATTTTATCGCGTTTATTTTATTATTTTTATTCCCGACGTTCCAGAAGTTCAGTTAGCTACCGTGGGAAAATCTTTGTTTCAGAGAGCACGAGGGATCTGTGACAGAAATCATCTGGCCGCCGAGCTTCAGCACGTTGAGCAAGTATTGCAAGACAACAAGCTTCGGGTCCCGCGCCTACGTCACAGTGACCGAGTGAAGCCGACCATAGTCGAGCGTGTGCCTGCTGTACTACCCTATATCAGAGGAGTCACAGACAAGGTTGGCTACATCTTGAAGCGAGCTTCTATTAAAACATACTTCAAGCCGCCGAAGAAGATTAGTCAATTTTTCCATCCGTCAAGTGTAATATCCCTCTACAAGATGCAGGAGTGTACAAGCTTGATTGCGAATGTGGCCTCTCTTACATAGGACAAACAAAAAGATCCATTAAAACCCGCGTGAAAGAACATATAGCTGACGTGAAGCACCGACGCTCTGGGAAGTCTGCAGTCTGTGAACATGTTCAAGATTGTCCCCGCCATTACATCAGATTTGATAGACCACAAATCCTTGCAAAAGAACACCGATTCCTACCAAGGATGATACGCGAGGCTATTGAAATTAAAAAATATCCTAATTTCAATAGAGAAGATGGATGGGTGCTGCCATCTGCTTGGGATCCTATAATTAACAAAATTAAATCCAAACCCAAGCATAACACTGCAAGACTTCAGGATACTGTAAGTTCATTCTGCGTAAATCGAACCAAAAATTAATATTAAAAAACTGAAGGTAGCCGGGCTAACTGTGACATCGGGACGTCAAACATCTCAGTAAAGTACTCGAAACGTCGGGAATAAAAATAATAAAATAAACGCGATAAAATCCGTAAAAAACAGTTTTATTCAAATTCGTAATTGCTATTAATTAGGCATAGAATATATTACTTTATATTCTCGTATAATTTATTTCATTAAATAAGTCATTTTTTTAAATAAAGCTGAAAGGGTAGGAAACTGCATCACGGTCAATAACTGGGTCCTTTACCTTAGTGACCTCCACGAAGTGATACTAGTTTGTATGCAGTGAAGCAGGCTTGGACTGGTTGATTGTAGCCCAATAAATCAAGAAGACAATCAAAGTTATTTATTTTCGTTACTTATAATTAAATGACACAGAGTTAAAAGGCCATTTAAATCCCCAATTTTTTCAAACTCAAGAAGAGAAAAGTATCTTAAATGATGGGTTTATTCTCAAGTTAGCGTGTTTTTAGGCTGAAACGTAATTTTATTGATTGACAGAAAAAAATTGCCTATTTTAATGGTCTTTTTTTCATTTTTATTACACAGAATCGATTGTTGAAAGTTATAGAATTATTCTCCAATAAATTATTTGTAGAATGGTATAAAAATAATATTGGTTTCCTGAACTCACAAGAGTATAACGACAAAAATAGTAGCAAAATAGAAGGGGATTTTTTTTCGATCATAATCATAATGCGATACTTCGCATTATGAGTCATACAAAACAAAAATAAAACCCACTTTAAAGGAAAAAGTTTGAATTTTAAAACTCCGAAATCACATACTTGAACACTAAATAATTTTTTGTATTTTTTTTTGAGGGACTTAATAAACGAGGATTTTGACAACGAAAAATTCCGGTTAAACCATTACTAAAGTAGGTATAAGCGAATAACCAAAAAAGGGCGATTTTTTAAGCAGATAAGGGGAAGGGTTTTTCAATGGGTACGAAAAGGTGTCGTGAGCAGGGGCGTAGCTACGGACGTATCACCCGTATCAATGATACGGGGCCCCCGGGTTACAGGGGCCCCGAACGTACATAAGCAAAAATTCTACGGACTTCTATGAACATGAAAGGCTATCAGACTTGTGACTATTGTCTAGAGACAGAAAATTTTGAAAAACTGAAATCATCTTCAGCTATGAACGATATGTTATAATAAATAAGTTCGCTGAACAAAAGGCAAGAAAAGTGTATATTTGATTTGAATTGTTTGGCTTGTTTAGTTTCTAGGAGTATTAATAATTGTAAGTAATAACTTACAGTGCCGTGTAGTGGCAGTTAAGAATATCCACTATCCCATATCTTCTCGTGGGTGTCGTAAGAGGCCACAGCGGGAAACAGGCGGGGATAAGCAGCAGCATCTCCCTGATAACAGCATCAGTACAATAAAAAAACTGTGGTTTCCAACCAACTTCTCAACTATGGTAAACATCCCCATGATGAAGTTACAATGAAACGGCTCCCAGTCCCAGACGGCCCTGCTGTTCCTGTCTACGGTGGCGACCATGGTAACGACGGGGCAAGGAGTGCTAAGAATCGCCGGTGGAGGTTCGGTTGCCACCTAATATGACTCGACCTGGCAACATACAACGCACGCACCCTGAGGACTGACGAGAAGGCCTTGGAGCTGGAAGAAGAGATAGACAAGTTGCGCTCAGATATTACAGGATTATCTGAGGTCTGTTTATTCTATCACCGAACATTTGTCCCAAGGGAGTGACGGATTTATCTTCCACAAGTCTCTCGTTAACAACGTTGTAAAGATTGTGAGTGTGTCGACGAGGGTGCTGGATGTTTACGCACCAACCTCTGTACATCCCGATGAGGAGGTGGA
This sequence comes from Parnassius glacialis, assembly GCA_033319125.1. NCBI lineage: Eukaryota > Metazoa > Arthropoda > Insecta > Lepidoptera > Papilionidae > Parnassius > Parnassius glacialis. The sequence goes on along the minus strand of JAVANC010000022.1, from coordinate 117,948 downwards.
GGAAATGTATGAGGATATCTCTAAAGCCATGCATTCCTCAAAAATCCAATATAAGGTGTTAATGTAAAACAAGGCACGAGATAAACGTAAGCTTAAGTTAGTAAAATTTGGAATAGGGCAACGGAACCCAAGAGGCCAGCAGCTGGCCGATTTCATGGAGAAAGAGGGACTCTTTATGATAATCTCTTACTTCCAGAAGCGGCTCCACAGAAAGTGGACCTGGTCGAGCCCCGACGGTTCGACAAAAAATGAGTTTGACTTTGATTTAATTATGACGGCAACTGTTCAGTGATATCTCAGTGATCGTGAGGGTGAAAACTGGTAGCGATGACCGAATGGTTAGAGACATACTGAACCTAAACGTTAAGTTGAAGAGGTCACGTCTAATGAAGTCAACGCTGCGTCCCCTCGTGCTCTAATCCAGCCTCGAAAACTTTCAGCTTTAATTAAAAACCGTTTTCAGTGCCTAGAACACTGCAATGCAGTGGACGATATGAATAACAAGCTCGTAAAAACTGTCCATGCGTTCGGAGCTAAGTTCTGCAAGACCCGTCGCTGAAGAACACAAAAACTCCGATCTCACTCTTAATCTCATGGCTGTTAGACGGGAAATGAGACTGCAGACTTCAATAGATTTGACAGCATACAATCAACTGAACAGACAGATCTCCAAACGCATGCGACGAGCCTCAGTCTGAGCAAGATTAAAATGGTTTCTCCAGCACTTTGAAAACGGCAAGGCCCCAGGCAAAGATGGAATTACAGCGGGGCTTCTGAAAGCGGGTGGAAAACCGTTACTTGAAGTCCTTTAGAAGCTCTTTAATTCCGTTCTTCACGGTGGCACTACTCCGGAGGCATGGGTCAGAAGTGCGGTGATCTTTTTCTTCAAGAAAGCCGACAACGCTTTTTAAAGAACTACCGACCGATTTCCCTGCTGAGCCGAGACTATATGCTGTTTTCGAGAGTCATTACGAATCGTATCGCACGCAGACTACGATTTCTAGCCTCGCGAACAACCCTGTTTATCCAAAATTATCCCAAAAGCGAACAAAGAAAATTAAACTCTTCCTAAATCTTATCGTCTTATCGGACTTTTACCAGTCTTCGGGAAAGTCCTGGAAAAGATGTTTGTCAACAGAATGTCATGGCAATTAGGACGAGAAAACAAAATGAGCAGCAGACAGTATGGATTTGTAGCACAGAGGGGTACTGAGGATGCCTTGTATGATGCCATGGAAATAATAAAAAAAGGTATAAAGGACAAAGAAATAATTGTCATAGTATCCATAGACATCGAAGGGGCCTTTGATAACGCTTGGTGGCCTGCTATCATAAAGGAACTCAACAATAAAAATTTAGATAATACTATTCAGAGACTAATAATCAGTTATCTGTCTGAGAGGCATATAAAACTCAGATACGCAGGCACTGAGATTATCAAGGAGACAAACAAAGGGTGTATTCAGGGCTCAATTTGCGGCCTATTGCTTTGGAATCTTCAGCTCGACTCCCTACTTCAGGAAATCGAAGATCTCAGAATCCATATTATACAAGCATATGCTGACGACATCATATTAATAGCAAAAGGGAAAACGGCAAAGGACATAGAGACACAGCTAAACCCAGCACTAAACTGCATTTTGAACTGGAGCAAAAATAGAAAAATGAAATTAGCAGCCCATAAAACACAAGCTATTATTACAACCAAAAAGACGAAGTATGATATTCCGAAAATAGTACTGGGCGACGCTGAAATAAAATACACAGACAGTCTGACTATATTAGGACTTACAATTGATTCAAACTTAAACTATGTTAAGCATAAATACGGGGTTGCAGAAAAAGCCATAAAACTATATAAGAAGGTGTCTAGAACAGCTAGGGCAAACTGGGGTCTCAATTCTGAGATTCTGAGGACCATATATATAGCAGTTGTAGAACCCACAGTTCTGTATGCAGCGTGTATTTGGGGAGCCTCAGCCCATAAAAAACAGATTAAAGTAAAGTTGGACAGAATTACCAGAACCTTCAGTATAGCAATTAGCAAAGCACATCGAACAGCGTCCTTAATCTCCTGTGCAACACTTGCTAAAATTCTTCCACTGGATCTAAGAGCTCAGGAACAAATGGAACTTTACCAAACAAAGAAAGGTAAACCAATATCATACCTTCCGGGAAGAGAATTTGCGAAACCAGTAAGCCCTTACACCTTGCCTCATCCAGCGGAGCGAATTAAAATCACATACAGCTCAATCACAGCGGAAAGCGACATAGACAACATTGGAAACAATTGGCCATGCATTTATACCGATGGAAGTAAAATTTCTGGCAAAGTGGGCGCTGCAATTACCTGCTGGATAAGTGGAAAAGAGAAATACAAAACGCGTTTAAAACTCGGGAACTATTGCAGCGTTTATCAAGCGGAGCTGGCAGCCATATTGACAGCTCTGGATACTATGCTCAAGCAAAAATCGCTAAAGAACGCAAACATAATTAGCGATTCACAGTCGGCGCTGGATTGTTTATCGAACCCAAACACCCTCCACCCCATTGCAGCTGACATATTGGATCGCATGGCAGAAATAAGAAAGAACAATGGAGAAGTAAAATTTTTCTGGGTTAAGGCACACTGTGGTATCGCTGGTAACGTCAGAGCAGATGAACTGGCAAAATCTGCAGCAGAAACCTCCAAACAGGCACCTGTCTACGACTGCTTACCTCTATCATTTGCAAAGCGCCTCATCAGAGGGCAAACTTTACTCAAATGGCAGGAAAGGTACACCGGTGCAGACACAGGAAGAGTAACAAGGACACTCTTCCCTCACGTCGAAGAAGCGTACAAGACACTGCAGAAAATTAAAATGAACAATATAAGATCCCAAATATTTACCGGCCACGGTGGCTTTAAAGCTTACCTGCATAGGTTTAAGTTAGCGCAGAGCCCCTACTGTGACTGCGATCAAGAAACACAACAGTCTATCGAACATATACTCTTAGAGTGTCCCAAGTACTCAATAATTAGAATGAACTGCGAACATCGTATGGGCTTTTCGCTGAAGGAAGAGACCTTAAGTAGAGCTATCAACGACAATGACGGTCGAATCCATTTCCTAAAGTTTGCGGAAGATTGTGTTCGAAAGACGCTTAAGGAGAATGGATCAAAAATTTATTAGGGTATTAATAAACAACAGAATATTTAATCACATAAAATTCAGCTTAATACGTATAGCCAATATTAAGGAGTATAGATTACTGTAAGCAGAAAAACGTAAACGTTAAAGTAAGTAGTACAGCAAAAGCTTCAATACAATCATAGGAAAAAAATGTGCATATAAGTATATATGTGTATATGCGTGTATGTATGTGCGTATATATGTATACAAATATGTATATATGTGTGCGTATAAATGTTTATTTTATTTTAATTAAGGTCATTAAATATAAAAAAGAGCATCATGTTTAGCTTCATAATTCCAGTTTTATAAGTATAGTTTTTATTGAGAATTATAGTTACAATAATTAGCATAGCTCACAGTAGATAAAACAGCATAAGCCTTAATAATATTATAGATGAGAAATAAAATAAGTATAGATTAACAGATATGTGTAAGGCAGGAAATGCCTTAAAGTTATATAAATAATACAGAAGTCTAAAGTTTCATGTAGAATGATATAATACATATGTATATAAGATTAAAAAGGTTAAAAGGCGGAATAAAGCCATGCAGAGAATTAGATTAATTTAGTTAAATACATAGTTATGCCTGTAAGGCACATAAAAAAAATACAAAAAAAAACAAAGAGAGAAATACTATAAGATTTACCACAAAAAAGAATAAAGGCTGCTGTAAAATAAAAAATAGCAGATGAACTAAGTGCCATTAAAAAAAACAACCCTGTTTCCGAAAAGGCTTTTGTGTCATAAACCACATAGATACCCTTCGGCTAATTGAACAGAAACCCGTAGAGTACAATCCGCCCATTTGCCTTGCGTATGTGGACTATGAGAATACCTTTGATTTCGTCGAAATTCAGGCGGTGGAACAGTCCCTTCAGCGGTGCCAAGTTGACTGTCAGTACTGAAATGTTTGTATAGTAGGGCTACGGTGACTATCCGAGTACAGAACCAGAGTACGAAACCTATCCAACTGCAGAGAGGTGTAAGACAAGCTGGCGTTATACCCCCGAAACTCTCCAACGCTACATTGCAAGATGTTTTCAAGCTACTGGACTGGAAAGGATAGGTAAGAATTAACATTAAAGGTGAGTACATAATTCATCTGCGATTTGCCGACGACATAGTCCTTATGGCAGAATCGCTGGAGGACCTAAGCACTATGCTTAATAGCCTCAATAAGACACACGACACGACAACCGATGGGGAAAAAGGTACCGGTAGGCGAAGTGTAGGGTCACATCCCCCCCCTTAGATGGAGTGACGACCTTCTAAGACATGCAGGAAGTCGATGAATGCAGGCGTGAGCCACCGACCGTGCTTTGTGCTATTCCTTAGGGGAGGCCTATGTTCAGCAGTAGACTTGTGAGGGGTTGTAATGATGATGAATAGCTTATACTCATTATAATGTCACCATAAAGTGATGACATATGGATCTGAGACGTGATCCTTCACTGCTGGCCGTATGGTGAATCTCAAAGTCACTCAGCGAGCTATGGAGAGGGCTATGCTCTGCGTTTCTCTGCGTGAATAACTTAAAAACTAAGATATGCCCAGTAGAACCACAGTAACCAACATAGCCCAAAGAATTAGGATGTTGAAGTGGCAATGGGCTGGCCATATAGCTCGAAGAACCGACAACCGATGGTGGAGAAAGGTTCTCGAGTGGCAGCCTCGTACCGGCAGGCGAAGTGTAGGGCGTCCCCCCACTAGATGGAGTGACGAACTGGTAAGACATACTCAATATATAATTATTTAAATCAATGCAAGCGTTTTTGTTCCTTTTGTGAAAAATATTTACCCTTCATGTGGGCCCCCCAACAAATTTTTATATAGGGCCCGGCTAAGGCACGCTACGCCATTGGCCGTGAGGTTGAGAAAAACAAAAATTTTAATTCTTAAAGCCACCCAATTTGGTATCGAGAGCCCCATGTATATGTTAAATACTTGAGCTTGACATTACACAGAACTCCAGGAAAAAGAGTAATATAAAATAATAATATATGGATCTAGATATTTTATTTATTATTTTTTTAAAACTTCAATCGGGAAATTAAACTCCTTGAATTTCATCATTAAGTATCGTTCCTTTTTGATTATTTAGAAAAAATAATCAAAAAGGAACATAAATTTTCTAACTTGAGCTCTGCTAAAACTGTCGAAAGAGCAACTTCCGGTATTTGTAAATAAGAAAAGAAATATTGTTATCATTAGGTGATAGCTCACTTGGATATCAATGTTTCATCACATACTCTGTTAAAGATATCAAAGTAGCAGTATACGGTATTTAAAAATAATAATTTCTCAAATCCTTTTTGAACTGTAGGGCGAATGTTAGGAGAGGAGTTAAACAAACGAATGATGATATAAGACTCTCTTCATTGCATTAATAAATTTGATTATATAGGATTATTATTACACTTGTGTGTGTACTTTTATATACTCTTACTACTACTACTACAGTACATCGACAGCACTAAACGAGCACTAATTTATTATCTTATATCATTAGGTGATAGCTCACTTGAATGTCAATGTTTCATCACATACTCTGTTAAAGATGTCAAAGTAGCAGTTGACGGTATTTAAAAATAATAACTTCTCAAATCCTTTTTCGTATATCCACAGCACTAAATGAGCACTAATTTATAATCTTCTATCATGAGGTGATAATTCACGTCGGTGTCAATTTTTTCAGTACATACTCTGCTAAAGATGTCAAGGTAGCAGTTTACGGTATTTAAAAAAATAATTTCTCAAATCCTTTTTCGTATATCGACAGCACTAAATGAGCACTAATTTATTATCTTATATCATTAGGTGATAGCTCACTTGGATGTCAATGTTTCATCACATACTCTGCTAAAGATGTCAAAGTAGCAGTTGACGGTATTTAAAAATAATAATTTCTCAAATCCTTTTTCGTATATCCACAGCACTAAATGAGCACTAATTTATAATCTTCTATCATTAGGTGATAATTCACATCGGTGTCAATTTTTTCAGTACATACTCTGCTAATGATGTCAAGGTAGCAGTTTACGGTATTTAAAAAAGTAATTTCTCAAATCCTTTTTCGTATATTGACAGCACTAAATGAGCGCTAAATTATTATCTTATATCATTAGGTGATAATTCACGTCGGTGTCAATGTTTCATCACATAATCTGCTAAATATGTCAAAGGAGCAGTTTACGGTATTTGAAAATAATAATTTCTCAAATCTTTTTTCGTACATCGACAGCACTAAATGAGCACTAATTTATTTTCTTATATCATTAGGTGATAGCTCACTTGGATGTCAATGTTTCATCACATACTCTGCTAAAGATGTCAAAGTAGCAGTTCATCATCATCATCATTACAGCCCTTCACAAGTCCACTGCTGAACATAGGCCTCCCCCAAAGAATGCCACAAAGCACGGTCCTGAGCCACCTGCATCCATCGACTTCCTGCATGTCTTACCAGGTCGTCACTCCATCTCGTGGGGAGACGCCCTACACTTCGCCTACCGGTACGAGGTTGCCACTCGAGAACCTTTCTTCCCCATCGGTTGTCGGTTCTTCGAGCTATATGGCCGGCACACTGCCACTTCAGCTTACTAATCCGTTGGGCTATGTCGGTTACTCTGGTTCTACTGCGGATATCCTTATTCCTAAGTTTATCACGCAGAGAAACTCCGAGCATAGCCCTCTCCATAGCTCGCTGAGCGACCTTGAGCTTCCTCATACGGCCAGCAGTGAAGGACCACGTCTCAGTTCCGTAAGCCATCACTGGCAACACGCACTGGTTGTACAACTTCGTTTCAAGGTTTTGAGGTATGTCTGACGAGAAGATGTGTCGTAGCTTCCCGAAAGCTGCCCAGCCGAGTTGAATCCGTCGATTGACCTCTCGGTCGAAGTTGGACTTACCTAGTCGGACTATTTGCCCCAGGTAAACATACTCGTCAACAACTTCGAGCTCAGTGCTCCCATAAACTACCGGCATAGGTGTGACATGGACATTAAACATAAAAGTAGCAGTTGACGGTATTTAAAAATAATAATTTCTCAAATCCTTTTTCGTATATCCACAGCACTAAATGAGCACTAATTTATAATCTTCTATCATTAGGTGATAATCCATTTGGATGCCAATATTTCATCACATACTCTGCTAAAGACGTATCAAGGTATCAGAATTTATGATATGAAAAAAAAAATTTCCCAATATTTGTTTTTGCGTATATTGACAGCACTAAATGAGCACTAATTTATTGATGCTTCTATTTGGTGCTGTATTAAGGGATTATCGTTTTAATAGGTAGAACACTGCTAGCTTAATTAAAAGCTAGCTGTTTTCTAATTTTTAATCAAGCTATTTTGGCGTGAAATTTTATATTTGCAGCACTAAATTAGCACTAAATGAGCACTAAATATTTAGCAAAAATTTAAATGATTTTGCCCAAATGACCATTCCAGCTTAACAGACCTTCCTGCAATGCAAATGCTGTCGGGCTGGCGAGTGGCGAAGTAGGCGGTCACTTTGCCTGACCACCGCCACATTGTATTCGATGTCGCACTTCGACAGCCCGACAGTCATAGTCATAGTCATTTATTCCATAGAACAATATTACATTGTTTTAGAAAGAAAGTTGGCCAAATCGTACCAGACGATGAAACGATGGCGTCACTATATGCCATATTTATGAAAAATATCCTTATTTTTTAAGGTCTTAAAAAACACAAAAAATTCCTCTCTAAGTAGTCACAAAAAAAGTAATCCTTTTATTTTGTTTTTGTAACTGTTCCGAAATTATTTGTAATAATGATTTCTGAACGCACTGGAACGCACCTAATGATTCATTTGACGTATTTTTTTTTATTGGATAAGGGTGACAAACGAGCATACAGTCCACCTGATGGTAAGTGGTTGCTGCGGCCCATAGACATCTACATCTATCCTCTATTACATATCAAAATGCAGATGCGTTGTCACCCGTGAGGACTAAGATGGAATGCCTCATTTCCAGTAAAAAGGGCCTCCGGTCACCTGCACTCACCAAGCGAAGCGCAGAGGTAAACCTCTACTCTACTTAACGCTGGTATTTTGTGAGGTCGTGGTACCACCCCGGTTCGAGCTGGCCCATCCGTGCGACAGCAAAAGCTGCCGCGTGGCTCTACCACTGTTATAAACTAAAGGACTTTGTATTCAAAGACTATAATTATTCACGTTTTTCTGAATAGTTGTTAATTGTAATTCAATTCAATTAGTATGTAAGCATCAAATCAACTACTATACTGATTTATTACGTACTGGATTCATGTCATAAAAATAATTATGTAGCTCCATAGTAAGCTAAGCGTTTTGTTCAATTACGTAATTACAACGGAACATCATTTGTCATCGACAAGTTACATAATCTGTGGTCATCGATCGACATTGATTTTCACCCGGAAATCATCCACATATCTATTTATCTATGGCAATCATTTGCATCACAGAACACAGTTACTCTCTATTCGCATCATCTTATTTGGTTCGCTCGTTGTTGTGGATTGTGATACGTACTGTACTATTTTAGATTTCCTTCTGTTGTTTTGACTTCGGCATTGTTTTACGGACTGATAGCTACTACTTGTAACGATTATTCTGTACTTTATTTCAGAACCCCCATTTTGCATCTTGCATATTTGTGAGAGACTTCATGCAGACTACAGCTACACAACAACGACAACTAACCCTGCGATTGATTTGTGTTAATTGTAACATATTATGCATTGATACACTTCGCCGCCATCTCATTTTTGAGCTTAATACCAGAGTAATTTCTAAGATCCGCGAGTGGAATTCTTCAATAATAGTACATATTTGCATACTTACTTATTTTATTGCACTAACATAAACCATCATACACAATCGTACATCATAATACAAATCTAATGCTTATTTTAGATCGCCGAAGAAGATTACATATGTGATGCTAACCTCAAAAGAATTGTTGACGTTATTATAAAAATTGTGGCTATTTAGATATGATTTTCAAACGGGATGGTGTTTACAACATAAAAACAAACCAATCTAGTTATAGTTTGTTTTAGGACATGAAAAATAAAAGTCAAGTCCAGCTCCTATAGAAATTTGGCCATTGTTCTTACATGAATAAGGACCACCATTTAAATGCAATTATTTTAATAAAAATAAGAATCGATAAAATTTAAACATTATTTAACAAATTAATTAAATACTTTTCCTGTCATAATATATTATAAATTATACAGTACATAAACAATAAAAATTAACATTCATTAAGTCTATTTTTGTCACTTAGGTAATCGTCAACTGAGTAGTAGCTTTTTTTAATTAATAATGATTTTAATTAATTTTGAAATTCGTGGTGGCAATAAATAGTTTTAAATGAGGTAAGCAAAGAATTAAATAGTCCAATTGCTTGATATCTTGTGCTGTGGCGTACAACATTCAGTGTTGGTGTGATAGAATTTTTTAAATCTTTTCGACGGGTCATTTCGCTCTTTTTTCTTTCTTCATATGTTTAATATTTGTGAAAGTTCTTTACTAAATAAGTAAGTGCAACTAAGATATACAGAGAAGGGACCGTTAATATGCCAAGAATTCGGAAATGTTCCTTACACGACTAAATTGTGGAATACGTAACATGGTACGGATCGCCATTTTTTGTAGTACAAACGCTGCCTTAATATTATACTTTTAGCTATTGCCCCAGAATATTATGCTATAACGTGGTTTAGATTATACTAGAGCAAAATAAACCATTTTTAGCTGTTCTAACGTAACTCTTTCTCGTAAACTTCTTAATGCATAGCAATAGCTGAACTCATAGTGGATTCTAGGGATTTAATTTCCTTTTTCCAATTCAAATACATGTCAATGTGTTTGAATTGGAAAAAATCAATATTTATACCGTCAATGTTAAGGTTTATTGATTCTTTTTGTCTTGCTGTCGATTTAAAAAGCATTGCGTATGATTTATTTGTATTTAATAAAAATATCGTTTGTAGTAAACCAACTTTTAAAGTCGTACATTGTGTTTTTCATTTTAGTATTTAATTCGTCTACCGAGCTAGCAGATACAATCGCGTTGGTATCATCCGGATAAATAGTTAGTTTGACATCATGCTGTTTGTATGAGTGTAAGCAATTAAATCATTAATGAATATTATAAATAATATGGGTCCCAAAATGGAGCCTTGTGGAACGCCCTGCTTTATGGTTGTCAATTTAGATTTGTATACCGTTTTTTAACCGTCTATTATTGTTTTAATCTCAACGAATTGTTTCCTATTTGATAAGTAGGATTCCAATAACTTTAAAATTGAGCCTCTAATTCCGTAATGTTTCAATTTCAGTAGCAGTATATCGTCACTGTCACCAATACTACTTAAGCGCCATATTGGCCAAAATGAGTTATACAGGGTTTTTTTTTGGAACGCTCCCGAAAACGAAGACAGAAGACAGTACCAACTATATCTTTGATGATGGGTGGAATATAAAATCGATCCTGATAAAAGAAAAATCATCTTTTCACAACGTTCTATTAGCTTTATTCATTCTCTATCATGTTAGTACAGCTAAATGAAACGATAATTTCATAAAAGAAATCATGAAAATACTGAAACATAAAACCAGTAGTGAAATTACTGAATATCAATTCAGCTGATATCAATCAGCTGACTAGAGGTCAATGTACGCGCGAACGCGAATTCGCGGGGCCCGCAACTAGCGGGCCATACCACAATACCTAATAATTTAAAACACTTGTCTAAATACCTAACTTATCTACTTAACCTACTATTTTGCCACTGTGCTTGTCTCCACGTAGCCAATTTAATCCGAATTTACAGGTTAAATAAGCCAAATAACTGGTTCAATTCCCCACTAATGCATTCATTTCAAGGCAGATTTGGGCTCGGTGTTGCGTCTCCTCATGCAGGCGGGGCATCATCGTGTGGTCATCGACACAGTCCGTACGTAGTTTGTCGAAAACATCCTCGATCCTTTGGCGCATTTCGTCAGCACTATCACACTCACTATTAAAAACCCTTTGTTTCACATACCCCCACACAAAGTCCAACGTGATCAGATCTGGTGAGCGAGGTGGCCAAGCGTGTGGTCTGCTGATCCAGCGATCATCAAATAGCTCATTGCGGCACTCACGGGCGAACCTCACGACATGTGAAGGGGAACCATCATGCTCGAACCATGTGCGGCGATATTCAGCCAACGATAGGTCGTCTAAAATGTCCACCAACTGTTAATTTATGAAGTTCAGGTATCGCTGTCCGTTAAGTTGCTGTGGCAGAAACACTGGTCCTAGTATGCGATTCTTAAATAAACCTGCCCATTCGTTACCCGACCATCGGGTTTGGTGCCCAGTTTGTCGAACAGCGTGCGAGTTAACCTCGGAATACACGTGTGTATTTCTTCGGTTCCACAGGCCGTTTCTGGTAAATGTCGACTCGTCCGTCCAGATGACGTGCTCAATGAAACCAGGCATACGTTGTTATTGGTCTAATAACCAACGGCAGAAAACTCGCCGGTGGTCGTGAACGCCGGTAACTAATGCTTGCACTTTGTACGCTTTAACACTTTGTGAACTGTACAGTATGACACACTTGTTCCATCGCGACGACTTAACAATTTAGCGATACTTCGTGTACCTAGGTTCGGATTCCGGCGAACGACATCTAAAATGCGCTCCTCTGAGTGAACAGCCACTTGACTTCCACCTCCTGCCGCTACCAGAGCAAGGGGCCAATTTTCCAACACTCGCTGAAATGCTGTTGTTATCAGACGAGAGTCAGCTGGATGTCGAGCGGTCGGTAATTTCTCTCAGTAAATTCGCAATGCATGAGAAGCATTCCCGCAAGCTTCTCCAAGGCACATTACCATGTTGCCGTATTCACGAGCACTATAAATATACGCGTTAGGCATTATAAAAACAAAACAAGAAATTTAAACCGTAACAACAAGAATAATATCATTATGTAATAAATAACAAGAATAATTTAATAAACAAAACAATTGTACTGTCTCTCGTGATGGTCGACATGGAACTGTAACAAAACCTAAAATAATTAATTTATTCCGCCAAAACTAATGCGCACATAAGGCAGTGTCTTTGAAGCACTGGACTTTCCACACACCGTTAAAGCGTTATGTATGTTGTGTAAGACTTTCTTTACGACTAAATATTATTAGAATAAGATTAATAAATGTTATAGACTAACTTTAACAAAAGAGACTCTTGGTAGAGCCAAGAAATTTTTGAGAGAAAATTTTTTCAACGATTTTTACACATTGAAAGCGATCACTGAGTTAATCAGAAAAAAATTGTAGTTGAGTTCCCCTTATGCCAAGTTTATCAAGCTTTTGCAATAGTATAGGGCAAGAAATAGTATCAAATGCTTTGGCAAGGTCTAAAAAGATCCCAATTGAGTGCATACCGTTGTCAAGATACTTGTGACGTAATCTGTAATCATCTGTAATTACATGATCTCTTAGGCCTAAAACCAAATTGTCTGTCTGACATCAAGTTGTTAGTTTCCAGGTATTTTATTAACCTCGTATTTATGATATTTTCTGAAATTTTAGATAAGCCGGATAAAACTGAAATCGGCCTATAGTTACTAACTAAGTTTTTATCACCAGCTTTGTAAATAGGAGAAACCACTGCTTTTTTAAGCACTTTCGGGAAAATACCATTTGATAGGCATAATTGAAAGATATGTGTTAACGGGGCGGCCAGTAAATGTTTAAATCTTTTGAGTATGCGATTAGGTATATTGTCCCATCCAACTGCACAATCTTCTTTTAAGCCAGATATTATACTTAAAACCTCATCAATGTCGGTATTTAACAATACAAAAGGATTAAACTTAGGAAAGGATGTAGGCATAAAAATTGGATTACGAGTGTTGCTTAATTTTAAAGTTGTCTCTGCTATTTTTTTTTGCCAACATTAATAAAATAATTATTTACTTTATTAGTTACATCGTTTGGGCATTTGTCTAATAACAGTAGATCAAGTGGGGGTCCAAGATTTTTTGAACTGAAAGTATTATTTTTAATGAACTTCCGTACAAGTTTACTGTTTTTACCGGCCTTTTTGTAAAACATTTTTATCAGTTAGGTTAGGTTAGGTTAGGTTTCCCCCCCGAACGGGTTCCCGCCTTGTCGTGGCGGGGGGGCTTAGTAGCCGTGGCTTGGTCAACCGCGGTGAACAAAGAGGAACCCCTTGGCTGGCCCGAGGTGTAGGGCCGGCCCGAGGTGGCCACTCCGAGTGGGCTTGACGAGCCCACTACGGATGTGTGTTGGTGGGCTGCGGTTAGAGGGGTGTCCTCCCCACCCCTACCTCTGCAGCCGGGGTGGAGTCGCGGAGGAAGAGGAGTGCTGGTATGGCGATGCGCCACTCGCCCTATCCTCCGCGACTCAGACGGGGCCGCACCGTTGATTGATGCGGTGGAGGTGGGGCTGCGGGGGGAGAGGAGTGCCGGTATTGCGAGGCGCCGCTCTCCCTACCCTCCGCAGCCGAATTTTGGTTGGCGGCGGAGCCATAGACCAGATCCGCCGCTGGGGTCAGGAAGGCTGGTGCTCCTGAGTGCTAGTTTTTCCTGGCCCCATGGCCTTCGCGCATCGGACACGGGGGCGTCCGTTGCGCATGTGAAATTGGAGGCCGAGGAGGAGGGCGCGCCATGTGTTCTGGTGCGCCTTACCGGAGAAGGAGATGGGGGAGGAGTGTTCCTCTCCCGAGGAGGGGCCGCCATGGGGCGGCCAGCGCAGGTGGGGCCGCGGAAGTGTGCGAAAGCGTTCCCGTGGCCCTGCCAATATGCGACTAGGGTGGAACACCATTGGGTTTTAGTCGGTGCGAGTCCGACATAACCCGTCCTTGCCCCCGCGAGGCGGGTATCCGTAGGCATTTCCCCATGTAAAAAAAAAAAAGGTTAGGTTAGGTTATCGCGCTATCACCCCCCGAACGGGTTCCCGCCTTGTCGTGGCGGGGGGGCTTAGTAGCCGTGGCTTGGTCACCCACGGTGAACAAAGAGGAACCCCTTGGCTGGCCCGTGGTGTAGGGCCGGCCCGAGGTGGCCACTCCGAGTGGGCTTGACGAGCCCACTTCGGATGTGTGTCGGTGGGCTGCTGCGAGAGGGGTGTCCTCCCCACCCCTACCTCTGCAGCCGGGGTGGAGTCGCGGAGGAAGAGGAGTGTTGGTATGGCGATGCGCCACTCGCCCTATCCTCCGCGACTCGAACGGGGCCGCACCGTTGATGCGGTGGTGGTGGGGCTGCGGGGAAAGAGGAGCTCTCCCTACCCTCCGCAGCCGAATTTTGGTTGGCGGCGGAGCCATAGACCAGATCCGCCGCTGGGGTCAGGAAGGCTGGTGCTCCTGAGTGCTAGTTTTTCCTGGCCCCATGGCCTTCGCGCATCGGACACGGGGGCGTCCGTTGCGCATGTGAAATTGGAGGCCGAGGAGGAGGGCGCGCCATGTGTTCTGGTGCGCCTTACCGGAGAAGGAGATGGGGGAGGAGTGTTCCTCTCCCGAGGAGGGGCCGCCATGGGGCGGCCAGCACAGGTGGGGCCGCGGAAGTGTGCGAAAGCGTTCCCGTGGCCCTGCCAATATGCGACTAGGGTGGAACAGCATGGGGTTTTAGTCGGTGCGAGTCCGACATAACCCGTCCTTGCCCCCGCGAGGCGGGTATGCGTAGGCATTTCCCCATGTAAAAAAAAAAAAGGTTAGGTTAGGTTCGCGCTATCACCCCCCCCCCCCCCCGAACGGGTTCCCGCCTTGTCGTGGCGGGGGGGCTTAGTAGCCGTGGTTTGGTCACCCACGGTGAACAAAGAGGAACCCCTTGGCTGGCCCGTGGTGTAGGGCCGGCCCGAGGTGGCCACTCCGAGTGGGCTTGGTGAGCCCACTTCGGATGTGTGTCGGTGGGCTGCTGCGAGAGGGGTGTCCTCCCCACCCCTACCTCTGCAGCCGGGGTGGAGTCGCGGAGGAAGAGGAGTGTTGGTATGGCGATGCGCCACTCGCCCTATCCTCCGCGACTCGAACGGGGCCGCACCGTTGATGCGGTGGTGGTGCGGGCTGCCGATATACGCACCGCCGCCACCGGACTCGGCGCGGTCTGGGTTCGGTGCCCTGTGGCGTCGGCGAAGAAGATTGCTGATAGCGGCAGATTGCTGGTAGGCTGGGTGGCGGCAAGGACCAAGATTCTACAGCCCCGGGCTTTGCAGTGCTTTCGGTGCCTGGAAAAAGGGCACGTCCGGGCGAAGTGCACCGCCGAGGTTGACCGTAGTGACCTCTGTTATCGCTGCGGCCAGCCTGGCCACAAGGCGGCCCTGTGCACCACGGCGTTCAACTGCAGTCTTTGTTCTGCTGCGGAAAGGCTTGCAAAGCACAGAGTAGGCGGAGGGGCCTGTGGGGCGCCTGCCAGCAAGGCCCAAAAGAAAAAGAAGAGGAGCACTAAGCCTGCCGGGTTAACCTCGCTGCCCCTGCAGGCTAACAGCACCGCGGCCGACTCCCGGCCCAGGACCGTTGCCGAGGGAATGGAATGTCAGTAACGGTACAACTCCATTTTCCCCAGGGCAACATCAACCACTGTGCCAGAGCTCAGGATCTCCTACTCCAGAGCATGGCAGAGTGGTCGATTCACGTGGTTGTGGTCGCCGAACCGTACTTCATTCCCGCCCGTGACAACTGGTTGGGATGCGCTGACGGTTTGGTGGCCATTATTGGCGAGACGACCCGTCTCGGGGCCGCGGCTGGGTTGCTGCGGTCTCGGGCGGCATCGTTATTGTAGTGGCGTATTTCTCCCCCAACAAGAGTCTCGCCGACTTTGAGGGTTTCCTTGTCGAGTTGGGCGCCGTCGTAGGCCGTTATCACCCTTGTCCCGTTCTGGTGCTCGGGGATCTCAACGCCAAGTCATCGGCGTGGGGATCTCCGGTCACTGACCCTCGGGGCGAGGTGCTAGAAGAGTGGACGGTGACGACTGTTCTGGTCGTCCTGAATCGGGGTTCGGAATACACGTGCGTGCGGCAGCGGGGTGGGTCAATAGTGGACGTCTCGTTTGCTAGCCCCTCTGTCGCCAGCCGAGTCCGCGACTGGCGTGTCGCCGCAGAGGTGGAGACGCTGTCGGACCATCGATATATCCGGTTCGACGTCTCTGCCCAGACTGCGAGCGGCCGCCATCCAACAACCCCGATTAACGACGGCCCGCATTGGGAGCTTAAGCGCATCGACAGGGAACTACTCGAGGAAGCAGCCTTAGTCCAGTCCTGGATCTGGGAGTCGACGACGGACGGCCCCGTCGACGTCGAAGCGGTGGCGCTATGGTTTCGCGGGGCGATGACGCAGATCTGCGAAGCGTCCATGCCCCTTGTCCGCCAACGGTCCGCAAAGCGCCAGGTGTACTGGTGGACCGCCGAGATCGCGCAATTACGCATAGCGTGCGTTGCGGCTCGTCGCCGGTACACCCGATACCGAAGGCGGCGTCGACGGGATTCCGCCGAGGAGGACGCGCTGTATGAGGTGTACCGCGCGTCTAAGGAGACTCTGTGGCTGGCCATTGGCGACTCAAAGTCGCGTGCCAGGGAGGAGCTGCTGGGGTCCCTAGATCGGGATCCGTGGGGGCGCCCCTACCGTTGGGTACGGGGCAAGTTGCGTCCTTGGGCGCCTCCACTAACACAAACGATGCAACCCCAGTTGCTAGAGGCGGTTGTATCGGCTCTCTTCCCTGAGCGAGTGGGACACGTTCCCCCGGCAATGGCTTCGCCCTCAGCCACAGACTCTCCAGAAGAGGCGAGCACCGAAGTTCCCGAGGTAACGCAAGCAGAGACGAGAGCGGCCGTGTCGCGACTCCGGGCTAAGAACACAGTGCCCGGACCCGACGGAGTTCCTGGTCGAGCTCTCGTCCTGGCTCAGATGGAGCTAGAGCCCCAGCTGAGGGGGCTCTTCACGGCATGTCTCGAGCAGGGTCAGTTTCCCAGTGTGTGGAAGGAGGGGATGCTGGTCCTGCTCAGGAAGGAGGGGCGCCCCGCGGACTCACCGTCCGCGTACCGGCCCATAGTGCTGCTCGACGAGGCGGGCAAACTTTTTGAGCGTATTATCGCAGATCGCCTCGTCAGCCACTTGTGCAGAGAGGGGCCGGACCTGGACGAGAACCAGTTTGGTTTTCGTCGCGGGCGCTCCCAAAAAGACGCTATTATGCGCGTGAGGGCCCTGGCGGAGGAGACAGTGTCCCGGGGGGGGGGGTGGTGCTGGCGGTGTCTTTAGACATCTCCAACGCCTTCAACACCCTACCCTGGAGTTGTATCCGGGAGGCGCTGAATTACGATCGCGTGCCTCCCTACCTCCGCCGCACAATAGGGGCTTACCTTGAGGAGAGATGCGTTACGTATCGGGGACGTGACGACGCAGCTCGGCGCGTCATGTCGTGCGGTGTTCCGCAGGGATCGGTCTTGGGACCGCTTCTGTGGAACATCGGCTACGACTGGGTGCTGAGAGGTGAACTCCCGTCGGGCGCTGACTTGACGTGTTATGCGGACGACACGCTCGTCACTGCCCGGGGGAGCTCGCACAGGGAAGCAGCGTTGGTTGCCACGGCTGCGGTGTCACAAGTGGTGAACCGCATCCGGCACCTGGGCCTGAAGGTGGCCCTAAACAAGTCGGAGGCCACAGTGTTCCATGGCCCTTGACGCGCGCTGCCACCGGGATCACACATCGTGGTCAGCGGGGCCCGGATAGCTGTCGAGTCCACCATGAAGTATCTAGGATTGGTGCTCGACAGCCGATGGGAATTCGGACCCCACTTCCGGCGGCTGGCGCCCAAGCTGATGGGTGCAGCGGGCGCGCTATCAACGTTGCTTCCCAACTTGAGGGGCCCGAGCGCCGCCTGTAGGCGGTTGTACGTGGGAATCGTGCGGTCCATGGCCCTGTATGGGGCCCCTGTGTGGGCGATGGACATGACGGCCAGCACTCTCGCCATTCTGCGCAAACCGCAGAGGGCGATGGCCGTCAGAGTCGTCCGCGGGTATCGCACGATTTCCTACGAGGCGGCTTGCGTCCTGGCTGGATCCCCGCCCTGGGACCTAGAGGCGAAAGTACTCGCGTCATTATATCGATGGCGCGAGGAAGAGCGGGCACGGGGCTCGAGGCCGGTGCAGCGGCAGATCGCGCTGCGCCGAGAAGAGCTCCGTCAGGTCTTGGTGGCGGAATGGCGGCAAAGGCTTCTGCGCCCTACCGCCGGCCTCGCTACCGTCGAGGCGATCCGGCCAGTACTCGACGACTGGCTCGGGAGAAGGCACGGCTCCCTATCGTTTAGGGTGACACAGGTGCTGTCGGGGCATTGCTGCTTCGGCAAGTACCTGTGCCGCATAGACAGGGAGCCGGACGCTCGGTGCCACCACTGCGTCCATTGCGGGGAGGACACGGCGCAACACACGCTCGCTGAGTGTGTAGCTTGGGAGGAGCAGCGCCGTGTCCTCAAAAAAAATAAAGTAGGAGGCGATCTGTCGCTGCCGGCCTTAGTGCGGAAGATGGTCGGTAGCGCAGAGTCGTGGGACGCGGTGGTGTCCTTCTGCGAGGACGTGATGTCGCAGAAGGAAACTGCGGAACGGGAAAGGGAGATCTCGACTCCCTTCCCCGGCCGCAGAAGGCGCACCGGGCGCAGGAGAAGGGCGGACAACGCCCTTTTCCAGCCCCCATGAATGGGTCCAGGGGCGAGGGACTTGGGGAAGCCCCCGCCACCCCTTTTCGATGGACCCGGGGCAGAGGCGCGCGTGGGTGTCGGCGCGCGCCCCTGAGGCGATACACGGGGTAGTTGAACACCTCACTACCCCGTGCAGGAGACGAGGCCCGGACTGACCGGGCCAGCACTAGTGTGGGGCTGCGGAAGAATTTGGATTCCCGTGGCCCCGCGCACACGTGCGAGGAGGCACCGTGGGGTTTTGGCCGGTAGGAGTCCGGCATAACCTTCCGGTTGCCCCCGCAGCCGGAGGTATCCATGAGGATTTCCCCACGATAAAAAAAAAAAAAAAAAGGTTGGGTTAGGTTCCCCCCCGAACGGGTTCCCGCCTTGTCGTGGCGGGGGGGCTTAGTAGCCGTGGCTTGGTCACCCACGGTGAACAAAGAGGAACCCCTTGGCTGGCCCGTGGTGTAGGGCCGGCCCGAGGTGGCCACTCCGAGTGGGCTTGACGAGCCCACTTCGGATGTGTGTCGGTGGGCTGCTGCGAGAGGGGTGTCCTCCCCACCCCTACCTCTCCCTACCCTCCGCCGCCGAATCTTGGTTGGCGGCGGAGCCATAGACCAGATCCGCCGCTGGGGTCAGGAAGGCTGGTGCTTCTGAGTGCTAGTTTTTCCTGGCCCCATGGCCTCCGCGTATCGGATTCGTGGGGGTCCGATGCGCGGGTGGAGTTGGAGGCTGAGAAGGGGGGTAGCTGAACACCTCGCTACCCCGTGCAGGAGACGAGGCCCGTACAGACCGGGCCAGCACTAGTGCGGGGCTGCGGAAGAATTTGGATTCCCGCGGCCCCGCGCACACGTGCGAGGAGGCACCGTGGGGTTTTGGCCGGTAGGAGTCCGGCATAACCTTCCGGTTGCCCCCGCAGCCGGAGGTATCCATGAGGATTTCCCCACGATAACAAAAAAAAAAAAAAAGGTTGGGTTAGGTTCCCCCCCGAACGGGTTCCCGCCTTGTCGTGGCGGGGGGGCTTAGTAGCCGTGGCTTGGTCACCCACGGTAAACAAAGAGGAACCCCTTGGCTGGCCCGTGGTGTAGGGCCGGCCCGAGGTGGCCACTCCGAGTGGGCTTGACGAGCCCACTTCGGATGTGTGTCGGTGGGCTGCTGCGAGAGGGGTGTCCTCCCCACCCCTACCTCTGCAGCCGGGGTTGAGTCGCGGAGGAAGAGGAGTGTTGGTATGGCGATGCGCCACTCGCCCTATCCTTCGCGACTCAAACGGGGCCGCACCGTTGATGCGGTGGTGGTGGGGCTGCGGGGGGAGAGGAGTGCCGGTATTGCGAGGCGCCGCTCTCCCTACCCTCCGCAGCCGAATTTTGGTTGGCGGCGGAGAGTCTTTTGTGGAGATATCTCGGTGTTTTTAGCAATAAGATATTGTTGCTCTAGCGATTCTATCCCACTTTCTCCATTCCAAATACTCAGGACTGTAGGCTGGATGACTACAGTTTAGTTCATTTCCTCTTTTGTCAATGCAGTTTATGCATTTTGGTGCCCTGTTTCTGTTATGACATTCTCTCGTATCGTGTGCCTCAGTGCAGTAGCCACAATTTACTCTTTCCGCTTGGCAATCTCTTGCTCGATGAGAGAAGCCTAGGCACCTGAAGCATTGAATGATAGGTGATTGGTCAACTGCTGGGACTATTTGGAAACCAACTCTAATTTTTTGGTCTCTGAATTTAGTCCAAATCTGTGGACTTACTTCTAATACTATATTACAAGTAGAACTTGTGCGTCCCTTCATTCTTCTAACTACTCTTAGGTATTGTTGTGCTGGTGAAATATCTTTAAGGAGAGAGCTATTCTGCTTTATAATGGCTTCTTCTATCTTTTTGTCTGTTAGGTCAAAAATGACTCCAATCAAGCGTAATAGGGGATTTTTTGCCATTAGTTTATGGACAGTAAGTTTGGTCGCTGTATTCTTTAAGTTATCCTGTAGGATACTTCTGTCCCCTTCGGATTCACAGCTGATTAACACTTTTTGATTCTTTGCTTTTTTGATGTTACTTATTCCTATTCCGAGTGCAACTACATCAATCCCACTCTTTACCTCCTTTATTATATCTTCGCTAGTGCATCTGGGATCAATCGACTCTACTATTATTGGGTAATGTGGCTTCCTAAGTACTTCAGAGTAAGTCAATTGGGAATTCCTTTGTCTAGCCATTAATGGTTGTTGTTTTGGTTCGCTATTGTGTAAATTCTCCTCGGTGCATTGGGAGTTATAGCTTGTCTGTTCTGCTTCTATCTGTGACATTATTTTCAGTTCTTTCCTGAGTCCCTCTATTGCCACTCGAATAGGAGCCGCAGAGCCCACTGTTGTATCCCTGAGTTCTTTTGTGTCCTTCCGTAACTCTTCAATGCTGGCTTGAACTGAGGGCAACGAAGAGTTGGAGTGGATGGTCATTAATCCTTGTACATTTTGTGACATATTTAGGATGTTTTCTCTCAACTCTTTTACCTCAGAGCTCAGTTGCGTCTTAATTTCTGCAATATGTTGGAGCAGACATTCTTAGGTTTCCGTGCGTCCCGCGACCTCTTCTGGATATTGAGTCTCGGGGGGTAGATTGGCAATAGGTGCCTGATAAATTTCCCTTTTTGACATCAGCTCGTCAAATGTGCAATGGAGTTCTCGCATTTCTTTAACAAGGGCAGAAACATCCAACTCTTGTCTATTGAGTTCGTGACGGTTGCTTATATTTTCTTTAAGCTGCCTTAGTTCATCTCTTAGCAATTGCATTTGGCTTATAATAGACGGACCTGTAGAAATCTCATTTTTGACGTTGATCAGTTCTCGCTTAGTCGCGTTAACCGCCTCACAGAGGTCGTAGGAGAGAATAAGTCTTGCTGATTCTGTTTCTTTTTGAAGTTTTTCTATATTTTCATTCAGTAAGGCATATTGACCCAACGTCTCATGCATAAACCTTGCATGTCTTTGGGTAAGTCTTTCAGATTCTCGAGAGACGTTCAATTTCTGTTTGTTTGACTCAAGCATGTGAAGCATTCTTGAATCTGACAACTTAAGAATCATCTCGTATAGAGTGTATAACCCTGATACGACACTCTCCCGAATCTCCCTCTTAAGGTTGCCAGACTTCTCCAAATCCGTTTTAGCTCGCTGAAGTATTTCGTTTGCGTGCCTGGGCAGTTCATTTAAAAGCATACGGCTGCCCCCAATTGATCTCGTGGAGGCGTCAAGGGAGGTGTTGGTATCCCCACTGTCAGCATCTGATTCCGCGGTGTCTTCTGTTTCTCACGCAGTTCTAAGTGCGTCCTTGGATTCCACAGATTTCGCGTGTCTGATTTGTGCACGGATGCGCAGGAGGCTTGATCCAGATCTTGCAAGCACTGGTGAGGACGTGGTTGCTTCATCAATATTAGGCGAAGTGGCCAACGGCTCCAAAATGTTTGGTTCCGATTCGTCCTTTCCGCCACACTTTCCGGTTTGGAGACTTACTTCATGCCCCACCGTTCCCTTATCCATAGGAGTCAAGGGATTATCACTCTGCGCTTGCTGGATCATTTGTTCCGTTGTTTTGTTATCGGTGCTGGTAGTAGCCCGACTTAAGTCTTTTGTGCCCTTTATCGTGGTTTTCTTTTTGGAGGCAGCCAGTTTTTCTGGATGACCAGAAACAGATTTTTTGCCCTTGTCCGACATCTTGTACTCTGTTATTACCCCTTTTTGTGTTGATTAAAACAGAACGGTCCCCTCAGAAGTTGAGGACTAATAAAAATAAATAGGGCGGGTGAGATTTCGTGTCCAAAAAATTTAATATTTCTGAGAGCCTAAGAATGTAGAGAATATGATGACAATTTCAATGTCGAAAACCGCGTCGAAATCGGACTTATAGAACGGAAGTTATGAGACTTTGAAATTTTCCAAGATGGCGGACAAAAATTAAAAGATTGATATCTCGCTCTCTAATTTAGCTAAACAGGCCGAGTTTGGGCTTATTCAACTTGTCTCCTTGTAAGGTTTTCAATGGAATCGCCAACTTGCTCCAAATTTGGTGGTTCGAGTTTTTGCTTCCAGAATGTTCTGTGAGACGTTTGATGATGTATCTTGAAAACCCCGTGTCTCTACGACTAACGGTTGCTAAGATACGAGACCTTAAATTATTTCAATATGGCGGCCAATATGGCGAAAAATCCAAAAATTGAGCTATCTTAGCAACGGGAAGAGCTAGAAGGGTCGTGTTTGGACTGTAATAACTTGAAATTTTATGGCCTTGCCATTGACAATAACAGAAACCAAGAATTATTTGATGGCACTGAAAGATCCTTTCCAATGTGCGTATATTAACGCCAGTGTTCGGGAAGGGTGAGCACGTGGGAGTGTTGTTTCATGAAAATGCCAATATATTAAATTCTATATGATCAAAAAATCCAAATTTTTGTCTATTTTTCGGGATTTTTTTTTTTTTTTTTTTTTTTTTTTTATAGGATAAGGGTGACAAACGAGCACACAGTCCACCTGATGGTAAGTGGTTGCTGCGGCCCATAGACATCTACATCTATCCTCGTTTGCGAATCAAAATGCAGATGCGTTGTCACCCGTGAGGACTAAGATGGAATGCCTCATTTCCAGTAAAAAGGGCCTCCGGCCACCTGCACTCACCAAGCGAAACGCAGAGGTAAACCTCTACTTCACGCTGGTATTCTGTGAGGTCGTGGTACCACCCCGGTTCGAGCCGGCCCATCCATGCGACAGCAATCTGCCGCGTGGCTCTACCACTGTTTAAAATTTTAAAACGCGGAGCGACAAGGAAACGATGCTTATGGGGCGAGAGACAGCAGAATACTGGTTAGGTTAGGTTCCCCCCCGAACGGGTTCCCGCCTTGTCGTGGCGGGGGGGCTTAGTAGCCGTGGCTTGGTCAACCGCGGTGAACAAAGAGGAACCCCTTGGCTGGTCCGAGGTGTAGGGCTGGCCCGAGGTGGCCACTCCGAGTGGGCTTGGGAAGTCCACTTCGGATGTGTGTTGGTGGGCTGCGGTGAGAGGGGTGAGTGCTCCCTCTACCGCTGCAGCCGAGGTGAAGTCGCGGAGGAAGAGGAGTGCTGGTATGGCGATGCGCCACTCGCCCTATCCTTCGCGACTCAAACGGGGCCGCACCGTTAAATGATGCGGTGGTGGTGGGGCTGCGGGGGGAGAGGAGTGTCGGTATTGCGAGGCGCCGCTCTCCCTACCTTCCGCGGCCGAATCTTGGTTGGCGGCGGAGCCATAGACCAGATCCGCCGCTGGGGTCGGGAAAGCGGGCAATGCTAAGCGCTCGATTTTCCTGGCCCCATGGCCTCCGCGTATCGGATTCGGGGGGGGGGGGGTCCGATACGCAGGTGGAATTGGAGGCTGTGGAGGGGGGTAGCTGAACACCTCGCTACCCCGTGCAAGAGACGAGGCCCGGACAGATCGGGCCAGCACTAGTGCGGGGCTGCGGAAGAATTTGGATTCCCGCGGCCCCGCGCACACGTGCGAGGAGGTACCGTGGGGTTTTAGCCGGTAGGAGTCCGGCATAACCTTCCGGTTGCCCCCGCAGCCGGAGGTATCCATGAGGATTACCCCACGAAAAAAAAAAAAAGTTACGTTAGGTTAGGTTAGGTTCCCCCCCGACCCGTGTGGAGTTTGCCAGAGCTCCCATCGGGCGCGTCCCCAGGTGGCGGATAGGGGAACGCCACTCAGATATGGGTGGTAGCGGGATACCGTCGCGGACCAAAACTGGCTGGGTGAAGGCTTGTCTGGATAGTGGAGGGCCTATTAGTTGCTTCCTGTAGCCTCTCCGTTGAGAGGAACAGAGAATGCGACATGCGCGGTGAGGTGCCAGGTGCACTCGGCTTTTGCCGACGCCGGGCAACCCGTAATTGCGGGATTTTCAGGGACCACACCCTGTAAAAAAGGAAACCGAATGGGCTCAGTGTTCCCTCACCCGGTCACTGGGCAGGCATGGGAAGAACCCGTATCGACCCTGCCACCGTTCGAACCTCGGAATCCCTCTGGCGTGTCGTGGATCACGTCTCGCGGCGCCTTTGGGGCCGAGGGCTCTTGGCTTAACCGCCTGGAGTCACGAGGATGATAACCTCTTTAAAAAATCACCCGAAGCTCAAGCGTGGCACGCCGTGAGGAGCTGCATGGCTGATGGGTAAATGTTCAGTCGTTAGCGTTGCCCCCGTCGGGGTACCGGCCGACACCCTTGACGGGTTACACATAGGCTTATCCGGGCACAGGAGGCGCTGCTCGGATGGACTGCTATTTCCTCCACACTCGTGGGATAAAACATGGAAAAAACAAAATATTTAAAAACAAAAAAAACTGTAGAGATAGAAAACCAGGCTGAATTAGACACTGGAAGCGGTGGAAATCGGTCGCGTGGGACGTCTTCCGCTAGGAAACGTCCAGTGTGCCGGTCGTCAGAAGAGGAAGGCCTGCCGGCCCCCAAGTTGCCGACTTCGGGGAGGGGTCGGCAGGCATCGAGAGGGGCGAGTGCTTCGCAGCCGCCGAGGGATAAGCACGGACGGTTCGTGTGCTCCAATACCTCGGCGGCTAGTGAAGCAGAAAGTGACATGGGGTTCACTACGGAGGACCCTGGCGATGGCGGTGAAAGCTGTGCCTCGCTAGGGAGCTCAAAGGCGGAGCTTAACGCTGCCAAGAGGGAGCAGCGCAAAGCCGTCGCGGCCGACGAAGTGTCGGAAATGGCCCGACGTGCTCGCGAGCGACGAGCTGCTCTTGCGGCGGAAGGGGGAGAGCCATCTGCGGTGGCCTTAAGCCAGCTGGCTCTGGATGGGGTGGACTTAGTCCTGAAGGTTGCCACCAAGTCCGGCAGCCTAAAGGGCACGTTCACCCGTGGCTTAAAGGAGGCTGCCACGGATATTAGGGAGGCGGTTGGCATCCTCCTCAACAGGACGGCCTCTGACGAGGTCGCAAAGTTACAGGAGGAAAACAGCCGCCTCAGAAATGATTTAGAGGACCTCCGGCGGCAAGTCGCTGCGCTGAGCGAAGAGCAGCAGCGACGCACGTCCACCGATGCCGCGCCTGTAGTGGCCCCGACTCCCGCACCGCAACCGACAAGCCCTCGCACCGACGAAGAGGTCGAGCGCATTGTCCGGATCTGCATGCTCCAGTGCGGGAGCATGGTTAACGCTCGGCTGGAGGCGATTTCACGGCGTCTCCCGGCGGAAATTCTCCGTCCGCCTTTGGCGGCGGACACACGGAGAACTGAGGAGTCGCCGAGACTTGCGCCTCAAAAGGAGAAGCCCGCGGAGGGTAATAAAAAGCCCGCGGAGGGAGCTCCTTCGAGCGAGAAGCCCACGGCTGTCGGGTCTAAGGGTGAGACCTGGGCAAAAGTCGTGGGCCGCAAAAAGGCCCGCAAAGCCGCCAAGAAGGCCGCAGCAGCTGCATGCACCCCAGGTGGAACCGCAAAGACGGCTCCTCAACCTGCGCGGCGGACTGCCAAAGGCGGTCGCAAGAGACCGGCTGTGCATGTTCCGCGGTCCAATGCTGTGACGCTTACGTTGCAGCCCGGAGCTGCGGAGCGTGGCGTGACGTACCAGTCGGTCATCGCTGAGGCCAAGGCCAAGATCAAATTATCAGATCTTGGCCTTCAGTCCGTCACCCTCAGGCAGGCTGCCACGGGTGCGCGGCTGTTCGAGGTGGCCGGTTCTGTGAGCGGCAGTGCCGAAAAGGCAGACGCACTGGCCGCCAAGATGAGGGAAGTCCTCAACCCTGAGGACGTCCGGGTCTCCAGACCAATGAAAACCGCAGAGGTGCGGATTGCTGGCCTGGACGACTCTGTGACCTCTGAGGAGGTGGTGGCGGCCGTTGCCAGAAGCGGAGAGTGTCCGCCAGACAAGGTGCGGGCTGGCGATATACGCACCGACCCCACCGGACTCGGCGCGGTCTGGGTTCGGTGCCCTGTGGCGTCGGCGAAGAAGATCGCTGATAGCGGCAGATTGCTGGTAGGCTGGGTGGCGGCAAGGGCCAAGCTTCTACAGCCCCGGCCTTTGCAGTGCTTCCGGTGCCTGGAAAAAGGGCACGTCCGGGCGAAGTGCACCGCCGAGGTTGACCGTAGTGACCTTTGTTATCGCTGCGGCCAGCCTGGCCACAAGGCGGCCCTGTGCACCGCGGCTTTCAACTGCAGCCTTTGTTCTGCTGCAGGAAGGCCAGCGGAGCACAGAGTAGGCGGAGGGGCCTGTGGGGCGCCTGCCAGCAAGGCCAAAAAGAAAAACGAAAAGAAGAGGAGCACTAAGCCTGCCGGGTTCACCTCGCTGCCCCCGCAGGCTAGCAGCTCCGCGGCCGACTCCCGGCCCAGGACCGTTGCCGAGGGGATGGAATGTCAATGATGGCACAATTCCATTCTCTCCATTTTCTCCAGGGCAACATCAACCACTGTGCCAGAGCTCAGGATCTCCTATTCCAGAGCATGGCAGAGTGGTCGATTCACGTGGCTGTAGTCGCTGAACCGTACTTCATTCCCGCCCGTGACAACTGGTTGGGATGCGCTGACGGTTTGGTGGCCATTATTGGCGAGACTCTGATCGATCCGTCTCGGGGTCGCGGCTGGGTTGCTGCGGTCTCGGGCGGCATCGTTATTGTAGGGGCGTATTTCTCCCCCAACAAGAGTCTCGCCGACTTTGAGGGTTTCCTTGTCGAGTTGGGCGCCGTCGTAGGCCGCTATCATCCTCGTCCCGTTCTGGTGCTCGGGGATCTCAACGCCAAGTCATCGGCGTGGGGATCTCCGGTCACTGATCCTCGGGGCGAGGTGCTAGAAGAGTGGACGGTGACGACTGGTCTGGTCGTCCTGAATCGGGGTTCGGAATACACGTGCGTGCGGCAGCGGGGTGGGTCGATAGTGGACGTCTCGTTTGCTAGCCCCTCTGTCGCCAGCCGAGTCCGCGACTGGCGTGTAGCCGCAGAGGTGGAGACGCTGTCGGACCATCGATATATCCGGTTCGACGTCTCTGCCCAGACTGCGAGCGACCGCCATCCAACAACCCCGATTAACGACGGCCCGCGTTGGGCGCTTAAGCGCATCGACAGGGAACTACTCGAGGAAGCAGCCTTAGTCCAGTCCTGGATTTGGGAGTCGACGACGGACGGCCCCGTCGACGTCGAAGCGGTGGCGCTATGGTTTCGCGGGGCAATGACGCAGATCTGCGACGCGTCCATGCCCCGTGTCCGCCAACGGTCCGCAAAGCGCCAGGTGTACTGGTGGACCGCCGAGATCGCGCAATTGCGCATAGCGTGCGTTGCGGCTCGTCGCCGGTACACCCGATACCGGAGGCGGCGTCGACGGGATTCCGCCGAGGAGGACGCGCTGTATGAGGTGTACCGCGCGTCTAAGGAGACTCTGTGGCTGGCCATTGGCGACTCAAAGTCGCGTGCCAGGGAGGAGCTGCTGGGGTCCCTAGATCGGGATCCGTGGGGGCGCCCCTACCGTTGGGTACGGGGCAAGTTGCGTCCCTGGGCGCCTCCACTAACACAAACGATGCAACCCCAGTTGCTAGAGGCGGTTGTATCGGCTCTCTTCCCTGAGCGAGTGGGATACGTTCCCCCGGCGATGGCTTCGCCCTCAGCCACAGACTCTCCAGAAGAGGAGAGCACCGAAGTCCCCGAGGTAACGCAAGCAGAGACGAGAGCGGCCGTGTCGCGACTCCGGGCTAAAAACACAGCGCCCGGACCCGACGGAGTTCCTGGTCGAGCTCTCGTCCTGGCTCTGAAGGAGCTAGAGCCCCAGCTGAGGGGGCTCTTCACGGCATGTCTCGAGCAGGGTCAGTTTCCCAGTGTGTGGAAGGAGGGGAGGCTGGTCCTGCTCAGGAAGGAGGGGCGCCCCGCGGACTCACCGTCCGCGTACCGGCCCATAGTGCTGCTCGACGAGGCGGGCAAACTTTTTGAGCGTATCATCGCAGATCGCCTCGTCAGCCACTTTTGCAGAGAGGGGCCGGACCTGGACGAGAACCAGTTTGGTTTTCGTCGCGGGCGCTCCACCGTAGACGCTATTACGCGCGTGAGGGCCCTGGCGGAGGAGACAGTGTCCCGGGGTGGGGTGGTGCTGGCGGTGTCTTTAGACATCTCCAACGCCTTCAACACCCTACCCTGGAGTTGTATCCGGGAGGCGCTGAATTACCATCGCGTGCCTCCCTACCTCCGCCGCACAATAGGGGCTTACCTTGAGGAGAGATGCGTTACGTATCGGGGACGTGACGGCGCAGGTCGGCGCGTCATGTCGTGCGGTGTTCCGCAGGGATCGGTCTTGGGACCGCTTCTGTGGAACATCGGCTACGACTGGGTGCTGAGAGGTGAACTCCCGTCGGGCGCCGACTTGACGTGTTATGCGGACGACACGCTCGTCACTGCCCGGGGGAGCTCGCACAGGGAAGCAGCGT
Organism: Parnassius glacialis; assembly: GCA_033319125.1. Classification (NCBI taxonomy): domain Eukaryota; kingdom Metazoa; phylum Arthropoda; class Insecta; order Lepidoptera; family Papilionidae; genus Parnassius; species Parnassius glacialis. The sequence goes on along the minus strand of JAVANC010000022.1, from coordinate 88,654 downwards.
TGGTTGCCACGGCTGCGGTGTCACGAGTGGTGAACCGCATCCGGCACCTGGGCCTGAAGGTGGCCCTAAACAAGTCGGAGGCCATGGTGTTCCATGGCCCTCGACGCGCGCCGCCGCCGGGATCACACATCGTGGTCAGCGGGGCCCGGATAGCTGTCGAGTCCACCATGAAGTATCTGGGATTGGTGCTCGACAGCCGATGGGAATTCGGACCCCACTTCCGGCGGCTGGCGCCCAAGCTGATGGGTGCAGCGGGCGCGCTATCAACGTTGCTTCCCAACTTGGGGGGCCCGAGCGCCGCCTGTAGGCGGTTGTACGTGGGAATCGTGCGGTCCATGGCCCTGTATGGGGCCCCTGTGTGGGCGATGGACATGACGGCCAGCACTATCGCCATTCTGCGCAAACCGCAGAGGGCGATGGCCGTCAGAGTCGTCCGCGGGTATCGCACGATTTCCTACGAGGCGGCTTGCGTCCTGGCCGGATCCCCGCCCTGGGACCTAGAGGCGAAAGTACTCGCGTCATTATATCGATGGCGCGAGGAAGAGCGGGCACGGGGCTCGAGGCCGGTGCCGCGGCAGATCGCGCTGCGCCGAGAGGAGCTCCGTCAGGTCTTGGTGGCGGAATGGCGGCAAAGGCTTCTGCGCCCTACCGCCGGCCTCGCTACCGTCGAGGCGATCCGGCCAGTACTCGACGACTGGCTCGGGAGAAGGCACGGCTCCCTGTCGTTTAGGGTGACGCAGGTGCTGTCGGGGCATGGCTGCTTCGGCAAGTACCTGTGCCGCATAGACAGGGAGCCGGACGCTCGGTGCCACCACTGCGTCCATTGCGGGGAGGACACGGCGCAACACACGCTCGCTGAGTGCGTAGCTTGGGAGGAGCAGCGCCGTGTCCTCACAAATAAAGTAGGAGACGATCTGTCGCTGCCGGCCTTAGTGCGGAAGATGGTCGGTAGCGCAGAGTCGTGGGACGCGGTGGTGTCCTTCTGCGAGGACGTGATGTCGCAGAAGGAAACTGCGGAACGGGAAAGGGAGATCTCGACTCCCTTCCCCGGCCGCAGAAGGCGCACCGGGCGCAGGAGAAGGGCGGACAACGCCCTTTTCCGGCCCCCATAAATGGGTCCAGGGGCGAGGGACTTGGGGAAGCCCCCGCCACCCCTATTCGATGGACCCGAGGCGGAGGCGCGCGTGGGTGTCGGCGCGCGCCCCTGAGGCGATACACGGGGTAGTTAAACACCTCACTACCCCGTGCAGGAGACGAGGCCCGGACAGACCGGGCCAGCACTAGTGTGGGGCTGCGGAAGAATTTGAATTCCCGCGGCCCCACGCGCACGTGCGAGGAGACACCGGGGTGGTTTTAGCCGGTAAGAGTCCGGCACGCCCCTCCGCCTTTCCCCAGGCGGAGGAAGTCCATGAGGATTTCCCCCCGAAAAAAAAAAAAAAAAAAAAAAGGTTCCCCCCCGAACGGGTTCCCGCCTTGTCATGGCGGGGGGGCTTAGTAGCCGTGGCTTGGTCAACCGCGGTGAACGAAGAGGAACCCCTTGGCTGGCCCGAGGTGTAGGGCCGGCCCGAGGTGGCCACTCCGAGTGGGCTTGGGAAGCCCACTTCGGATGTGTGTCGGGGGGCTGCGGTGAAAGGGGAGTCCACACCCTCTACCGCTGCAGCCGAGGTGGAGTCGCGGAGGAAGAGGAGTGCTGGTATGGCGATGCGCCACTCGCCCTATCCTCCGCGACTCAGACGGGGCCGCACCGTTAATGGATGCGGTGGTGGTGGGGCTGCGGAGGGAGAGGAGTGCCGGTATTGCGAGGCGCCGCTCTCCCTACCCTCCGCAGCCGAACCTTGGTTGGCGGCGGAGCCATAGACCAGATCCGCCGCTGGGGTCAGGAAGGCTGGTGCTTCTGAGTGCTAGTTTTTCCTGGCCCCATGGCCTTCGCGCATCGGACACGGGGGCGACCGTTGCGCACATGAAATTGGAGGCCGAGGAGGAGGGCGCGCCATGTGTTCTGGTGCGCCTTACCTGAGAGGTAGATGGAGGAGGAGTAGTCCTCTCCCGAGGAGGGGCCGCCATGGGGTGGCCAGCGCAGGTGGGGCCGCGGAAGTGTGCGAAAGCGTTCCCGTGGCCCTGCCAATATGCGCCGAGGGTGGAACACCATGGGGTTTTAGTCGGTGCGAGTCCGACATAACCCGTCCTTGCCCCCGCGAGGCGGGTATGCGTAGGCATTTCCCCATGTAAAAAAAAAAGGTTAGGTTAGGTTAGGTTAGGTTCCCCCCCGAACGGGTTCCCGCCTTGTCGTGGCGGGGGGGCTTAGTAGCCGTGGCTTGGTCAACCGCGGTGAACGAAGAGGAACCCCTTGGCTGGCCCGAGGTGTAGGGCCGGCCCGAGGTGGCCACTCCGAGTGGGCTTGGGAAGCCCACTTCGGATGTGTGTCGAGGGGCTGCGGTGAGAGGGGAGTCCGCACCCTCTACCGCTGCAGCCGAGGTGGAGTCGCGGAGGAAGAGGAGTGCTGGTATGGCGATGCGCCACTCGCCCTATCCTCCGCGACTCAGACGGGGCCGCACCGTTAATTGATGCGGTGGTGGTGGGGCTGCGGGGGGAGAGGAGTGCCGGTATTGCGAGGCGCCGCTCTCCCTACCCTCCGCAGCCGAATCTTGGTTGGCGGTGGAGCCCGAGACCAGATCCGCCGCTGGGGTCGGGAAAGCGGACGCTATATAGCGCTCGATTTTCCTGGCCCCATGGCCTTCGCGTATCGGACTCGGGGGGGTCCGATACGCAGGTGGAGTTGGAGGCTGTGGAGGGGGGTAGCTTAACACCTCGCTACCCCGTGCAGGAGACGAGGCCCGGACAGATCGGGCCAGCACTAGTGCGGGGCTGCGGAAGAATTTGGATTCCCGCGGCCCCGCGCGCATGTGCGAGGAGGCACCGTGGGGTTTTAGCCGGTAAGAGTCCGGCATAACCTTCCGGTTGCCCCCGCAGCCGGAGGTATCCATGAGGATTTCCCCACGAAAAAAAAAAAAAAGGTTAGGTTAGGTTAGGTTGGGTTAGGTTAGGTTCCCCCCCGAACGGGTTCCCGCCTTGTCGTGGCGGGGGGGCTTAGTAGCCGTGGCTTGGTCACCCACGGTGAACAAAGAGGAACCCCTTGGCTGGCCCGTGGTGTAGGGCCGGCCCGAGGTGGCCACTCCGAGTGGGCTTGACGAGCCCACTTCGGATGTGTGTCGGTGGGCTGCTGCGAGAGGGGTGTCCTCCCCACCCCTACCTCTGCAGCCGGGGTGGAGTCGCGGAGGAAGAGGAGTGTTGGTATGGCGATGCACCACTCGCCCTATCCTCCGCGACTCAAACGGGGCCGCACCGTTGATGCGGTGGTGGTGGGGCTGCGGGGGGAGTGGAGTGCCGGTATTGCGAGGCGCCGCTCTCCCTACCCTCCGCAGCCGAATTTTGGTTGGCGGTGGAGCCATAGACCAGATCCGCCGCTGGGGTCAGGAAGGCTGGTGCTCCTGAGTGCTAGTTTTTCCTGGCCCCATGGCCTTCGCGCATCGGACGCGGGGGCGTCCGTTGCGCATGTGAAATTGGAGGCCGAGGAGGAGGGCGCGCCATGTGTTCTGGTGCGCCTTACCGGAGAAGGAGATGGGGGAGGAGTTTTCCTCTCCCGAGGAGGGGCCGCCATGGGGCGGCCAGCGCAGGTGGGGTCGCGGAAGTGTGCGAAAGCGTTCCCGTGGCCCTACCAATATGCGACTAGGGTGGAACACCATTGGGTTTTAGTCGGTGCGAGTCCGACATAACCCATCCTTGCCCCCGCGAGGCGGGTATGCGTAGGCATTTCCCCATGTAAAAAAAAAAAAGGTTAGGTTAGGTTAGGTTAGGTTCCCCCCCGAACGGGTTCCCGCCTTGTCGTGGCGGGGGGGCTTAGTAGCCGTGGCTTGGTCAACCGCGGTGAACGAAGAGGAACCCCTTGGCTGGCCCGAGGTGTAGGGCCGGCCCGAGGTGGCCACTCCGAGTGGGCTTGGGAAGCCCACTTCGGATGTGTGTCGGGGGGCTGCGGTGAGAGGGGAGTCCGCACCCTCTACCGCTGCAGCCGAGGTGGAGTCGCGGAGGAAGAGGAGTGCTGGTATGGCGATGCGCCACTCGCCCTATCCTCCGCGACTCAGACGGGGCCGCACCGTTTATTGATGCGGTGGTGGTGGGGCTGCGGGGGGAGAGGAGTGCCGGTATTGCGAGGCGCCGCTCTCCCTACCCTCCGCAGCCGAATCTTGGTTGGCGGCGGAGCCATAGACCAGATCCGCCGCTGGGGTCAGGAAGGCTGGTGCTTCTGAGTGCTAGTTTTTCCTGGCCCCATGGCCTCCGCGTATCGGACTCGGGGAGGTCCGATACGCAGGTAGAGTTGGAGGCCGTGGAGGGGGGTAGCTGACCACCTCGCTACCCCGTGCAGGAGACGAGGCCCGGATAGACCGGGCCAGCACTAGTGTGGGGCTGCGGCAGAATTTGGATTCCCGCGGCCCCACGCGCACGTGCGAGGAGGCACCGTGGGGTTTTAGCCGGTAAGAGTCCGGCATAACCTTCCGGTTGTCCCCGCAGCCGGAGGTATCCATGAGGATTTCCCCACGAAAAAAAAAAAAAAAGGTTAGGTTAGGTTAGGTTAGGTTTTTTTTTTTTTTTCTTTTTATTATAATAAACTGCTGCTATTTATTATGCAGCAACCTTTATTCCTTGTAATTTAGTTTTCCTCTGTATACATTTTTGTTTCGATTGATTTTTTTTTCTTTCCTTTTAAGTTCTCTTGCCAATTTTAGTCATTTGCGTCCTTTTTTTATTTTTCTTTTATTTTTTATAATTACTCTACCTATTAATCAATTAATTTCATGCACCCGCCATTCCATTCGTTGACTCTTCTAACTATATTTTTAGCGTATCTAACGAAAAGATCTCTTTTGTGATCATCATTTACAAATACTTTATAATTATTACTTTTTATTTTTGTTCCTATTTTTTGTTCCATCTCCCATCTCCAGGGTTCAAAGATTTGACATTCGTCTAATAAGTGGGTAATAGTTTGGCAACTTGTTCCATCACACTTACATACTGCTGTATCTTTCAATTTAAATCTGTGAAGATATTCACCGAAGCCACCATGCCCTGTAAATATTTGTGTCAATAACTTTGTTGTTTTTAGTTTCATCAGAATTTTATGGCCTCGGCGAACGTCATCAAAGAATAACTTTGTTATTGCTCCTGCTTCTTCCTTTGTGTATCGTTGTTGCCATTCCGTAATTGTCGTGTTTCTGAGGGACCACTCGACAAAGGATACCGGGACCATATCATACACAGGGGCAGTTTTCTTATGTAAGGCTGCCTTTTTGGCCAATTCGTCAGCTCGCTCATTGCCATGTAGTCCAGAATGGGCCTTTATCTAAAACAGTTGTATTTGGCCCCCATTTTCGTGTATCTCAGATATTTTTTTATTTATTTCCACTACAATAGGATGAGTATTATGCGGGTTACAAACAGATTCTAAAGCAGATCTCGAATCACTTAGTATTTGCGTTCTTTTTAACTGTTTTTTACGTATTATGAGTTCAACAGCTCGAAGTATTGCTGCTAACTCAGCTTGGAACACAGAGCAGTAGTTATCCAGCTTAAAGTTTGAATTAAATTTTTCCCTACCGTTCTCATAACACACAACTGCAGCACCCACCTTACCTTCTATGTTACTACCATCTGTAAACAATTGTGGTATATCCCTTCCAATTTATTTTAGGTCCTCTTCTGATAAACGTCCTTAAATGACAGAGGCTTTCTTTTTGGAGGTGAGGGTAAATTAAAAACGCTAACTTTGCTTTCGATTGGCCTATCTAGGAGAATATCCAGGAGCTTTCCTCTTTTGGTTCTGTGCAATTCGGCCGTTTCCCTTACTCTTAAATCTAAAGGGAGGATCTTACCCAAAAGCGTACTTGCAACACAAGAAGTAGTTTTATGCGCTGGATAGGAATTTGATCTCTTTTTAATAATAAAATGCAGTAATTTGCTCAATCGACCTTTACTTGATCTTTAATTTTTACAACGACGACAGGTACAACATTTTTTTTTAAACATACCTACACAGCTTACGGACTAATATTGGCATGAGATCTGCTAATATAATTTGACAGGCGCTTCAACATGCCCCCCGGCGTTGAAAGTCTACCTTTCAACCAGATTCTTCAGGTTCAGGAAGCGGAAAAATTTTGCTAAATGATCGGCGAACTATACCAGTCGATGTTTTGATATCCGCCACCCTTGATACGCCGTCCGAGCCTGGATGGACTGCGACGATGCGACCCATCTTCCACTTTAATGGCGGTGAATTCTCCTCTTTTAGGAGTACCAGTGAATTTAACTTCAAAGAGCCTTTACAGGAACGCCATTTCATCCGCAGTTGAAGCTCTGATATATATTCCTTGCTCCATCTAGCCCAAAAATGTTGACGTAATTGTTCTATTCGTTGAAATCGGGTTAAAGAGCTTACGGAATGATCTTTATAGTCTGGTGTCGGCAAGGAAGTCAAGGGGCGTCCAATCAAAAAATGACCGGGCGTTAGTGGTAGCAAGTCTTCAGGATTCGTTGACAAAGGTGTGAGTGGTCTGGAGTTAAGTATAGCCTCAATTTGTATTAATGTGGTATTTAGTTCCTCGTAAGTCAAATTACAATTGCCCAGCACTCTAACTAAATGATATTTAATGCATTTGACACCAGCCTCCGCAAGCCCAGCAAAATGGGGAGAAAATAAGGAAAAAATAAGGCGGTATAAAATGGAAATTAATTCCTTCATTTGCGATTACCTCAGATAAAGAATTACAATACGTCCTAATAAATTTTGAAATGTCATTGTATGCGCCTACAAAGGAGGTACCATTATCCGAATAAATATTAAGAGGTTTCCCTCTTCTTGACATAAATCTGCGCAAAGCTAATATGAAGGTATTGCTAGTTAAATCACCCACTAATTCAAGATGAATTGACTTAGTCGCGAAGCAAATAAAAATAGCTATATACACCTTTACAATTTTACAACCACGGCCATGGCGAGAAACAGATTGAATTGGTCCCGCATAGTCTAGTCCAATATTTTGAAATGGAAAACCAGAAAGGATGCGTTGGTGTGGTAGGTTGCCCATTATTGGAGAGATGGTTTTTCCTTTCATTCTATTACATCTTACACATTGTCGATAACAAGATCTGGCCAAATTACGACCTCTAATCGGCCAGTACATCTCTCTTATAGTGGCCAACATTAGCTGTGGTCCCGCGTGCATTAACCTTATGTGCTCATAATTGAAGAGCAATTTGGTAAAATAATGAGTGGACTGTATAAGTATGGGATGTTTTTTCTCATAACAGTAATCGGAATTTTCAAGACGCCCTCCAACACGCATTATTTTATTATCATCGAGAAATACATTAAATTTATGCAACGGACTTTTAGTGGGTAAGCTTTTATTTTTAATTAACATGGTGTATTCCTCAAATGATTCACTCTGAGATATTCTTATAATAACATTGAGTGCGGTTTGCAACTCTTGATTGCTTAGAGGACCGTGAACGGATTGCTTTCTACAATTATTAATAAAACGCAGCACATAAGCAACGGCCCGATTTAATCTAGTATATTTAGAAAAGCGTTTAAATTCAATTAATTTATTCCCGCCTAAATCTTCATTGTTGTTAGAATGAAGTATTCCGTGGAGGATAACATTTGACGATTTAATCTCAGGCAACTCGTGATTAATACTTAAGAAATTTGCAGGCCAGTGAGAGACCTCTTTCTTTAAAAATTCAGGTCCTGACCACCACTTACTCATGGATGAAATATCCTTACAACTCACACCGCGAGAAATATGATCGGCCGGATTACACTCTGTTGGGACATGCCTCCACTCGCCATTTCCAGTCTTCTCTAATATTTCAGCAACCCTATTTCTAACAAAGGGTTGTAGCTTGCTAGGCAACACCTTTAACCATCCTAACACGATGGACGAATCTGTCCAAAAGAAAGTGCGCTTAGCTTGTTGTCTCAGCGATGCTACCACCCTTTGGTAAAGGCGAGCTCCAACAAGTGCACCACAAAGTTCCAGTCTTGGGATTGTTATAGGTTTAAGCGGCGCGACACGACTTTTCGCCATCAATAATTGAATTAAACCCTCACCCTGATCATTAACACTACGCACATATAAACAGGCGCCATATGCTCGCTCAGAAGCGTCCGAGAAAATATGAAATTCAAACAAACTAGGCGAGTCACAAATAACACGACGTGGAATACGTAGAGTATTTAATTTAGGTAAATCGACTATTATCTCAGCCCACATCTTGCTGATTTCTGGCGTCAACTGCTCATCCCATGACAGCTTGAGCAGCCACAACTGTTGAAGAAGCATTTTCATCTTAATTACACAGGGAGATAGAAGTCCTAGTGGATCAAAAATCTGAGAAATCACAGATAACATATCACGCTTTGTTCTACCTGAGAATAGCCCTCCTATAGGGAAACAAAGTTGGTCAGTATGTGATTGCCACCCAAGGCCTAAAGTTTTAGTCGGTTCAAAGCCACCAATATTTAAATCAAGCGGAGAAATATCATTTTCACTAACCAGTTGAGATTCATTCGACTTCCACTTTCGCAAAACCATATGAGCTGATGCAAGTGTGGAAGTCACTTTACGGCGCAAATCTGTAACCTCGTTAATATCATCCCCTCCCGTTAGCAAGTCATCAACGTAAAAATCGTGAATGATCACTTGAGCAACCTTGTCATCGGTACACTCTAAGCCTAATTGTTGGAGGCACCTAGTTGCCAAAAAGGGAGCACTAGAGGTGCCGTAAGTCACGGTGTTAAGTCGATAAGCTTGAAGCTGTTCTGAAGGGTTATCACGCCAGACAATTTGTTGCAAATAGCGGTCATCGGGATGAATGACTATTTGCCGGTACATTTTCTCAATATCAGCTGTGAGAACGTATTTGTGTAGCCGAAAGCGTAAAAGAATGGACAAAAGGTCGTCCTGTACCACGGGACCTACCATCTGTATATTATTCAAGGAAACACCCGAAGAAGTCGGACTGCTAGCATTGAAAACGACTCTTAATTTAGTAGTAGTACTACTTTCCCGCAGCACACCGTGATGTGGTATAAAATGCATCTTACGTGGTAAATTATCATTCTCACATTTCTCCATATGACCCAGACTTTCATACTCTGACATAAATTCTTTATACATTTCATAGACCTGAGATTGACCTGCTAACCTGCGCTCTAGCGATAGTAAACACTTCTTAGCTCGTGGCCAAGAATCACCTAATACGTCAGGATTATGTTTTAAGGGTATCCTCACGCAAAATCGACCATTTGCCAGTCGCGTGGTGTTTTTTAAAAAGTGTTCTTCGCATAATTTTTCTTCGTTTGAATAAAGAGACGCAGGGCTTACCTCTTCGAGGTGCCAGAAGCGTACTAATTGTTTTTGTATATCTTCATCTAAATCTTTACTAGCCTCATCTTGAAATATTCTTGTAAAATTACATTTAATAGAGTTAACCCCTTTCTTTACATATCTATAATCAATCGGACCTGATACTAACCATCCTAAGCTAGTTTCACAAAGAATCGGCTGACCGTCCCCTAATTTTAATCTCTGCGTTCCTATTAAGTCCCAAAAGACATCAGCACCTATAAGCATGTCAACGGGAGCAGGTGAATGAAAATTAGGATCTGCCAGAGAAATATTAGATGGAATTTTTAAGTTTGACAAATTAACATATCTAGTAGGTACATTTTGGGTTATTGATGGTAGGACAAAACAATGAAGATTACTAGAGAAGTTATCATTCAATGATTTTATCGATACCTTACAAATCTTCTTGATGTGTGCCGAAGCATTATTAATACCGACTACCGACTGATTTACATTTTGAGCGGGCAAACCTAGCCTTTGATATAACTCTTCAGTTATTAAACAAGCGTTACTGCCACTATCAAGAATAGCACGAGCAATATATGGACAACCATTCTTACCTATAACTTTAATTAATGCCGTCGATAACAATACGTCGCCTTGTTCACTACACGATGCAGTACCTACCTTTGCGGATAATGACAGATGTGCGTTAGAATTGGATGACAACTGTGAGCCTGTCGAACTGTTTGTTTGTTCGAAATGACCTTGCATAACGGGCTTATTATTACCACTACTCGTGTTAGATGTATTAATATCTGTAATTGGTTTTGACTGGTAATCTGCGACGTGCACGAGAGTGTTATGCTTTCGGTGGCATATTTTGCATCCTGGCTTTTTGCAGTGATTTGCATAATGTCCTGAATTAAGACAATTGAAACATACTTTATACTCTGGCAGTAACTGTAGACGCACATCGTTACTTAATCCAAGAAACTGAGGACAACTGCTTAACTTATGGTCACCCTTACATTTAGGACACAGTTTGGCGGAAAAGGCCGAACCGTTTTTATTACCGGTATCCCGAACTGAAACCATTGCCTTAACTTTTGGAGCATATTTTATAGAAGAATTTAAACGGTTAGTAGCACCAGAATTAGACATTTCTAGTGTTTCGATTAAATCGGCTCGATTTTTTAAAAACATCAAAAATATATCGAACGTAATAGGTGTATCTTTCTCCAAACGACCTTTAGACTCTTCCCATTCACGATATGTCTTAGCATCTAATTTTTGAGTAATAATAATATGAATGAGAAGTGTGTCCCATTGTTTAGTTGGCTCACCGAGAGATTCTAGTGCACGTAAATTTTTATTTATTTGGTCAATGAGACGTTTTAAGTTGACAGACAATTCTTTATTAATTGGTGCTATATTAAATAAGGCTTTCACGTGATTTTGAATTAGTAGTCTTTTATTATCATATCTATCACATAATATAGTCCATGCGACGGTGTAATTAGCTGCCGAGAATTCGATTGACTGTATTACCACAGCAGCGGGCCCTTCCAACGACGCTCTCAGATAGTGAAACTTATTTATGTCATCTATCTCGTCATTTGAATGTATGAGGCTCATGAACGTGTCATGAAACTCTAACCAATTATCATAAGAACCATTAAATTTAGGTAGTTGAATAGTGGGCAGTTTAACAAATTTATGATTGCCGGAATGAGAGCCACCGTCACTGCTTACGTCATCTGACTTAATGCAATCTGCTAAGATCCTTTTTGCAAGAGAAAGCGATTTAAAATACAGGGATTCAAACTCAGTTCGTTCTGGTATCTGGGCGTCTATATTATCAGTATTACACTCGATGGATAATTGTACCTCATCATATCGTTCATACATTGACTCAATCCTACTAATACGTAATTGCAACTCATTTACCTCAGTAGCAGCCAATGAAGATACCTTCAGTGAATTTAAATAATTTGAAAAAGCAGTTATTTGTCCCTTGTAGCTAGCTCGTTTCCTAATTTGCTCCTTATCTTCTGGCATGTTGGCTGGTATTGGGAGACTAGTGCAAATGCCTGAAATTTATACAAACAAGAAGTTTATATTTTATAAAATATAATTCATAAGTAGTTTTATACAACTTTGCTTACAGTTATAAAGAAATGAAAACTAATTCCCTTACTTATTTTTCAAACTCTTAAATAATTAAACAAAATGGTACATGTACTACCTTGATATTTAACTTTATAATTAACAACAATTAAGGGTAACAAATACAATTCAGACAATCAAACAGCTTCACAGGTATGCCTTAGTATGTAATAAATAATATTATGCAATTTTTTCAATTATACACTCTCTTGACTTATTTTTTAAAAAACAGTTTAAACCAATAAAGAAAAAAAAAAAATTATAATATCGTCAATATAATTTAACCAAGCTTTATAATTTAATTTAATTATGATTTGACGGTTATTAGAAACTATATAAAACAATATTAAATGAATTTTAGCCGATTAAATACTTTAAGTTATACGTAATTATTTTATAGGTAATTTGGTACTAACCTGATAAATTAGCAGTCGATTTACACAAAATACTACCTGATGATGAGTGCTGGGTTAAATAAATTAAATAATAGTCCAATATCTAAGGGGCTAAGACTCCAGATTTCTTGGTTAAATATCTTCACTCCCTCGGTGGTATTTCCACAACGAATATTTAAGACTTCTCAAGCGTATTCCACTAAATAATATCTTGTCCAATTACGTTTTTTCAAATCCGGCTTCGATTTAGGACCATGGATAGGAATTTGATCTCTTTTTAATAATAAAATGCAGTAATTTGCTCAATCGACCTTTACTTGATCTTTAATTTTTACAACGACGACAGGTACAACATTTTTTTTAACATACCTACACAGCTTACGGACTAATATTGGCATGAGAACTGCTAATATAATTTGACAGGCGCTTCAACATGCGCCTTTGCAATTCGTATTGCAAACATTCTCGTTATGCGGTCCAATTTCGATTTAATATATTTTTTGTCAATAACTTGATCCCAGGAACTTGATGCATATAAAATAATCGGTTCAATTACTGCTATGTAAATAATTCTTAATATTTCACTATTAAGTCCCCAGGTAGATTTGGCAGCTCTAGTTATACTTTTATATATATTTGTTACTTTTTGTATTGTTCTGTCTAAATGTTTGTTGAAGTTTAAATTACTATCGATTGTTAATCCTAATACTGTAAGATCAGTACTTATATTGAGTATTGTGTTATTTAGTACAAATTTTGGTGTATCATATTTAAGCTTCTTCGTTACTATTATTACTTTTGTCTTGTGGGTTGCAAATTTCATTTTATTTCGTTCACTCCATTCTGATATTTTTAATAAAGCTTCGTTAGTTTTCCTTTCCAATTCTTTAGTTGTATCTGCTTCCGCAATTAACAATATGTCATCTGCAAATGCCTGAATGTGAGCTTCTATTGTATCCGCTGTTTTTAACAAAGGGTCAAGCTGGATATTCCACATCAGTGCTCCACAAGTGGATCCCTGAATACACCCTTTGTTAGTTGGTTTTGTGATCTTCGTGCCGGCATAGTGTACATCGACAGAACGCTCGTTAAGATAGCTGAAAATAGTTGTTAATATATATGGATCACATTTATTTTCATACAGTTGCTTTTTAATTATAGGCCACCATGCATTATCAAAGGCCCCTTCGATATCCAGAGAGATGACAGCTATGATTTTTCGTTTTTTAAGTTTATCTCTTATCAAAGTGACAGCATCGTACAATGCATCTTCAGTACTTATTTGGGGCATAAATCCGTATTGTCGTGTACTCAATTTGTTATTTTGTCCTAAAAACCAAGTTAATCTATTTGTTATCATTTTTTCAAGTATCTTCCCCATTACCGGTAGTAAGCCAATTGGTCTATATGCCTTAGGAGTTGTGTAGTTGTCCTTACCCGGTTTTTTTACAATACGTATGATTGCAATTTTCCAAGCTTTTGGAAAGTATCCTATAAATAAACATCTGTTCATTAATTCCAAAATAAGTTCTGGAGTGGCCTTGATAGTGGCATTGCATATGTCTGCCGTAAATCCATCCAGGCCAGGTGCTTTTGATGGTTTTATATTTTCAATAACCGAACTCATTTCATAGGTTGTAAAGGATGTGAATTCTGTAGATCGTTTTATCATTTTTATTTGACTTTCTATTGTATTCGTATCTTGTCGTATTTTTGTATGGTATTCTGTATCGTTGTCTATATTATCAGCTGGGTAAAATGTGTTAGCCAATAGAGCCGTGGATTGCAATGGATCTAGAATATTTCCGTCCGAATCTCTTAGCATCTCTTCATTAAAATGCCTATCTGTAAGCTTATTAATTCTATAGAATTTGTCCCACATTGTCTCTCGTGTTTGTCCTGTGCAGTACTCTTTCCAACTATTAGTTTTCGTTCTTAAAATGGTTTCTTTGTAGTCAGATAGCGCTCTTAAGTAATCATCTATAACATAAGGTTTCCTGTTCAGGTTAGCATGTCGTATTTTTCGTCTAAGCCTTATAACTTTCTTCTTCTTTAGGTCTAATTCTTTGTTCCACCACTTGATCTTCTTAATAAATTTGTTATTTGTTAATTTGGGCATAGATTTATCACAGGCTTTTGTTATACAGTCATTTAATTTTAATACAGCGTCTTCAAGGTATTTTTCAGTATGTATGTGTGTTAATTCATTAGTATTTAATCCTTCATTTTCCAAATTTGATATAAGTTCTTGATTAAACCTATTCCAGTCAGCTTTAGTGGAATTGTATATCCTAGTTGATATTCTAATCCCCTTCCTTGTTTCTTCGGGATCTATGCATATGTCAAAAGTTATAGCTCTATGATCTGAGGTGGTGACTATATTTGGGTTGACTGTCCAATTCAATATCTTCATCATAGTTGGTACGGAGCAAAGTGTTATGTCTACTATGCTCTTGCATTCAACCCCCTGTCTTATTGTATAGAATGTGGGAGTACGACCTTCATTAAGAACTTCTAGGCCCGCTTCAGCAAGGAACTCTGAGAGCAATAGTCCTCTGCCATCTTCCTCGTCACAGCCCCACCATTGACTATTAGCATTGCAGTCTCCTCCAATAATTATGTAAGATGTATTCATATTTTTAATAATAGTACGCAGTTGCTGTATGTAATGTTCGATATCTTCGTAGTCTTCCCAGTATATTGAAATCAATCCTATATTATTCTTTTTATTAACAATAATAACACCTACTATATTTTCTGTGATAAATTTACTATCTTCAATTATTAATATATTGGGGTCAATGACAACAATAGCAGACTTTACAGGTTTAGATCGATTATATATTTTTTGAACTGTTTTGTATGATATATTCATATTACCCGTTGCCCCTACATACGGTTCTTGAAGAAGTGGAATAGATGTATTATCTCCAGTTGCGTTTTGTAAACACTCCTGTGTAGCAACGAGACCCCTACCAAGATTACACTGAAGAACTTTAAGTACTGTGGTTTTAGAAGAGACTACCGCGTCGACCTTAACAGTAAGCTATTACAGCTCTCGCTATCCGATCCCATCTTTTCCATTCCGGACATGTAGCGCTATATGCTGCATGGGAAAGGTCTTCAAAGTTTTTAGATCTGCAGTTGACACAAGTTGGGATTTTGTTTCTATTTGGGCATTCCCGACTATCATGATTTAATGCACAAAATCCACATTTGGATTCCACTGCTCTGCACTCCACGGCTCTGTGACCAAATCCCATACATCGATAACATTGGATAATCGGGGATTGATCCATCGCTAACACTATTTGGTACCCAATGTGCAGCTTTTGATTCTTTAATGCTTTCCAAATAGGGGGGCTTACTTCTAGGATAATATTAGTAATTTCCTTTGTGCGACCTTTTATCCGCCTTAGTACCTTTAGCCGTTTTTCGCTTGGTTTTATGTCAGCTAGTAGTTTTGCGTTCTGTTTAAATAACGCGTCTTCAATTTTAGTATCATTTAAGTCGTTTATTACTCCGACCAATTTAAGCAAAGGCTGTTTAGATGCTGTTTTTGAAGCAGTTAGTTTTTGGTCCGAGTTCTTTATTGCCTCGTATGTAGTTTGCTTCTGTCATTCTCGCTTTCACAAGATATAACAATTTTTTGGTTTTTGATTTTCCTAACGTTGTTCACACCCAATCCAAGCTCCACAACATCAACATGACTCTTGACAGTTTTTGCCACGTCATCGCTGGTGTGTCTGGGGTCAGCGGATTCTACAATTAGAGCAAGGTGAGGCCTCGCCATCACCTCTGCATAAGAGCGTGTGGGAGCCCCAGGTATGGTTGACTCGTTGAACATATCGACCTTTCGGTCCGTTCTTTTACTTCTACTACCCTCAGCAATGTTGGTGGCAGATACGTTTGTCGATGTTGCTCTCCCGCAGCATTGATTTAGGATTTTGTTTAACTTTTCCCTTATTTCTAACATAATAAGTTCAGCACCGATGCCGGAATTTCCCTGGCAAGCCATTTTACTTAGTTCTAGTTCTTTTATTTCGTTTAGTTCAAATATCAATTTATTGATTTGTTGAGTTAGTGCGTCAGTCATTATTTTTGTTTGTGTTTGTTCACTTTGTACATCTTCTGCTTGTGTTACGGCATTAGGTCTGCTATGTAAATCTTTGATTAAGTTCATTGTATCTGTGACAAGACTTGCAATTGAGCTTAACTGTGACTCTAAAAAGCTATTTTTGCATTCCATAATTTGTGGCGGAGTGTGGGTCTGCTCGATGTTAATTTTTTGCTCCAAGGCTAAATGTAGGTCTTTAATATGTTGCATAGTTTCATTAGCTTGACATGAAAGATTTGTTAGAATCTCTTCTATTTTATACTTTTTCCCATTAGCTTTATCTGTAGCCGGTTCTTGAGTAGGTTTTTCATTTAATTTATGTAGTTCCTTTTGTATATTCTGAATCGCTTTTAGTGCTCCATCCATTTCGAAGTTAAGCCAACCTCGAATAGCATCAACAGATTTATTTGTCTTTTGAATGGCTTCATACGCCTCGTTAAGTTTATGTGTATATTTTTAATGTAGTTCAGTTAAATGTTTATTATGAGCTCGCTCGACTCTAACCAATTCTTTGGCTGCTCGACTGCGCTCTTGTTCTAAGGATAAGCGGTGACGGGATCTTGAATCCGAGAGTGACAAGGCGATCTCATACATTCCTTGTAAACATTCGTGTACCTCAGTCTTGCACTCTCGCTTCATGTTTCCAGCTTTTTCAAGCGCCTCCTTTCCTGTGAGTAAAAAATTGTTGGCTCTTTGCGTAGCTAGATCCAACGATATACCTGCTCGCCTGTATGCTGGGGGTAAAATGCTGGAACGCTTGCTACAGCCCCTAACCACGCTATCTGCGTCAGACCATTCGTCATCAGTTCGAGTGATTGTTGGCTTATCGATACCTAAAATGTCTAATTCAGCCTCCATATCCATTGTTGCCGAACTGTTGTCGTCTGAGTCTACGTGTTCTGCTGGTGGTTCCTGGGAAATTGCGAGTTGTTGTGTAATGATCGGCGAAGTCTGTGCCATAAAAGTGGCTTCACTCTCCAAATGGGGAGCCATTACGTCAAGAGAAGATTGAGCTGTGGGTTCACCCTTTTGTGTAGAGGCAGCATTTTGCATAAGCACTTTTTTTCTTAGGGTTGTACTAGGAGTTGAACTTGGTCCCTTTGTTTGCTTTACTTTAGTAACTTTAGATAAAGTGCTTTTTGAAGACATTCCAAGGGAGATTTAAAGTCCAAAAGCCCTAAGTTATATCAGTTTATATCAGTACAAACAATCAAAGATGATTAAAAATAAATTAATGAGATTAAATGTAAATTTCAAATTTGTAGTATGAGAATTAACCTAAGTAATGAAAACCGGGAGGACGGGAGGGCTTTTCTGACTTAATTCGGCAGAGATATAGTGAATTTTCGTCCAATTTGTACTTAACCACTATACCTCGGTACAACAATTATTTAAATTTTTTCGCTAATTTACACGACAAAACTGAAAAAACTGACGAAAACTGACTGAAACAAAAAGTTTCAGATTTCGATCTGGGAGGCGGTTGTGGAGCAATGCGGACCAGACGGAAGCAACTACGAGCCGAAAATTTCGAATTTAGGAGTATTAGAAAAAAATTTTGATATTACGTTTTCTTTAAAAATTTACTATGTGTTTAAATTTCAAACTATAAACAAAATTGCGTTAAAAACAATTTGGGCAGACGGTATTAAATTATTTTAGTAATATAAAACAAAAATGACGCATTTCTGACTTAATTCGGCAGAGATATAGTCGGTTAGGTTAGGTTAGGTTAGGTTAGGTTTGACGTGTTATGCGGACGACACGCTCGTCACTGCCCGGGGGAGCTCGCACAGGGAAGCAGCGTTGGTTGCCACGGCTGCGGTGTCACGAGTGGTGAACCGCATCCGGCACCTGGGCCTGAAGGTGGCCCTAAACAAGTCGGAGGCCATGGTGTTCCATGGCCCTCGACGCGCGCCGCCGCCGGGATCACACATCGTGGTCAGCGGGGCCCGGATAGCTGTCAAGTCCACCATGAAGTATCTGGGATTGGTGCTCGACAGCCGATGGGAATTCGGACCCCACTTCCGGCGGCTGGCGCCCAAGCTGATGGGTGCAGCGGGCGCGCTATCAACGTTGCTTCCCAACTTGGGGGGCCCGAGCGCCGCCTGTAGGCGGTTGTACGTGGGAATCGTGCGGTCCATGGCCCTGTATGGGGCCCCTGTGTGGGCGATGGACATGACGGCCAGCACTATCGCCATTCTGCGCAAACCGCAGAGGGCGATGGCCGTCAGAGTCGTCCGCGGGTATCGCACGATTTCCTACGAGGCGGCTTGCGTCCTGGCCGGATCCCCGCCCTGGGACCTAGAGGCGAAAATACTCGCGTCATTATATCGATGGCGCGAGGAAGAGCGGGCACGGGGCTCGAGGCCGGTGCAGCGGCAGATCGCGCTGCGCCGAGAGGAGCTCCGTCAGGTCTTGGTGGCGGAATGGCGGCAAAGGCTTCTGCGCCCTACCGCCGGCCTCGCTACCGTCGAGGCGATCCGGCCAGTACTCGACGACTGGCTCGGGAGAAGGCACGGCTCCCTGTCGTTTAGGGTGACGCAGGTGCTGTCGGGGCATGGCTGCTTCGGCAAGTACCTGTGCCGCATAGACAGGGAGCCGGACGCTCGGTGCCACCACTGCGTCCATTGCGGGGAGGACACGGCGCAACACACGCTCGCTGAGTGCGTAGCTTGGGAGGAGCAGCGCCGTGTCCTCACAAATAAAGTAGGAGGCGATCTGTCGCTGCCGGCCTTAGTGCGGAAGATGGTCGGTAGCGCAGAGTCGTGGG
This sequence comes from Parnassius glacialis, assembly GCA_033319125.1. Lineage (NCBI taxonomy): Eukaryota > Metazoa > Arthropoda > Insecta > Lepidoptera > Papilionidae > Parnassius > Parnassius glacialis. Next base: position 69,790 of record JAVANC010000022.1, on the reverse strand, counting down.
ACGCGGTGGTGTCCTTCTGCGAGGACGTGATGTCGCAGAAGGAAACTGCGGAACGGGAAAGGGAGATCTCGACTCCCTTCCCCGGCCGCAGAAGGCGCACCGGGCGCAGGAGAAGGGCGGACAACGCCCTTTTCCGGCCCCCATAAATGGGTCCAGGGGCGAGGGAATTGGGGAAGCCCCCGCCACCCCTATTCGATAGACCCGAGGCGGAGGCGCGCGTGGGTGTCGGCGCGCGCCCCTGAGGCGATACACGGGGTAGTTAAACACCTCACTACCCCGTGCAGGAGACGAGGCCCGGACAGACCGGGCCAGCACTAGTGTGGGGCTGCGGAAGAATTTGGATTCCCGCGGCCCCACGCGCACGTGCGAGGAGACACCGGGGTGGTTTTAGGCGGTAAGAGTCCGGCACGCCCCTCCGCCTTTCCCCAGGCGGAGGAAGTCCATGAGGATTTCCCCCCGAAAAAAAAAAAAAAAAGGTTAGGTTAGGTTAGGTTCCCCCCCGAACGGGTTCCCGCCTTGTCGTGGCGGGGGGGCTTAGTAGCCGTGGCTTGGTCAACCGCGGTGAACGAAGAGGAACCCCTTGGCTGGCCCGAGGTGTAGGGTAGGCCCGAGGTGGCCACTCCGAGTGGGCTTGGGAAGCCCACTTCGGATGTGTGTCGGGGGGCTGCGGTGAGAGGGGAGTCCGCACCCTCTACCGCTGCAGCCGAGGTGGAGTCGCGGAGGAAGAGGAGTGCTGGTATGGCGATGCGCCACTCGCCCTATCCTTCGCGACTCAGACGGGACCGCACGTTTTTTGATGCGGTGGTGGTGGGGCTGCGGGGGGAGAGGAGTGCCGGTATTGCGAGGCGCCGCTCTCCCTACCCACCGCAGCCGAATCTTGGTTGGCGGCGGAGCCACAGACCAGATCCGCCGCTGGGGTCAGGAAGGATGGTGATACTGAGTGCTAGTTTTTCCTGGCCCCATGGCCTCCGCGTATCGGACTCGGGGAGGTCCAATACGCAGGTAGAGTTGGAGGCCGTGGAGGGGGTAGCTGACTACCTCGCTACCCCGTGCAGGAGACGAGGCCCGGACAGACCGGGCCAGCACTAGTGTGGGGCTGCGGAAGAATTTGGATTCCCGCGGCCCCGCGCACACGTGCGAGGAGGCACCGTGGGGTTTTAGCCGGTAGGAGTCCGGCATAACCTTCCGGTTGTCCCCGCAGCCGGAGGTATCCATGAAGATTTCCCCACGAAAAAAAAAAAAAAAGGTTAGGTTAGGTTAGGTTAGGTTAGGTTCCCCCCCGAACGGGTTCCCGCCTTGTCGTGGCGGGGGGGCTTAGTAGCCGCGGCTTGGTCAACCGCGGTGAACGAAGAGGAACCCCTTGGCTGGCCCGAGGTGTAGGGCCGGCCCGAGGTGGCCACTCCGAGTGGGCTTGGGAAGCCCACTTCGGATGTGTGTCGGGGGGCTGCTGTGAGAGGGGAGTCCGCACCCTCTACCGCTGCAGCGGAGGTGGAGTCGCGGAGGAAGAGGAGTGCTGGTATGGCGATGCGCCACTCGCCCTATCCTCCGCGACTCAGACGGGGCCGCACCGTTTATTGATGCGGTGGTGGTGGGGCTGCGGGGGGAGAGGAGTGCCGGTATTGCGAGGCGCCGCTCTCCCTACCCTCCGCAGCCGAATCTTGGTTGGCGGCGGAGTCATAGACCAGATCCGCCGCTGGGGTCAGGAAGGCTGGTGCTTCTGAGTGCTAGTTTTTCCTGGCCCCATGGCCTCCGCGTATCGGACTCGGGGAGGTCCGATACGCAGGTAGAGTTGGAGGCCGTGGAGGGGGGTAGCTGACCACCTCGCTACCCCGTGCAGGAGACGAGGCCCGGACAGACCGGGCCAGCACTAGTGTGGGGCTGCGGAAGAATTTGGATTCCCGCGGCCCCACGCGCACGTGCGAGGAGGCACCGTGGGGTTTTAGCCGGTAGGAGTCCGGCATAACCTTCCGGTTATCCCCGTAGCCGGAGGTATCCATGAGGATTTCCCCACGAAAAAAAAAAAAAAAAAAAAAAGGTTAGGTTAGGTTAGGTTAGGTTAGGTTAGGTTAGGTTAGGTTAGGTTAGGTTAGGTTAGGTTAGGTTAGGTTAGGTTAGGTTAGGTTAGGTTAGGTTAGGTTAGGTTAGGTTAGGTTAGGTTAGGTTAGGTTAGGTTAGGTTAGGTTAGGTTAGGTTAGGTTAGGTTAGGTTAGGTTAGGTTAGGTTAGGTTAGGTTAGGTTAGGTTAGGTTAGGTTAGGTTAGGTTAGGTTAGGTTAGGTTAGGTTAGGTTAGGTTAGGTTAGGTTAGGTTAGGTTAGGTTAGGTTAGGTTAGGTTAGGTTAGGTTAGGTTAGGTTAGGTTAGGTTAGGTTAGGTTAGGTTAGGTTAGGTTAGGTTAGGTTAGGTTAGGTTAGGTTAGGTTAGGTTAGGTTAGGTTAGGTTAGGTTAGGTTAGGTTAGGTTAGGTTAGGTTAGGTTAGGTTAGGTTAGGTTAGGTTAGGTTAGGTTAGGTTAGGTTAGGTTAGGTTAGGTTAGGTTAGGTTAGGTTAGGTTAGGTTAGGTTAGGTTAGGTTAGGTTAGGTTAGGTTAGGTTAGGTTAGGTTAGGTTAGGTTAGGTTAGGTTAGGTTAGGTTAGGTTAGGTTAGGTTAGGTTAGGTTAGGTTAGGTTAGGTTAGGTTAGGTTAGGTTAGGTTAGGTTAGGTTAGGTTAGGTTAGGTTAGGTTAGGTTAGGTTAGGTTAGGTTAGGTTAGGTTAGGTTAGGTTAGGTTAGGTTAGGTTAGGTTAGGTTAGGTTAGGTTAGGTTAGGTTAGGTTAGGTTAGGTTAGGTTAGGTTAGGTTAGGTTAGGTTAGGTTAGGTTAGGTTAGGTTAGGTTAGGTTAGGTTAGGTTAGGTTAGGTTAGGTTAGGTTAGGTTAGGTTAGGTTAGGTTAGGTTAGGTTAGGTTAGGTTAGGTTAGGTTAGGTTAGGTTAGGTTAGGTTAGGTTAGGTTAGGTTAGGTTAGGTTAGGTTAGGTTAGGTTAGGTTAGGTTAGGTTAGGTTAGGTTAGGTTAGGTTAGGTTAGGTTAGGTTAGGTTAGGTTAGGTTAGGTTAGGTTAGGTTAGGTTAGGTTAGGTTAGGTTAGGTTAGGTTAGGTTAGGTTAGGTTAGGTTAGGTTAGGTTAGGTTAGGTTAGGTTAGGTTAGGTTAGGTTAGGTTAGGTTAGGTTAGGTTAGGTTAGGTTAGGTTAGGTTAGGTTAGGTTAGGTTAGGTTAGGTTAGGTTAGGTTAGGTTAGGTTAGGTTAGGTTAGGTTAGGTTAGGTTAGGTTAGGTTAGGTTAGGTTAGGTTAGGTTAGGTTAGGTTAGGTTAGGTTAGGTATAGGTTAGTTAGGTTTCTGACATGGAGGTCAGAGACATTGTCGGCGTGACACGGACTTTAAATTCTTGTTTTTTATTTGTTTCTTTGTCCTTAATATTATAGAGGGTGTAGAGAACTCCGGGTTTTCGATCGGGAGTCCTACTACTCTTAATCTAATACATGTAATAACATCATATCTTTTACTTATTTTTACCTCTATATAATATATAACGCGGAGAGAGATCAGGGACGTTTAATCTTTTTACTTATTTTTATACATCTTACATTCGGTTCTTTTTCTTATTTTACTTATGCCTAGTATTATTATTACGTTGTATTTGTTGCTATATCTTAATCTACTTTTTTAACTAATTTGGCGGAGCTGTTTACTTTATATACTCAAATATAAGTGACAGTTTCCCTTACTTCTGTTTTTATTTATTTTTATTTACTACCTTATTTGCTATAAGCTTACAATAGTTTAGGAACCTTATTCTAATACACTTATTCTCTATTATTTTATATATATTATCTTTTTCTATTTTAATTTCTAGTTCTATTTCTACGTTATTTCTTTCTTTGCAATAGATAGGACATTCTGTAATGATGTGCAATATACTTTCTTCCATCATTGGATCACAGGCACATGATGGGCTCTCCTTGCATTTGAATCGATGCAGGTATTCCGAGAACCCACCATGTCCTGTCATCACTTGTACCATTAAGTGATCTATATTCAATTTCCTTATTATAGGATAGGCGTTTATTGCGTTGGGGAAATAAATTTTTGTTATAGAAGCCGTTTCGCCTTCTGTGTAGCGTCGATTCCATTCGTCAAGTGAGTCAAGACGAATCCGTCTTTTGACGAATGAAATCGGGCACTTGTCATATTCGGGCTTTCTTTTTATTTTTAAAGCGGCGTCTTTTGCTAATTGATCTGCTCTCTCGTTTCCCTCCAATCCAGCGTGTGCCTTTATCCAAAATAATTTAATTGATTTACCTTGTTTTTGTATTTCTAAAATGTTTTTCCTAATATTCACTGCTAGGGGATGGAGGGAAACGCTCTGGACAATTGTCTGGAGAGCAGATCTGGAGTCGCTATAAATATTGCAACTCGTTGCCTGGTCTTTGAGTACATAGTTTGTTGCCTCGAATATGGCCAGCAACTCCGCCTGGTAGACCGTGCAGAAATTTTCCAACTTTATTTTTCGGGTACTTGTTTCCGCTGCGCCATTCCAAATAGATAGCGCAGCGCCAACTTTCCCCTCGATCTTACTGCCATCTGTGTATATTTTTAGTTCTTTATTGTCGTTTTGGTCAATTTGTGCACGGTCCTCCAGGCATATAAATTGCAGCCCAACTTCTTTCGCGGGGTGAGGCATTTTAGCGAAATCTGCCTTCCTTTCCACATCTCGATCCCCTACCACTCGCTGGGAGAAGCCTTTCTTTATTTCATAAAGCAAGGCTGCTTCCCGGACCCTTAGGTCCAAAGGAAGCAGCCCAGCGAGTAGTAGTGCCGAGTGTAAAGATACTGTTTTATAGGACTTTATTATTTTCTGAACAAACCCGCGTTGTGCCGCGTCGAGCTGCTTTCTTATTTTCTTTTTGTATGTTGCCTGTGCCCATACACTTGCCGCGTACATAATTATCGGCTCCGTCACCGCAACGTAAATGGTCCTGATGATCTCGGGGTTTAAGCCCCAACTGATCTTTGCTGCCCTTAACAGTTGGCAATACAGGTTTTGTACCTTGCAACACACATTTCTCACATGTGCGTTGAAGGTTAACCTGTCGTCCAACGTGAGTCCAAGTATTTTAATTTCCCTAGACAACGCAATGTCCTCTCCCCCCATTTTCAGAAGTGGTGAGTCATACTTTATCTTATTTGTGATCACCATAGCTTTTGTTTTATGCGGCGCAAATTTAAGCTTATTTCTGACTCCCCACTTCTGAACATGTGCGAGAACTGCGTTGGCTCGATCTTGCACATCTAATGCCCGCTGCCCGGAGAACATCAGGACCACATCGTCTGCGAATGCCTGGCAGTATTCCCCTTTGTCGCTTAACTCCTTTAATAGTGGGTCGAGCAACAAATTCCAGTAAATAGGACCTCCTATCGAGCCTTGCACACATCCCTTTGTTGTCTTTTTGACCCATTCCGCTCCACTGTACCTGATGCATACTGTTCTTTCTTCGAAGTAACTGTCTATGAGGCGCCTTAGGTTTATTGGGCACCTCGTCTCTGCTAGTCTGCATCTTATTGCTGGCCACCAAGCGTTATCGAAGGCTCCCTCTATGTCTAAAGATACGAGTACAATCAATTCTTTGTTCTTCAGTTTGGATTTTATGTACTGCATCATGTCATAGAGGGAGTCTTCGGTACTGCGCTGTGGCATGAAACCATATTGTTTACTGCTGATGTTGGGAATGATGTGCCATTTTATCCTTCGAACCAACATCTTTTCGAAAATTTTTCCCAGGACAGGGAGCAGTCCAATTGGTCTATAAGACTTGGGATGTGTGTAGTCTACTTTTCCCGGTTTCCGTAGTACCACTATAACTGCCTCTTTCCATTTTCTGGGGAAGTGTGCCAAACTAAGACATTTATTGGCAAGCGCCAGGAACATTGTCGGATCCAAACCAATTGCTGCTTCACAAATGTCAGCTGTGAGACCGTCGTATCCTGGTGCTTTTTTAGGGTTGAAACCAGACACAGACCACTTTAGCTCTTCCATGGTAAAAGGTGGGTCACATGAATCATCATGTGACCCTTCATTTACTACTCCTGCTGCCTCTCTTATCTGCCTGTGTCCTGGATCATCTTCCCGAACATCATCATCCGGATAGAAAGTCTCAGCCAGAGTCTTTGCTGATTCTTCATTTCCCATGATTCTCCCATTCAGGGCAAGAGGAACGTCCTCCTGCCTCTGTGTTGTGCGGCCTATCACTCTATAGATACTATCCCACATTGACTCTCGTTCTTGTCTACTACAAAAGTCCTTCCAGCTGGAAGTTTGAGCACTTTTGACTTCCTGATGGTACTCGTTCTTTGCATTAAGGTACTGTTCCACAACCCACTCTCGTCGAATTGGTGCTGCATATGATATACGACGCTTTAGTCTGGAGACTTCCTTCTTGCGCTTTGTCAACTCCTCGGTCCACCAGGGCAACCCCATGCGTTTTTTGTTTTTTAATTTGGGTAAATATTTTTCACACACTTCTATTATAGCATTTGTCACTTCTACTATTTTTGTTTCTAGTTCTTTTCTGGTTTCTATCTTGTCTATTTCTATTTTGTTAATTGATTTTCTGCTCCAAATATGGAGGAGTTTCTCACGAAACTCGCTCCAGTTTGCCTTTTTAGTGTTAAATTTTCTTGTTGTTCTATCTATGTCGGTGCCAATTGACTTTTCTAAATTGATGTCGAATAGTATTGCCCTGTGGTCGGAACCAGTTATCTCTTCAGAAAGCCTCCAGTTTTCTACCCTCCCTAGCAGGCGCGTCGAACAGGTAGTTATGTCCACACAGCTGGTAAACCTTCTCCCACCCCTGATGGTGTCAAAGGTGGGATCAGTTCCCCTGTTGAGTAGGTGAAGCTCCAATTCGTCGAGCTTGGCAGCCACCTCCATTCCTCTACTATCCGTCTCTCGGCTTCCCCACCAGGTATTCCATGCGTTCACGTCTCCACCAAATATCACGTTTACATTCCCCAAAGCTTCCACGGCCTTTTCGATCGTTTCCAGGTATGGAACGATTGGTTTGTTGCACTCCAGATAGACAGACACCACTCCCATCTCCCAGGTCCCTGTCCTCAACTTGGCGACTGCTATATTTTCCGTTGTTAGATCGGGACACTGGGTTATGTTAATGGTGTCGTCGAACAATACAATGGCTGCCTTGATCACCTTTTCGGTGTTGGGTTCTCGGTGACATTGTATTATTCGTGTCCCTGGGTACTTCTTCATCTCGCCAATACGACCAATGTAGGGTTCCTGGACCAGTGCGAATGATATCTTTTTCCAGGTCGCCTCTGTAATCATTTCGGCCGTGGCTAACTCGCTTCTTTGGAGGTTTACCTGTATCGCGTGATATCGGTGGTTGCCGGCGTAGAGGTTTCTGTTAGACCTTGAGACCACCTTAGCAATAAGCTACGGTGGATCGTGCTAAGGCTTCCCATTTCCTTCTCACCGGGCAATCCGAACTGAACGCATTGTGGTCTTTAATATCCATTCTTGCCTTTATGCAATTTCTGCATGATGGTTTTTCACCGGAGAGCCAGTCGGCGCATTCTGTCCTGAGGTGTGGGCCTCCACAGTGACTGCAGACCTCTGTAGTCTCATTGCATAGGCGCTTGGTGTGTCCATATCCCAAGCACCGTGAGCATTGGACCAGTGGGGACTGGTCTGCCACCCTCACTCGTTGGAGATCCACGTGAATCACTTCAACTTCTATGAGGCGAGTCCATAACTGGGGCGAGACTTTCAGTACAATGTGGGATGTATGCGGATTCCTGGACTTTTTCTTGTATTTTATCTCTATTCTATCCTCGTTGTCTTCCAAGTCTTTAAAAAGTTGCTTATTTTGAACTCTAATTGCCTTAACTATTTCATCATCTGAATTGTATTGTAAGACATCTTTCAGAATTACGAGTGGGTCTTTATTTTTTATGTCATCTATATTTAGGTGTTTGCTTGCATTCTTTATTTTTTCCTTGACTTTGTTTAACTCATCCTGGGTACAACATCCAACTATTACCTTTCTATCTCTTGCTTTCCTAATCTTATCTATTTTGAGTCCTTCTTCTTTTGCATTTATTGCCTTCCTTATTTTATCCATCACCTGATCTCCGGTCTCCTTTTCATCAGTTGATGTAATAGCCACCGAGTGCATGGCTTTATTTTCCGAGGGTACTATTTTCGGTTTCCCAGCTAGTATACTCGCGTACGTTCCTCTATCTTCTTTACTTTCAAATTTTTTCAATTCATCCCTTAGTTTTCCGATCTCTTTGTTGTTTTCTTCAAGAAGTTTTCCATGTTCATCTAACTTTTTTAATAATTTAATATGTTCCTCTGGTGTTGTACTTTTAGCTTCCTTCAACTCGTCTTTTTTCCCCTCTTCCCTTAATTTTGTCTCTTTTCCTATACTCTTTACTGTCTCTGCCTCCCTAACTAGCTGGTAAAGCCTTTCTATGGCCTGAGTGACCTCGGTTTTGATGTCTGTCCTTAGGTTGCGTGAATTGCTAAGGTGCAATTTTGCTTTATGGAGGCATGCACGGGCCTCTGTCAGACGATCCGCATATTTTGTACTCCCCATCTTTGGTGAGCTTTCTGTTGGCTCGTCTTGCACTTTGCGGGTTGTTCCCTTTGCTTCCTGAGGCAGCATAGTTTTTTGTTTCAGGCGAGCAGGCGGGGCAACCTTTTTTGGAGAGCTATGTGTTCCGGCTGCTGTGTCTGTTTTCCCCGACTCCCATTCTCCTATACTTCTCCTCACACTTGAGGCCGACGTCTTTTGATTTATTTTTGGAGAAAGTCCTGCTTTCTCTGTCCCATTTGGTGAACCCTGTGGGCTCAAGTCCCTGGCGCTGCCCTCGGTCTTTTTTGTGGGAGTACGGATGCCGAACATCTTAGGGAGTAACGCGTCTTTTGATCACAATAATTGATCACCGTAATTAATATAAATAAAGAAAAGTAAAGAAAAATAAAAAGTCAATAAAAAGTCAATTTAAAAAGTAAATTTGTAAAAGTTGTATATAAAATAATATAAAGATATTAAGATATTTTTGCAGTCGACACGGCTATGGTATGTTCAGAGTTAAGATTTCTCTATGTAGAGTCAGTTTATAAGTCCTATCCTTAATAACAAACTAACACAAGACAGTATAATAAAATAATATAATAACTCCAATAAATCAAATTAGTTTTAGATTCTATGCAGAGTTAGTTAAAAGTCCTATCAATAATACAAAATAATAAAAACAAAATAAATTTTTCAGCAGTGTACTAGGATCTACCTAGAGTCGTCTCCACTAAATGACTTTATTCTATAGAATGCTTATACCAAAGCTAGTCACACTTATCTAAAAATAATCGTCTAAAAATTGTCTAAAAATAAATTGTTATTCTAATTTATAATCTAATAAAACCACTATATAACATTAGCAGCCGATAGCCCTCTTCGAGCCCTTTCCAATGATCCCAAACTCAGTACACCCAGCCCAACAGGTTCCGAAGTTATCACGCTTTAAAATTTTGGTTCCAATACAAGATGGCGGTCGAAAATGTGGTTATAGCGCTGTAACTCCGGAACGGGCAGGCCCACAATGCACTGCTTAGGCTCGTTTTGTTGGGCTCGACAAGGGCTATAATGTGGTATGGTTTTCAGGACACAAAATTTTTACAGTCTGAAGTTCCTGAAAACTGTTTTTTCTGTTTCAGCACTCCTTGTTAAACGTCTAGGGTCCAAACCCCAGTCTTCTGCGACCCCTAATTCAGGAGATATAAGCCTTTTTTGTTTTTCAAGATGGCCGCTGAAGTGTCAAATTTGAAGTTTGAGTGCTGATAACTCTACTTCCAGAAATCGCAGGAGACCCGCGTTTTGAAAAACATGAACTCAAAAAAGCCTGAAATTTTGTGGATAGACAAGACTCGATCCGGTAATAATATAATCCAAAACCGCTGTCCGCTACGACCCCCACAACCAGAGCTATTGCGTTTTTAATGTTTACAAAATGGCCGCTGGCCCAGATAACAAAACGTTAATTTGGGCGTCTTTTAGCTGATTTGGCCCGTGTTTGGGCTCGTTGAAAAGGTCTCGGTGTCTAGATTACAGATAAATATACCTTTTAAATTTTTAGGCCCCTTTTTATTCAATTTTTTACAAAATATGATAATTTTTTAAGTAATTTTGATTTTTACAGTTAATTTTGGTATTTTAAAAATCTACAAAAATTTTCATATGTTATGATCACTTCCCTTTCTTTGTATATATATTCTAAAATCTCTTTACTCGTTATTAAGAGGTAACACGTGTACAACTAAAATTTTTGAAAAATCCTACCTTAAAAACTACTTACTAGAAAAATCTAAAATATTTTATATACACTTCTTACTCTACTATTAACATTAATTTATTATAAAAACTAGGGGTCTTCACTTTAGTTTTAAAGATATAAAATTATTAAATTTTGCCAATTTTTAAAAATTCAATAACTCCTCATCCACTTAACTTTTAATAGTTCTGCTAATTGCTCCCGGCTCCTCTCCACTGTCGTCACTGAAGTGCGGCTTCAAAAACAGCCGCACGGTTCTGGATCACAAAACACGTGCCCACGTGGCACTTGTTTTTTTGCCTTTTTCTCTTAAACTATGAGTCACAAAAATCTTATATTTTCCACTTATGTAGGGGCCGATAATGGCTTTAAGGCCGCACTTTAAAAAGTTAGGGTAAAAGCGCTTAATAACTCAGCGTTTCACTTTGAAAATTTTCACTTTTCTAAAAATCACTATTTTCACTATATCTCTTTCACCACAACTCCGATTTTCATGCAAATTTCACTATATGAAACCGCGAGTCAACGCGCATCTTTTGATATATAAAACATCAAAATCGGATGCAAAAAACCTATTTTTACGAATTTAAAGGCGCGGAGCAACTTAGAAACGTGGCGTTCGGGACGGCAGTTGACACCGGACTGGGTTAGGTTAGGTTAGGTTAGGTTAGGTTAGGTTAGGTTAGGTTAGGTTAGGTTAGGTTAGGTTAGGTTAGGTTAGGTTAGGTTAGGTTAGGTTAGGTTAGGTTAGGTTAGGTTTTTTTTTTATTTATCACAAGCGATTTCTTTCATCGTTTGCGATATTTGTTGCAATGTTTGTTCATTGCTGTTCTGCTATTTGATACAGAACAGTTCTTTGTTATATATACATCTTTGTATTATATTTATCATTGATATTTTAATCTTTACTTTTTTTTAATATTTTTAATAATTGGATCCAGTAATTAAATTAATAAATTATTACCTTTTTAACTTAATTTTATTTTACTTTGGATAGATTAATTTTTTTTTTTTTTTTTTTTTTTTTTTTTTTTTTTATTTTATATTATCCTGGTATTTATTTATCTACATACAATAATCAAAAGCTTTCAGCTTGTTTTTATTTACGACTAAATGTGTATGTATCACGGTTTTTTTTTTTATTTTTTTTCCTTTGTAACATTAGGAACTTTAGGTTTTATTGAATTTCTTTAGATTAAGTATGATGCTGTTGATGTGATTCAAGAATGAATTCAGTGTGCTTTCTTTGCTTATAACTTGTTCCAAATCAAAAGGCTTAATTTTGAGATTATCACATATCATAGTATGTTCGTACCGGGTATTTTGATATTTAGGGCATTCTGTTACTAAGTGTATTATCGTTTGTATAGTTGTATCATCACAGGGACAAGTGTTATTATCGACTATTTTGTACTTATATAGATACTCTTTATGATATCCATGCCCAGTCAGAATTTGTGTGAGAGCAAATGAATGTTTTGTGGCATGATATAGTGCTTGTATATTTATAAGTGTGGGCAACCATTTTCTGGTGATTTGTCCTTTAGTATTATTTTGATAAAATGACTCAGAAGCTATTTTGCTGTTTTCTTTAGCGAGTTTGCGTACGAAGCTTAAGGGAAATTTGGAGAACATAGGAGCATTGTGACTGGTGGCTGCCGCTTTGGCTGCTAAGTCGGCGGCCTCATTACCTGATATACCAATGTGTGCTTTAATCCAGATAAAATGTACTTTAATTTTAGTTTCGTTAAGTATTTTGTGAATGACATTTACTAATGAGTTTGTACTATCAGAATTACTGATTTCCTGCAGTCCTGACTTGCTGTCGGATAGTATTACTGCTTCAGCGACTTTTTTGCTTTTAAGCCAGAGGCAGGCTTGCTCAATGGCCTTCAACTCAGCTTGGAATACTGAGCAAGAACTGTGAAGTTTAATTTTCTTCGTGATTGTTTTACCGTTAGGACAATAGATAACATAAGCAGCACCCACCTGATCATTGTATTTGCTACCGTCAGTGAAAATGTGATGGATATTATCTTTAAGGTATTGCTTGACTTCCTCATCACTAAGGGCTTCATTATATGTGACAAATACGCGTTGTGTGGGATGCAATAATTCTTTAGGTTTGGATGGTATATCAAGTTGGATGTCAGTGGGTAAGTATTTAGTATTACCAGTTAATCTTGTAGTTTCTATTGTGGCAAGTTCTTCAATCTTAATATGTATTGGAGTCAGACTAGCAAGTGAAATAGCGTTTATGGTGTTGATAGTTCTAAAGCCTTTAATTATTTTAACTGCAAATCCACGCTGTAAGGACAATAGTTTGTTTCTAACATATTTATATTTTAACGCTGTATGCCATATACTAGATGCGTAGCATATAATCGGTTCAATAACTTGTCTATATAGGATTTCTATGTTTTCTGATTGGATGCCCCAAGTGGGTCGCACATATTTAATAAGCTTGTTGTAGATATTTTGGGTTTTGGTTATGGTGTGTTGAGCATGTTGAATAAATTTGAGTTTCTTGTCAATGATAACACCAAGAATTTTGGACTGATTTTGGAGGTGAATGGAAATACCAGTAATGTTTAATTTGATTTTCTCTGCCTTTTTTGTAAAAGCTAATGCTTGGGTTTTCTGGGGACCAAATTTTAACTTCACTGACTCTCCCCAACTTGTAATCGAAGATAGGGCTTGATTTAATTTGGATTGGAGGATAAGCGGGTCTTTGTGGTGGGCTATGAGAACTATGTCATCAGCAAAAGCTTGCATGTGACATCCGTCAGGTAAATCTTTGTCAAGCAGCTCATCTAAGATTATATTCCAAAAAGTTGGACCACATACGGAGCCTTGGATACAGCCTTTGGTCACGGTCTTACTGGTGCAACAACTAGAGTAACTTATACTAACAGTTCGTTCACTTAGGTAATTGTATATGATTTTGTACAAATTTTTTGGACATCCGATATTGTGAAGTCTTCGTAGAATAGCAGGCCACCAGGCGTGATCAAATGCCGCCTGAATATCTAGAGAAACAGCCACAACTTGATCTCCAAAATTTTTGTATTTACGTATTTTTGAAATCATATCGCTGAGTGCTTCTATGGTGGATCTCTGTTCTTTGAATCCGTACTGTTTTTGATTCGTTTTATCGTGTGTGTACATGTAGTGATTGAGTCTCTTGGTGATTAATTTTTCGAGTAATTTGCCGAATACGTTTATCAGCCCTATGGGACGATATGAAGAAGCGTCGGTGTAGTCTACTTTGTTAGGTTTAGGGATGATTTTAACTTGTGCATGTTTCCATTGCTTAGGGAATAGAGAAAGAGTAAAACATCGATTCATTACATTAGTTATAATTTCTGGGAATTGTTGGGCAAAGCAGTAACATATGTCCGAAGTGAGGTGGTCTGGTCCTGGTGATTTTCGAGGATTTATATCTTTAAGGCTTTGTAGAACTTCTTCAGCTGTAAAAAGTGGTTCATCATTTGTATTTGGTATACATTCGGCAATTTGTCTTGAAGTTGTTTGAAATTCATGGGTATCAGGAGTATCTTCAGGGTAAAATTTATCCAAGAAAAACTGAGATGTTTCTTTACAAGATTTAGTAAACTTATCGGGTGCTATTTTAACCGTCGAAGGTGGCTGTGATGGATTTGAATTTTTAATTAATCTATTAGTAATAGACCATACGTCCTCTTTTCCCTGCTTAGAACAGAATTCTCGAAAGTTCTGTGTAGAAGCATTTCTGATAGCCTCAGCATACTCCTTTTTAAGCTTGTTCCTTTCCTCAATAGCAGTATCCATGGGAAGATTTTTCCGGGAGAGTTTCTGAAGTAGGTGGTGGTTGTCTAAGACATTTCTTTTTAGTATGTCGAGATCTTTGTTCCACCAAGGAGGGCGTGTTGATCGAGCAGTGGAATGAGGAAGATGTTTTTTGCAAATTTTGTGTATAAAAGATGTAATTTTATCAATATATTCAAGTAAGCCCTTGGTATCTAAGGATAGGATATTTACGTTAGAAAGGTCATGTTGGATTTCTCTGGTGAAGATATCACCCAACTTATCCCATTCTTTAAAGTTACACGTGTTGTACTTAAATGTCGATTGTTTTTTATTTTGTTGGATAATATTGTTTTTGAGGTGGTATTCAAATGAAATTCCGTGGTGGTCAGAAGAGGGACATATGGAGTTAACAATTTGCCAGTTGTGTATATGGTTAGAGATGGAGGATGAGGTAATAGTGAGGTCAACAATGGAACCACGCAAAGCTCCATCAGCTATTGTTTCATATGTATGTGCCGTGCCAGTATTATTTATAGTTAGATTATGAGGGACAATAAGGTCGGCAATATCATTTCCACGTGTGTTTGCGACTGGAGATCCCCAAAGTGGATGCCAGCCATTTAAGTCACCTGCAATGATATGAATGGCATCACTGGTGTCTCTTAAAAATCGTTCAAAGTGGTTTAAAGTTCCATTGTTGTCTACTTTTGGTTCAATATACATGCTTGATAGAAAAAGCTTTTTACCAGATGTAATAAGTTGGACGATACATAAATTTGGAGTTGAATATTTAGAGATGCCTAAACAACTTCCAAAGCCTTCTTTAATGAGTATAGTGGCTTTTACATGTTGATTGTGTGGAAATTGATATGTTATGTAGCCAGGTGTATTTTTCATAGTTGTGTTACCGCCAATGTAAGGTTCATTTATAAATATAATATGAGTATTATTTGTCACGCAATAATCTAGTAACTCATGTTGGGCGTTATAACCACGTCCTAGATTACATTGAACTATATTAATTATCATATTAGACGCATTCCCTTTAGCTTTGCTTGAGTTGCACTGTAGCATCGCGAGTTGGTTTTGTCTCCGTAAGGAGGTCTTCAACCCAGGTGCTTGCAGTGTTATATTACTTGTATTCTGCATTGAAGTGCCCTTAGCAATACCGTACCGACATTCTAGCTACCCTGTCCCACTTTTGCCACTCCTGGCACTCTTGGCTATACGCTGGGTGATCCTTTTCGTCTCTATTTATTTTATGGCAGTTCGTGCAACAAGGAGTTGAACTCTTTCTTGGACACGTTCTTGTGTCATGTCCCTCCGCGCAGTAAGCACATTTAATGTCTTCTGCGCAGGTGTCTGATTTGTGGCCGTACCCTTGACATTTGTAGCACTGCACTACCGGAGATTGGTCGATCACTGTGACTTGTTGATATCCAAGCTTAATCTTCCTATTTACAAGGGCGTTCCATAAGGTCGGGCTAACTTCGACGATTACATTCCTAACTATGCTGGTGCGACCTTTTGTACTTCGGATGACCCTCATAGACTGGTCAGTTTCAGCAATATTATCTGTGATATTTTTATTTTGTTTAAGAAAGGCTTCGATAACTCTATCATCACTTATATCGGGTGCAACTCCTAATAATCGGACTACCGGATTTTTCATTGTCGGTTGTGTAACTGTAATGTTGCTGGATTTAGCTTTGATAGCAGCGCTGAATTTCTCTCTATCCTTATCAGAGTCGCAAGTTATGGCTATTTTTTGTGTTTTGGTTTTACGTATATTAGTGATACCTATTCCCATATTTATCACATCTATCTTGTCTTTGACTTCACTAATAATGTCTTCTCCAGTATGGCTAGGATCAGAAGATTCTAACATAACCGTGTAATTTGGTTTTGGGCGTCCGGTTACTTCATTTTTAGTTGCCACTGCATAGGTCTTTCTTTTGTGTTTGCGGCTCACTACTTTAGTGAAGCCATCATCTTCTCCTAGTGCGGATGTAACGAAGTCCTTAATTGTATTAGTCTCTTCCCTAAGTTTGTCAAATTCTATCTTTATTCCAGCGATAATATCATCCTTAATATTTTTAATAAATTCAGTTTTTTCGGTTTCAGAGTGCGGTTGCGATGGGGCAGATGAAAGCGATTGTATGGTGGTAAGGACAGAAGTGGCACTCTGGATTTCTTTGGTAGCCGTAATAATCAGCCTTTTGTTAACAGCCGTAACACTTCGTCCATCTTGTATGGTAGTAGTAATAAAATTTGAAAGCTTTGCGACTACTTCCGCAAAGGAGCGCAGGTCCGTAACATCCGCGGAAGAAGCAGGCAGTTTGATGTTACTTCCTGAAGTGCCTGGGGGGACCACGAAGGTCTGGTTTGGGTCATCCCTCATGATAGGCATTTTGTATATTTTTAATTTATTTAAGATAAATTAATTATAAGATTTAAATAGTAATAGTATAACTTTGAACTATTTAAAGAAAATTTCAACAAAAAAGACCTATATTCAGCAAAGTTATTAAGAAAGTTGTAGTTAGGTTAGGTTAGGTTAGGTTAGGTTAGGTTAGGTTAGGTTAGGTTAGGTTAGGTTAGGTTAGGTTAGGTTAGGTTAGGTTAGGTTAGGTTAGGTTAGGTTAGGTTAGGTTAGGTTAGGTTAGGTTAGGTTAGGTTAGGTTAGGTTAGGTTAGGTTAGGTTAGGTTAGGTTAGGTTAGGTTAGGTTAGGTTAGGTTAGGTTAGGTTAGGTTAGGTTAGGTTAGGTTAGGTTAGGTTAGGTTAGGTTAGGTTAGGTTAGGTTAGGTTAGGTTAGGTTAGGTTAGGTTAGGTTAGGTTAGGTTAGGTTAGGTTAGGTTAGGTTAGGTTAGGTTAGGTTAGGTTAGGTTAGGTTAGGTTAGGTTAGGTTAGGTTAGGTTAGGTTAGGTTAGGTTAGGTTAGGTTAGGTTAGGTTAGGTTAGGTTAGGTTAGGTTAGGTTAGGTTAGGTTAGGTTAGGTTAGGTTAGGTTAGGTTAGGTTAGGTTAGGTTAGGTTAGGTTAGGTTAGGTTAGGTTAGGTTAGGTTAGGTTAGGTTAGGTTAGGTTAGGTTAGGTTAGGTTAGGTTAGGTTAGGTTAGGTTAGGTTAGGTTAGGTTAGGTTAGGTTAGGTTAGGTTAGGTTAGGTTAGGTTAGGTTAGGTTAGGTTAGGTTAGGTTAGGTTAGGTTAGGTTAGGTTAGGTTAGGTTAGGTTAGGTTAGGTTAGGTTAGGTTAGGTTAGGTTAGGTTAGGTTAGGTTAGGTTAGGTTAGGTTAGGTTAGGTTAGGTTAGGTTTTTTTTTTTTTTTTTTTTTTTTTTTTTTTTTTTTTTTTTTTTTTTTTTTTTTAACTAGTTCCCCTGATATGTGGAGGTCAGGGACTTTTTTCATCTTTCAGGCGTATCTTTTTTCACCTTGTTGTTTTCTTTTCTTTCTTTCTTATATTTATTTTTACATTAATGCTTTTATTCATTATTTCTAGTCTTAATTATGTTCTTATTTCTACTAATTTTTATGGAGCTGTTTACATCATATACTTATAAATTATATTTTGTTACAGCATCCGCTTTCTTAGGTACTATTTATTTCTATTTACTACACTTCTTGTTATTTGCTTACAATATCTTATGAACCTATCTCTAATATACTTATTGCTAATTATTTTATTTACATTTTCTTCACTTATTCTTATTCCTAATTCTATTTCTAATTCGTTTCTCTCACTACCATATATTGGGCATTCTGTTAATAGGTGCATTATGTTTTCATTATTTACAGGGTCGCAGGCACATGCCGGGCTCTCCTTACATTTAAATCGAAACAAATATTCAGAGAACCCGCCATGCCCTGTCATGATTTGAACTAGTGTCGGATCCATTTCCATTTTTCTAACAACTTTATATGCATCAATTACATTTGGGAAAAATATTTTTGTTATTGAAGCAGTTTCTCCATTTTTATAACGCCGGTTCCATTCATCAAGCGATTCCATTCGGATAGATCGCTTGATGAATGATATCGGACATTTTTCGTATACCGGTTTTGTTTTACTCTTAAGGGCAGCTTCTTTGGCTAGATGGTCTGCTCTCTCGTTTCCCTCCAATCCTGCATGGGCTTTAATCCAGTATATATTTAGTACTTTACCATGTTTGTTTAGCTCAGAGATGTTGTTTCTTACCTCCACTGCCAGGGGATGGAGGGAAACGTCTTGGACAATTGTTTGCAGAGCAGACCTTGAGTCACTGTATATGCTGCAGTTTTGTGCCGGTGCCATTAGTGCATATCTAGTTGCTTCCAGGATTGCAAGCATCTCTGCCTGGTAGACGGTGCAAAAATTTTCCAATTTCAGTTTTCGGGTATTTGTCTCCGCAGCGTTATTCCATATGGATAACGCCGCGCCGACTTTCCCCTCTATCCTGCTCCCGTCTGTAAATATCTTAAGACCCTTATTGTCATATTGGTCCATTTGTGCACCGTCCTCCAGGCATGTGAATTTCAATCCGGGCTGTTTCGCGGGATGTGTGGTCTTGGAGAATTCAATTTTGGTTTCCACATCTCGGTCACCCACTATCCGCCGGGAGAAGCCCTTCTTTATTTCATAAAGGAGGGCTGCTTCCTGGACCCTTAAGTCCAACGGAAGTAACCCGGCGAGTAGTAGGGCCGAGTGTAGAGAAACTGTCCTATAGGATTTTATAACTTTTTGCACAAACCCGCGCTGCACCATATCAAGTTGTTTCCTTACCTTGTGTTTATAGGTTGCTGATGCCCATGCACTGGCCGCATACATGACTATCGGCTCAACTACTGCAATATAGATGGTCCTAATGACCTCCGGGTTCAGGCCCCAATGTATCTTTGCAGCTCTCGACAATTGACGATATATGTTCTGGACTTTACAGCATGTTCTATTAATGTGCGTATTGAAGGTAAGCTTATCGTCAACTGTGAGGCCGAGTATTTTGATTTCTTTGGAGAGTTCAATGTCCTTCCCGCCCATCTCCAGAAGTGGTGAGTCATACTTGAGCTTATTTGTTATAACCATGGCTTTGGTTTTGTGTGGCGCAAAATTAAGCTTATTTCCGACTCCCCACTTCCGGACATGTTCGAGAATTTCATTGGCCTGCTCCTGAACCTGTTGTGCCGTGTCCCCGGAGAACATCAGGATCACATCATCCGCGAAAGCCTGGCAATGGGACCCCTTTGCACTCAACTCCCTCAGGAGTGGATCCAGAAGAATGTTCCAAAAAATTGGGCCCCCGATCGAGCCTTGCACACACCCTTTATTGGTCTTCCTTAAATATTCGGCCCCGGCATATCTGAGGCATACCGTTCTATCTGTAAGATAGCTATCTACTACCCGCCTCAGATTTACCGGACACCCAATCTCCGCGAGCCTACACCGTATCGCCGGCCACCAGGCATTATCGAAGGCTCCCTCTATGTCCAGTGATATAAGCAGAATCAATTTTCTGTCTTTCAGTTTGGTCTTAATAAACTGCATCATGTCATAGAGGGAGTCCTCCGTGCTGCGCTGCGGCATAAATCCGTACTGGTTCCGGCTTATCTCCGGAACGATGTGCCACTTTATTCTGCGGATTAACATTTTTTCATAAATTTTCCCCAGTACAGGCAATAGCCCAATCGGCCTGTAAGATTTAGGGTGTGCGTAATTTTCTTTGCCAGGCTTTCTCAATACTACAACCGCTGCCCTCTTCCACTTGACGGGGAAGTATGCAAGACTGAGGCATCTGTTTACTAATGCCAGGAACAATGCTAAATCCAGGGTGACGGCCACTTCACAAATGTCCGCTGTTAGACCATCGTCACCGGGTGCCTTTTTTGCACTGAAGCTAGACACGGCCCACATAAGCTCTTCTGTTGTAAATGGTGGGTCACATGGACTATCATGTGACCCTTCGTTTACAGTTTCCGCTGTAGCTCTTGTTTGCGTGTGTTCCGTGTCGTCGTCTTCAGTGCTATCGTGTGGATAAAAGGTTTCCGCCAGTATCCTAGCCGATTCCTCACCGTCTAGCGTCCTCCCGTCCTGAACAAGTGGAACATCTTCTTGCCGTGTCAATGTGCGACTTATAACCCTATAAATACCGTCCCACATTGTTTCTCGGTCTTGCTTACAACAGAAGTCCTTCCAGCTGGTGGTCTGAGCTCTTTTTACTTCTTGCTTGTATTCTTCTTTCGCTCTTATGTATTGCTCGACCACCCACCCGCGACGGACTGGCGCTGCATATGAAATACGCCGCTTCAACCTGGAGACCTCCTTTTTACGCTGTGTTAGCTCGGGAGTCCACCAGGGCAATCCCATTTGTTTTTTAGTTTTTAATTTTGGGATACTGTTTTTACATGCTTCTGTTAATGAATTTGTGTACTGTTCTATTTTTATTTCTAGTTCGTTGGTTGTTGCTATTTTATCTATTTCTTCCTTGTTTATTTTTTCCTCATTCCAAATTTGGACGAGTTTCTCACGAAACTCGCCCCAATTCGCCTTTTTTGTGTTATATTGCCTAGTACTTCTTTTTATATTGGTGCCTATTGATTTACCTAAATTGATGTCAAATAGGATTGCCCTGTGGTCCGAACTGGTTATTTCGTCGGATAGTCTCCAGTTGTCCATCCTGCCGAGTAGGCTAGTCGAGCAAGTAGTTAAATCCACACAGCTGGAGAACCTCTTTCCACCTCTATAGGTGTCAAAAGTGGGCTCAGTCCCCCTGTTCAGAATATGAAGTTCTAATTGATCAAGCTTTGCGGCGACCTCTATTCCTCTGCTGTTTGTTTTCCGGCTTCCCCACCAGGTGTTCCATGCATTTACGTCCCCACCGAGTATCACGTGTCTTGTCCGTAGACCCACCACGGCCGCATCGATCATTTCTAAATAAGGGTCGATTGGTGAATCGCCCTCTAGGTAGACGGACACCACCCCCAAGTCCCATGCCCCGGTGCTCAGCTTAGCGACTGCGATATTCTCTGTTGTTAGGCCGGGGCATTGGGTCATGTCGATGGCGTCATTGAATAGCACAATAGCTGCCTTAACCACTTTTTCAGTGTTCCGGCTTTTGTCGCTTTGTGCTATTCTCGTCCCTGAGTAGCTCTTCATTTGACCAATTCGACCTATATATGGCTCTTGAACCAAAGCGAAGGATATCCCTCGCTTGGTCGCCTCTGTTATTAATTCGGCCGTGGCTAGTTCACACCTCTGAAGATTTGTCTGGATCGCGTGATATCGGTGGGTACAGATGTTAGGTTCCATGGTCGAGTTTGAGTCAACTTTAGCAGTATGCTACGGTCGACCTGGCGAGTACTTCCCATTTTCTTCTAACCGGACAGTCTGAGCTAAAAGCGTTGTGATCTTTTCTGTCATGGTTCGCTTTGTTGCAATTTCTGCATTCTGGTATTGCTCCAGACAGCCAATCAGCACATTCTGTTTTGAGGTGTGGGCCCCCGCAATGGCTGCAAACGTCAGTTGTTTCTATGCATATTCGTTTGCTATGTCCATACTCTAGACATCGCGAACATTGAACTAGGGGGGACTGGTCCATCACTCTTACTCGTTGTAAGTCAATGTGAATGACCTCAGCCTCGATGAGACGGTTCCAAATCTGAGGCGAAACTCTCATCACAATGTGGGACGTATGCGGGTTTCTTGTTCTTTTCCGGTACTTAATTTCCATTCGATCTTCTTTTTCTGTTATTTCCCTGAAGAGGTTTTTGTTTTGCGTTCTTATTGCCTTTATTACCTCTTCATCCTTATTATACTGCATAACATCTCTCAAGATTACAAGTGGATCCTTGTTTTTAATATCATTTACATTTAGATCTTTCCCTGCCTGTTTTAATCTCTCCTTGACTCTATTTATCTCCTCCTCCGTTCGGCATCCCAGTATTACTTTTCTATCCCTTGCCTTCCTGATTTTATCTATCTTCAACCCTTCTTCCTTGGCATTTATTGCGTTCCTTATCTTATCCATGACCTGTTCTCCTGTTTCTTTTTCATCGTTCGACGTGATAATCACTGAATGCATGGCCATGTTTTGTGAAGGCAAGGGTAGAGGTGAAGATGGGCCCCTTAGTGGCCCTGCAACTATACTTGCATATGTTCCTCTGTTTTCTTTCATTTCCTGCTTTTTCATTTCTTCTCTTAGTTGTTCCATTTCAATTTTGCTTTCTTCTAATAGTTTACCATGTTCTTCCAATTTCTTCATTAAGGCATGTTCTTCTTCCTTTCTTTTCCTGTTTTCATCTTCTAATCCTTTTTTCTCCTGGTCTTTGGGCTTTTGTTCTTTCTCAATGTTCTTATCTGTTTCCGCCTCTTTCACTAATTGATAGAGCCTCTCTATTGCCTGAGTAACCTCCGTTTTTATATCGGTCCTCAGGTTTCGAGAGTTACTCAAATGTAACTTAGCCTTATGGAGACAAGCTCTAGCCTCCGATATCCGGTCCGTAAATTTTGTAGTTACGGTTTTTGGAGAGCTGTCTGTGTTCTCAGCTACTGGTTTACGCGCTGTTGTTCTAGTCTCCTGAGATGGAACAATCTTCTGTTTTGGTCGAGCCACCGGGGCTACCTTTTTTGGTGAGATTTGTGTTATAGTTTGGTCATCTATTTTTCCCATTTCCCACTCACCAATGCTTTTCCTCACGCTAGGGACGGTCAACACACTATCGCTTTTAGGAGAAGGCCCAGCCTTCTCTCTCCTACTTGGAGATTCCAGAGGACTCGTGTCCCTGGCACTATCCTCAGTCTTTTTAACGGGCGTACGAATGCCGAACATTTTCAGGGGAACGCGTCTCGGGTCTCAATAACCAATAAAAACAAGTTAAAAAATAAAATAAAATAAAAATAAAGCAAAATAAAATAAAATAAAGTAAAATAAAATAAAATAAAACAAGCGCAATACCCAACAACAAATAATAAAGTCAAATTATAATAAATTTTTAGGTTTGTAAAAGTTATAAAATCCTTTTTCAAAAAAAATTTTTTGAAAATTTTTTGGAAGTTTTGAAGGTTGTTAGGGTGCAATATTTAATTTCCTCAATCAGCAAAACCACACGAATGCCGCGTCACAGCAATATTATTATAAAAAATTTTTTGCTCTATGTAGAGTCTCAACTCTATCTTCGTTAATATATCACTAAGTATACACGTACAATACAATATAAATGATGCAATTAGAATTACTAAAAAATTTTTTACTTTAATAATCTATAATACTCTACCTAGAGTCTGTCTGTGTCTCTATTAATTAATATATATTTAAAGTCAATTATCAATTAAGTAACTTAAAAATTTTTTATAAAATTTTTTAAGAAAAATTTTTTCCTTGCTCTACCTAGAGTTATCACTGTTTCTAATCCTAATCTTATATCTACACATCAAATTATATATTACTCTAGTCACACTTAATTTCTAAATATTTTTAAATCTGACACAAAAATAAAAAAAAAAAAAAATTTTACAAGGCTCTATGTAGAGTCAGTCTAATACTAAATTACTAGATCTATATTTATAAAGTTATTTACAAAAAACCCCGTCAAAATCGGATCACTAGTTTCTTTAAAATTACAAATTAAAATTTTTCATCCCCCAGAGACTAAGTCCAGAAGTCAAGTTAGGGGTAGGGGGTTGAAACTATGCCAAAATGATCGGGGAGGGTCCGAAGACTATCCCTTTAGTGGATAGTGTGGGGGGGGGTTAGGGGGGGGGGCCCCCGAAAAAATTGTCAGAATTGAGCTAGGAGGCTCCGTTCTCCTGAAAACTGAAAAACAAGTTTTCGTGCGGTTTGCAGGACCTCCCAGCCCACACAAATAAATTAATAATTTAAAAACGGCTTGTCCAAAAATTCTGAAAAAAATAGGGTATATGAAGCGTTAAATGTTCTTTAATAATATATAATTTAGAAATTTAATGTCCTGAAAAATTTTTTGGTTTTTAAATTTTGAAAATTGTGTTGCGAAAACCAACAACCGCAAAAAGGCTATAAATCTTGTAAAAATGTCGGGACAATTTTGAAAAAATTTTGGAATATAGTATGTAATATAACAAAATTTCTGACAATATTTTCAGGAATGTCCCGACGGTCCTTCAGCCACCACGTGTTTTTGTTGGACCTCCCAGCTCACACAAATAAATTCGTATCTCTGAAAGTACTTGCTCTAAAAATTCCGAAAAAGATATGATATATAGACAGATAAATTGCCTATTATATACTTAATTTGGAAAAATTTTTGTCCTGAAAATTTTTTGAGTTTTTTAATTTTGAAAATCGACTTATAAAAACCACCAACCGCAAAAAGCCTCTAATTCGAAAAATATTAATGTAAAAATTTTGAAAAAATTTGGGATAGTATAACTAACTATAAGCTAATTTATGAAATTTTTTCAGAATTTTCAGCTGCACTTTCAGGACAACACGTGTTAACACTTAATAATAATAAAATTCCTTACTTGTCTAATTACACTCCAAAAATTTAGTTTTTGATGTCTTGTATTAGGTCCTGGAATCCTTCTTCGGATGAGCACAAAAAACACCTAGGTCGTCACTGAAATTTCAGAGAAATTTACGTGTGAAATTTTCTGCTGAAAAATTGTTTCTTCACTGTGCCGTATCTTCTCTATTTCTCGTCCGATCTCGACGATCGAGGTGTCAATCGCTTCGTCTCGAGGTCCTCTTCGATATTCCGTCGTCAGAATCAGCCGCACGGCCTCCAGTGAAAAAACACGTGGCCACGTGGTTTTTGTTTTTCCCCAATATTTCCGTGCGCTGGTGTCGGAAAATTTTTCTGATTAGCCTGGTCTTTTAGGCTCGTCAAGGCGCTTCTTTTGACACTAAAAAAAACTATATGTTCTCGATCAAAATCGAGCTACGTTTCACTGTGAAAGTATTGAAGGTTATAAAAACCAGTTTTTCGAAGATAACTTTTTTCACAGAGCACTTTTGTCACTTTTTTATTGCACCAATGTCTTCGTCTCAGCGAGACGCGTCTAAAGATATAAAAATCTTTTAATTTGGAGCACTTTGACCCGACACTTTGATTTTTAGAGCGCGGAGTGGTATAAAAATGCTGCGTACGGTACGGCGTTTGGAGTGCAACTGGTTAGGTTAGGTTAGGTTAGGTTAGGTTAGGTTAGGTTAGGTTAGGTTAGGTTAGGTTAGGTTAGGTTAGGTTAGGTTAGGTTAGGTTAGGTTAGGTTAGGTTAGGTTAGGTTAGGTTAGGTTAGGTTAGGTTAGGTTAGGTTAGGTTAGGTTAGGTTAGGTTAGGTTAGGTTAGGTTAGGTTAGGTTAGGTTAGGTTAGGTTAGGTTAGGTTAGGTTAGGTTAGGTTAGGTTAGGTTAGGTTAGGTTAGGTTAGGTTAGGTTAGGTTAGGTTAGGTTAGGTTAGGTTAGGTTAGGTTAGGTTAGGTTAGGTTAGGTTAGGTTAGGTTAGGTTAGGTTAGGTTAGGTTAGGTTAGGTTAGGTTAGGTTAGGTTAGGTTAGGTTAGGTTAGGTTAGGTTAGGTTAGGTTAGGTTAGGTTAGGTTAGGTTAGGTTAGGTTAGGTTAGGTTAGGTTAGGTTAGGTTAGGTTAGGTTAGGTTAGGTTAGGTTAGGTTAGGTTAGGTTAGGTTAGGTTAGGTTAGGTTAGGTTAGGTTAGGTTAGGTTAGGTTAGGTTAGGTTAGGTTAGGTTAGGTTAGGTTAGGTTAGGTTAGGTTAGGTTAGGTTAGGTTAGGTTAGGTTAGGTTAGGTTAGGTTAGGTTAGGTTAGGTTAGGTTAGGTTAGGTTAGGTTAGGTTAGGTTAGGTTAGGTTAGGTTAGGTTAGGTTAGGTTAGGTTAGGTTAGGTTAGGTTAGGTTAGGTTAGGTTAGGTTAGGTTAGGTTAGGTTAGGTTAGGTTAGGTTAGGTTAGGTTAGGTTAGGTTAGGTTAGGTTAGGTTAGGTTAGGTTAGGTTAGGTTAGGTTAGGTTAGGTTAGGTTAGGTTAGGTTAGGTTAGGTTAGGTTAGGTTAGGTTAGGTTAGGTTAGGTTAGGTTAGGTTAGGTTAGGTTAGGTTAGGTTAGGTTAGGTTAGGTTAGGTTAGGTTAGGTTAGGTTAGGTTAGGTTAGGTTAGGTTAGGTTAGGTTAGGTTAGGTTAGGTTAGGTTAGGTTAGGTTAGGTTAGGTTAGGTTAGGTTAGGTTAGGTTAGGTTAGGTTAGGTTAGGTTAGGTTAGGTTAGGTTAGGTTAGGTTAGGTTAGGTTAGGTTAGGTTAGGTTAGGTTAGGTTAGGTTAGGTTAGGTTAGGTTAGGTTAGGTTAGGTTAGGTTAGGTTAGGTTAGGTTAGGTTAGGTTAGGTTAGGTTAGGTTAGGTTAGGTTAGGTTAGGTTAGGTTAGGTTTTTTTTTTTTTTTTTTTGTAGTTAGTCGTGATTTAGGAATCCAAACTGAAATTGCGAATGGTATACAATTTCGGTTTGGGAATAGTCATTTGCGTTATGCCTGTGTACTGTTTTTGATCTAAGTTGTTCGGATTTTGATGTTAAATCTTTTAGACTTTACTAAAAATAAATATTAAGAGAACAGAGTATGCGATTTCTAAGCAAAAGTTAATTAGGAAATTATTCAGTTACAGTTTAATTGTACTTAGTGTGTCCTTTGATAGATAAATAAACTCTTATGTTCCATTGCTGTTATAGTGTTTTAGGTTGTTGACGATATTTTTTATATGTTTTGTAAATGATGTAATGGTGGTTTCTTTTGTTATAACTTCTTCTAATTCGTACGGATTAATTTTAAGTACTGATGATGCAAGTTCATGATTAATTCTTGTTTGGCTGAATTTGGGACATTCTATAATGAGGTGTTTGATTGACTGCGCAGTTGTATTATCACAAGGGCATCTGTCATTGTCAATTATTTTAAATCTACATAAGTACTCTTTATGATATCCATGATTCGTTAAAATTTGAGTAATATGGAAGTTTGGTCTTAGATTTTTTAGTAGTTTTTGAAGGGATTCATGTGTCGGGCACCATTGCTTCGTATATTTGCAATTGTTTATGTCCGTATATAAGTCGTGAGCTGCTTGTTGGCTTTCTTTGTTGGCAATACTCTTGATAAAACTTAGAGGAAACTTGGCGTAATCCGGTTTTGTATGTTTGTTTGCAGCTGATTTAGCTGCCGCGTCAGCTTCTTCATTCCCAGTAATGCCAGAATGCCCTCTGACCCACGTGAAGTTGATTGAACTTTTTAGTTCTATGGCTTTATATACTAATTGCTCGATATCATTTGCGAGACAGTTTCGGCTGTTACGGTTGCAGATTTCTATAAGACTAGACTGGCTATCAGATACTATTAAAGTGTTCCTAATATTATTGCTAAGCGTCCAATTGCAGGCTTTGCTAATTGCAAAAAGCTCGGCTTGAAATACTGAACAAGAGCTATGTAGTTTGAATTTTTTAACTATTTTTTGATTATTTGGGGTATAAATTACAAAAGCTGCACCTACTTTATTATCATATTTACTTCCGTCAGTGTAGATTATATAGGTATCCGGTTGTTTTAAACCTAATATTTCCTCTGAGTTTTCGACTGTTTTGTAATTTATTTTTATTCTGTTTGCAGGATGGAGGAGTGTTGATGGATTTGCTGGTCTGTCAAGTGAAATGTTTGGTAAGTGTTTTGAAAATCCTGAAATTCTTACGTTTTCTATTTCTGCCATTTCTAATATTTTTGCAGGTAACGGTGTTAGATTTGCTAAGGAGATAGATGCAGCAGTGCTTACAGTGCGGAAGCCACGAATCATTTTGATTGCAAACCCTCTTTGAAGAGACATAAGTTTTTTCCTAACAAACACGTAACTCACCGCCTTACACCAAATACTGGAAGCATAACATATTAGTGGTTCAATTACTTGTCTGTAAATTATTTCAATATTTTCTGGTTTAATTCCCCAAGTGGGCCTAACAAATCGTATAAGTTTTCTATATATTTTTTGTGCTCGGTCGATTATATATTCTACATGTTGTGTGAAATTAAGTTTTTTGTCTATTATGACGCCTAGCAATTTAATCTTACTGTCAAAGCTAAGCGCATGACTTCCTATTTTTATAATGCATTTTTCGGATTTTTTAGTAAAGGCTATAGCTTGTGTTTTATGAGGACCAAACGATAATTTAGCATTTGATCCCCATTTAGTTATTAATTCTAAAGCAAAGTTGGCTTTCTTCTGTAACAAATTTAAGTCCTTATCATGGACGATGAGAGTCACATCGTCCGCGAAAGCTTGGATGTGGCATCCTTTTGGAAGCTCTATTTCCAGGAGTTCGTCTATGATTAGATTCCAGCATATCGGCCCACACACCGATCCCTGGATACAGCCTCGCGTTAAAGTTTTTCTAGCTGAGCTGTCGGCAAAGTCGATACGTGCTTCTCGATCCTCGAAATAGCTCTTCATTATTTCATATAAGTTACGAGGACACTTTATGTGATGCAGTCTTTTAAAAATAAGTGGCCACCAGGCGTTATTAAAAGCAGCTTGGATGTCTAACGATACAGCGATGACATGATCACCATTCATTTTTGATTGTTTAATTACTTCTATTGCTTTTTTAATTGCATTTACAGTGCTTGATTGCTCCTTGAACCCATATTGCTCGGGGCTTGCAGATTTAGTTGTTGTAATGTGATGCGTTATTCTCTGAGTTATAAGTTTTTCTAATAATTTCCCGAAGACGTTTATTAATCCGATGGGGCGATAGGCAGAGGTATCATTATAATCCGTTTTATTTATCTTGGGGATGATTTTTATGTATGCTTTTTTCCATGTCTTTGGGAAATATGTCAATTCTAGGCATCTATTCATTACTGATGTTATAATGGACGGGTACAATTTGGCGAACATAAGGCATATGTCAGATGTTAGGTGATCGGGCCCTGGTGACTTTTTGGAGTTCATTAATTGTAAGCAGTCCAAGACTTCTTCTGTTGTAAATAAACAATCAGATGGGGTCTTAGGAGTGGTACCCATTAATTTTCGCGCGGAGTGTTGATAGGTTGTGATATCAGAAGTGTCGTCTGGGCAGTATTCAGATAAGAACGCTTTGGCAGATTCAGTGCTATTTGAAGTGTAGGTTCCGTTTTGTAATTTAATCGTCATTGGTGGTTGGGTTAGGGGTTTAGTTTTTAGAAGTTTGTTGGTCAGTGACCATACATCATCTTTTCCCTGCTTATTGCAAAAGCTTTTAAAGTTTTCGATGGAAGCGTTGTTGAGAGCTTCGGAGTAGGCTTGTTTTAGTTTATTTCGTTCCTCTATTGCTTTTGATAGTGATTGATTCCGGCGCTTCAGTTGATGTATAGTGTGGTGTTTGCGAATTAATTCTTTTTTCATCGCGTCTAGCTCATCATTCCACCAGGGGTTTCGTGCTTCAGATCTGGAAGAGCGGGGTAAGACATTTTCGCACGCATTTTGTATGGCAGATGTCATATTTCGTATAAAATTTTCTAGCTGTTCTTTGTTGAATTGGCTTATATCACCTGTTGGAAGATTTTTATTTATTTCATTAGAAAATTTGTCTGCCAAATCATCCCATTTGACGCAAGTCGTATTGTATCTGAACGTCGAGAGTTTCTTGTCCTTTTTCATATTGCTTTGATCCAGTAAAAGTCTAAATTCTATGCCATTGTGATCGGAGGAAGGACACACATTGAAATTAACCCTCCATTCCGTGACATAGTTAACAAGAGCATTGCTGACCAATGTAAGGTCGATTATTGATTCCCGTCTTATTCCATGTGTGATCGTTTCAAAGGTTGGTGTGTTACCTATATTGCATAAATTTAAATCGTTCAAGTGTATGAGGTTAGCAATTTTGTTTCCTCTTTTATTATTAGAATTGGAATTCCATAGCGTATGCCATCCGTTAAAGTCTCCTCCGATAACATGTCGTGCATCTTGAGTGTTCTGAATGAATAAAATAAGCTGATCTAGAGTGTTATATTCATCATTTTTGGGTTCAATATAAACACTAGTCAAAAATATTTTTTTCCCGCTTTTATTAATTTCTACAATTGATAAGTTAGAAGTTGAGTATTTCGAAATTCCAATAGTACTAAAAGTATTTTCTTTGATCATTATGCATGCTTTGACTGGACGATTCGATTGAAACTGATAAGATATATACCCGTCAAGTTTTTTCATTACGTTGTTATTACCCAAATATGGTTCATTTAAAAGTGCGACATGTACATCATTTTCTTTCAAAAATAAGTTAAGTTCGTGTTGAGCCTTATTGCATCTTCCAAGATTGCATTGAATAAATTTAAATTCTTTACTTATTTTACCACATTCCTTAGATTTATTGTTAATTGATTTAGATTTAATTATGCGAGAGACACGTTGAGTTGGTTTCACATTGGGTTCAATATCCATAATCGGTTCGTTGAATAGCTCGATTAATCATAATACAGACAGTGGGGCATGAGTTAGATGTAGCGGAATGTTTAGTGTCTCTACTGGTTTTAAATTTGTTATTGTGTGCAACACAATTGTAGCAGCATAGTTTACTTTGGTCACGTTTGAAAGTGCAGTTAGTATATTTGTGTGACAGCGATGCACAATGAGAGCAAGGTTCGACCTCAGATGTGCAGAATTTTTTTGTGTGTCCGAATTGAAGACATTTAAAGCACTGGATGTGAGTTGAAAATTCCTCTACGTGAATCTTTTGGTGGTCTAAGTTGACGCGTTCCATTTTAATTAATTTGTGCCATATTACTGGTGTAGTTAGTAATATAGCATTGTACAACTTATCGTTTTTATTTTTGCGTTTAAATCTGAGTACAAGATCAGATTCATTATAGATTAGTTCGTTAATTGTTTCGTTCTGGCGTTTGAGTAAATCTATGAGCTCCTCTGCAGCAACATCTTTCGATATGCCTTTTAATTGGATCATTGGCCGCAACTTCTTTGCAATTTCTACGTTTATAATACCTTGATTCTTGTCAATATTATTAAGAACTTGATCTCTCTGCTCAGCTGTATCAAATTCTACTCGCAATTTTGTGTTTGATAAAGGCGTAACTTTTGATGGCGCAAACGTTGTATTTTTGAACGAAAAACTTTTCCTCCAAGTTTCTATAGTACCTTGTTTGGTTTCGGAATTAGATGTAATTATTAAAGCCGGTTTTGATTGAGGTTTTTCCTTTCCAATTGTAAAAGGGGTTGGTGCGGCTTTGGTAACTTGAGCATACGTTGGTCGTTTGAGCTCCTCCTTAAGATTAACGATTTCTTCCTTGATACACCCCTTAATGATAGTCTGAATTTCAGCAGTATCCATGCCGCAACCGCCAGCATCGATTCGTGCAGTTAACTGCATTATCTCATTTGCCATATTGATAATGCTATTTTTCCTTTCCGAGGTTACGCTTTTTCCGTTTTGGATAGCCGTGACTATATTTTTGGCAAGTTGGTGTATATTTTGGACTGCTGAGTTTTTGGTGCTTTCAGAATCAACAAACACTTCTGATTCAGACATGACGGATAACATATAATAAACTCAAAGTCGAAAATTCTATAAAAATCACAAAATTTTTTAATCAAAATATATTATTCCGGCAAAAGTTACGTAAGTAAACGAGAACGGGAGGGTGGGAGGGCGATTTTTCGCTTTAATCGGTATTTTCTGTTTCAGATATCACCGGGGACGATGATTGTGGAGCAAGGGGGAGTAGATGGAGAGAAAATTTGGAAGAAAAATGAAGATTTGAGAAAATTTGAAAATTAATTAAAATTACGTTAAGAAAAATACAAATATTGTGTTTTAAAACTAGAAATTGGCTAAAAATTGCCTGAAATTACTTATAATATATTAGAATTAATTAAAACCTAAAAGTTAAGACCTAAATTATTATTGTGGGACACGAATTAACAAAGATATTAAGATTTTACGTTATAATTTTATATAAATTTCGGGCTTAACCACTATACCTCGGTTCTATATAAATACGATTTTTCGCTTTAATCGGTATTTTCTGTTTCAGATATCACCGGGGACGATGATTGTGGAGCAAGGGGGAGTAGATGGAGAGAAAATTTGGAAGAAAAATGAAGATTTGAGAAAATTTGAAAATTAATTAAAATTACGTTAAGAAAAATACAAATATTGTGTTTTAAAACTAGAAATTGGCTAAAAATTGCCTGAAATTACTTATAATATATTAGAATTAATTAAAACCTAAAAGTTAAGACCTAAATTATTATTGTGGGACACGAATTAACAAAGATATTAAGATTTTACGTTATAATTTTATATAAATTTCGGGCTTAACCACTATACCTCGGTTCTATATAAATACGATTTTTCGCTTTAATCGGTATTTTCTGTTTCAGATATCACCGGGGACGATGATTGTGGAGCAAGGGGGAGTAGATGGAGAGAAAATTTGGAAGAAAAATGAAGATTTGAGAAAATTTGAAAATTAATTAAAATTACGTTAAGAAAAATACAAATATTGTGTTTTAAAACTAGAAATTGGCTAAAAATTGCCTGAAATTACTTATAATATATTAGAATTAATTAAAACCTAAAAGTTAAGACCTAAATTATTATTGTGGGACACGAATTAACAAAGATATTAAGATTTTACGTTATAATTTTATATAAATTTCGGGCTTAACCACTATACCTCGGTTCTATATAAATACGATTTTTCGCTTTAATCGGTATTTTCTGTTTCAGATATCACCGGGGACGATGATTGTGGAGCAAGGGGGAGTAGATGGAGAGAAAATTTGGAAGAAAAATGAAGATTTGAGAAAATTTGAAAATTAATTAAAATTACGTTAAGAAAAATACAAATATTGTGTTTTAAAACTAGAAATTGGCTAAAAATTGCCTGAAATTACTTATAATATATTAGAATTAATTAAAACCTAAAAGTTAAGACCTAAATTATTATTGTGGGTCACGAATTAACAAAGATATTAAGATTTTACGTTATAATTTTATATAAATTTCGGGCTTAACCACTATACCTCGGTTCTATATAAATACGATTTTTCGCTTTAATCGGTATTTTCTGTTTCAGATATCACCGGGGACGATGATTGTGGAGCAAGGGGGAGTAGATGGAGAGAAAATTTGGAAGAAAAATGAAGATTTGAGAAAATTTGAAAATTAATTAAAATTACGTTAAGAAAAATACAAATATTGTGTTTTAAAACTAGAAATTGGCTAAAAATTGCCTGAAATTACTTATAATATATTAGAATTAATTAAAACCTAAAAGTTAAGACCTAAATTATTATTGTGGGACACGAATTAACAAAGATATTAAGATTTTACGTTATAATTTTATATAAATTTCGGGCTTAACCACTATACCTCGGTTCTATATAAATACGATTTTTCGCTTTAATCGGTATTTTCTGTTTCAGATATCACCGGGGACGATGATTGTGGAGCAAGGGGGAGTAGATGGAGAGAAAATTTGGAAGAAAAATGAAGATTTGAGAAAATTTGAAAATTAATTAAAATTACGTTAAGAAAAATACAAATATTGTGTTTTAAAACTAGAAATTGGCTAAAAATTGCCTGAAATTACTTATAATATATTAGAATTAATTAAAACCTAAAAGTTAAGACCTAAATTATTATTGTGGGACACGAATTAACAAAGATATTAAGATTTTACGTTATAATTTTATATAAATTTCGGGCTTAACCACTATACCTCGGTTCTATATAAATACGATTTTTCGCTTTAATCGGTATTTTCTGTTTCAGATATCACCGGGGACGATGATTGTGGAGCAAGGGGGAGTAGATGGAGAGAAAATTTGGAAGAAAAATGAAGATTTGAGAAAATTTGAAAATTAATTAAAATTACGTTAAGAAAAATACAAATATTGTGTTTTAAAACTAGAAATTGGCTAAAAATTGCCTGAAATTACTTATAATATATTAGAATTAATTAAAACCTAAAAGTTAAGACCTAAATTATTATTGTGGGTCACGAATTAACAAAGATATTAAGATTTTACGTTATAATTTTATATAAATTTCGGGCTTAACCACTATACCTCGGTTCTATATAAATACGATTTTTCGCTTTAATCGGTATTTTCTGTTTCAGATATCACCGGGGACGATGATTGTGGAGCAAGGGGGAGTAGATGGAGAGAAAATTTGGAAGAAAAATGAAGATTTGAGAAAATTTGAAAATTAATTAAAATTACGTTAAGAAAAATACAAATATTGTGTTTTAAAACTAGAAATTGGCTAAAAATTGCCTGAAATTACTTATAATATATTAGAATTAATTAAAACCTAAAAGTTAAGACCTAAATTATTATTGTGGGACACGAATTAACAAAGATATTAAGATTTTACGTTATAATTTTATATAAATTTCGGGCTTAACCACTATACCTCGGTTCTATATAAATACGATTTTTCGCTTTAATCGGTATTTTCTGTTTCAGATATCACCGGGGACGATGATTGTGGAGCAAGGGGGAGTAGATGGAGAGAAAATTTGGAAGAAAAATGAAGATTTGAGAAAATTTGAAAATTAATTAAAATTACGTTAAGAAAAATACAAATATTGTGTTTTAAAACTAGAAATTGGCTAAAAATTGCCTGAAATTACTTATAATATATTAGAATTAATTAAAACCTAAAAGTTAAGACCTAAATTATTATTGTGGGACACGAATTAACAAAGATATTAAGATTTTACGTTATAATTTTATATAAATTTCGGGCTTAACCACTATACCTCGGTTCTATATAAATACGATTTTTCGCTTTAATCGGTATTTTCTGTTTCAGATATCACCGGGGACGATGATTGTGGAGCAAGGGGGAGTAGATGGAGAGAAAATTTGGAAGAAAAATGAAGATTTGAGAAAATTTGAAAATTAATTAAAATTACGTTAAGAAAAATACAAATATTGTGTTTTAAAACTAGAAATTGGCTAAAAATTGCCTGAAATTACTTATAATATATTAGAATTAATTAAAACCTAAAAGTTAAGACCTAAATTATTATTGTGGGACACGAATTAACAAAGATATTAAGATTTTACGTTATAATTTTATATAAATTTCGGGCTTAACCACTATACCTCGGTTCTATATAAATACGATTTTTCGCTTTAATCGGTATTTTCTGTTTCAGATATCACCGGGGACGATGATTGTGGAGCAAGGGGGAGTAGATGGAGAGAAAATTTGGAAGAAAAATGAAGATTTGAGAAAATTTGAAAATTAATTAAAATTACGTTAAGAAAAATACAAATATTGTGTTTTAAAACTAGAAATTGGCTAAAAATTGCCTGAAATTACTTATAATATATTAGAATTAATTAAAACCTAAAAGTTAAGACCTAAATTATTATTGTGGGACACGAATTAACAAAGATATTAAGATTTTACGTTATAATTTTATATAAATTTCGGGCTTAACCACTATACCTCGGTTCTATATAAATACGATTTTTCGCTTTAATCGGTATTTTCTGTTTCAGATATCACCGGGGACGATGATTGTGGAGCAAGGGGGAGTAGATGGAGAGAAAATTTGGAAGAAAAATGAAGATTTGAGAAAATTTGAAAATTAATTAAAATTACGTTAAGAAAAATACAAATATTGTGTTTTAAAACTAGAAATTGGCTAAAAATTGCCTGAAATTACTTATAATATATTAGAATTAATTAAAACCTAAAAGTTAAGACCTAAATTATTATTGTGGGACACGAATTAACAAAGATATTAAGATTTTACGTTATGGTTAGGTTAGGTTAGGTTAGGTTAGGTTAGGTTAGGTTAGGTTAGGTTAGGTTAGGTTAGGTTAGGTTAGGTTAGGTTAGGTTAGGTTAGGTTAGGTTAGGTTAGGTTAGGTTAGGTTAGGTTAGGTTAGGTTAGGTTAGGTTAGGTTAGGTTAGGTTAGGTTAGGTTAGGTTAGGTTAGGTTAGGTTAGGTTAGGTTAGGTTAGGTTAGGTTAGGTTAGGTTCCCCCCCGAACGGGTTCCCGCCTTGTCGTGGCGGGGGGGCTTAGTAGCCGTGGCTTGGTCAACCGCGGTGAACGAAGAGGAACCCCTTGGCTGGCCCGAGGTGTAGGGCCGGCCCGAGGTGGCCACTCCGAGTGGGCTTGGGAAGCCCACTTCGGATGTGTGTCGGGGGGCTGCGGTGAGAAGGGAGTCCGCACCCTCTACCGCTGCAGCCGAGGTGGAGTCGCGGAGGAAGAGGAGTGCTGGTATGGCGATGCGCCACTCGCCCTATCCTCCGCGACTCGGACGGGGCCGCACCGTTGAGTGATGCGGTGGTGGTGGGGCTGCGGGGGGAGAGGAGTGCCGGTATTGCGAGGCGCCGCTCTCCCTACCCTCCGCAGCCGAATCTTGGTTGGCGGCGGAGCCATAGACCAGATCCGCCGCTGGGGTCGGGAAAGCGGGCACTACTAAGCGCTCGATTTTCCTGGCCCCATGGCCTCCGCGTATCGGATTCGGGGGGGTCCGATACGCAGGTGGAATTGGAGGCTGTGGAGGGGGGTAGCTGAACACCTCGCTACCCCGTGCAGGAGATGAGGCCCGGACAGACCGGGCCAGCACTAGTGCGGGGCTGCGGAAGAATTTGGATTCCCGCGGCCCCGCGCACACGTGCGAGGAGGTACCGTGGGGTTTTAGCCGGTAGGAGTCCGGCATAACCTTCCGGTTGCCCCCGCAGCCGGAGGTATCCATGAGGATTTCCCCACGAAAAAAAAAAAAAAAAAAAAAAAGGTTAGGTTAGGTTAGGTTAGGTTAGGTTAGGTTAGGTTAGGTTAGGTTAGGTTAGGTTAGGTTAGGTTAGGTTAGGTTAGGTTAGGTTAGGTTAGGTTAGGTTAGGTTAGGTTAGGTTAGGTTAGGTTAGGTTAGGTTAGGTTAGGTTAGGTTAGGTTAGGTTAGGTTAGGTTAGGTTAGGTTAGGTTAGGTTAGGTTAGGTTAGGTTAGGTTAGGTTAGGTTAGGTTAGGTTAGGTTAGGTTAGGTTAGGTTAGGTTAGGTTAGGTTAGGTTAGGTTAGGTTAGGTTAGGTTAGGTTAGGTTAGGTTAGGTTAGGTTAGGTTAGGTTAGGTTAGGTTAGGTTAGGTTAGGTTAGGTTAGGTTAGGTTAGGTTAGGTTAGGTTAGGT